>BSBK01002127.1:107500-1307500 GCA_027943335.1 Chamaecyparis obtusa | reverse complement strand
GTGTGTCTTTTCTGACTTGCATGTGGAAAAGGTCAAGTGGATTGTGAACTAGTGGATGGAGGAATATATGGACCTAATATGGATGGAAGAGATGAAGGTGGTAGTATACATTTGGATTTGGATTTGGTAGGGGTACAAACATCTTGAGAATGGGATTTGTAATTTAGGCCATGACCATCATACTTTTATTTGATATGGAAGGGTTTTAATATACCTTGTTCATGGAGGCCTAACCCTTTGACTTGGTAATTATTTCTTTGACTAGTGGGATACTTGCTATAAGGAGCTAGTCCATTTTGAGGTGAATAAGATATAAAATAAATAGTAGGATCATGAAGTGTACCAAATTGGATAGAAGTAGAGGAACCCATTTGACATATAAAAGGTTCATGAAAAACTTGCACAAATGTGTTCAAATCATGACAAGGATTAGGAGGAATAATGGGATCCTACAATGGATTGGGAACAATGAAAGGATCATTTGGTAGGATATAATATTGTGGAGGGTATGGAGGATTAGGATTAGGACAAGTAAATGAAGGGATGGAGGGAACTTGTGGAGGATCTAGAGTGATGATGGGATCTTGTGGTGGACATGAAGGTGAAGGCACAATTTGATCTTGAATTGGAAATAGATCATTGGACTCCATTTTAGACATTTTATTCTCTTGACTTTGAATGGAATCATTAGGAGGAATGGAAGGGAAGTCATGATATTTCTTAGTAAGTGGAAGGTCAATGGGGTTTGGAAGAACACTTTGGTCTTGATATGAAAGGGGATCATCTTGCATAGGAGAGTAAGGGATAATAGGATCATCATGAGGCTCAAGAAAAATAGGATCTTGGTCAACAATTTGAGGGGATTAACCATTATTGGGATCTTGATCTTGATTTGTTTCAAGAGTCATTTATTCATGCTTTGGATCATCCTCTTGAAATGGGGAATGATTTGGGATATGTATGGGGGATTTTGGAAAGGGATCATTATTTTAGCATGAGGAAGATGAAATTTTAATGGAACTCTCTTGAATGGGATTGCTTGGAAATGAAGTGCATGGTGGCATTGGCTCTAGGATTTTGGAAGAATAGAAGGGAATTGTATCAAGAAATGGATTATCTTGGATTTCTTCTATGGATAGCCCTTGGAAGGATTCATCATTGGATATGTCACTTGATGGAGATGAAGGAATTTATCTTGTGAAACTTTAGAGGATGGAGGAATGGTGGGAGATATGGATGTTTCTTGGAGGTAAATTTCTTGATAGGAAATGGGTGTGTCATCCATGTGATTATTTTGGAATGGGCCATTGCTAGACACATGAAAATTATTTTTCTCATGCTCTTCATACACACGATCCAATTTTTAAAACAAACTCTTTAAAGCTTTAGGTTTTAATTTTCACTACTCTGGTGATCTTGTGTTGGAAATATAGATGCAGTAATTGAGAGGGGGGGGTGAATCAGTTAACCAAAAAAATATTACCACTGATCCCTTAAATATCTTAACAAATTATTTACTGTACCACTCTGTAAATATACAGAGAAATGCTGAAAACTTGATCCTTGAAGTGTGCAATAATTAAACTGTTCTTAAGCATTCATCATTAATTAACTTACATGAATAAAGAAAATAACATGAACACAAGAGACACCAAATTTACTGTGGAAACCCAATATGGTAAAAACCACCAATGTAACTAGTTACTATTTTTCACTCTTCTAAAGTGATGCCCGGTTAGAAGCCAACCTGGTAAAAGGTTACAAAACACACTGTTAAGTGTGACCTTGTTAGAGGATTTAATCACCCTGCTAGGAGTGGCCTTGTAAGAGGTCTTGAAACAATTCAATAGAACTGTTACCTTGTTAGAGGATTTACAAAATGGTTGTTAAACCAAATCGGTTAAGAGATTTTGATATCACTGCTACAATTGCTAGAGAGTAACAATGAAATGACCTGCAACTGAATTGTTGAATATAGATCTCTGTTTTGTTTCACTAGATCCTTACTGATCAATTAAATCTTTGCTGCTCCTCAAGGATATCTGACCATCCTTCAAAATTCGCACACACCTTTCTTCAAAATGATTTCTGCATGCTATATATCTTTTATTCACCACTTGACCTTCTATATATATATGCCATTTCATAATCATTTAGATTGTCAAGTCGGCACTAATAATTATTATAACAGTCGGCTGGGATAAAAAAAATGTAATAAAAAAATTCTTTGAAAGGGCCGACCTTGCTCGGTAAACATTAATCCTGAAAAGATTTCCTTCGGTGATCGAGAGAACTCGGTAACCACAGTGAATTCTGCAACATTCTTTGGAGATTGAGAGAGCTCGGTAACCACTAATTTTCCTTCGATAATCAAGGAGGCTCAGTTAACACTGTTACCCTGTCATGTTTCCTTTAGACACCTGAGAGAACTCGGTAGACACTAAAAATTGCCTAGCTAACCGACTGAGCTCGGTAGATACTGGGAACCGCTTAGCTGACCGACTGAACTCAATAGATGCTGAGAGAAATAATTGATATGACATTTGTGTGACATCAAAGGCAACACATAGCTAATCCAACAATGTCCTTCAGACAATTGTATCCAACAATCTCCCTCTTTGGCATTGATGGCAACACAACATGTCATAGCACAATGAAATTTCATAGAGAAACCAAGAGTAAGAAACATTTCCTTAGCTTCATTCTGATTCCCATCAGCTTCAAACTTCTTTCTCTGACTGAGAACTCTCCCTCTTAACTTCTCAAATTATTCTTCTTAGAAATTTTTTGAAATGATAAAAAACTCTCCCTCTTTGACAACACATGCCAAAGGCAACTTACATAGTTTCAATAAATATCAATGTACCTTATGTACTGATTCATATGCAATGATTCCCTGACTATGTTGCATCAACTGATTGATCTTCAACATGTTCTGGTTGATGCATCACTAAAACTTTATTTAGTGAACCTCGGACAGGGGAGTGACCCCTAACTTGCCTCTTAGATACAAGAATGCATCCTTAGGTAGTGGCTTGGTGAAGATATCTACAATTTGTTCTTTTGTATGAATATATTCCAATCTGATTTCCTTGTCCTGCACCAATTCTCTGACAAAGTGATATTTAATTGCAATGTGCTTGGTTTTGGAATGCATTACTGGATTCTTTGAAATATTTATTGCACTTGTATTATCACAAAACATAACAATTGGTTCTTTGATCTCAACCTTCATGCCTTCCAAAAGCTGTTTAAACCATATAATATTAGAGCAGTTTACTGCTGCAGCAATATATTCTACTTCTGTTGTGGATTGGGATGTGCAATTTTGCTTTTTACTAGTCCAAGATACTAACCTCTTGCCAAGAAAGAATGCTCCACCACTTGTACTCTTTCTGTCATCAATGTTTCCTACCCAATCAGCATCAGTAAACACTTTTAAATCTAGATTGCCTCCAAATTTATACCACAAGCCATAATCTTTAGTTCCCCTTAAATACCTCAAGATTCTTTTGATTTCCATCATGTGATTTTCTCTGGGTTTAGCCGAGAATCTTGCCACTATTCCAACTGCTAAGGCAATATCAAGCCTTGTGTGTACTACATACTGTAATTTTCCAATCATTGATCTGTATAAGGTCTGATCTACTTCTTTTGAATCATCATCTTTGGTAAGCTTCAGTCCAGTACACATGGGTGTACCAACTGGTTTTGAATCTTCCATACCAAATTTCTTAAGTATTTCCCTGATATATTTAGACTGAGTAATGTAGATACCATTTTTTTTCTGCTGAATCTGAAGTCCAACAAAGAATTTTATCTGACCAAACATAGACATTTCAAATTCTTTGTTCATAAGCTCTGAAAATTCTTTGCACTAATCATCATTTCCTGTAAACATAGTATCATCCACAAATATTTCTGCCAAAAAAATTTTGTTATCTGATCCTTCTTTGATGTATAAATTGTTGTTGTCATTAGCCCTTTTGAAATCAATCTGAGTAAGATAGTTATGTAATCTTTCATACCATGCTCTAGGAGCTTGTTTCAGACCATACAATGCTTTGTGTAATTTGCAAACCATATCCCTTTTGTCTGGATCAATAAAACCTTCAGGTTGCTCAATGTAGACTTCTTCCTCAAGAATACCATTGAGAAAAGAAGATTTGATATCCATCTGATATACCTTAAATCCTTTATGTGCTGCATATGCAAGTAAAGTCCTCACACCTTCTAATCTTGCAACAGGAGCAAAAGTCTCTCCATAATCTATTCTTTCTTCTTGAGAATATCCTTTACATACCAATCTTGCTTTGTTTCTTGATACTTGACCATCTTTATTCAACTTATTTCTGAATACCCATTTTGTCCCTATTACATTTTTATCTTTAGGCCTAGGTACAAGAGTCCATGTCTTATTTTTCTCTATTTGCTCTATTTCTTCATTCATAGCCTCAATCCAACTTTCATTTTCTAATGCATCTTTGACATTTTTAGGTTCAAAATCAGCAAATAAACATGTACCTTTTAGTTTACTTCTTGTCATAGTACCATCTAATTTGTTTCCAATAATCTGATCTGGTTTATGATGCTTTCTGACGTACTTGGCTAATACAGGTTCCTTGCTTCCTGAATGAGTTACATTGTCATCTTCTTCATCTTCAGGTTCAAATTGCTCGGGCTCGGTAGATACTTGCTCGGTAGCTTCAGACTGAGACTCGGTACTTTGTGACTCGGTCTAAACTTCTTCTTGTGACTTGGTTACTATACTGGGCTCGGTAGATGTAGTCTCCTTACATGTGTCTGGCAATGTATCAGGTTCAATGTAAACAAATTTTATGTAGTCCTCTGGTTCCTTTTTGCTTTCTTCTTCAATCTTTTCTGCAAACTCATCAATTCTCACATGTGCACTTTCTATGATTTTGTGAGTAGACAAATTTAGACATCTATATGCCTTACTTTTGCAAGAATATCCCAAAAATATTCCTTCATCACTTTTTACATCAAATTTTTCTTTTCTAGATTCTTTTAAGATGTAACATTTACTACCAAATACTTTTAGGTAACTTACATTTGGTTTGTAGCCATACCATAGCTCATATGGAGTCTTGAATGTGTCTTTTCTCAGTTGTACTCGGTTCAAGGTATGAACTATAGTGCTGATAGCTTCCTTCCAGTATTTCATAGCAATGTTCTTTTCAATCATTAGAGTCCTTGCATAGTCCATGATAGATCTATTCCTTCTTTTAGCTATTCCATTCTGCTCAGGAGTTCTCAAGGCTGATACTTGTCTTTTGATTCCTCTTTCAATGCAAAAATTATTGAATTCATGGGAGATGAATTCACCACCTCTGTCTGATCTCAAGCATTTTATTCTTTTTCCTATTTCCTTTTATGCTCTTGCTAAATACCATTTGAACTTCTCAAATGCTTCAAACTTTTCTCTTAAATACATAACAATCATCATTCTAGAATAATCATCAACAAAGAGAATAAAGAATTTTTCTCCGGTGTAGCTCTCAATTCCAATAGGTCCACATAAATCAGTATGCACAATTTCCACAATATCTTCAGACTGATAGTTTTTACTTTTGAAACTAGAATTTCCCATTTTACCAATTTGACAATTCTTGCATAGACCAACATCAGGTTTCTTCAAAGTAGGAATACCTCTTACTTTCTTGAATTTGCTTATTTTCGTCATGTTGTCAAAATTTACATGACATAACCTTTTGTGCCATAACCAACTTTCTTCAATTTGAGCAATAAAACATGAGTAATCACCAAGATCAAGATAAAATAGGTTACCTTTGGTTTGTTTGCCTGATCCTATCAGTTTTCCTTTGTCATCCAGCAGTCTTGCTTTGCCATTCATGAATTCAACCTTGAATCCAATGTTGATTAGTTGTACTACACTTAGAAGATTATGCTTTAGTCCTTCGACCCAATATGCATTATCACATATAAGTTCTTTGGTTAATGAAATTATTCCCTTTCCTTTTATACAACAGGGTTCATTGTTTCCAAACCTTACATTACCACCATCAAAGTTTTCAAAGTGTTCAAACTTGGTCCTGTCACCAGTCATATGATGTGAACATCCACTGTCTATAATACATGTATCATTCTTTCTTATATGAGAGATAAGTGCCATCTCATCTTCATCATTATCAGATTCATCTTTTACAGCAATGAAAACAATTTCTTCTTCACTATCATCCGAATCTTTAGCTAAAAAACATGTTTTCTTACCTTTATCCTTGAATGATTTGAAATTTTTCTTGCCATTGTAGCTGTAATTTTTCTTCTCATCTTTGCTTTTCTTGTTTGAACACCTAGCTGCAATATGACCAATTTCTTCACATGAAAAATAGATTAAGGGAGTTTTACCTTTGTATTTTCCTCTGCCTCTTGAATACTTCTTTGCAAGTAATGCTTCAATAACTTCAAGATCGCTATCAGAACTTTCCTCTGATTCTTCTTCACTTTCTGATTGGATTTTCTTCCCTTTCTTAAGTGAAAGTTTGGCCTCAAAAGCTGATTCAATATTTTTAGAAGTTGGAACATAGTTGTCATAGTTATCTAGTTCAAAGGTTGTCAATCTTCCAACTAAGGCATCCAAAGTTATATTGTGATTTTCTTCACATCTTCTTTCTTGAATCGCAGAAACTCTTATTGCATAAATAGGGAGTAATGTTCTAAGAACCTTACTTATAACCATTTCATCATCAATTTTTCCTTTAGAAGCTCTGATTGCACTAACACTTGTCTTGATCCTTTCAACATATTTTGCAATGTTTTCTTCTTCTCTCATTTTCATTTGATCAAACTGTCCTCTTAGGCTCTCTGCTTTGGCTCTCTTCACATTGTCATCACTGCCATAGATTTTCTTCATCTTGTTCCACATTTCATGAGCAGTTGTGCAGTCTTTGATTTCATCAAATTCTTCATAGCTAAGAGCTGATGCAATGTCTATCATCATAGTGTTATGGTTCTTCTTCTCTGCAATGTCTTCAACAGTTAATGTGCCAGTAGGAATTGTATATTCTTGATCAATATATTTGCATCTTGAATCACCAATGGAAGCCAGATGTAGTCTCATGAGACCCTACCATGCTGAAAAGTTATTTTTGTTAAGCCTTGGAATTTCTCTTTTGTAAGACATCCTGATCTTTAGCTTAGGTCCTTGAAACCCTTCCTACAAGCACCAAAAGCTCTGATACCAATTGTTGGAAATATAGATGCATTAACTGAGAGGGGGGGGTGAATCAGTTAACCACAAAAATATTACCACTGATCCCTTAAATATCTTAACAAATTATTTACTGTACCACTCGGTAAATATACAAAGAAATGCTGAAAACTTGATCCTTGAAGTGTGTAATAATTAAACTATTCTTAAGCATTCATCACTGATTAACTTACATGAATAAAGAAAATAACATGAACACAAGAGACACCAAATTTACCGTGGAAACCCAATATGGGAAAAACCACCAATGTAACTAGTTACTATTTTTCACTCTTCTGAAGTGATGCTTGGTTAGAAGCCAACCCGGTAAAAGGTTACAAAACACACTGTTAGGTGTGACCTTGTTAGAGGATTTAATCACCCTGCTAGGAGTGGCCTTGTAAGAGGTCTTGAAACAATTCAATAGAACTGTTACCTTGTTAGAAGACTTAAAAAATGGTTGTTAAACCAACTTGGTTAAGAGATTTTGATATCACTGCTACAATTGCTAGAGAGTAACAATGAAATGACCTGCAACTGAATTGTTGAATATAGATCTCTGTTCTATTTCACTAGATCCTTATTGATCAATTAAATCTTTGCTACTCCTCAAGGATATCTGACCATCCTTCAAAATTCACACACACCTTTCTTCAAAATGATTTCTGCATGCTGTATATCTTTTATTCACCACTTGACCTTCTCTATATATATATGCCATTTCATAATCATTTAGATTGTCAAGTTGGCACTAATTATTATTATAACAGTCGGCTGGGATAAACAAACTGTAATAACAAAATTCTTTGAAAGGGCCGACCTTGCTCGGTAAACATTAATCCTGAAAAGATTTCCTTCGGTGACCAAGAGAACTCGGTAACCACAGCGAATTCTGCAACATCCTTTGGAGACCGAGAGAGCTTGGTAACCACTAATTTTCCTTTGATAACTAAGGAGGCTCAGTTAACACTGTTACCATGTCATGTTTCCTTTAGACACCTGAGAGAACTTGGTAGACACTAAAAACCGCCTAGTTGACCGACTGAGCTCGGTAGATACTGAGAACCACTTAGTTGACTAACTGAACTTGGTAGATACTGAGAGCGATAATTGATATGACATTTGTGTGACATCAAAGACAACACATAGCTAATCCAACAATGTCCTTCAGACAATTGTATCCAACATCTTGTTGGTGATACCACATCAATATTTGCATGTTGTAAATCATTTTTTTATTGGACATGTGCCTCAATAGGTTTCTCATTGATTATTCTTGATTGGTGTCCAAAAGATGGCATGTTTAAACTTGTGTTTGTTTGAGAAAACCTTGGTATTGATTGAATTGTGTGCAAAATTTGCATAAGAGGTTGTGTGGTTACTTGAGTATCACTTGATTGCATTGGAATGAATATTGGTTCAAAATTAGGTGGTGGCCCTAAGTGAATTATCTCATACTTTGGTTGGAAGGTTTGATTTGGAACTTGGTTGAATGACATTTGATTGAATGGAAATTTATTTGGAATTTGATTGAATTGATCTTGATTTAGGATTTGATCAAACAAAGTTTTCTCTTAGATGTGATTGAATTGGACTTGGTTGAAATTTGTGTTTGCCTCATTTATTTGTGAAATAAGCTTTGGTATTTTTTATTTTGAAATGCGAGATTGTTTGTCAATTTTACCAAAGCTTTATTTTGGAAATTTAAGGAGTTTGAACATCTCTATGTTATTTGTTTCAATATTTTTCATCTTCTCTTCCAAGATATTTACTTCTTTAGCCAATTTTTCTTCCAACTTTTAGGTCAAGTATAAATGGGATAGATGTGATTGATTGTTTGATTGTGAGGATTCCATTTTTATTGGGTCAAAAAGTGTTAGGGTTTCTTCACTCAAAGTGTACATGATGTTTAGGTCAAAACCTTGTGATTGCAAAGGTATACCTTGTCTAGTGTGAAAGGATGTTTGTGTGTCCTCACTTAAAGTGAACATGGGTTGATATAAACCTTGTTACCTTTTGGAGACTTCAGATATTGTTACAATCAACATGATGTCTAAATGAACTTAAGGACATGAGAGGTATATGAAAAATGCAAATTTTTAAAAAAAATTCACAAAGGTTTGAAATGATTATGACTAATGCAAAATGCAATTTGACCTAGGATTTTTTAATATTTTGAAATGATTGTGCAATTTAGGATATGAAAAATATTTTGAAATGATTATGCAACCTAGGATATGAGAAATGAAATATGTTCTTGGATTTTGAAGGTTTGAAATGATTATGAAACTTAGGATATGCAAAATGCAATTTGTTCTTCGATTTCTAAAAGTTTGAAATGATTATAAAACTTAGGATGTCCAAAATAGAATGGATGCAAACTTGGGTTATGAAAAATGCAACATATTGTTTTATTTTGAAATGATTATGCAAACTTCGGTTTGGAAATTGAAATTAGGTATGATAATGCAAGGTATGCAACTTAGGGTTATGATATGAAAACTAAATTTTTTGAAATTTTAATTTTTGGAAAATATGATTAAAGGATGATCATGAAAGGATTAAAACTAAGGTTTATGAAATGAAACTATTTATTTTTTGGATTTTTGAAGTTTGGAAAAATCTTAGAAATGCAAACCTAAGAGTAGGACCTTAGGAAAATCTTGACTTTCAAGGACCAAAAAGGAAAAAATCAAAAGAAAAATGATCAAGTCAAATCCATCATGACAAAGATTGGATAATGACTAAATGATAAAAGTGACAAAAGAGATAAGATTTGAAACAAAGTCAAGATGCATTTTCCAACAACATAAGGTGAAACTCTAAGACTTGGATTTTTGGGATTTTGAAAAGTGTTTAAAGGTTATAAATGTAGAATGATGAATGAAAAGGGCAATATGAAAAAGGTTACGCTATTATGATAGGGTTGATAATGAGGGTGTAAATATTCAAGGTTTTTGAAGATTTTAAGTGCAAAATGAGGCTATTAATGCAACTATACTAAGTATTTGATATGCTAAGGGGGGGGTTGATAATGTAGATAAAATTATGAAAATGATTTTAGAATGCAATGCAAAGGCTAAAATGAAAAGACTAAATACAAAGGTTTCCCTAAGACCGTAACAAGATTCCAAGGCTCTTTTGAAATTTCACATTTAGGCAAGTTAATGACAAGGTTTTTGAAATAGTTTTAAACAGGTTTTGAGTGTTTTGGAATAGTTTTTTAAAAAAATTGTGTTTGGAAATTGTTTTGATCTCTTTTGAAATTTTTTGAGGTGATTTTAATTAATGCATTTTGTTTATAACACCCACACAAGACACTTCAAACATAAATGGTTGTTTTTGACTTTAATGCACAAACAATCCATAACCTAGGTTGGTTGAGATAATATTAATTGGATTCCCAATATGGATAAATTTGAACTACACTTATTCAAGGTGGATATCCTAGAAGCTTGGAGGGATGAGCTCCTCCTTACAGTGCACTCACTTATCAAGAAGACCAATCTTTGGATTCTGTTAGTAAATAGATTTGTCTTCTTCCAAAATTCTTCACAAATAACTCCTAAATGCCCAAATTAAAAGACAAACTCTGAAACCAACAGTTGAGTCACTTGCATTTATGATCCCTTCTCTGTATTTTCAATACTGATTAAAATACTAATTATGCCTTTAACCAGAAGGCAAGGAAGGCACACTAACATTTACCCATAGACATAGAACAAATGCGATGATTAATTTAAATGATTTAGGAAGGAAATTAAATATATGGCACACAGACCATTTAAGTAATCTCCCATTTACAGAGAAATAAAATGAAGATATAATAAACTTTGCATATTTGGTGCATAAAACCACAAGATTTCATGACACACAAAACCGTTGATAAATGAGAGCAAGATAATATTTCAAATATGGTTAGAGTAACCACAAGATCACTTCCAACTAGAGAAATTTAAATTCAAACCAACAAATCTCAAAATAAATTTCTCTTCATTTTAAATATATAAATAAAATAACCACATGATCATTTTGCCCCAACACCATAAACAAGATGCAATTTAAATACAATCTCCTTCCTTCATTTCCCTGTTACAAACTTGAACTAAAAAAAAAAAAAAATCTTCTTTCCTTTTCCAAAAAATGTTCCCCAACCCCCAAAAAGAGAAGAACCTTTTTACCATAGAATTTTTCCCCTTTAATGAATTTCCACCCAAGTAGTTTCTAACTACCCGTAACTTCCTCTCACAAAACTTTATCTTCTCATCCACATTATAATAATAATTAATTCTTTTAAAGAATTAATTATTTAACATTCTTTTTTCAAATTTAATCCACACCCATCAACTTACCTAATTTATCTCTTTTAACATTACAAGAATAATAATTAATTATGTGAGAAATTAACATTCTCTTAAATTACTTTGATATTTAATTATTTTGCATTTGGATGTTTTAATATTTAATTCTTTAAAGAATTAAATATTATACAATGCAAAATAATTTATAAATGATTTTTGAAAGCTTATCTTTTTTTTATTTAAAATTTCTCACATAGTTGAGTGGGAGGGGAATACTTAGGGTTTCAAAACCCTAGATAGCAGTGGCTCTAATTGGGGACTGCATTCTATGCCAAGATGTAGAGAACTCCAAAATCGCTAAAACTCTTCAGTGCCTATCCATTGGGTCAGAGTCACCATTTAATATTCCCTTTTGTGTAAAATTTTTTGGTTCCTGAAATCCTTCATCATTTATAAGGTTTTCAAAAATCTCTTTCCCGACTTGTGGCATTGCTCCAACTATTATAGTATACCTCAATGTTTCCAAAGAAAAGGATTCTCAAATGTGTCTTGTTATTCTAGTTCCAAAAAATACCTTGGACACTGGAATTAAGCTTTGGCTAGTGTATCCTTTTCTTTAAGTCCTTTCCCACGTAACTCCCAAATAAACAATGCCATCTGCACTCTGTCTCACACTCATGGGAAGTTGAAACTGCGTGAAATTTACCTAACATTTGTAGTAACATCTGAAGTTGTTGAAACTGCATGAAATTTACCTAGTCTGTCAGATATTTCGCCAGCATGTACAAAACTCTCAATATTCTTCTTCTATTGATCTTCGAATGGATGGGTAATCTCAGTGATTTCATTAAAATCGGTTTGAATAGAAACAAAGCTTTTTGCCTATCTTGAATAGCAATCAGATTACTAGCTACCACATTCCTTTTCTCTAAAGTTTCACAAGCCTTATGTCTGTTGGGCTCCTTATTAATTATTATTTGAGTAAGATCTATAGATTTAAATTGATTATGATTGGTCACAGCATCATTTAATTGCAAAGACGATAGATTCTCAACTTCTTGGTCGTTCTTGGTGACATAATACAAATTGTATTGTCTTTCATTATCAAATTTGTTCATCTCATGCAATCCACTTCTACATTGGTTTTTATCTAAAGAAAAGGAGATTATAGAGCACTCTTTACCATCGACTCTAGCTCCAAACTGATATTGGTTTCTATTGAGAGACTTGAGATAGGAGTTTTCTGATATATTCTCCTAAATTGCTTTGGTATCTAGAGATGTTTAGACTATCACGGAGAACCTCTGTCATGAAAGATACTATTTATTTTTCTCATTTCTACATCACACCCTCTCCCTTCGATGCTTTGTATCTACTCTACATATTTTTTGATAATGGCACATCATGCCTTCACATTCCTTTTCTCAAATAATTCATATTTTCCTTAGGTGTCTCCATGTGTTGTTGTCAAAGAGGATCATGGATAACTACCAACCTTCTTCCAGCCAAATTTACATAAAAATATTTCTTCTCAACACTTTGTTTGAAAGCATCATAATAGCCAGGGTCATCAACCTTACAACACTTTTGTAGCATTCTAGTTGTGCCATATAACTTTGGTTCTTTCTCAACTCCATATTGAAGATCTCAATGTTTGTATCTTGCTCATTTTTCTCTTCTCTAGCTTTTTTGAGTGCAAGAAATGCATGATTGTCTTGAGCTTCTAGACCCATTGCTTCCAATTCTAGGGTTATTCCCAGCTCAAAGGAGGAATTTGCAATGAAGTTTTCAATATGATTTTCTTTTAATAGCTCTTCAATGATAATTTCCAACGTGCGATCATAATTTGTGTGCTTTGAAATACAGACATGTGCAATTTGATCATCCAAGATTCTTTCTTGGCTTTAGATAGTCAAATGTAGCATCTTGAGTATAGCTTCAAAATCCTCAATGCAAGCTGCGCCATGGGATGAATAGAACATATAAGTACCGAAGGGTACAAATGGGCTTTGAAGACCAGATTCTCTAGGATAATTGTTTGCTACTGTAGATGTATAGTTCAAGACATTTTCAAGAAGAATCCTACAAGCGTCTGGATAAGAAAGATGTGATATAGAAAGATGGTCGTGACCCATTTTACTCCTCCAGTGAGGTAAAATTTCATCCAAAGGTTTGGTAATTGATTCAAGCAGCACGAAGTGCATCCTTGGGACAATATCATATTTAGAGACAACATGACAAAATTTGCCCAACCAATCCTCATGCCCAATTGCCTCCTGAACTGTAGCATTTCCAATCAAAGGGGAACCAAATGTACTGCAAAAAGAAGAGGATTTTCTGAACCATTTTTCTAGAAAAATAGAGAGTGGCTAGGGTTACAAATGCACCTCCTACAGAGTGGCACATGAATACAATGGTTTGTTCCTTTAAATCTTCAATATGGCCATTGACTAGCAAAGAGAAGTATGAGCCTTTTCGGTAAAGTGGATTGTGCTTTAACGAGCTGAACCAAAACCATGACCACTTGATGACATCTGTATGGCTGAAAGTGAGACTAAAAATATGCTAAAACAAAGTGACCCAGAAACACTTTTCAAACAACCATGTTTCATCATAGATCTCTGACTTTCCAAAATTCTCCTGCACATAAATTTTCAAGTATTCCACTACTCTTTGATGAAGAGAATAATAACCAAAAACTTCTAAAAAAAATGCTACAATATACTCATATTTCAGACTTTCAACATGATCATTTTTAAAAAAAAATTCAAAAGAAAAATCAGGATTGCAAAATCAAAATATTCAAATGGTTCTCAAAAAGTAATGGCACCATACTGACATCCACCATGATCATTTTTAGTAGAAAATTCAGACTCTAAACCAAAGCTAAAAAAGTCTGAACCTTTATCACATATAGGATCACTCCAAACCAAACTAACCTTATCATTCCTTGTGGCCATCAATTCTGAAAAATCTTTATCCAAATCTAAAACCTCAATAATTGAATCAGTTTTAGAAGAAGACCTACATTTAGCTAGCACCAAGACTTGATTAACTTCCATTTCATGAAAAAGAAAAATGTAATCCGGTTTTTTATCCTCTCCATGATGTTGTTGTACTTTATCAACCAAAGAAAATCCCTACTCAAACTTTGTTCTTGCAATCATTTCTTCAACCACAATTTCAAATTTAGAAAAATGATTATCAACACATGTCTCAGCCTTTTTGTCACTACAAATTTCTTCAAGAAAACTCAGGGCTGCATTATCTTTGAAACAAAATGATTCTAACATAGAATTATCATCAACTTGTGGAGTCTTAAAATCATCTTTGCAAGTATCTTCTTCAAACTTAAAGGTTCCATATTCTATTTGCGTACAAACCAAAGGATGATTTTCAAAAGAAACTTTATGTAGAGAATCATCACTATTTTCATCAAATCTGAAACTTTCAATATCAGGAGAAAAAGAAAGCATAGAAAAATCATCCTTTTCCACTTTTCTTACCATTACCGCGCCACTGTCAAGAATCTCCTTGTTCATTGAAATTTGTCCTTCAGGAAACTGGGGTATTTCTTTCTCTCCAAGAACCAAACAATTTGCCAACACAGGCTCTTCACTTACTGATGTTTCTTCATGCACCTTTGTTGAAACATATTTCCCTTTTCTTTGATCTTGGACATTAAAATGCCTTTGGTATACACACCTTAACAACATAGCAGATTGATGATCTTCAGAGGGATTTAATCCTTTTTCTTCAACTTCAGTAATACTTTGTTTAAATGCAGTCCAAAGGAATTGTAAGTTGGGATCACTCTCAATGTTTATTTCGTCTAATGTAGGTTTCCTTCTGGTTTTCTTTCTGGGCTGAACTTCTTGTTCACTCAAGACTAAAAAATTATAAGAGACATGATCATGCAAAACTTCTGAAACTTCATCATCATCCACCTTTAATTCTTTACTTAGCTGCAACACCCTTTTTTTATACTATTGCAGATCTTTTAATTTATGATATCTAACATAGAGACTTCTCCACAGAAGTGTAGATGTGTGATCATCTTCTACACTCAGCTTTATTTTGATAGCATGCGAAATGCTTTCTTTGCATTGATCCTAGAAGTCATGCAGCACTTTGTCATCCATTTTAAGAATGTCTGGGATAGTGGGGTCTGGTCTTTTCCCCTTTCTTGCAACCCTTTGGATTTGCATGTTATTTATCATAGTCACCAATCTTGCATACACAGAGATAATTCTAGAATTTGGAGAATAAAAAGAACTGATCTTTGATTTCAATTCCTAGTAGAGTCGCCAAAAATCTATTTGTAAACAGATTTGTCTTCTTCCAAAATTCTTCACAAATAAACTCCTAAATGCCCAAATCGAAAGACAAACTCTAAAACCAACAATTGAGTCACTTGCATTTATCAAGCCAAGTGCTCTCTAAATTTTAACATGAAGGTACAACTCCCTTATATGTATTTTCAATACTGATTAAAATACTAATTATGCCTTTAACTAGAAGGCAAGGAAGGCACACTAACATTTTCCCATAGACATAGATCAAATGTGATGATTAATTTAAATGATTTAGGAAGGAAATTAAATATATGGCACATAGACCATTTAAGCAATCTCCCATTTATAGAGAAATAAAATGGAGATATAATAAACTTTGCATATTTGGTGCATAAAACCACAAGATTTCATGACACACAAAACCATTGATAAATGAGAGCAAGATAATATTTCAAATATGGTTAGAGTAACCACAAGATCACTTCCAACCAGAGAAATTTAAATTCAAACCAACAGATCTCAAAATAAATTTCTCTTCATTTTAAATATGTAAACAAAATAACCACATGATCATTTTGCCCCAACACCATAAACAAGATGCAATTTAAATACAATCTCCTTCCTTCATTTCCCTATTACAAACTTGAACCCCCCCCCCCCCCAAAAAAAAAAAAAGCCTTCTTTCTTTTTCCAGAAAATGTTCCCCGACCCCCAAAAAAAGAAGAACCTTTTTACCATAGAATTTTTCCCCTTTAATGAATTTCTACCCAAGTAGTTCCTAACTACTCGTAACTTCCTCTCACAAAACTTTATCTTCTCATCCACATTATAATAATAATTAATTCTTTTAAAGAATTAATTATTTAACATTCTTTTTGAATTAATTATTTAACATTCTTTTTCAAATTTAATCCATACCCATCAACTTACCTAATTTATCTCTTTTAACATTACAAGAATAATAATTAATTATGTGAGAAATTAATGTTATCTTAAATTAATTTGATATTTAATTATTTTGCATTTGGATGTTTTAATATTTAATTCTTTAAAGAAATAAATATTATACAATGCAAAATAATTTATAAATGATTTTTGAAAGCTTCTCTTTTTTTTATTTAAAATTTCTCACATAGTTGAGTGGGAGGGGAATACTTAGGGTTTCAAAACCCTAGATAACAGATTCCAAGGGGCATCACTTCTCAAGGATTTTTTAGCTCTACCAAGAACTACGAGGATGTGGGATGACTTTAGAGGCATAGGTGGCCCCTTGCACGAACAAATAGAGGGTTTTTCAAAAACTAGGACAAAAATATTTTAGTAAGTGCATCTGTTTAGTTAGCCACACTCATATAAATTCACCTAATTAAGTTGCTTCCTAGCCCTTTCAAAGAAAGGTGTTTTATAGCTTTCAATGAAGGGTTTTAATATATTACACGGATATTGAGGGAACCTATTACTAGCATGATCAACTCCTATTGATTGTGATATTAATAACAACCACATTTTTTATATAGCAATTTGGAAGGGATTGGATTTAGCTTATTATCACTTGGGTCTTTCCCTCTCACCAGCTATGTTAAAGCACCCAGGAGGCAGACCTACTAAAAAGGATAGAATGAATTTCTCTTACACCCAAGATCCACAAAGGTGAGGAAAGAGGATACATTCATTCCTTCTTTTTGGGATTACAAAAACATTCCTATTGAACCAAACACATTAAGAAGAGATGATTCATTTACCAATTAGAAAGGAAATGTGATCAAAATAGAACAAATTATGGTTCTTTTCCTTCCTAATTAAAACTAGGTGCAATTTTTTGTTCATTAACCCACTAAGAAAGGAAATGTGATTAAAATATGACAAGTTTTTGTTCTTTCCCTTCCTCATTAAAACTAGGTAAAAAATTATAAGGTTCTTTGATCCACCTATTTAGATCTAGAAGTGAAAATTGTAGTTCATTTACCCACTATTTAGGCTATGTGCAATTTGTTCTTTATTTATCCCAATAATTAGGTTGTGTAATTTGTTTTTCATTTTAAACCCCTTTAACCTAATGATAGAGAAAAAAAAAAGAATTATGATTCATTGTATTCTTAGAACAAGAACCTATTAGGATTAGGTAATGCTGAGAGGGGGGGTGAATCAATATTACAAAACTTTGATCTCAACTTCAAACAGTTACATACAATCCAAAGTAATACATAAATGAAAAGAACATATAAGCATAACACATTACTCATGACACCATGATTTGTTCTCGAGGAAACCTTGGCCAAGGGAAAACCCCGGTGGGGATGGTACCCACAAATATGCACTAAAATATAATATCCCTCTTAGGAGATCTAGCCCTATTAGGAGCTGATTGTTACATAGTACATTTCCTTGTTAGAGGAATACAAAACTTTGTTAGGGGTATACAAAAAACCTGGTTAAAAGTGGTGAGCACACTACTCCTACAATCAATACTTGTCTCAAAAGAGTTCATAAAAGAGGAACAATACAAGAACTTATCTTGCTTAGATAGTTCCAGTTATAGTTCAGCCTCTTACTAATCTCACATCTGATCTATGCACTTACATTTGCAAACTTACTCCATCATCATCATCATTTCCATACTTCACTTTCACAAAAGCAATCTATACTTATACAAAATCAACCTTCAAGTCGGCTTCACAAATTCCATACAAAACATATCAATAACTTATGCAAATGATAATTATGGAGTTGGCAATGTTATATTACCAAAGAGTTGGAAATATACTCTATTAACTTGTCTTAGAGCGTTACCATATTCACTTTACTCTCCTTGATCTTCACAACTATTCATGTGCTTTGTTACACTATTTTACTATCTTCACATACCTTCCAAACACTGTATCTCACAGATCTGGTAACAAAAAATTATGTGCTCTTAACTGAAGCATGTATACATCCCAAAATACCTTTAGTTAACTCTACAAGCTCTCATACCTCATATATCTTCATCACTGACCAAAACTATAGCACTATACCCTATTATCCTGATTTTGGACTTAGTCATTTTCATGACTGTGACTCCAGTAGCAATCTTCTTATCATGCAATCACTCCAAACATAAGTGCTTCCATAAATGACAACCCTCAAGTGATTCCAAGTTCTCCAAAACATTGCATGCCAACAATCTCTCCCTTTGGCATTGATGGAAACACGTAGAAAAATGACTAAGTGTCACAATACAACTCCCTTCTTTTCTTTTTCTCTTTTCTACTTTTTTTTTTGTTTCTTTTCTACATATTTTATTTTATTTTCTTCTCTACATATAAGTCTACATATTTCTTTCTCTTCCTCATTTTTCCTTTTTCTTCCTCTCCCTTTGACATCAATGGCAAAGGTATATTCAAAATTGTAAAACTTAAGCACAAATGGTTTAGTGCTTACTCACCAGATTTAAGACATCTTGGAAAGAGTTTTCCAAGGTCTTAACTTCTTCCATCCATGAATTTATCAATAGTTCACTGACATGGATTAATCCATTCAATGCATATGACATTGTCTATGTTGCCTTAAGCTTAGTAAGAGTAGATACAGACATTGAGCCTTCAAATTTTATGATCTCTGAGAGATGAGTCTCCAACATTGTGAGCTTAGGAGTCAATAGTCTTCTCAATAAGCCAAATCTATTTGCAACTCTCCCTTTCTCTGTTTCCAGTACTCCTATCTTATCTAATAGCCTGGATGTCTCCTTATCTATTTCTCCCATAGTTTGTGAAGATGATTCACAACTATCCATTAGGCTGTCAAGGGTAGCCCTATCTTTGGATATGATCTCCTCAATGTTCTTTAAATGTCTGTAGGGGTTTATGCAATAGCTATAAATTTTCCTGCCTTGTGCTACACAACTCTTGGCCTTAAGAGTATTAGCCTTAAGAATATTTAAGTCCCATGAAATGGAATTACAAAATTCGCTCAACTTCTTCTCCAAAAAGTTCTTTTCAGCCTTTCCTCTATTGTCTTTAGCAATGAGTCAAAATGACTATCAAAGCTATCCAATATTGTACCAAGGTTCTCAACTTCATCTTTGTCTTTGAAGATAATCGGTGAGGGGAGTAGTGTGTTCACTATTTCTACAGCCCTGACCATTACCTTAGCTCTTTTGTCTCCTTTTTGAACTGATCTCTCCTTAGCTTTAGCAAAAGACATAAATGATAGTCTCATTAGGTCATCTTCATCCATGTTGTCCACATCAAAACTGATTGGTTTGGCCATACTTGCCAACAATAAAGATGTGTTCAATCTACCCTTAGCAACTTTTTCTGATTTTATCTGTTCTTCTTGCTTTTCCTCCTACTGTATTCCTTCTCCTGTGATTTTTCTTCTTGTTTATCTTCTAATTTCCCTTCCTTTGTCTACTCCTTATCTTCAACCTCCATCGCATTGTCCACATTATCCAAAAATGGATCATTTACATCCTGCGAAGTGTCAAGGCTAATAGGCACACCAGTGACAAAGAAATCTGGTTGCATGCTAACTTGAGCACTTTCATCTACTTCCTTGGAACTCTCTCCTAAACCCAAAGATATAGGCTTAGAAGCTTTGGGAGGTGAAACCTTCTTAGGCATGTCATACATTAGAACTTGGTCTAATGCCTTTTGAGTGTCCTCAATCACCTCATCATACTTCCTAGCCATAATCTTGACTAGTCTGGCCTTTATCCTCAGTAGGGGTTTTAGTGCTTTTATGATTCTTTCTCTTTCCTGAATTGAAACAACCAACAACATATCATCAATTTTTTTTATTTCTTATGTTCTCATCCTCCAAATGTGCTAACTATTTCCTAATTTCTAGTTTACTATATAGGTCTTTGGGAATGTTTCCTTTAATCTCTAGAAAATTCTTCTTAAAGACAAGCAAATGCTCAATAATAGTATCTTTAATGACTGCTTGGTCCTTAGAGTTATATCTTTCATAGTATTTGTTCACTGTTAATAGATTTCCATCTTTGATAACTCCTGTAGCAATTTCAGGTTTGGTTTCCACAAGGTTTGTGGATTCTTTTGAGCTGTGTTCTCTTCCTCTTTCTCAACTACCTTCTCTTCCTTCTTCTTCCTCTTCACTTCTGTCTCCTTTTCCTTTGGACTGTCCTGCTTACCCGACCTTATTGATCTTCTGTGAATAACTGCAGGCACAACATCTTGTGTTCCCTCCTCTTGAGAGGCTGACAAATCAACAACTTCAATAGTAAAAGTTGTTATCTTTTCTATTTCTAATGGAGTGGGTGCATCAGTGGCGATGCTAGAAGATACCTCCATCTTATTTTTCATCTCTATCAATTCTCTTTTTTTGATTCCCACCTTCACACTGATATCTTCAATGATCTTGCTAACTTTCCTTTTTCTTGTTACCTTTTCTTTCTCTTCTCTAACTTTTTCATACTTTTCCATGTAGGTTTCCCATATTTCTTGGGTAGGGTCCTTTTCTACTGCCAATACATGCTCCACTTGCATAGTCAGGATTTTAGCACTTACCTCATATCCCATAGGATAACACCACTTGGTTCTTGGATCAACTGCCTCAAAGCAAACACAATTAGTTTCAACCATGAAATAGATGGCGTCCTCATATTTTTCCACTAGGTTCTTTGGTATCTTGTACCTTTCTTTCATTTTCCTCTATAGTATCTTAATCATGCCAAATAACTCTCCATCTACCCAGTCCTTCTTCTATCTTCTATAGTATTCTGAGATCTGAAGTCCAGTGGATTCATTATCTCTCCATGCTCTAGGATGCATGCCAGGAAAGTTGTGAATGATATGAATGTACTTGTGAATTAGAAATGAACCAAACCTAAATTCCTTAGATTTATCCTTCTTTATAGCTTTCACATTCTCAATAAACTATTGAGCTAGAATTTCACAAAGATTATTCTTCTTGTTCTCTTTTACCATTATGTATGTCATCATGATGACTCTAGCAGATACAAAATTAGGTTTGCTACTATTAAACAACTTGTAGCCTAGCAACATCATAAACTATTGGTGCATCCATGACTTCTCAAAGAGATTAGGTCTAAATACCTTAACACACCTAAATTCTATGCTTTGCTTCACACGATCACATAACCACTCTGCCAGATGACTGATAACCTTCTATACTCTGTTCTCCTTAAGTGTTGATCAACAAATGGTGTAGATTTGAGATCCTTTAAGTCCTTTTATCCATCGCAAGTTGAGTGTGTGTATTAAACACATATAGCTCAACTTCGCATGCCATCCAGTCGATACAAAACTCGCAAACACAGAAGATGAATCTTCGAGTGCTTCACTCTCATCCACAGACTCCACAATGTCTGTACACATCATTCCTAAGCTCACATGATCTTACTCCACATATATAGGGGTTGGATAATTTTTGTTCACTACATCCAATGCTCCCCATAAGGCCATGCGGCCTTCTAGGTTGATACCTCAAAGAACTCATCATGTGAAGACACAACATCATCTATTGTCTCTCCCTGAACCACTACTTTGTTTAAAACTTTCACTTTCCATATCTGATCATCCTCCTTTCTTTCTGGTTTCTTGAAATGATTTCCAAATTCATCCATGTACTCATTAAGACTCTTACCACTATCACCGACTGACATTTTTCTTTATAACCACAGGAGGTGGTCCTCTTGGTTCACTAGATCTTCTTGGTCCTCTTCTGTTGTCATCTCTATTATATCTACAAAACTTCGCAAGGTGACCTGGATTGTTATACTTGTAACAAATAGGTGGTCTTCTTCTCTCTTGATTAGTCTATAGCTTACAATACCTTACTGTGTGCCCAAAGTTATTGCATTTTTGACATGTAATCTTGGCTTCTGATTCTTCTCTGACATAGTCTTGCTTATACCTAGATTGATAAGGTTTTCTGCAATCTTCTTTCTTGTGTCCATAATCATAGCAATTAAAATAGTAATTGGTAAAGGGCTTAGAGTTACCTTTACTTCTACAATCTCTTTTCATGTGACCAACTTTGTTGCATCCAAAACATCTACCTCTGAAGGGTATGAACTATTCTCTAGGTTCTTCATTAGTAGGTCTCTCTTTAGGAATAGGTCTTTCCTCATTCTTGGATTCATTTGATTCTTCTTGGGTTTTCGAAATTTCAGCTTCATTGAATCCAACTCCAATCATATCTCCTTTAGGCTTTTGTCTTGCTCATTGTTCATCAATCTTGTCACTACTCATGTGTAACTTCTCAATGTGTAATTTAGCTTGAGTGAGTTCACCTTTAATGATTTGATTGTATTTTTCTAATTCCTGATATTTATTCTTGTATTGGTCAAGTTTAGTCTTCATTTGTCCCATCTGCATGTTAGCTTCTTTTAGTGACTCTTCGACTTTGTTTCTTTCATCCATTTCATGTTGAATCTCCTTAATCATCAAAAGATTAATTTCTTCTTTTTCCTGCTCTAACTTCTTTATTTTGTTTGATGTATCACTGTCTGAACTTTCTTTGATCTTCTCCATAAGGTCTTGTCTCTGACTCTTTGCAATCTCAAGCTGTTCTTTTAATTTCCTCATGAAATCTTCTACTCTTCTTAATTTGAATTTTAGTTCGCCATTCTCAGCTTTCATCTTATCCAAATCTTCAAGAAAAGCTTCAAAGTTCTCTTGCAAATCTTTTGAACCCATTATGATCTCCCTTAAGCTGTTAGACTTTCTCTCCAAGAGCCAATAGCTCTGATAGAAATTGTTAGGATTAGGTAATACTGAGAGGGGGGGTGAATCAATATTACAGAACTTTGATCTCAACTTCAAACAATTACATACAATCCGAAGTAATGCAAAAATGAAAAGAACATAAAAGCATGACACATTACTCATGACACCATGATTTGTTCTCGAGGAAACCCTAGCCAAGGGAAAACCTCGGTGGGGATTGTACCCACAAATATGCACTAAAATATAATATCCATGTTAGGAGATCTAGCCCTATTAGGAGCTGATTGTTACATAGTAAATTTCCTTGTTAGAGGAATACAAAACCCTGTTAGGGGTATACAAAACACCTAGTTAAAGGTGGTGAGCACACTGCTCTTACAATCAATACTTGTCTCAAAAGAGTTCACAAAAGAGGAACAATACAAGAACTCATCTTGCTTAGATAGTTCCAGTTATAGCTCGGCCTCTTACTAATCTCGCATCTGATCTCTACACTTACATTTGCAAACTTACTCCATCATCATAATCATTTCCATACTTTTCTTTCACAAAAATAATCTATACTTATACAAAATCAGCCTTCAAGTCGGCTTCACAAATTCCATACAAAACATATCAATAACTTATGCAAATGATAATTATGGAGTCGGTGATCTTATATTACCAAAGAGTTGGCAATATA
Organism: Chamaecyparis obtusa; assembly: GCA_027943335.1. Lineage (NCBI taxonomy): Eukaryota > Viridiplantae > Streptophyta > Pinopsida > Cupressales > Cupressaceae > Chamaecyparis > Chamaecyparis obtusa. The sequence goes on along the minus strand of BSBK01002127.1, from coordinate 1,283,300 downwards.
ATTTATTCACTTGTCTTAGCATGTTACCATATTCACTTTACTCTCCTTGATCTTCGCAACCATTCATGTGCCTTGTTACATTGTTTTACTGTCTTCACATACCTTCCGAACACTATATCTCACAGATCTGGTAACAAAAACTTATGCGCTCTTAACTGAAGCATGTATACATCCCAAAATACCTTTAGTTAACTTTGCAAGCTCTCATACCTCATATATCTTCATCGTTGACCAAAACTATAGCACTGTACCCTAATATCCTGATTCTAGACTTAGTCATTTTCATGACTGTGACTCCAGCAACAATCTTCTTATCATGCAATCACTCCAAACATAAGTGTTTCCATAAATGACAACCCTCAAGTGATTCCAAGTGCTCCAAAACATCGCATGCCAACAAAACCCCTATGCAGATCATAAGTTAGACTCTAGATTCCTACATTTTACTTGCATGCAAACAAAAAAATTCACAAAATCATCAGTGGAAGAGTTCATGTCAGGTTCATCAAATGTGGGGTAGGAAAAAAGGAACATCTATCTTAACATTAAAGAAATTGAGAAAGAATATAAAATATACAAATTTAAACACAATAAAACCTCCTCAATTGGATTTCAATGTCCTTTCCTTCTTCTTTTAATGATTGATATGTAGCTTGCATAATGGCATTATGCACTCAATTATGAAATAAAATGAGCATGATAACAAGAAGATTTGAAAGATAGTGGTTAGGATAAAATGGAAGAAATGAACTCAATTTATAGAGTTTGAGAGCTAATTCTCCAAATTGGCAATTTGGGATACAATTGGGAATGTGTCATGAACTATGAAAAAATCCAAGTTGCAAATGGAATTATGTCAAAAATGAGTAAAAGCTCATTTAGAAAGGGGCAAAATGGAGTAGTTAATTAGGAAGGCATACAAGTTTGAAAGGGGAAGGTGTGAGAGTTGAAGGCTAGAAAAGTGACAGTGGAGGCTATTAAATAGGGATTGAATCCCATTTATAAAAGTGAGGAAATATTTAATTTAGAAAACTATTTATTCCCCACCAATAGAAATTAGCATTTATGAAATTAGAAAACTCCATGAATATGAATTAGTCAATTAATTAATGTAGAATTAATTAATTGCCAAACTTAGGAAAGTGATAAATAAAGTATACTTATTTATCAATACTTAGTGTTTAGGGCAAATTAAAGATAGTTTACCCCTAAGAATGGCCAATTAATCAATTTTGATAAGACAAAGGATCGATTTTGATGATTTTTATAGGGGTTTGAATTGATTTTGATGATATTGATACGAATTTGAATTGATTTTGAACATGGTTGATTAGGTCAAATTGATAGAATATGATATGAAACACAAATAAATTGTAGTTATTAATTAAATAAATTTTAATGTTTAATTAATGAGGAATGACATGATGTTGGCGAATGATAAAGATCAAATAAACAATATAGAAGACATGTTAAAAAGGGGGCCATAGGCGTGGACAATTTTTTAGTGTCTACAGTATGTCATTCCTATTCAAACTTATGGAAAACGTGCAGGAATAATTGAAAATGGGAATGAAATAAGTTTGAATGTTCAGAAGTACATGTGAAAACAAGGTGGATAAAATATTGTATTAGCACATTTTATTAAAAAAAATACATTAATTAGAAATATACATTCCTTGCCTTGATAGTTATGCCTCCTTATCTCATATTGATCCTATATAGTGCAAGTTGTCTTCTGCACCACAAAAAGGTTGACTCTTAAATTCAAAATTTGAAATTAACTTTTTGTTGACTTTCACCTATTTCACTAATATTATGTGCCAACTTGGTAAAATATTCATACCATTTATTACATCCTCATTTTGTGCATTTAAACACAATGAGATGAACATTTAAAAATAATCATTGAAAATTAAAATCTTTCTAATAACATTTCTTTTTTTAGCATTAAAAGGGATCACATTTTGCATTGCATCATCCTACATGGACGAGAGTGTGATCTTCAATAATCATTCACAACCATAAAGTTGGTCTCATGAAGAGGTTCAAACCTGGAGAACATGACTCTGACAATCTAGTGATCTTCTTGAGGTATTTTCAATATCACAATTCTATTCACATTAGTAGACATCAAAGCCATGAGTGAATTAGGTCACAAAAATATATAATTAGCTATTTCAATCTTGTAGAAAATAAAACAATTTTTCACATCAATTTTATATTTTATTTTGTGAAGCATGATATCAATGATACATAATGTAAGTTTTACCTCTACAAAATTATGTAATTGTTATTTAACTCCAAGTCAATGAGTAGATTTTGAGCATCTATTTTATTTATTTATTCATAAAACAAATTCTACATGATGCCAAATGATTCTTCACCATCATTCGAAGAGCTAAGTAGCTAATATTTCCCATTTAAATTTTAAGTATTTATTATGATTATCCATTCCTAGTTATAATTAATTAATTTAGGTTGATTTTGCTTCACTTGTATGCAATCACTTGATTAACCTTGATTTATATAAAAGATATTTTATTCCTTTACCAATATATAGATAATCATAATCATTACCAATTGTTTTATTTAGGTTGTGTTTATGAAATGCATCTTTGATGACATAATTTTTAACTTTGAAATAAGAAATAAAATTTCTTTTGGGTTGCCTAGGTTCAACTTATTAAATGTATATAAGTAAATAAAAATAAACTTAAGATAATTAATGAAAGCTAGTGATTAATAATAAAGGGGGCAAGTCAGCCAATTTTTTTCATGGACACTATATCATCTACAAGATCATTTTGGTGATTGAAATAGGAGCATGAGCTTTAGGTTGAAATCTATTTGGTTGAGAGCTAATGACTAAGAGGTATCTATTTCGCTATGTCGACTACGACACAATCTTAGACTCATCACTTATGATGTCAAGGCTTTGCACTCAACAAGACTTGATGCTTAGTAGAATCATTCACAACCATTCAACTTCACTATAACCACAAAAAATGATTCGAGATAAGAAAATGATTGATCTAAGCAGCTAATAGCTAAGCATAGTAAATGCAAGACATAAATAAATATATAAATACACATGCATATAAAGATACGACGAATACTAACTAGATACCAATATATGTACACATACAAGATACTAAATAAATAAGAATGTAAATAAATGTAAACGAATAAAAGATGAAAAGGATGAACCCAATTTTACACAAGATTCTATTCTTTATCATGATATATAAAAACACTTCATCAAAAAGACACAGCCCAATACAAAATTCAGCATAATACTATATAAATGTGTGGTATTATTAATATTTTAAAAAAGTAAGCTAAAGCACGAAAGTGCAAGTCTAAGATGACCTCCATGTGATTGGGCTATAAACTAGGCAAGATTGCATTTTATGTGTGCACGGGACCTTAAAAAAATGGCAGCAATCTTTCATGTCAGAAAAGAAAAGAAAAATAAATAAATAATAAAAATGTTGTGCCTAGTAGGGGTGATATATGTGAGTGAGACAGGTTTAAAGCCTCAAACGGTTGCAAGAAAATGTTATACTTTTATTGCATTAAGATCAGCCGGTTAGAGGAAATTACGGTTGTAGCGCAACAGGGGCCGGGCTGATCGTCTCGAATAAATGAATTTGGAAAACTGATCAATTAATGAAAGAGAAGAGGAAACGGAAAAAAGTCCGGCATGACTGTCTATGTGAAGCTATAAATGGATCATTGGAAGAAGAATATAGAATCTTCATAATGTTCATGAGATCAAGTATTTTATGGGATCATAAGATGTAATCTTGATAATCTTCATAAAGAAATTAATTCTTTTGTGAAATATTAGTAATTCATCAAATTGCCTCACTTTAAAATGAACAAATTTACATAAAAATGGTATGTAATTATTTTATAAGTTGTAAAGCGAAATTTTAGTTTTGGTCAAGTAATCTTTAAGATAAAAAAAAGGTTTTCCTAACATATTTTTAAGTTTCTATCGTGTTAGTAAATAAGTCTTCTTGAATTCTAATGGTGTTTATAGGATAGGATCAAGAGGGAGAAGTCTAACACATTTTCAAGTTCACATTGATGTCAATATATCGACCATCTTGAATTTGAATGTTGTTCATAATATCAATCGGTCTACAACATTGAGAGACATAATCCTAAGACATTTTCACGTTCTTCTTGATAAGTAGGAGATATTTTCCACAGCTAGTCAAATCGTGAAATTGTTATCAGGATTCAACTGTGTAGTTTTTTGAGTCAAACTCATTGACCCATATTTCATGAGTGCTAAGTGTTCCATTCATTCTCATGAGAGATGGGTTCGTGTGAACCACTACTCATGAAATCAAGTTGTCTGTAAGATCAAGAAACATAACTCTAACACATTTTAAAGTTTTTGTCAATGCTAGTGAATTAATAGTTTTCTTGAATTTTAGTGAAGTTCACAATATCAATTAGTCTATAAGATCAAAAAACATAAACATAACTCTAACGTATTTTTCAAGTATTTGTCAAAGTCATTAAATTAACGACTGTCTATAATTCTAATGAGGTTCACAAGATCAAGCATTCTATATGATTAAGAAACATAACTCTTAACACATTTCAAGTTCTTGTCAATGTCAATAAGCTAACAACTATCTTGAATTCTAAAGATGTTCACAAGATCAAGCAATCTATAAGATCAAGAAACATAACTCTTAACACATTTCAAGTTCTTGTCAATGTCAATAAATTAACAACTACCTTGAATTTTAAAGATGTTGGCGAGATCAAGGAGTTGATAAGATCAAGAAACATAACTCTAGCACATTTTTAAATTCTTGTCAATGTCATTAAATCAACAATTGTCTTGAATTCTACTGATGTTCATGAGATCAAGCAGTCTATATGATCAAGAAATGAAGCTTACATCCACAAACAACTCATTAAACAATGTGATATCTTCAAATAAACAATGTTACATGAAATCGTCACAAGATCAAGCAGTCTATAAGATCAAGAAACAAACCTTACATCCACAAACAACTCATTAAACAATGCGATATCTTCAAATAAACAATGTTACATGAAAACATCACAAGATCAAATAGTCTATAAGGTCAAGAAACAAACCTTACATCCACAAACAACTCATTTAGACAAATACCATATCTTCAGATAAACAATGTTACATGAAAACATCACAAGGTCAAGCAGTCTACAAGATCAAGAAACAAACCTTACATCCACAAACAACTCATTAAACAATACGATATCTTCAAATAAGCAATGTTTTTGAAACTATCACAAGATCAAGAAGTCTGCAAGATCAAGAAACAGACTTTCCATCCACAAACAACTCATTAAACAACATGATATCTTCAAATAAACAATGTTACATGAAAACATCACAAGATCAAGAAACGAACCTTACATCCTCGAATAACTCATTTAGACAAATACCATATCTTCAAATAAACAATGTTACATGAAAACATCACAAGATCAAGCAGTCTACAAAATCAAGAAACGAACCTTACATCCACAAACAACTCATTAAACAACACGATATCTTCAATTAAACAATGTTACACGAAAACATCACAAGATCAAGAAACGAACCTTACATCCTCGAATAACTCATTTAGACAAATACCATATCTTCAAATAAACAATATTACACGAAAACATCACAAGATCAAACAGTCTACAAGATCAAGAAATGAACCTTACATCCACAAACAACTCATTAAACAACACGATATCTTCAATTAAACAATGTTACACGAAAACATCACAAGATCAAGAAACGAACCTTACATCCACAAACAACTCATTTAGACAAATACCATATCTTCAAATAAACAATGTTACATGAAAACATCAGAAAATCAAACAATCTGTAAGATCAAGAAACGAACCTTACATCCACAAACAACTCATTAAACAACACGATATCTTCAAATAAACAACATTACACAAAAACATCACAAGATCAAACAATCAAGAAACGAACCTCACTTCCACAAACAACTCATTAAACAACCCCATGTCTCCAATAAACAATGTCACATGAAACCGTCATGTAACCATTTAGTAAAGGGCGAGCCAAATCTGCGGCGGTTGCAGGGGGCGGAGAAAGGGTAAGAAAAAGGCCAGGCCGGGCGACAGAGGGGAATAGATGATGGAAAGAGACAAACACTAAGACAGCATGAATGCAAATATATATATATATTCTGCGTTAGCGGAAAAAAAGAAAGGTTTTGCCAGCGGGTCCCACACATGCACAGCAGGGAATCCGCGGTGTGATCACGGCATACACTTAGGAAAAACATCTCATCTCATCGCATTTCAAAACCCCCCGAAAATTGCAAAAAAAGAACACAAAAACTCGTAGTAATAATAAATGAAAATATATTTCGTTGCCCATTTGTATGTCTTAGAGTGCGTGTTAACAGCGGGCTAACTCAACTGCTTTCCATTTGATAAAATTCGGGTGTCGGGCGAGAAAACGGGGGGCTGACAGAAAGAAATCGGGTCAACTTCACGGCGACATGCCCGATCCACGTGCGCATGCTCTACCGGTGCTGCCCGCGGGCAGCCCGGTCCTAAATACAACACGGTATTGGAATTCGCGACGGTGGGTGAAAAACAGAAGATGATGAAGAAAGAAAGAGAAAGGGAAAAGGAAAAGGAAAATCCACTTCCTCCGAATCCTCGAAATCCTTCATCAAATCCTTCAAATCCTTCAAAGCCACTTCCTCCGAGTTCTGCAAAATTTTCAAATCCAGGGCCACAGGGTGCTGTGAATCTTTCAAATCCGGAGGTTCCGAGTTCTGAAGATCCTTCAATGGCGACGAAGCTCGAGCAGGTGCAGAGAATGGGGAAAATGGAGAATGGAGTGGATTCTCAGCTGTGGCATGCCTGCGCGGGGGGAATGGTGAATATGCCGGCCCCGGGGACGAAAGTTTACTATTTTCCGCAGGGACACGCCGAGCACGCGGCTTCTGTAGTGGAGTTTCCTCGGGGGCTCGCCGTTGCCCCTCTGGTGCTCTGTAACGTTGTCTCTGTGAGCTACCTTGCGGACGGAGACACCGATGAAGTTTATGCCCGCATTCGGCTTCAGCCTTCGCAGAACAACGAAGTGAGTAACGAGAACAATCGTGAGATTTCTCCGAGTAACGATGCGAAGGCACCGTCGTTCGCTAAGACTCTGACGCAGAGTGATGCGAACAATGGTGGAGGGTTTTCCGTGCCTCGGTACTGCGCTGAAACGATTTTCCCGCCGCTGGAGTACTCGAACGATCCGCCTGTTCAGACGGTTTATGCGAGGGATGTGCACGGCGAGCTCTGGAAGTTCCGGCACATTTATAGAGGGACTCCGCGGCGGCATCTTCTTACTACCGGGTGGAGTACTTTCGTTAACCACAAGAAGCTCGTCGCCGGCGATTCCATCGTGTTTTTAAGAAACCCCGCCGGCGGTGAGCTCTGCGTCGGGGTTCGCCGCTCGGCGCGGAGTGGTAACAGTGCTATTAATTCGGCCGCCGATTGGCATTGGCAGTCGTCTGCGAGGTCTGTGAGGTGGAGTGGTGGGGGAGCGGAGAATTTGTCAGATTTTCTTTCGAGAGCTCCGCCGAATTCTTCGATTGGGTTTGCTAGAAACAGGGGCAAAGTTGGGGCTAAATCTGTAGTGGAGGCTGCTACTCTGGCGGCCGCGGGACAGGCTTTTGAGGTTGTTTATTACCCCCGGGCTAGTACCCCGGAGTTTTGTGTGAGGGCGCAGGCTGTTACAGCTGCCATGAGGACTCAGTGGGTTGCAGGGATGCGTTTCAAGATGGCTTTCGAGACTGAGGACTCTTCCAGAATCAGTTGGTTCATGGGCACTGTGTCTTCGGTCCAGTTTGCAGACCCCCTGCTTTGGCCGAATTCCCCATGGCGTCTTCTTCAGGTACTTTTCTTTCGTCAATTTCAGATGGGTTTATTAACTGGTTTTTTGGGGGCTCTCCTCAGGTGTTTTTTTCGTCGATTCATGAATTCCTAGCCAAACAGGTGGGACCCCAACCTGGCCCCCCAATCTCCAAGCATTGGTATTGTCCAAGTTTGGAAGCTCAATGGCCTAACGAGGACTTGAACCTGGGTGCATGAATAAACAATGGCTAACTTCATCCATTGTACGACACCCTAAATGAAAAGACCTCCCTTTTTTCAGCTATTGCGACATCTAGCATTTTATTTAGGTAGAGCGCGCGCTCTGTATCATTATCAGCTCAAAACAAACAAAAATGTAGCTATATGCCCTGTTTTAGACTATACTACTTGGGTGCATGAATAAACAATGCCTTACCTCATCCGTTGTCCTCCTTTTTCTCAGCCATTGACACATCTAGCATTTTATGTGGATAGAGCGCTCTCTCTGCGTCCTTATCACCTCAAAACAAACAAAAATGTAGCTGCATGCACTGTCTTAGACCATATTACTAAGCTTTTTTTGTCTCACAACATTTAAGGTAAAGCAAATTCAGGGTTCTAAGACTTAAATGCCCGCTTGTTTCATTGCAATCAAGTTGTGATTTAAAAGTAAAGGTAAATGTGGTTTCGTAAGTCCCTACCAACTGAGATACCAATTTGTTATGAATTCTCCTGCTTACAGAGACACCAATTTGGTGTTCAAGACCTATAGCTCAACAAGGAGTTGAACCTGGGTGCATCAATAAACAACGGTTTACCTCATCCATTGTACCACAGCCTTAGTGAAAGTTTCCCTTTTTAGCTATTGGCGCAGCATCCAGCATTTTATGTAGATAGAGCGCTTGCTCTATGTTCTTATCACCTCAAAACAAACAAAAATGTAGCTACATACCCTGTTTTAGACCACAATACTAGGCTTCTTTGTCCCCTAACATTTAAGGCCAAGTAAATTCAGGGTTCTAACGGCTAAATACCTGCTTGATTCATTGCAATCAAGTTGTGATACAAAAGAAAAGGCTAATGTAGTGTTAAGTCTCTACCAACAGAGATATCGATTTGGTATGAGTTCTCTTGCTTAGATAGAGACCAATTTGGTGTCCAAGACTCTTGTTGTTTAACCCCACAAGGGAAGGGGAGTGATTATCAATTTTCAATATACACTGTTCAATGAGGCATACATACTTTACACACCTTCAGATTCAAACCCGCATTTCTTCTATGTAGTACACAATCTTTGCCATTAGCCCACTCAGGTTGTACTTCAGGTGGAAGCATTGACAATTTTACCTAAGATTTTAATATTTTGATGGATCTTTGTTGATTAATAATGTCCCCTTTGCCAAATTATTAATTGTTAATTTGTTATTATAAGTAATGAATGTTTTGATGCTATTATATCTTCCAATCAAGATCCCGTTGGCAAAATACTACACATTAAAATTCTACCCTGCTTGTGAATCAAGTTCCCCCTTGGAAAAAATATTTGATTATAATATTATATACAGTGCTGAGTATAATATTATATACTCTGCTGAGTATAATATATTGAATCAATGCGGTGTGAGTTCTCCTGCTTATGGAGCACCAATTTGATGTCCGAGACCCTTGTTGTTCAATCCCACAAGGGAAGGGGATTATTTATTGATTTATCATATACACTGTTAAAAATAAATAAGATATACATCCTTCTCACACCTTCAGATTCAAACCTGACTTTCTTCTATGGAGTACACAACCTTCACCATTAGACCCACTCAGGTTGTACTTTAGGTTGAAGCAGTGACAATTATAGTTAAGTTATTTCTCAAAATGCACTCTTCCCCCTCCTAATATTTTGATTGACCTCTGATGCTGAACCATGGCCCCTTTTGGCAAATTTTAAAATGTTATTATAAGTAATGATTTTTTTAATTCTTGACTATCTTCCAAACAAGATCCCTTTGGCAAAATACACAACACTGCATAATAATGCAACTTATGATATGATTCTACACTCGTGAATCAAGTACCCCTTGGGAAAACTCTTTGATATAATATAATATGCACTTCTGAGTATAATATAGTGTATATTTTAATTATATTTTTGCTTTTGACGTCCCTTTGGCAGAACGTACAACTTTTGAGTATGATTCAATGTATGTATTGATACCACCCTTCTTCTTTATCAGTTCACCATTAGCAAAATTTACAACTTTGACTATGATATAATGAACATTTTGATTTTATTCTTCTGTTGAATGCAAAATTTAGATCTTGAGTGTCATATAATGAACATATTTGCAGTACCATATAATGTACATTATAATTCTGCACCAAAGTCCCCTTTGCAAAATTTACAACTTTACATATAATATAATGTATTTTGACCTACCCTGTCTCTGGGTCTTTGTCAATGTAGCTTCCCAAGACTGTAAATTTATATCAGGTCGACAATATTTCAAACTATGAAGTTTATGCAATGATAGTCATCTATGCACAGTATATAGTTGTGTTAAGTGCACTTCATAGCTCAAGGTCCATGCTAAGCCAACACATGGGACTTACTGTAGCCAGTTATGTCTAAATAGTGTGCTGCTCAAGATTCTCTCTAAACCATTGTCTAAGTTTGCACATCCTCAGACAGTATCAGATGCTCAATAGGTAGAGCCCTTTATCATCCTTCACTATTTTGATGTAAATATATCCTTACATTGGATGACTTCTCTGTTTCCAACAGATTTTGCTTTCTCTGTGATACTCAATGTCTAAACTGTTGTTAAACCCAAAATTTAAATTCTTAATCAACAGTACCGATTTTCATGCTTCTCAGCTTCTGGATGCTTTTCAAGGTAGCTTGCCATTTTTTATTAGGTTAACAATGTTCTTCTTATGAAATATACCCATGATACTCCTCTGTGTATATGAGCCTGATGGTGTCCAATATGTGTTGTTTCTCAAGGCTCACTCTATATGATTACATCACATGGGAAACTCCTTATAAAATCTCAGGTACTACCCAGTGGTCAATAAACAGCATACATTATAGTTTTCTGACATTTGTGATTCCACTGTAAACTTGTGCCAATATCAAATTGTAATGTCTTTTCAAAAGATCTGATTCTATCTTTTATTCTTAAAAATAGCCAGATTTGAGCTCAGTTTTGGTCCCAAAAACTTACAACTTTGAATTCAACATGATACTTTCTTTTGATGGTCCAAGGACTTCTAGACATAATTCATCTTGGCTTCCTCCACTGTCATATTCAACAGTGTTTCAACTTTCTCCCGTGCTGATTTCTTGTGAATTCTGTCTCATTTGTTTTCTTTCAGGATGACCTTCAGTACACATGAACCATTTTATACACTCTCACTCTCTGTGAAATGAACAAATATGGTCCAGCTCCGCTAGCCTTCTCTTTTTCTGTAGCAGATTTTTTTAAGGGTTGTGATATTAGTTGAAGTTGGTGAAAATTTTGCAAGTGGAAGCACCAAAAATTGAGCCAGGTGTTGGCAATAAGAGCGAGAATACTGCAAACCCAGCGAGTAAACTATATTCAAAATTTACTCAAAATGTTATAGCAAATCACATCAAATTATTTCATATAACTTACAAGTCTCTTGAAAGTTTTTTATGAGCCCTAAGTTCTTCTGATTTATTCTTCTGTGTATTTTTGGACCTAAAGCAAGTATGACACAAGTAACTGTAAACAAATACAAATCATTTAATGATTTAACTAGTAACTGGTGTAATGTTGGCTGTATTTTTACCAAGACAAATGCCAGGAATAGATATTATAGAAATTGGAAATTGTGTGCTGCATAATTGACTGCTGAACACCATCATTTTCAGAACCTATTATAGTCTTTTTTGGATTTCCTAGGAATTTAGCTTAAAATAGGTAGAAATGGGAAGTGTTGATGCACAACAATTTGGCAGTTCTGAGCTCTACTTTTTGATACTTCTAGGTTCTCATGGCTTGGATGTTTGTGAAACAGGTGGCATGGGATGAGCCAGATTTGTTGCAAAATGTGAAACGAGTTAGTCCTTGGTTGGTGGAAGTTGTTTCCAACATGCCTACCATCCAAATGACACCATTTATGCTCCCCAAAAAGAAGCTCCGGGTTACACAGCCTCCTGAGTTTCATGTTGAGAGCCAAGGAGGAATCATGGGACTCCATATGGCCACTCTCACCAATAATGTGCTAGGGCAAATAAACTCATGGCACAGTCTTTCAAACAATGTACCTGCAGGCATGCAGGGAGCCAGGCATGACAGTATTTATGGGATTGGTTTCTCAGACATACGTCAAAACAAAATCCAATCCAGGTTATTTTTAGATAACCTGCATCACCACGATCCAGGGGCTACGGCTCCTGTTTCCACAGATCTCAATATGGGGAGCTTTTCTCTTGAACAGTCAAAGGTGCAGAACAGTCTCTCTTGTTCACTGACCATGGGGAATTCATCACAAAGTGAGCAAAAAGGTAGTAAGTATACTGATAGCTCAACCCCTAAGACCACATCCTTTGTGCTGTTTGGGACGCCTATTCATATGGTACAGTCACCAAAATCCCAAAAGCAGCAGCAAGATGTAATAAGCTCTCCGGATGGGCTAGGTTTTCCAAGCTTCAAAGACAGTGGTTCACCTGGGCTTACAAGCAACAGCTCTAGTGATGGGAATCAAGAACTAGATAGGTTTCAAGGACCAGTCAGTGAAAGGACAGATGCCTTGAAAATGTTTAACAATTCTAGTGTAAGACCTCAGCACAGTGAAAGCGGCAATGATGTTGGCACCAACCTTATTGGAACTTTACAGAGTTTTAAAGATCAATCAGCTTTTTTAAGCTTGAAGAAGAATATGGGAGGAAAGTTATCAGAGGATACAATTGTCCAATGTAAAGTCTTTAGTGAGACTGAAGAAGTAGGCCGTACCCTTGATCTAACACTCTTCAGTACATATGAACAACTTTATGACAGTTTAGCAAAAATGTTTGGTATTGAAGAATTTAAGCTTTCAAATCGTGTTCTGTACAAGGACATTGGCAACACTCTGAGGCATGCTGGGGAGGAGCCTTATGGGTGAGTTATCTATCTAATCCAGCTTTGTTCCTATTTCACCATTAACTTAAGATTATTTTAGTTTGTTTTACAATGATGAAAAATGAGTTATGTAATGTGATGTGAATATTTTCCTACAGCAATTTTCCTTTGCATTGCCTTTGGAAGTGATTTCTTACGTAGCTGTTTTAGCAGTTGATCAAATCGTCATTTTAATTATACTTAATTTGAATTCAGAGATTTTGTGAAAACTGTGAGGAGGATTACAATCGCTTCTGATTCAGGGAGGGATGTGATGTCAAGATAATTGATGGTATGGATAAGATTGCATACGCCCTGTTCCTGCATTATGATGTCAAGTATTGTCTAATAAGTAAATTTGTTATTATATGCAATGGACTGCATAATGTGAGGAGTTCTGGAGGCAGACAACTTAGAAATCAACCTATAATTAGGTTTGTCGTGAGAAGAAAAGTTTTATCAAGATAATTCTGATTCCAAAACTCATTGCTACTTTTATTTAAACTTAAAGAGTAAACCTGCAGCAGAGAATTTTCATAAGATGTAATGTATGCAACCAATGACTTTAACCATTTGCTGTCAAAGTTCAAACAATGGTTTGGGACTACTGCTAATGCTGAATATGTAAGTTGTCTATAGTGAATTTTGACAGGAACATGACTACAAATGGTTAAGATACGCTTTGTGAATTTCGTTTAACTGTTACATTTGGAAGGAACAAAAACTTAATTTAATGTGGCCGCTACTATGGACTATTTGCCATTTATTCCTTGCTTAGTTAGATAAGACCTAGAAAAAGCATACATGATAATCTATCTTTGAAGCTAAGAAAAGGATATATTTAAGTTTGTTTTAATGTTAATTGTTAATAATTTGTTTCATGCATTTAGAGTAGTTTTAGATTCCCAATCTTGGAATTTCTATATGAAATCATCAAATCTATACAATATGTAACTAATGGCTACTTACATGAATAAGTTTTTCATCTTCACCATAATGCAACTTACAGTTTTCCCTTATTGAGAGTAGCATATAGCAGTAATTAGTATCCGAAGGGCATGCATAGTGATGTTTGCAATTCATACATTTTGCTTGGTTTTCCTCTGATCGTCAAAAGTAAACTACTGATTTTCACGCTAATCTGGTTCAATATTAAATGATAGGTTTCATACTTTCAATATGGCCAACAGATTAAGCTTGTCTCTTTATTGCTTCCATGGAAAATGAATAGCTTTTGGATTTTATTTTTTTCCAGTCAAATATTGTCTGTAATTTAACTACAGGAAGATTTTTTTTACAATGGAACTCTCCGTACAAAGACATTTGTCAAAGCTCTTCTGGATAACCTGCATAGAAGTTTGTGTCCAATAATTTCAGAGCTACCTCACTCGTCATTAGGAAATAAATTTGTCACTTTCCTTTGCTTTACAGTGAATGGCAGTGGATATGTACAAGTGTCCTTATTACACAATAAATGCTGGAACAATTGTATTAAGTGAAGTTTACAGCATGCACATTCAGCTAAAGTTGCTAGGTGTACGTATAATCTATGGTAGTGACTTGCTGCGGAACTTTAGTAATGTTTCTCACTTGAGTGAGACTTTTGTTTCCTCCTTTTCTTAAAATTATTATTACAATAGGCTGGATATATGGATTTGTGCACTTATATGTTATAAGGACTTAAAAAGGAAAATAAGGAGGACTAGAATGTTAAAGTGCTTTGCAATGTTATATGAATGATAGACAACCTTGAACTAGAATATTATTATTTATTTTGGGCTAGATTGAAGCAACTGATTTTGAATATACTCTGTCATATGCCATATCTATACTATGTGCATTAAAACTGCAACTGCTAATTCTTTTTCGTGGTTGATAATCAAGAGTTCAACAGTGAATGAAGTACCATGGTTCCAACCACTTAAAGAACATGAATAAAAGCTTCACCGTACAGAAGAAAAGTTGAGTTTATTGATATTTTGACATTCGTTGACAAGCATTTATATCTGCTAATGGTGACTGCAAATCGAGCAGCTTCTTTTCTTCTCTTTTAGGACTACTAATGGCTTATAAATGGTAATCAAGCTTGTAAATTACACCAATAGACAGAAATAAGAAATGGAATCTTCGAGTTGAAACACCCATAACCTACTTTTTATCTTTGTACTCAAATCTCATTGTTTCTTTCCTTTTCCTGATAATGACTTGTCCTCCAGGTCCACATCTCATGATTATGCAAGTTGGCTGTCAAAGTGGAACTCCATATATCATCATTCTAGACTTTTGATAGTTTTTCTTATATATCATTATATAAATATTTAGAATAAGCGATTGCAAAGGAGTATTAATAATCAATGCGATTTAAGTAGAAATCTGTACTTTAATTGGATATGAAAATAAAATGAAATAATAAAAAGTAAATGCGTACCTCACCTTGGAACTAGAGATTGGGACGATTGGTTAATGAATTTAATAATGAAATAAAATAATAAAACCTACAAACTTTGGAATAAGTGATGGTTAAGTTTGGAGTTGGCCATTATTTTGTAGCCTGAAATTTGACTTTACTTGTGGAAATGATCTTTACCAATAGATTTGACCTTGATGTTTTTAGACCTTTTGTACCTCAGAATAGAGATTTTCATAGGATACCTACACTTGCAATTTCCTACTTTCACAAGTTAATAATTGTGTGATTTAAATTTGGGCCCTCATTGTGGGGAGTAGGTTGCCCAAGACAACCTTCTCCCCTCAATGTAGGTCCAAATTGAGACAAGGGGTCCAAAATGTTGAGAAGAAGCTAAAATTTAATTTGGAATTGAATTGGATCAAGAATGTTGAGCATGAGAGGCTAGTAACACTAAAATGGGGCCTAGGTGAGCAAGAAATTGCATAGGGATGAAATATAATTAGAGTTTGACAATTAGAGACCTTCCATGCCCTATTACATTGGAAATTACAATCAATAATTTAATGAATTAGGTCTAAAAAATTAACTTGATTATCACACGAAAACCCTAGTTAGCTTCTAAGAACATGAAGGAGCTTGAATTTGCGCAAATTTTTCACACAAGGCTCTATGATAAGTTATGGTGATAATTGTGCACTATGTATTGAGCAAAATCTTTGAGAAATATGGAAGATTCCAGTCATTTACACCATTATTTCTCATTTGTGTGAACGAAGTGTTTAAAATTAGTCATTTCTCTATTTGAACACTAACATTTGATCTTGAATGGCATAGATAAAATTAATGGTGATAGCCCTCTTTGACAAAATTTGAAAATCCGTTGATGCCACAAACTTTTGTCCAATTAGGAGCAAATACTTAGTCCACATGGAACTAATAAGTACATATGCCAATATATCACATCATTGCAATTCACACTAGGTTCATTTTGCTAAATGTCTTGAACAACTGAGAGGGGACAGGTGAATCAGTTGTAGAATAAACTTTTTATCAATTTCACATATCCGGATCTAGAAAATTGATTCTTTAACCATTCACCTAAATCAGATGTAAACATGAAAGAGCATACACATGAACCATGCACAATGAACACCAAATTTTATGTGGAAAATCCAAGATGGGAAAAACTACAGAGAAGTTAAATTCTCATGAATAATAACACTGGTTAAGGTGATTTTTACAATGATGGGTTCACTGCCAGAATGCTCACTATAAGTGGGCTCATTGCCTAGAAAGATTCATTACCCTAAGAAATAAGAGAATAAAGAAATCCACCATTGAAGTACAACTGCCAAAAGAAACCTTTGGGTCACTACCTTTGGTGTCTAACAACACGCACACGCTCTGCTCACAACCCAACTTCACAACTTTGCATAGACCCGACAGATCTTCTTTCCAACCGCTTCCTTACTAATCCATCACACACGTACTCTTATTTATATTAATCTTAAACATGAAATCATCAAGTCAACCACCAGAACATAATTTGAAATAGGTCTAAACAAAACATTCGTGTGGTGGGGAGGAATGAAAAGTGGACCACACCACACACACTGCCTTGACCAAACCACACGTTATCCATATGCCGCAAATGTCGGAGCCCAAGAAGAAATAATACCATTAATAACCATGCTTTCAAACCGCATCAACACGACCCAAACATAGAATATTATAAATTAAAGCACTAAAAGATATGAAACCAAACAAATAGTAGCACATCTAGAATAGCAGAAAATTCTAGACTATAGTCAAACATGAATAACATTAAAAACCACATCGGAACACATTTTTTGGAGCACCAACCTCCAAAGCAACAGAACCTCAAAACCACATCTGTAATATACCATGTAAATATTGAGCACAATACTTACCACCAGAATAATATTTTTCCATCAATTAGAACCATACAAAAACAACAACAATATCAACAATTTAACACCATCAACTTAGCAACAACTCTGCAATAGAAACAACAAAAACCATATTGATCACAACAACAACATCAACAATTTTGCAACAAACTCCCCCTTTCAACAGTCTCCCTCTTTGTCATTGATTACAACATCTATCAACAATAAACATAATCTCATCAACATAGATCACATGGTTAAACTCTATTTCTCCCCCTTTGACATCAAGGACAAAGGTGAACAACATCACACAATGCTCCCCCTAAGGGAAGCCTCATACATTACTCCAAACCAAGAATGTGCAGTAAGCTCCCTAGACTAATGCAGTACCATGATACTTAGTTTGAACTATGAAGGGGTAATACCCCCAACCTCTCCTAAAGATATTGAAAAGTATCTTTGCATAAAACTTTTGTAAAGATATCTACAATATGTTTTTGTAAGCAATGAAATGAGAGGTTAAAGGAACACAATAAACAAGTTAAAGTATTCAAACATCTAAAACATTATAACATCTAGATTAGACAAAAGAAAGATTAAAAATCAAATGAGGATGCAAACCTAAAGCACCCAAGAAGCCTTCCTTGATTTGTAGATGTGTCCTTTAGATAGAATGTGTGCTCAAATTATGCTCAAGCTTCAAAGGATATGATTTTGGAGTGATTTGATCTTTTTGGCTCTCAAATGGGCATGATAACTTTGCTTGAATGGTGGATGATTTTGAAGGAAAAGAGCCTTCAATTTATAGGCAAAGGGAAGGTCAAATGGATGGTCAAGATAGAAAGATGAGGAAGGGTTGAGATGCATCCAAGAGAGAGCACATGGATTGTGCTTTCTCAAATACATAGCATTGTGACAAGTGTCACAAGAAGAGAGGTTGTGACACAAGACATGGACACAAGAGGGGCCAAAGGATGGCGCACCCTAATGATCCAAGCCTGCAACACACATGCGGAAGCAACAAACAACAAGAGTGAGAGAGAGAATGCCAGATCTTTCATATATTATCATCAATTGGAACCATACATGCCGGGCTGTAAGGCCTTCCCGGTTAGGGCCTGATATTACAATGAATTACAGAAGTCCCCAAACATGTGAGGATCTATTACAAGTCTCAAATCTAATGTCTACTCTCTTCTATCAAAACTCCTCCCTAAACTACAACTAAACATCTACATTTATACAAGAAGCTACCGAGCTAAGTCGGCCTTCAGATCCATAATTAATGGAAGTAATGTTTAAATCTGGGACCACATGCTTCCCAATGATGGATTCCAACGTTAATTCCGCGATCCAATATAAATGCACAAGTCGGACACAACAGGAAACAAAAATGAACCCGTTGGTAAGCAAGATAATTGAGCAGCAGACAGACAACGTCGAGCGCTAGTGAAATAATCGACCGCCTAGGAGATAACCGACCACTCTCGGTAACCAAAGGAAACTGACCAACTACCGACCAACTCAGTTAAAGCAGAAACTGAGAAACACAGACAAAAATTCCAAATTCTTTTTGGTGACACAGGATTGCCAAGGACTCGAGATGCTCCTGCATTAGGTTGAAAGGAGAGGTCAAATCCTTGAGGAATGTGACCATTTTGGGAAGAGGGATGAGGGACAAAGGTGCAAGAGGGAGATGGAGTGTGTAAGAGATGTGTAAGAGCATTCATGGTTGACATGAGGTTTGGGGGTTGGGGGATGTGAGGATGTGACAAGAGATTTGACTTGGGTTTGCTAATCCATTTGATTAGGATTGTGCAAATGATTAAGGGGTGATTAGGCTTGAATTAGAGGGCAAGTGGGAGAATTAGGAGGATGTGATGGGGGGAGAGAGAATGAGTGGAGGGTTGGATTAGCTAATCATGGTTCATTAGTTAATTAAGGGTGATTAGTATGTGTGAATGAGTTGGGTTGAGTTGGAACTAAGGGTTTGGTAGTTGGGATGGGTTAGGTTAGGGGTTAAAGTTAGGAGCCATGTTCTCTAATTGATTAAATAAGAGTTATTTAATCAAAAAGGGATTTATGAATTAATTTTAAATAGATAAATGTATTCATTTAAATTAAAAGATGAAGGGGATTTAATTAATTAAATGGTTATGGGTTTCTATTATATTAATTAGATTGTAGTTAATTCATTAGATTAATTAACTAGGGGGATGGAATTAATTAATTAAACAATGCATGATTATTTAATCAATAATGCGAGTAAGATGACTAAATTTAATTAAAATCGTTAATCAAATTTAGGTGTCTATAGTTTTGTTATGGGTGCATACACATATTTTAACTCACAGTCTAGCACTTTTTACTTCAAGAAGTGATATTGGATCCAAACATATCTTGAAATGTGAAGTGTCGTGTTAGATTCTTTGAAATTTTAATCATGCAGGTGTTATCATGAATGATTGAGATTGGCTCATCAAACACTACACCGATATCCTTCAATATATGTTTCATCCACGGTACCTTTGTGCAACATGATGCAACTTCATTATATTCAACTTCTACAAAACCTTGACAGGATACAAAACCTTGACAAGGATACAAAACCCTACTTCATACTGAACTAAGAAATCAATCGGGAACCAAAGAAAAATGCTCCACCACTAGTACTTTTTCTGTCACCAATATTTCTAGCGCAATCTGCATCAGTGTAAGATTTTGGAGTAAAACCTGATCATTTGGGATATCACATTCTAAATTCCTCTATTCCTTTCAAATATCCAAACACTACAAAAAAACCCTGTCATTAGCGCCTAAAATATCGCTAACTTTTAGTGTATTTTTTTTGCTGGAAACAAGTCTTTGGGTTGGATAAAAGTCAGTGTAAAAGTGCATCCAACCTTTGGCGCCAAGTTTTATGCCGGATTATCCTTCTTGTTTGCACCAGATGTTGTGCTGAAAAAGTTTACTTCTTGTTTTGCTTATGGTATGGTGCCCAAAATAGCTTCTTTTTTTACTTCCAAATTGATGCCAAGTTTTGCTTCCATTATGGGGTCCTTTGTTGCTTCCAGTTTGGCTTCCAAGTTTACTTCTGATTTTGCTTCTAGATTTTCTTCTGATTTTGCTTCTATTTTTAATTCCAAATTTTCTTCTGATTTTTCTTCCAATCTTACTTATGATATAACATTGCTTGTTGCATCTATCTTTGCTTCCATTTTTGTGTCTTTTATTGCTTCTGATATTACTTCTATTATTGCATCTTTTATTGCTTCTAAAATTGCTTCTATGATTACTTCTTTGTTTGTTGCCTGAATTACTTCCTAGATAACACCAGATTTTTCTTTAGGTTTTCTTATAGTTTTGCTTCTGTTGTTGTTCCCCATTTTTCTTCTAAAAATGCTTCTTGTTTTGCTTCCATTTATTAATTTAATATATTTTATATTAATTAATTTAGTCATATATTTAATGATATTAGGGAATAATGGAATCGAACCACCATCCTCCTGCTTGTAAAATGTGTGCTCTTCCGTTGAGCTAGTACCCTTTAAAGAATAATCATACCATGTATGTACTAGTACTTTCCATTAAACATGATTTCAAGTTTTTCCAATCTATAGTTCAAAGGCAACAAAGCCTAAGGGGGGATGACTAGTTGATGCAAAGGAGGATGGGGAGAGGGGCCAAAGGCACACCCTAACCAGATCCACCTTGCAGATATCACACATGGAAGCAACAACACAACAAGCGAGAGAGAGAATGCAGATACTATGATATATTATCTTCAAATTGATTCATACATGCCAAGCTGTAAGGCCTTCCCGATTTAGGCCAGATATTACAATCAAGTATAGAAGTCCTTCAACATGGGAGGATCTACCAACAATCTCTAATTTTCTATCTTCTATCTCCTATCTCCAAAAACTTACTCCTCTAAACTCTAACCAAACAACTACATTTATACAAGAGGCTACCAAATCAAGTCGGCCTCCAGATCCACCATCAACAAAAGGAATGACCAGATCTAGGTCCACACGCTTCCCAAAGATAGATACCAACATTAAATTGGTGAGCCAAATTAAATGCACAAGTCGGCCTCAACAAAAATCCAAAATAAACGACTCAGTAAGCAAGGAAACCAAGCACCAGGGAAATTCACCAAGTGCCGAAGAGATAACCAACCAACACTGGTAAACAAAGGAAACCGAGGAACACCGAACCAACTCGGTCAAAGAAGGAACCAAGCAACACAAAAAACTTCAAACATCTTTTTGGTGACATAGGATTGCCAAGGACCCGAGATGCTCCCACATCACTAGTGATACTCTAAAATCAATGATGAAATTATAGTGTAGGCAATGATAAAGATAAGAAAGCATGTGCTTTATGCCTTAACCTGCCTAAACATGTTATCATTTCCTACATGAGAAAGACAAGAAAGCATGTGTCTTATGCCTTAACTTCCAGGTATTGTCCCTACATAGATGTATTACAATGATGCAGACTCTAGAGAATATGATAAAACCTTACACAAATTAAATTACATGGAGGAGAAGCATAAAACAACAATGTAATCTAAATGATGCCAAAATGATCATATTCTATTCTAATTGAATGCCAATCAACAACCAAATAAACTTTGAGAACTAAAAAACTAGAATATCTTATAGTAGATGGTAATACAGATTTCAGAACTAAATCCTACACAAAATAAAGTTTCTCCATCCATAGCCAAACTCCATTATGTGATGAAAAATAAAGAATAGACAATGAAAATAATATGCAAACCTTGTGTTTATGAGAAGAATCTTCAATATGTGTCCTAAAGATAGAAAGTTTCTCCTTCAAAATATTTGTTTGTATTTTAGTGACATTATCTCCAAGCTGCATGTATTGATCCTATAGATTAGAAAATTATGAATGATTAGACGCTAAAAATCAATGCTAATACAAATAAATCAATTCTATTTGAAGTCATATGCATAACAAAGAATATGGTCATTGTATTTAGTAAAAAACCCTTTGCATATGACATGTAAACAAATTCAAGATAGAAAAGAAATACAAAAGTAGCAACAACAACTATAACAAAGTTTTAATAGCTGCAGGAATAGTCAACTGCTAAAACTAAAATAGTCAGCTCTATTCTGCTTTGGCTGCAGGAATAGTCGGCTCTTTTCTGCCTTAGTTGTAGGAACAATCAAAGAATAGAGCTCAAATGGCTACATGAACAATAACACATATCTACAAAACTCTGGTCCCAGTAGGTACTAAGGGGGGGGAGGGGGTGAATCAATACCTTAACACATCTATAGATTTTAACAATTAACTTCAAGATTACCAAACATGTAAATGTAAGTGCAACAATTAAGCTTAACATGTAAAGCATTCACACATAGATGACGCTTTGACACAATATTTTTCTTGTGGAAACCCTTGTAAGAGGGGGAAAACCATGTGTGGGATTGATGACCACAAATCCACTAATGCACTGATGAATCTTCCATGTTATGAGCTTTATATAGACATTGTTAGAAGTCACCTGGTTAGGGGATTTCCCTCTAGATATGTTAGGATCTTTACTCTATTAGGAGTAACCTTGTTAGAGGACTTAATAATACAAATTAATCTATCACCTTGTTAAAGGAATTACAATTAGGACCTGTAAGGATCCACCCAATGTAGGGATTTAGCTCACTATCACTGTTAAGAAATAACAAGTGCATGTTCTGTGATTAGAAACTTCTCTTCTTGATTAGACCCATTGAAATGCATTAACTTCTCAATCTTCAATCCTCATCTTTCTATAGCTCCACCAATATCATCAGATTTCACATCGCATTACATTCTCCTCTTGCATCATAATCCAACTTATGTATCGATTTAATTAGGTCTCCACATTCTCCAAGAAAAAAAATGTTTTACCCACTGACTTAGATTTAGTCGACCTAACATCATAATAATCTATCCGATCATACCAAATCATGAAATTAGTTTTTCCAACATCATCTCTCAATGTCGGCTCTCATAACTTAACCAACTATAACTCTTTAACTGATCGGTGTAACAATTCTTTCGCCTTTACCTCAATCGATTAACCGTTCTTCCCGATACCTTCTGAAATGTTTTACAACCTTCAAAAAACTTATCAAAACTTAGTGCGATGGTAGACATGAATAGAAAATCACATTTAGGTAACAAATACATGATCGCATCACCATCACCTAAAATGATTTGTATCCCGACTGACTGTTTGTGTTACATAACTATGTCTTCTATCTGGTAGACTCAACACTTAACCAAATTCCCTGTTTCGATTGATCCAATCCTTCGGTATCACTTTTATGATTCATCCACATGAATATAGTTGACATCAATGACAACATAAATGTTAGACTCAACAAATACAAACATATTGTTACCAAATACTAACACAAAATACACAAGACAAAAAGCATAGCTACATGATGACAAGAAACAACTATAAGACGATAAGAAACATTGGAAAAATAATCTCTATCGATGAAATAGATGCTATAGGAAATAATTAAATGAGATAATGGATCGGCCAAGACTAATAAAGGACATATATTTTAAGTATTCACAATGCAAGGTGACAAGGAAAGATTAAGTTCATTCATGCTACATCAAAATAAATCATCATGATGCCTTATTTAAAGCTAATACAAAGATAACAACAACAATGATTATGGAGAAAACATATATAATGTCAAAACATATTTTCAAGACATCGAAGAATACTGACATAGATCATAAAGTTATACACAACTATAGGAAACAAAACAGTAATCTCCATCATAAGACACATACTCATATTACAAAGTTTCACTCTCAAGGGAAGACTCCTTGGCATTTCAAAAATTCAAAATGGATAAGGCTTTGAGAACACATCAAGCAAACTTGGCTTACGATGTAGGATTAACTAATTTGGGCTACATTTTGAAATTCTTAAGGATTTAGTTCAAGGTATCTTTGCACAATCTATCTTTACTTCCTATAAGCTTACTCAAGATTTAGTAATCAAAATAATATGCCTAAAATATCCATGCATTGGTAGAGAATTTCCAGTACATCCAAAATATAGAAATCCAACTTCCTAATACTAGTGTTACAATTTATGTCATTACAAGGAACATTTATTGATATTAGGGCTACTAGTTCTATTATAATTGGGACTTCCACTTGAGATTAGGACCCATACTAGTAATTGATGTGTAATCTTTATCTTTTTCAACCAAGGTCCACCCAATCCAGAGGAGATTGAAAATTACAGCTAAAACTGTCCAATCCACCACAAAGAGATTACAATACTGAAAAAATTGTGAAACTTTTTTGAAGTTTAAACATTTAAGTGCTTTAAGAAATCCAATATGTGGGAAAAAAACACATGGATTAAAGACACACAATCTAGGAAGGAAGACCCCCTTTCGATACTAAATGTTGTGTCGATTCAAAGGTCCTTTTAGATAAGTAGAAATGATATAGAAAATTACATAAATGAAAGAAAAGTGAAATCAATCATGCATAAATACCTCCCTGGAACATAAGAAGACATAAATCAACTAATTTCCCTGCATTATACTTGTCTAGTGTGCCTTCCTAGTGTTACATATTTTTCCTTTCATGTCAAAATAGTTCCCTAGTTAAGTCCTAAATTTTCGTAAGTTCTTGTGTTCTAAAATGAGTTACATGACTTAATCATACCTTCAAAGTTTCATTAAAAATTCTAAAATAGGGTCTCTTGTTCCAAATTCCTAATGCTAAAAAAAAATCCCCTTATGATGTTTCTTACACCTCTAAAAAGCCCATGAAAAATAAGTTTTGAAAAGTCAATGCTTTATGATACTAAAGTTTGAGAGGAAAAAACAAGTCCTTTCATTATTTTTCCAAAGCTCTCAAAAATTTACCCTCACTATGACTTGGAGTTTTCCAGAAAAGAAAAATTAGAGGTTGCTTGTGAACAAAGATAATAGAAAGTTTTGCAAAGTTCTTGCAAAGAAAAATGGGGTTCTAATAAGTGATGTGCAGATTTGTATGCAAGTTCAACATCTTTCCTTTTAGAAGAAGGTTTGTTAATACAAAAATAAGTGGTTTCATGGATTGAAATAGTAGTGCATGCAATAAAAGTGTGTTCATAGTCATGGGAAACAATTTTATGAGAAGGGGAAGGCATAAATCATTGAGAGTGTAGTGTCTTTGATGCATGAAAAAAACATATTCAAACCAATGAGAAGCAATGTTAATATATCATTTAGAGGCTTTAACACTGGAGTAGTGTAAATCATTAAGAGAGTAACATTTTGGTTGGGACATAAAATTCTTAATGAGAAGAATTATTTTCAAGGAGTAAACAATGGTTTAAAACTCAATAACAACAACATTTCAAGAAGCAGTGCATCATAAATGAGCAGATTTAAAACTCTAAAATGACAACCTCTTTGAAGAAACAAAGGATAATAAAAGAATATCAGAGTTCTTTACCAATGATCAATAAGTTTTTGTAAAGGAAATAATATATTTTTAAAATGAAGCATGAAAGGTCAATGAACAAAGAGCATATTTAAAGATTCATACAAGTTTTGATAGAAAGGACAAGGAGTTTAAAAGAGAATTGGTCTTTCATTCATGATGCAGGAGCATCTCGTGTCCTTGGAAATCCTATGTCACCAAAAACAAGTTTGAGTTTGATGTGTTGCTCAGTTCCTTCTATGACCAAGTTGGCTCGGTAGTTGCTCGGTTCCTTCGTTAACCGAGTTGATCGGTTAATTCCCTGGCGCTTGGTTATCCTTGCTTACCGAGTTGTTTGTTTTAGTTTTCTGTTGAGGCTGACTTGTGTACTTAATGATGGTTGCAAATTTAATGTTGGTATCTATCATTGGGAAGCGTGTAGACCTATATCTGGTCATTTCTTCTATTAATGGTGGATCTGAAGGCTGACTTGTTCGGTAGCCTCTTGTATATATTGTAGTTGTTGGTTCTAGTTTAGGAAGTAGTTTTGATAGGAGATAGAAGTAAGAATATTGAAGGTAGTTTCTGAATCCTCGCATGTTGGAGGACTGTTGTAATTGAATTGCAATATTTGACCCTAACCAAGAAGGCTTTATAGCCTGGCATGTATGAATCTATTTGATAAAATATAAAGGATCTGACCTACATTCTCTCTCTCATTTTGGTGTGTTGTTTCTTCCATGCGTGATCTCTGCAAGGTAGATCTAGATTAGGGTGTGCGTTGGTCCCCTCATTCTCCTCTTCCTTGTACAAGGTGGTATCAGAGAGAAGGTGAGATCTAGATCTAGATTTGCAAATCTAGGTTTGAGGGTTCCTTCTTGTCAAACCCTAATTGATTTGTTGTGGGGTAGCATATTGCGATCTGGCCTGCAATTACAGAGGGTTTCAAGATGGTTCGTGGGAGGCGAGATGCGGATCCAGGATTGGTAGACATGTTGAGACAACTTGCTCCTAGATTAGAAGTTGTTGAGATAGCCTAGCGTAGAGGAAGATATCTTGAAGATGTTAGTGATGATGAAATTGAGGAAGAACAAGGTGATGTAGAACCTGCACCAGTGATGGATCAAGGTGAGGAAATATTGTTGAAGGCTTTGAAAAATCTAAAGTCTACACCACATTTCAATCCTCTCGAGTATAGTGGAAAGCTGGATTCAGATGAATTGGTGGATTGGATCACTGAGATGGAAAAGTACTTTGAATATGAAAATGTTCCTAAGGAAAAGAAGGTGAAAATTGCTAGCACAAAGTTAAAGAGCCATGCATCCTTGTGGTGGGAGCATCTACAATTGGACAGAAAGAGGAAAGGAAAAGACAAAATTAAGGTATGGAATAAGATGGTGAATAAGTTGAAAGGAAATTTTTTACCTTGTGATTATCAGATTAACCTAGTTAGGTGAATGCAAAGTTTGAGGTAGAAAGATAGCTCGGTAAAAGATTATACTTTCTATAGATTAGATATCAGATCTGGACATGATGAAGATAAAGTGGAAAGAGTTGCTAGGTACCTGAATGGATGAGAGTTTCCATCCAAGAAGAAATCCGTTTGGTTAATTTGGAAAACATTGAAGAAGCTTATCAGTTTGCCTTGAAAGATGAGGAGAAATTGAACAAAAGACATGAGAAAAGACAAAGAGGTAGAGGTGGTAGATTCCCCAGAGGAAGAGGTAGATCGTATGGTGAAACCAACAGATCTGAACCAGAAAAGACAAATCTGGATAAAGGCAAGACTGAGTGGAAAAGTGAAAGTTCATCTAGAGGAAGAGGCAATAACTATTGAGGTGGTTATAACAGAGGTGGTTTCCGAGGAACTTGTTACAATTGTGGAGAAGAAGGACATAGATCATTTGAATGTACATATGCAAGTAAGAAGGTTAGTAGTAGTAGAAATGCTTTGGTGCAAGAAAACTCACCGAATGAACTTGAGAAGGAAAATAATTTGATGGTAAGGATAGCGCTTTGGAGTGAAAGTAATAAGGAAGATCCGGTAAGGAAAAGTTTATTCAAGACCAAATGTAGAGTTTCTGATGAAGTATGGAAGGTAATCATTGGTAGTGGAAGCTCGGAGAACTTCACATTCGAGGAAATGGTTACATAGTTGCACTTGAAAAGGTTAGAACACCCGAAGCCCTATCAAATTTCATGGATCAAGGATGAACATACACTCTTGGTAAGTGAACAATGTTATGTGAATTTGAAAATTGGAAAGTGCTATGATAAGGTGTAATGTGATATCATGCCTATGGATTGTTGTCATATTTTGTTGGGTAGACCTTGGCAATATGATAGACATGTTATATATGATGGGAGATTGCATAAATATACTATTTGGGGTGATGGGAGAAGAAAAACCTTGTTACCTTTGATTGAAGAACCTATTAGTAGTGTTTGTACATCTATGAAAGTTTGATTGATGGAAGGAAGAAAGTTTGTTAAGGATTTGAAAAAGAATGATGTATGTTTTGATCTGATTCCTAACAAACCAAGTAAGAAAATAGAGGATAGCATACCTGAAGAGATTGATACGTTAATCACCGAGTATAGAGAAATTTTTTTTGATAATGTAACTGATTGTTTTCCACCAAAGAGAAGCATTGATCATTGTATGGATTTAATCCTTGGAGCTAGTTTACCAAATAAGGCACCACATCGGTTAACACCTACTAAGAATCAAGAATTGAATCGATAGATTCAAGAATGTTTGCAGAAAGATTTGCTTTGAGAAATTTTGAGTCCTTGTGTAGTACCAGATGTATTGGCACCTAAGAAGAATGGAGAATGGTGAATGTTTACTGATTCCAAGGCAATCAATAAGATAACAGTGAAATATAGGTTTCCTATATTGAGACTAGATGACATAATGGACAGTTTGACTGGAGCAAAGTATTTTACCAAAATTGATTTAAAAAGTGAATATCATCAAATCAGAATTAGAGAAGGTGATGAGTAGAAGACTTCTTTTAAGAAAAAAGAAGGTTTTTATGAGTGGTTGGTTATGCCTTTTGGTTTAACTAATTGATGAAGGGTGCTCCCCTTAATACCACAAACAAATAATAGAAACAAAGAAACAACAACAATATGCAAGAATAGAAAATGGGCTTCTTATTATCTCCACAAATGTGGAATTACAAACTTTCAGAATTACAATATGCAAAGCCACATGGGCATTCCCTTACAATATTCTGTAGGATAAAGCCTCAAATCAATACCCAGATCTACTACCCAGAACTGCCCTAGACAACACTACAGACCTTCTTTATATAGGCAATTTCCATCACCCGAGAAGGTTCCAGAAATTTAGCCCTTAAGGCCGACTATACATAGAATTATTTTATTTTCACAATTTTTGCAATGGGGTCGGCGCAAAAGAAATAAAAAAAATGCTTTTAGGTAGCCCAACTTCCGGAGGCCATAACTTTTTAACCATAGCTCTATTTTTCTATTGTAACCACTTTTGAGAAACGCCATGACGAGATCTACAATGTCTAGCAAGTGCTAGCACCAGTTACCCTGGGATCGATCGCAATCCGGAACCTCTAAGGCTTTCAAAATTGACCTGAAAGATTTCATACCCAAAAACCTCAATAAATTCACCAATACTGATGATGTGGCAATGAAACTCAATTGGTAGGCTGAAATGACTAGGATGAACCTCCAACTATGAAATCAGAACATTCTAAGATCATATGACCAACTTACTAAAAATAGTAAGTTTCCATAAATAGCAGCTCTGTACAAGATAGCTCTTATTGAAAAGAAAACAAAAATATTTTTGGGTGATGCAAGATTGCTCTTACACCCAGGATGCTCCTACATCAGACACCCAAGGTAATTTGAGAAGTGACCCTGTCACGACTCAGGTGTGCAGAGGAAAACCAAGATGGTTAACCTCCTCCTTTGTTAGCCACAATGAATCTTCAATAGGTCATCCTTTCCATTTGACCAAATACTCTTCATATGTCATGTTCCTTGTGCTTCTGCCAACATGACTATCCATTATGTCGTCAATCTCTTTGATATCTGAACTGGTTGCTAGAATACTCCACTGTGTTGCTGTAACCTCATTTTCAACACCTCCTTCATGATACTCTATCAGATCTGAAACATTAAATATTGGTGAAATATTTAGCTCAGTAGGCAACTTGACCTCATATGCATTTCCTGAATCATGCTTCTTTAGTATCTTACATGGCCCAAACTTCTCCATTTTCAACTTGTTATATGTACCAACCGGAAATCGCTCCTTCCACAAATGAACCATGACTTCATCTCCAACTTGAAACTCCTTATGCCTCATTTTCTCATCTGCCTTAGCCTTATACTGCACATTCATCTTGGTAATATGCTTCCTCACCTCCTCATGGATGTTCTTCAAATGTTCTGCAAAATCCTCAACTTCAGCACTACTAATTTCTCCTTTATCTATCTTTCTCAACTTAGATGCATTTCTGGGACTACTCCCATATACAATCTGAAATGGTGATTTACCAGTGCTCATGTTGATAGAATTATTGTATGCAAATTCTGCTTGTGGTAAAATCAAATCCCATCTTGTTGGCTTATCTCCAACCAAACATCTCAGCAAATTTCCCAAACTCCTATTCACCACCTCTGTCTGTCCATCAGTATGTGGATGATGTGATGAACTGAATTTCAAATCTGTCTTCAACTTCTTCCACAATGTATGCCAAAAATATCCAACGAACTTAGTGTCCCTATCTGAAACTATACTCTTTGGCAAACCATGTGGTCTCACTACTTCTCTGAAAAACAATTCTGCTACATGAACAACATCATTAGTCTTCTTACAGGGAATAAAATGTGCCATCTTAAAAAATCTATCAACTACCACAAAAATTGAATCATGTCCCTACTGAGTCCATGGAAAACCAAGAACAAAGTCCATACTGATATCCTTCCAAGGCTTTTTTGGTACATGTAATGGCTGACACAACTCTGTATTCTACTTCACTCCTTTTTCCATCTGACATACTCTGCAACTCTGTACAAACTTCTTGACATCTTGCTGCAACTGTGGCCAATAATAATTCTCACTAACCAAAGCAAGGGTTTTATCTCAACCAAAATGTCCATTCAATCCTCTTCTATGCTTCTCCTTGATGAGATTCTCCCTCATAGAACTTCTTGGAATGCACAACTGACTCCCTTTGAATAGCATTTCATCCTGGATGATGAAATCCAACCACTTTGTTCTGTCCAGAGTAACAGGTTCTTTACAAGCTTTCCAAGCTTCACCAAAATTAAGATCCTCTGGATACAAATTCTCGAGTTCCTTGAACCCAACCACCTAAATCTGCATCTTTGTTAGCAATAATTTCCTTCTGCTAAGCAAATCTGCAACCCTGTTAGACTTTCCACTTCTGTGTTTCAAAACAAATGTATAATTCTACAAAAACTCAACCCATTTCAAATGCCTTTGATTCAACTTTCCTTGACTATTCAAATATTGCAAAGCTCAATGATCAGTATACAAAACAAACTCTTTAGGAAGTAGATAGTGTCTCCACTTCTTTAATGCTTGAACTATAGCATAAAATTCATGATCATAAATAGAATATTTTATCTTGGCATCATTTAACTTATCACTGAAATAAGCAATAGGTTTACCTTCATAACAACTCCTATTGTAGTACCACTAGCATCACAATCTACTTGAAACACCTTATTAAAATCTAGAAGTGCTAAATCAAGTTGTTTTGTAACTTTTTGTTTCAACAGTTTAAAACTCTTATTTTCCCCATTAGTCCACTTGAACTCTTTTCTATCCCCTCTCATTGTTTTAGTCAAGGGTCCACAAATACTGCTAAAATTTTTGATAAATTTTTTGTAAAAACTAGCCAAACCATGAAAAGATCTTACCTCAGTAGTACCCTGTGGAGTAGGCCATTCAAGGATAGCCTATACTTTCTCTGGGTCCATTTTCAGACCTTTTGCTGAAATTACAAATCCCAAATACACTAACTCCACAAAACTGCACTTCTTCAAATTAATCAACAATTTCTCATCTCTCAGCTTCTCAAACACCATACGAATATGCATCATATGTTCCTCCAATGTCTTGGTAAAGATCAAAATATCATCTAGGTAAACAATGACAAACTTACCCATAAATTCTTTCAGAACCTCGTTCATGAGCCGCATAAAAGTGCTTGGTGCATTGGTTAGCCCAAAAGGCATGACTAACCACTCATACAGTCCTTCCTTTGTCTTGAAGGCAGTCTTCCATTCATCTCCTTCTTTGATCTGAATCTGGTGATATCCACTCTTCAGATCTATCTTTGAGAAATACACAACCCCACTTAAATGGTCCATAATATCATCCATTCGTGGCAATGGAAACCGGTACTTGATTGTGATCTTGTTTATTGCTCTGGAATCTATACACATCCTCCATTCTCCATTCTTCTTTGGTGCTAATACCATTAGTATAGCACATGGACTCAGACTCTCTCGAATCAACCCCTTCTGCAATAACTCATGTACTTGTCTGTTCAACTCTTCACTTTCTGCTAGTGTCATTCTGTGTGCTGCCTTGTTTGGAAAATTGGCTCCTGGAATCAAATCCATCTGATGACTGATCTTCCTTAGCAGTGGTAACCCATCAGGTACATTATCAAATACAATATCCTGAAACTCATTCAACAAATTTTCAACTTCTACAGGTACATCCTCTACTTCCTCTTTACCAACTTTTGGAATTAAAGAAAAACACACATGCTCATGCCTCATACCATCTAAGAATTTTCTTCCATCAACAAAAGTTATGTCGCACTCCATGCTTTGTCAGGGAATAGGTATTCGCATGTCCATCGTGTACAACACATCTGTCAAACTACCACGGCCTACCCAACAACATGTGACATGCATCCATAGGTATGATATCGCATAGTACCTCATTATGGTACCCGCCAATCGTGAACTTTACTAGGCACTGTTCACTGAACATGACCTTATGGTCATCCTGCACCCAGGCAATCTGATATGGATGTGGGTGTTTCTGTCTCTTGAGCTTCAACTTTGTCACCATCTCTTTTGACACCAAATTGTTAGTGCTTCCACTATCAATAATCACATCACAACATTTACCCTCACACTTGCATCTAGTGCGAAACAGGCTCCTCCTTTGTTCAGGTTCATTCTCACCACTCAGCAGGACTCTTTTGTAAATCAATATTTCTCCTCTTTCAACGTCTTTAGAATTTGAGAATCTGACATCTTCATCTACATGTGCCACTCTGGCCTAGCCTTCATTCCTCATATCTGTCCTTCCTTGGCGTTGAGGACATTCAAATGCCCAATGACCTTCTTCTCCATAGTGAAAACATGTTCCATGAAAGCCTCCTCTTCTTGAACCTTGTCCTCTTCCTCTTCCTCTCTGATATCTATTGTTCTAATCTTGGAAATGATTGGAATTGTTTCCTCTCTGATTTTGACTACTACTGGCCTCATCCTTCTTTTTTAGATCTTCATTTTGGCCTCCATATGACCATCCACTAGATCGTCCACCGCAACCTCTTCTATTTTGTCTGCTCTCGAACTTCTTGTTCAATTTTTCCTCTACTTTTAGGGAAAACTGGTATGCCTCTTCAATACTATTCATTCGAACCAAATTCAACTCCTCTTGAATGCTCGGCCTCAACCCATTAAGGTAATGGGAAACTTTCTTCTTATCAGCTTCTGCATGGCCTATTCTGATGAGGATTCGATAGAACTCCTTTGTATACTCTTAAAAAGATCATCCCACTTGCTTCAAACTTTGCATTTTCTTCAGTAGGTCAAGCTCATAATCAACAGGGATGAATTGTCACTTCAATTTATCCACCATCCGATCCCATCTTGTGATTTTATCTTTCCCTCTTCTATTTCGCTCCAATTGAATCTCTTGTCACCAAATCTTCGCATGACCTTTCAACCTGGCCTTCGCGAATTTGACCTTATCAGGATCCTCAATATCTTCATACTCAAAATATTTTTCACATTCATTGATCCAGTCGATCAAATCCTCTGGGTTAAGATTTCCTGAAAATGTAGGAACCTCAATCTTAGGTCTTTTCCCGATTTTGGAAATGGCCCGAAAAAGTTTTTCTTCCTCCTGGTTCACAATTTTGACTTTTCCTTCTTGATCTTCTTCTTCGGCTTCATCCTTGCTTTCATCTTTGACATTAAGATTCATTCTTCTGCGAATCTCTTCTTGCAATGCTCGCACTTGTCTTTGGAGCGCTCTAACCTTAGGTGTTACAACACCAGCTCTTCTGCCACGTTCCCTTCGTGGAAGCATTTTTGCGATGCACGTTGAAACCCTAACCACAGTCCTAGTGCAAACTGCCTCACAGTCGGTGATCTATTTACACACTTAGGAACT
The DNA here is from genome assembly GCA_027943335.1 of Chamaecyparis obtusa. Lineage (NCBI taxonomy): Eukaryota > Viridiplantae > Streptophyta > Pinopsida > Cupressales > Cupressaceae > Chamaecyparis > Chamaecyparis obtusa. Next base: position 1,249,049 of record BSBK01002127.1, on the reverse strand, counting down.
CCTGCTCTGATACCACTTGATGAAGGGTGCTCCCCTTAATACCACAAACACATAATAGAAACAGAGAAATAACAACAATATGCAAGAACAGAAAATGGGCTTCTTATTATCTCCACAAATGTGGAATTAAAAACTTTCAGAATTACAATATGCAAAGCCACATGGGCATTCCCTTACAATATTTTGTAGGACAAAGCCTCGAATCAATACCCAGATCTACTACCCAGAACTGCCCTAGACAACACTACAGGTCTTCTTTATATAGACAATTTCCATCACCCGAGAAGGTTCCAAAAATTTAGCCCTTAAGGCCGACTATACATAGAATTATTTTATTTTCACAATTTTTATAATGGGGTCAGCTCAAAAGAAATACAAAAAATGCTTTTAGGTAGCCCAACTTCTGGAGGCCATAAATTTTTAACCATAACTCTGTTTTTCTATTGTAACCACTTTTCAAAAATGCCATGACGAGATCTATAGTGTCTAACACGCGCTAGTGCCAATCAGTTGGGGATCGATCACAATCTGGAGCCTCTAAGGCCTTCAAAATTGACCTGAAAGATTTCATACCCAAAAACCTAAATAACTTCACCAATACTGATGATGTGGCAATGAAACTCAACTGGTAGGCTGAACTGACTAGGATGAACCTCCAACTGTGAAATCAGAACATTCTGAGATCATATGACCAACTTACTGAAAATAGTAAGTTTCCATAAATAGCAACTCTGCACAAGATAGCCCTTATTGAAAAGCAAACACAAATATTTTTGGGTGATGCAAGATTGCTCTTACACCCAGGATGCTCTTGCATCACTAATGCACCGAGTACTTTTATGATATTGATGAATGAAGTTTTGAAGAAATTCTTAGGTAAATTTGTGATTGTATACTTAGATGATATTCTGATATTCAGTAAAACCAGAGAAGAGCATTTCTTGCATGTTAAACAAGTATTACAGAGATTGAAATAAGAAAAGTTGTTGATAAATATGAAAAAGTGTTCTTTCATGCAAGAGGAGATTGTGTATTTGGGATTTGTGATTTTAGCTAATGGTTTGAAAATGGATCCTGAAAAGGTTGACGATATTTTGAATTGGCCTACGCCTAAGAATGATAGTGAGGTAAGATCACTTCATGGTTTGGCAAGTTTTATCGAAGGTTCATTAGGTATTTCAATTCAATTTGTAATGCTATGACTAAGACTATGAGAGGAGATAAAAGATAATTTAAGTGGACACATGGAGCTAATAAAAGTTTTGGGACTCTGAAGCAAAAGGTTGTTGAATTGCCTGTGTTAGCATTGTCTGATTTCAATAAAGTATTTCGAGTTGAATGTGATGCAAGTGGTAGTGCAATAGGAGTTGTGTTGAGTCAAGAAGGTAAACCTGTTGATTTCTTTAGTGAAAAGTTGAATGATGCAAAAAAGAAATATTATGTGTATGATCAAGAATTCTATGCTATTGTTCAAGCCCTGAAGAAATGGAGACATTATTTGATACCAAGTGAATTTGTGTTGTATACTGACCAAAAGGATTTACAGTATTTGGGTAGTCAGAATAAGTTGAATCAGAGATATATGAAATGGGTTGAATATTTGCAAAGTTATACATTTGTGATAAAACATAAGAGTGGAGTCACTAACCAAGTTGCTGATGCATTGAGTAGAAGAAGATCTTTGATGACCGAGATGAGAATTGAAGTTCTTAGTTTTGATGACATGAGAGATTTGTATGAATTTGATCTTGATTTTTGTGAGCCATGGAGAAAGTACAGAGCACCTATTCAAGATCAACCGAGTACTAAATGGGAAGACTATTTCATTCAAGGAGGTATGTTGTTTAAAGGTATTCAGTTGTGTATACTGAGAGGATCAATGAGAACTAATTTGATAAAGGAGAAACATATATAGTAGTGGTTTGGCTGGACACTTTGGTGTTGACAAGATGTTGAATTTGTTTAAGGAGAAATAATTTTGGCCACAGTTGTATAAGGATGTTTAGAAATTTGTGAAATTTTTTGGAATTTGTCAAGTTGCAAAAGGAGTAAGTCAGAATACTGGATTGTATATATTGATTTCTATTCCTGGGAAACCGTGGATTGATATTAGTATGGATTTTGTTCTTGGCTTACCGAAGATAGTAAGAGGTAATGATTCTATATTTGTTGTTGTGGATAGATTTTCTAAAATGACACATTTTATACCTTGTAGAAAGACATCAGATGCAATACATATAGCAGATCTTTTCTTTAAGGAAATTGTCAGATTGCATGGATTACCGAGGAATATCATCTCTGACTGAGACAATAAGTTTGTTGGATACTTTTGGAAGACTCTTTGGAGAAAGTTCAACACCGAGTTGAGGTATAGTTCTACATTTCACCCATAGACTGATGGACAAACAGGAGTTGTGAATAGAAGCTTGGGTAATCTTTTAAGATGTTTAGTTGGAGACACATCGAGTAATTGGGATTCTGTGTTGGTACAAGTAGGGTTTGCATACAATAATTCAGTGAATAGGAGTACAGGAAAAATACCTTTTGAGATTGTAAATGGAATGCAACTAAGAGGTATATCAGATTTGAAGGATATTGCTGATGAAGAAAAGAGAAGTGCTGAAGGAATAAAGTTTGTTGAGTTCATGAAGACATTGCATGAAGATGTGAAACATAAGTTGGAGAAAAGTAATTAGAAATATAAAGACATAGCTGATAGATCAAGAAGACATAAGACTTTTGAAGTTGGTGATAAAGTAACGATTCATTTGAAGAAAGACAGATTTCTTGTTGGAACATATGGGAAGCTAAAAATGAAGAAGTTTGGTCCTTGCAAGATTTTGAGAAAATTTGACAGTGGAAATGCTTATGAGATTGAGTTATTTGATGACATGGATATATCACCTATATTCAACATTGCTGATTTGTGTGAGTACCATGAACTAGATGAAGAAATGACAATACCGAATGATTATCCTAAAAGACAGACATAAGAAGTTGAGAAGATTCTAGAACAAAGAGTTGGAAAAAGCACAAGAGGAAGAAAGTATATGGAATATATGGTAAAGTGGAAGAACATACTAATTGAAGATAATTTGTGGATTTCACAATCTGAGTTGGATTCAGCTCGGGTTGTACCTACTTCATGATTCAAAGAATCATTTCAAACAACCCCAGGTGTCTGATGCAGGAGCATCTCGGGTCCTTGGCAATCCTGTGTCACCAAAAGGAAGTTTGAGTATGTTGTGTTTCCGGATTCCTTCTTTGACCGAGTTGGCTTGGTAGTTGCTCAGATCCTTCGTTAACCGAGTTGGTCAGTTAATTCCCTGGTGCTTGGTTATCTTTTCCTTGACACCCGGTTATCCTTGCTTACCGAGTTGTCTATTTTAGTTTTTTGTTGAGGCCGACTTGTGCACTTAATGATGGTCATAGATTTAATGTTGGTATCTATCATTGGGAAGCATGTAGACCTAGATCTAGTCATTTCTTTTGTTAATGGTGGATTTGAAGGCTGACTTGTTCGGTAGCCTCTTGTATGTATTGTAGTTGTTGGTTGTAGTTTAGGAAGTAGTTTTGATAGGAGATATAAGTAAGAAGATTAAAGATAGTTTCTGGATCCTTGCATGTTGGAGGACTATTGTAATTGAATTGTAATATTTGGCCCTAACTGAGAAGGCCTTACAACCCGAAATGTATGGATCTATTTGATGAAATATAAAGGATCTGATCTGCATTCTCTCCCTCATTTTGGTGTGTTGTTTCTTCCATGTGTGATCTCTATAAGGTAGATATGGATTAGGGTGTGCCTTGGGCCCCTCATCCTCCTCTGCCCTGCACCAATTCATGAACACCATGAAAAGGAAACATATTCATTAAGAAACAATGATTGCAATGTGATGAAATCAATTTTTCTTCCAAAGGAAAAACTATGAGAATTAATGACAAGGAACATCATTAATGAATGCATGTATTTAGAAAAAGAAAATCAGTGCATGTGTAAAGAATAACAGATCTTTGCATGTGAGAAATTATGGGCATGCAAGGAATGTCGAATCTCAATGGAAGAGATAAATTTATAAAAAGAGCAGTGGGTCTTCATATTAATAATGGCTTCATGGAGAATGCACAAAGATAATTCAAAGCCATTGTGATCTGTTTGCGGCCATGAATAAAAAATCAAAAAATAGTAGCATTATGTTTTAAAAATGATCAAATGATAGTGATTTTTAATGTTGAAAAGGTGGTATGAAACATAAATTCAAGACCACCAAACCCATTAATGCAATCATAGTGGTGTGACATGAGTAGTAGCAGCTACAGGAGAAATAAACAAATTAAGATCTCATAGCTGCAAAATATCAATAGGTACAGTGAAAGAGAATTATCAAAGACTGTGTATATGAGAGATAGTCAAGTGAAAAGAGCATGTGAGTAGGAATACAACAACTTCAAGATAAAATCATCCTACATGATTGGAACATGCAGCTATAGAATTACTAGTGCATTCTTTGTGGTAGGTGCTTTGGTGAACAAAGGTAAGCTAGATCTTGTCAAAATAGTGACAGGAATAAATGCCATAAAGAAATAATTAATCATTTCATTATCATAAGGATTCTAAGGGGTTTTCATGTATGATTGGTGAGAAAGACAATTTTAAAGAAAAAGACAATTTTGTGATCAGCTATTGAGATCACTATCATAGCAGGAATTCAAAGAAACTATATTAACTTTCATGAATGAACAAGCCAAGTTATATACTCAAAAGTACATAAAAGGAAGTTAAAACTAAGAGAGAAATGAAATGCCACCACTCATTATGCTTATTTCATGAAAAGAAAGTAAATAATCACTAATAATAACATAGCTTGTATGATTATTGGCTGCAAAAAAAATTGTGCATACTTGATTAACATAAGCTCACTGAAATGGCTTCAGTCTGCATTAAGTTGTCAAGAGAAAGTAACACTCTTTAGAATTCTCAAAAGAATTTACATTATTTCCAACATTAGGAGCTTCAAATATAGAACACATAATGAAAAATACCAACAAAGGGCAAAATGTTGTCCACTCAATGGCCAAATAATAAAATCATAAAATGTATGATAGTGAGAAACAACTTTTGATAAATGTTGTAGCATTTCATGGTGTTCTTGTATTTGCAAAGGCTATGTGGATGCTATAGTAAACAAAGATGTCATCATAGGAGAAAACCTATATAATATGATTTGTATGGTGTGACAACAACTACATTAATGTTACAATATTGTCTAAAAGAAGCACTAAGGAAAATGATCCAGAGTGTCCAAGTGTATAGAACTAAGGAAACTCGAAAATATAAATTTGTTATATTTATATTTTTTTCTTTTTGTTTTTAAATTTAATTGTGTGAATTTTTTATCATCCATATTTCAGATACATTCTAATATTATCATTGTACTATGAATAGTGATTTTTAATGTTGAAAAGGTGGTATGAAATATAACTTCAAGAACACCAAGCCCATTAATAAAATCACAATGGTTTGAATGAGTAGTAGAAATTATAGGAGAAATAAATAGAGAGCTCAGAGATGACGAATATCAACATGTACAGTGAAAGAGAATTATCAAAGACCATGTATATGAGAGACAATCAAGTGAAAAGAGAATGCGAGTAGAAATGCAACAACTTCAAGATAAAATCATCCTACATGATTGCAACATGTAGCTATAGAATTAGTAGTGCATTCTTTGTGGTAGGTTCTTTGGTGAACAAAGTGATGCAACCAAAAATCCTCTACAACCTTCCTGTCGCCCAGTGATAGGATCTCTCATTGGAAAACACAAGATAATTTTCAGAGATTTAATTGTCTGACCCCTTAAAACTAAAAATGAATTTTTATGGAAAGGATAAAGTTTGTTCATAACATCAATATATTACTCCTCACTAATTTTTAGAGTCATAATAGTCTATATTTATCCATACCACTATTTTCTTTGGTTGCAATTTCTAGGAAACATTTTTGAAGAGGGGGTTGTGATGAAAATGGACATAACTCACTTATTTCTCCGTGAAATTACCTCAAAATTAAACAAAATGAAACTATAATCATATATATTTCATTTGGGTATGGTATCATATGTTCATGTGTCCGTGCATGGCTGTACCATGCATGCAAAGTGACTATAACAATAAAAAATTAGAAAATAGTGAGGGTTTCAAAGACAAAGTTTTCTATATTTTAATATTATTCAAAAACCACTAAAAAATTCACTTATCAATGTTTAAATGGGATATTTAAATCTATTATAATTCATTCAACTAATGGAAATCCCATTTTTAACCTTCTAACTACCCAATGACTCTTCACATTTCAAGTTGCACTCTTGACATTTTAGACAATGACAACTTTTACATAATGATTCAAATGACCTCCAAATTTCCCTTATTACATAAAAAAAAATGAAATAAACTCACTAAAACTTAAATGAAATATATGTATAAATATTCCAATGGTGAAAGGTGCTCCAATAAACAATTTCTTGTGAAAACCCTCAAAACCCTCATCCATGAGACAATTTTTGGAAATTGAATTAGTTGACCCCTTAAACCTCAAAATGAATTTTTATGGAAATAATAAAGTTTTTTCATGACATAAATACATTACTTCTCACCAATTTATAGGTTCATACTAGTCTTTATATAACTGTATCACTATTTTATTTGGCTGCATGTTTTGAAAAATGTTTCTAAAGATGGCGTTATCACTAAAATGGACATAACTCATTTATTTCTCCATGAAATTACCTCAAAATTAAACCAAATGAAACTAGACTCATATATATTTTATTTGGGTATGGCCTCATTCACTCATGTGTTCGTACAGGGCTATATCATATGTGTAAAGTGATTGTAACAATAAAAAATTAGAAAACAATAGAATTGCAAAAAAAACAATGTTTGGATTCTTATTAATTTCTCTTCAAATTCACCATCCAATCCCCTCATTCGACCAAAATGAGGATTTGTAACATCTTGATGTAGAGAATCTTACTCCAACATAAACCCCAAGGGTACTAATTGACTCAAACTCCATTTAAGGTTCTTTATCTCATAAATGAGGCATCTAACAAGATTAATGACTTCCCAACTTGACAATTAACCATCTCTATCAAAGGACTCTCCCAAGATTCAATACACACATACTTGCATCTTTAACCCAAACGGACTCACCAATACACTCCAACATACCCTTGATAAATTTAATAAATTAGTAAACTCACCTTTATTTAAAATGACTAAAAACAGGGTCTAGGATCATTAGACCTCCATCCTCTGTTCTCTGATCACAACTTCTTACAACACCAGCTCAAAAGAATAAGATTTAATCAATTCATTGTGAAAACAATCCAAATGAACCTTTCCATAACCATATCTTGATTAGACACATCCCTTTCAAGATCCAATACCAAAATAAAATATTTTTAAGGATCTAATCCCAAGCTACTTAAAGTGAATACATCAACTTCTCATAATAGAAAAAAAACTTTAGATTATGACTATCACAATCGTGAGACCTTTTGACAACATTTCTAAAAATTAGAGATTAAAGAAACAAATAACATTGTTCATGTAGTTTGAAAAGGTATTTAGGTTTGCTACATTCCTATTCAATTTATTTCAATCATTTTAGACTTTTATCTTATTTTAAATTAATCAAAACAAAATATTTAGCTGTCAAAAATACTGAAAATTGCCAAGATAGGCCTGCTAGGGCATCAAATTTATCTTCAAAGAAATAAATGATCAGTTTGAACCAAGGACCATTTGAAATATCATACAAAATTCTAGTAAATATCATAAATTTAAAATTTTTCAACGGTGCATTAAAGAATTATCAACAAATCTTCTCCTAAGCCCTTAAATTGGATGGTTTTAAGATTGTCTTATAGAAAAATTATCATAAATTTCAAAATACATGTAAATGAATGAGAGTGGAATAAAATTTAATTTAATTCAATGATATAAATTTCACAATCATTCTCTAATCATTTGTTTCATCATTCAAAGCCATACTAGGCAAAAGAATAGTGAATTTGCCAAAAGAACAAACCTAGAAAATTTGACCTACAATTACTAAAAGTGGCACAAATCTTTCAATTCTTCATGAAAATCCATGAAACCAAAATAAAATAAAATATAACTCCCTTATCTATCCATCCATGTATGATAGATACCCCTTCCAACCTATACAAGTCAATTAAGAGGAGAAAATTTGAGAAAAACATATAAAAATCAGACTTTTATTAGTTTTTCTCTCCTTCCCATTACATTCTCTCTCAATGATCTTCTATCCCCGAATGAAAGAGGGCTATTATATCCTATTACCATAATTTTAAATTTATTTTAACCAACCATAAAGTTGGTTGTTGGGTTTATATACTAATGAAAACTTTGTGTGCAAAATTGCAAAAGTTGTTAAGCAACTTTTTGACAACTTTTTGCACTTTTTACATTTTACATCCAAATGACCTCAAATTGACTCAACCTTGAAAACACATTAAATAGAACATAAAAATATTATTTCAACCATTTTTTACCCTTTTGAATACTCCTAGAAACTCTGACCAGTTCAGGGTCTCTTAGGCCTAATGGTTACATAATGGCTCAAAGGCCTTTCAACTTGATCCAAATGAACACAATAGACTTATTGAACATTAAAAGAATTAGAAATGGCCTTATTACATGATTTTACCAATATTGGTCATGGTATTTAAGTGTTCTCTTCATGATCCTACATCACATGTTTACAAATTGAAATCCAAAGGTCATACAAAATTTGATCTCAATGACCTTTCACCTTCCAAGAAGTTGCAATCTTGACAAGAAACTTTTACAATTTTGATGACAACATTTGACATTTTTTTAAAAACATGACACTGCAAACATAAAACATGACAAAAGACCTTATTACATACTAAAATCAAAATTTTGAATTAGGTGCTCCTACACCATAGAAAATCAACATTCATCATGGAGTAGAAGTTGTAATAAGAGAATGCTAAATTTATGTTTATGGTGGGTATAACAGAAGGTCTATGGTAATAGTCATGAAACCAAAGCAAGTAGGTAGGAAAGAGCAATGAGCAATAAGGAAGGTTTCACCTATAATTTATTGTTGTTAACAGTCATAAAAGATATCAAAAGATTAGTCACAAGAGTTATGTTGTTTGTTTGGAGAAAATATTTAACAATGTTAAGAAAGGAACAACAATAGTTTTTGCAGTGAATCACTTACCAAAAGAGACAATGAATAATGATGGAGCTACATGCAATGATAAATTCAACATTCCATGCACATATCATGCAATGAAATGATTATTATAAGTTGGAGTGGTCTCATTATGATATCGAGAAGGTGTCAAAGGCATTAAATAGTTGGTAACAAAAAACTATCTTTAAGGAGAAGAGGAGGCCAGGTTGTTTCATCGGTGGTCATGCTTTATGTTTTCTTTTGTTGTTTTTAAAATCAGTCATTTCATATCATATGATGCACAAGAATACTCAAAGTCAAGAGGGACTACCATTGTGATCAGTGCTATAAGTGGCAAAGATACAATGACAAGGGATATGATATTCAAAAGGACAAATCAATGATAATGTATGAAGATTCCAGTCATAACAACAAAATGCCAAAGATGATGATTGTGAAATGAAAGGACATCCATTTCTATTAGGTAGGACAATGTTAGTCATAGGTCAATTAATTATTTCAGCATGAACAAAATGACAAGCATATAAGTTGTCATAGAATACTTTTAAATCTACTAACGGAGCATAAAAATGTCATCCTAGCTTGCTGAGTATATAGAAGGCATGGTGAACAAAGTGACAGAATGAACAAGGAAATGTTGATAGGGTTTTAACAAAGAAAGCTTTTTTTTTTTAACACAATGATTTGTAGATAGGCACATGAAATGAAAATTCACCCTTTTCTATTTTTCAAAAACCCCAAATGATCAACTACATGAAGTGCATAGTGTATATTTTCTACAACCATTAAAGAAGGTGTTTTGTAAATACATGGAGACAGAAAACATCAAGAGCCCTCATTCAAGCCAACATATATTCAGAAGTATGAAGTGTTTTACCGAAATATGAAACAATTTTTAACTTTTTATGAGTAATGGAGCTTGAAAGGAACATTTCCAAAATGTAGAGAGTGTGAAGTAGAAAACATAGAGAGCCATGACTAGATTTGGAGTTGCAAATCATAAATATGGAATGTGTACAACAAGAGAAAAACCCAGATGAGGGTAATAAATCTATCTAGATCGTGAGTAATAACATGGAATAAATATAAAATGAAGAGTTTCTCCTTTTATTTATTTGCAAATGTATTGTAAGGATTGAGTAACAAGTTTTTAAAAACACCAAGAGCTTCATTTTTAGAGATACAAAGCAAGAAAATGAGTTCATGGGGATGCTTAAACAATAGCATACTTGAAAAATATGAGAAATATTTAGAAAATTCTCCAATAAACTCCATGAATAATCCTTCAAAGCCCATGAAATTCCATTAGATTCTAGGCATGGTGACACCAGGAGCAATAGAGGGAAAAGTGTGAAAATGAATGTGCGTGAGTTGTTTTTAGGTTTTGTATAACTACCAAAATGAAAGGCTTTTCCTGCCTATTTTTTTAAAAATATCTCATGGCCAAATATCTTGTGGGAAGGAGATTTATTGGAAGTTTTGTTAAGTGATAATATTTATCACTTGTAATTTACCTATGGTTTTTGTGTTTTTTCAAATTTAATAATAATAAAACAAAAGATGAAATTATAAATCTTTTTTGTGTTGATATTATTAAATTTGCAATAAATGGTGTTTGGTTTTTATAAATGGTGCAGGAGCACTAGGATATGAAATCAATACCAAGGAGGCATGGAGAAGACATGAAGGATCCTACGAAGTTTCAAAGGTCAATTGGCACATGCTAAGACCAATTGTGGCCTTTGGAGGCAATAATGTGAATGTAAAAGTAAATGGTCCTATGGGTCCTAATAAGGACCCTAGGAATAATTGATGATGTAAGGGGGGTCAATAGTACCAAAGGGGTCTAGAGTAGTTTAGAGAGTTTATAATAAGACTATAAAGTCATCTCATGAAGTTGGATAAATTAGATAGTGCAAATAGTTAATAATTTGAAAGTTACAAATTCAAATTTTTGAATTGTAACGGTTACTTGGATTTAGGAGGGAAAGTATATTTTTGCATTTTTAATGCATTGTAATAACCTATAATTTCTTGGATTTGGTTAAGGAGGTTGAAATATAGCTATTTAAATCCATGTACAGATGCAAGACTAAGAAATGTAATTGCACATGTGACTGTATGACTGGAAACAAAGTTTTTATAATCAAATTCAAGGTTACTTACAATACATGGTTTTATTTTGATTGATCTTTGTCATTGGATGAATTGATCAAATTAATATGGTCATATTATAAGTATTTAAATAGTTTACTGATCCATTTGTATTATAATCACTGATTTATATTGACTGATGTAAGGGATTTTAGTTTTCTAACATCACAGTTTTGGGTTTTATTGAATAACTTCATCCATTCCTTGAATGGATGTCTAATTATCAAGGGATGGATGTGTATTAACATGTAGCACTATGTTATAACACTAGATATCCAGAAGATTTGGTGGTTGCAGGGGTACCCTATGAGATTGGTGGAGTAAGTTGGGTGAAATCGGTGGCTAGCCTATAGAAATAAAATATATACTTAAATAAGTGTGTTTTTTTATGATTAGAGAAATAATATAGATGAATACATGGTTTAGGATCCACTAGTTGATCCTAGAAGTGTCTGTGGTAAGTGGAATCAAGAAACCCTCATTTTAGGGCCTTTGTGAGTAGGGTTTTGGGGTTTTTGTATATGATGAGTACATAGAATCAAATTGACTTCAAAAATATTCATTTTTGATCATATTATAACACTCTCAAAAGTTAGGAGGTTTTGGATTAAGTATATAACATAATTCCTTTGTTAAAGTGACCAATTTCTAAGCCAAAAACAATGAACAGTCAAGAGACAACATATATCATCCAAAAATAATCTACAAAACTTTTGGTATGTTAAAAGAGAGAAAAATGGGTATCTAAAACTCCCATTAGTTTTCCTTTTGTTTTCTCAATGGTTCCTTTCACTGAGTGATTTTTTTGTTCTACTCGATGGTGCCTTTCACTGAGTTGCAAATACTTAAAAAAAATTTCTTTGATTAACTCGGTGAGAACTCGGTAAAACACACTTTAATATTTATCGACAATAGTAAATACACTTCAATAATCAGTAAATCATTCATACAAATCATGCATCACATTAACACCATTATTTAACATGGAAACCTTACTTTGGGAAAACCACCGTGGGAATTGTCACCCACTAAGAAAATAATCTTCTGAAGTATGCTTAGTTAGGAGCCAATCCTATTAAAGATTATAATGCAAAATGTTAGGTGTGACCTGGTCAAGGGATTTACCTCAGATCTGTTAGGATCTTCACCCAATTAGGAGTGGTCTGGTTAAAGGGCTTCAAACACTCTTTAGAATGTTACCTTTTTCAAGAATTTTATAATAAGACTGTTAAGTCCACCATGTTAAGATATCTCTGTTACAAATGCTAGTAAGAAACATTAAATATTTTGACCTATATATTTGCAACTATCTTTTCTTAATCGAATCCTTTGTGCACTCTTCAATCTTCACTTCAATTCATCATTTTCCACTAGCTTCAACACTTCATCAGATCCCTTCTATCTGACTAGAAATCTCTCTGTTCCTTGTTTACTGCATCAGTTGGTGGATCTTCAACTCTTCAATTTTCTAGCCATTTGTTCATACAAATCCATCCTTTATATAGACAATTTTTTCCTCTTAACCTCCTCTATTACATTTTCCTTTGATCAATCTTAATCATCCAATTTATTATACCTTGAATCTAGATCTCGATAACATGTTTTCTTTTCACCTAGGAACTTGAACTTTCTTGAAACTAGTTCCTTCTTTAATTGTTTAGATCTAAGTCGTAGATCTTCACCTTGAATTTTCCTATCCATAGATCTTTGTAACTAACTTTCCTTGTCATCATGATCATCCATCTCATCATAGCTAATCATTAAATGTTGATTCAATCCTTATTTAATTATTGTTCCTCACTCAGTGTCCTCCATCTATATTTTGATTAACTTTTCTTAGTGCCTAAAACTTTCTTTTATGTTTGGTGTCTTTGGCTCCTTTTCCTTTACCAAGTTACTTCCTTTTTACCTTTTACCTTTACCGAGTGACATTTCCTTCTTAGTAGCCAAAACTCTTTCTTACCAACTTGACAAATCTTCATCACTATGCTTTACTGACTTAACATAATTATATGTTAGGTAGAAAAAAAATATATCAACATAATCTGATCATTGTCTGATCTGTATCAGTTGCCCATTTAAGCTCTTCAACTTCACAACATCTCATTTCTTCATCTTCTTAACTCATTCAACTTATATCATTACTAAATGATATGGCAACATAATATAAACTAGAAATCAATTTATTGACATCAATGACAAGACAATAATTGATTTAACCTTTCTACTATCATGTATTCCTCTAATCTTGGTCTATCTTCATCATCATCACCATCAAATAATTAATCTTCATCATTACTATCAGTTATGGTAATATAGAGGAGGTGGATCAATGAGAGGTAGAGGTGGAAGAAAAAAATCTGATTTTTAGAGAAATAGTGACAAGGATAAAGTCAAGGACTTCACATCAAACCAAAGAGGAGGCCATAGAGGTGGAAGATTTGGAGGAGGTAGAGAAGCATAAAATACATTCCTGGGAAGATGCTTTAATTATGGGGAGACAGGGCATCAATACTTCAAATGTCCTAAGAAGAAAAAAAAACCAAGAGAAAAGGGTCACTTTGGCACAAGGTGAAGAACAAAATGAAGAGAAGAAAACCTATCAAGCATACCCTAAAAATGATGGTGAATATCTAATGGTGAGTAAAGGATCACCTATACAGTAGCAGGAAGGAAAAAAGACATCAATTTTCAAATCTCAATGCCTAAGCAGTGGTAAGGTTTGCAAATTGATTATTGATTCACAAGCATATAACAATTTGGTGTCTTATAAAGTTGTAAATAAGTTGCATTTCAAATTTTTTGTGCATCCTAAACCTTACTATGCAACTTGGGTAAATAAAGATAATAACATGTTGGTGAAAGAACAATGTTGGGTTGAATTTACAATTGGTCCTTATCATGATCATGTCTTATGTGATGTAATGGATATATCTTGTGGACATCTAATATTGGGAAGGCCGTGGCAATATGCTAGGAGGATCATTCATGATGGTTATTTAAATACATACATTGTACATATGGTTGATGGGAAGTATGAATTGAAACCCTTACCTAATAATGATGCAAGTGAGGGTATAGTAATGTGTTTTGGAGACAAGATTCCTATGTGTGGGAATGATAATAAATTGTGTGATATAGGTTGGAATGAGGAGAGAAAACATAACCATGGACTGGTTACAAAAAAGGTCAAGTACAGTCCTAAAAGATCAAGGCTTTGGGACTTAGAATATGTTCAAGTATGCACCATCTATTTCCCAATCAGAGAGAAAACAATAGGTGGCAGGGTTCAGATGTTGAAGACAAAATGATGACATAATAGTGGACAACAAGGTGAAGGAGTGGAGTAGGTGCATGTTCATTAACAAGGACCCAAAAGTTTTATTTATTGTACTAATCCTTTTGGTGAAGTGAGTGCAGGTTCTAGAAGGAAAAAGGTGACTTTGGGAGAATTCATTTCCTATGCTCAGACCAAGAAAGGAAGTGGACTGTTTCAGATCAAAACCAAGACTGATTCTCAGGACAAGAATTCTCTCATTCATGGGGAGTATGGTGTAGGAGCACCAAGATATGCAATCAAGACCAAGGAGGCATGATGAAGACATGAAGGATGTTATGAAGTTTCAAAGGTCAATTGGCACATGCTAAGACCAATTATGGCCTTTGGAGGCAATAATGTGAATGTAAAGGTAAATGGTCCTAAGGGTCCTGATAAGGACCCTAGGACTAATTGATGATGTAAGGGGGGTCAATAGTACCTAAGGGGTCTAGATTAGTTTACAGAGTTTAGAATAAGACTATAAATTCATCTCATGAAGTTGGATAAATTAGATAGTGCAAATAGTTAATAATTTGTAAGTTACAAATTCAAATTTTTGAATTGTAATGGTTACTTGGATTTAGGAGGGAAAGTCTATTTTTCATTTGTTATGCATTGTAATAACCTCTAACCACTTGGATTCGGTTAAGGAAGTTGAAATAAATCTATTTAAATCCATGTACATATGGAAGACTAAGAAATGTAATTACACATGTGACTATACCGCTGGAAATAGAGTTTTTGCAATCAAATTTAATGTTACTTACTATAGACACCTAAAATCCCTTTTCCAAATAAAAATATTTATTTTGCAAAATAACCCAATGACATCATTATTAATTAATTAATTAATTAGTTTTTATTGTCATTATCCCTTCTCCTATTTTAATTAAAGAATTTTAATTAAATAATCCCTCCCAAAAGCATTTGAATCCAATTTGAATGATTTTCCCTCCAATTTATTAATTAATATTTAATAAATTATGTCACAATCCTTAAATAAATTAAATATTTATTTAAGCCCTAAAAACCTAAAAACTTCTAGAAAACCCTAAAATTATCTACCCTTTCCTAATCTCATCCTAAACCTTCTTAGAGGGTGATTCCTAATCCTCTTAGTCTAAAACCTCAGCCTTTGACTTTTGGTCAACCCCCTCATTAATGAACCTTACATTCTCATTAATGGCCCCTTACACCCTCATTAATAGCTCTTACAACCTATTAATTAAGCATATGTATCCTCTTCCACCATTGTTCCCTAATCACACTTCCCTAGTGTTTCTCACACATGTGTGAGTAACCCTTAACCCTTACCCCCTTAACCATACCCCAAACTCTACCCCTAACCCTGAATCTGACCCTAACTCCCCTTTCTAACCAAAGGCCTTCCTTAAATCCTATAAATACTATTAATTCCAAGAGAAAACCACTAATTCACATTTTTTATATTAATTATTGTTATCATGCTCATTTTCATCTAGACTTATCTTAAATTCTAATATTGTTAGATTTAATTCATTTCTATGTTTTCATAACTCACACTAGCTTAGCTTAATGGATTAACATAGCTTATTTCATTTCTTTTCATATCATTTTCATTAATATCACACTTATATTTGGTTAAAATCAACTTAGCATAAGCATTCATAGCTCAAAATTGCATTCTAGCTTCATTTGGTTCCTCGGGACTCTAGGAGCAAATCAGGTTCACCATACTTGATTCTGTGCCACTATGGGGTATCCATGGTTCCTAAATGGTCCTAAAACTTTGTAAAAATCATTGGGGACATGATCCTAGTGTTTTGAGAGCACACCCACATCCCTAATCTAAGAGCAAATCAAATGGTGACAGGGTGCTCCTGTTTAAGCTCTATCTGAGGTATCTTGCAAATAGATTTACTGTATGTTTAGTATATTCTTCTTAGGATAATGTTTTAATTTCTAAACATGTTCTGAATATGTTAGGTTTGCATTGATCACATTTTGGCACGCTTGGTGGGACTCCACAACGCTTCACAATTGCTTTTTTTTTAGGGTTTTTGAGCCAAAAACCCACTTTTTTGGAAACCTCATCCTATGTAGGGTGGATTCTCATACAAGTAAAATCCTTGGAATTTTTTTTCTCATACTGGCACTTATGTATTCTCGTACCAAAGGTTCCCATTACTCGTATGGGACTTCTACATGTATTTTAGGCCTCTTTTAAGCTTTATGGCCCTATTTACTCATACCAGGAGTCAAAGTTACTCGCATGAGTCTCCATCCTAACTCATACTAGTAAAGGACATCAAATAACCTGCCATTTTTACTTTTATGGGAAATAGGGGGCATGTGTAAGGCCTTAAACTTGGGTTTAGTTGGTTTTTAGGGTTCATTGGGCCCTCCTAGTGCCTCTAGACTTCAAATTTTCAGTTTCTAACTCCATGTTTTTGTAGGAACTCATTGGAAGAAAGAATATCACAAAAAAATAAATCCTTAAGGCTCATTAACCCTCTTTCATGTTTAGGAACTATAAAACTTCATTTCTCGGGCTTAAAATGAACTCTTATTCACTCTTGAATGCCTAGAAAGAAAGAAATTGGGCAGCTTTCCTAAATGAATCAAAACTAATCTTAATAAATCCTAAAGAAATAAAAATAACTTATAAAATTTTTATTTTTTCTAAAAATAACTTCATTCATTCAAATTTAAGTGATTTAGGGTTTTATGCAATCTAGGAACACTTCAAGTTTTGAGTGCTTAAAAAGGACTAATCTGAATGTATTTCCTGAACAGTTCCTAATCAATCCTAATAAATCCTAAATGTTCCTAAATATATCTTGATGGATTTTTCTTGGCTAAGATAAAATTCTTTTGCAAAATCTTGAGTGTTTTTAAGGTTTTATACATTCCTAAGGCAATCTAGGAACACCTCATTTTGGCTCTAAAAGTGAAGCTTAAAACACAAGATCTTGAATGGCCCTAAAGAAATGAATCAAAATAAATATCAAAAGTCATTACATTAGAGTCCTAAAGAAAAAAAAAATGTTTAATTCCCAAAGAGAAAACAAAGCAACTTCATTTCATTTCAAGGCTCAAATTGGGATCCTACAAGGAAAACTCAATCTCGAATGCAAAAGGGTAAAAAACTTGCAACATCTTTTTCAAAAGAGGTTTCTTTTTTTCTTTTGAAGAATGAACAAATAGAAAACCTAAAAATGTGTGTTTGCAAGTCT
The DNA here is from genome assembly GCA_027943335.1 of Chamaecyparis obtusa. Lineage (NCBI taxonomy): Eukaryota > Viridiplantae > Streptophyta > Pinopsida > Cupressales > Cupressaceae > Chamaecyparis > Chamaecyparis obtusa. Next base: position 1,231,108 of record BSBK01002127.1, on the reverse strand, counting down.
TGGTTTGAAAAACACTTAATCAATTTGGGAAAGAACTCATTTTGATGTGCTTTTAGGAGTTTTCTTTCAATTCTACAAATCTTATTTAGACCAAGTGATGTAAAACAAACTGAACTAGGACAAGTTCATTTGTTCTACTTCTAGTTAGGCCTATCCAAAGAGAAAAGTGCTTCCTCTTTGGAGAACAATTTCAAACTGGTAATTCCCCAACTGATATAGAAATAAAGCGATAAGAAAACTCTTGCTTCATTCCCTCAAGCTTAGGTGATGCGTGTTGATGGTAGCCTGAGGTAGGTGAATATCCCTACTATTTTGGCATGGTCAACTAGGCTCTTAAGTGAGTCACACACATAAAAAATGATTGGGAGGACACCACAGACCAAATCAGACACGGACTAATCAGAGGCTTCTCGATCTACTCCCAAAGGTATCAAAATCTTTTTGCAAGGATCGATCCAAGTGGTTTCCCGAATCACCTAAAGATTACTCACCATCTGTATCCCTTTCAAGATACCAAGTTGTGGGCAAAGATTTTGATACTAGCTTATCTCTAGGTATTTCTTATTTGATGTGTTTTCAAAGTTCCAACCTCAATGTAAAACATCTGTTAGAACATACACATTCTCCGAGAACATTATCAGAAATCAATGGTCATCATTTTCTTGTATCCCTCAAAGTTTCTTTGTCCTTTGTTAGGATTATTTTCATGATATCTCTTGGTTCTTTTTGTCCTTTTCCATTGGAGACAAATAAAAAATGGAAGTCAAATCAGAAACCTATAAAAAAAGATCAAGTCATTCAGAAGCATTCATTCAATCCAATTGCCAAATCCATCAAAACTATGTCTGATTTGATCAAACATAAGAAAGCCAAGTTGCCCAATTCCCATGTCCATCAGGAGAAGAAGTTTACAAAAAGAGACCTAAAATATCACCAACCTTCCCTTAAAGAAATCCAAGCCGAAGCCAAGTATCAAGAGAAACTAGACTATGTGGGTTACAATGCAAGAGTGAAATAATTTGTAGCCCAATTCTAGGTCAATCACCACTTTGTCAATCTAGAGAGTGAAGACTAGTTTGACCCATCACATATCCATCATTACTTCAAAATCCCACCTCCTATCTCGACATCCTTGCATCCCAAATCACCCTTAGTTGCATCCTTGCATCATCGTCCCCTTATCTTGCATCATAGTTTATCCTCCTACCTGCATCCTTGCATTATTTATCATCTTCCTAATTGCATCATAGGTCATCCTTTTTAGTTGCATCTAGTTTATCCTCTTAGACTAGCATCATTCAATCATCCTCCATCATCCTCAATCCAAAAATTAGAATCCTTGCCTCATTCTATCATCCTTGATCCCAAATCCAACATCCAAGACAAAATCCAACATCCTTGAACCAAATCTAGTGAATCAAACCCTAAAACACTTTGTGTCATATCCTTTGAGTTTCTTCAAATCCTTATCCTAAATCATAAATCTCCACCCTTTGACTAAGCATTGTCTAGGGCATCCTATACTTGTCTTTGTAAGCCTCATCATCTCGAGCAAGAGATTGGCATGCATGGACAAGAATCCCATATTTTGAAGATCATCAGTCTATCTTAGGTTTACAATCCTATCCTCATTGATCCTACATTAGGAAGAAAAAAATTTATTTCTGACAATCAATAATCCTCCACCATCCTCGTCATCCAAAATCCTCCATCATCCTCAATCCAATCAAGCATCCCGCCATCCTTAAAAATCCCACCATCATTCAATTATTCCAAATCCTTGCATCATATCCTTAGGTTTTGCATAGGCCTATCCTAATCCACCATCCTTAGAGTTTTTAGGAAAAATCTTCCATCCATCCATCATCTGCATCTTTATCCTTAGATCTGCATTTCATGCTTGTTGAGACACAATCGGGGAAGAGAAGGAATATGGATCCCAGCCTGGCCACTAGTTCATTTGATCCCAACAATTCTACCAGCGCGATGGTGACCTATGATCCACAACCCCCATAGGTTGAGAATGTATGGGAAGATCTAACCAGACCCCCCACTTCATTCTCCATGGAAGCATTCATGAGCCATCCAGAGCATGCACAAATGGTAAGTGTGATCATTGATCAAAATTGACAAGCCATATTGACAAACTTTGCACAGGAAGGTACTTCCATCCCACCACATCTCTAACCACTCATCCCCATAAAAAAAACCCATATTCTAGCTAAATCCTACACCCCCATCATCCAACAAATCCACGATCCTAACTTACAAATATCTTAGGTAGCCTCATCCATCCCCCATCTCTTGTAAAGAAGCTTCACAAGTCCAACAACATAAGAAATAGTGCAATCCACTCCCTTTTCCATCATAGGAATGCTACCACCATCTATAACATCTCAAGTCGCTACTTAGGCCCAAAGCTTCACACAAACCCAACCTCGACCTCCCATGTAGGCTACCACACAAGCAGCTCCTCCACCTTCCATGAGCCAAGAATCATCATCCTTTTTGGGGGCAATGAAATCATTCCCCTCTTTCACTCAGCAAGCTTTAGCATCAATACCATCCTTTCTAGGGGCAACACAACTATTTCCCTCCTTCACTCAGTAAGCCTCCACATCAGTATCATCCTTCCCATGGGGAACACAAGAACCTTTTTCCACCCCTCAATAAGGATTCACCCAAGCGTATATTCCACCTCCACCTTTCATTTACAAATAAAAAGCCCAAAAAAATACCTTCAAAATAGGGATTCCCTTCATGGGCCCTCAAAACCCACCATCTACATCCCAAACTACCATCATCACTTATGCATCCCCCGCATCGCAACTCCATCCATGAATAGGCTCTCGGTGGGGCCTCACCCAAGCCCAAATGCATGCCTTGGGTATACTGACCCAATCCCACATATCCATGTCTACAATACAATAAACCACTTTCCCTTAAGCAGCACCACAACAACCATCACAACCTCCTCTAGCTTCATCTTTTCCTTCATATACCAACTATCTATCTGTATTGCCCACCACTTCTCAAATAATTCCACCACAACAAGAACAGAGTTCTGCCCATCTTGCAAGCTATCTTGTGCAACCAACTCCTATCATTAGCTTCCCAATAGCCATTCCACCCCTAATAAATGCAAGAATGCATCCCACCTACATCAATCCAGCCCAAAGCCAAGTACATCAAGGCCAATCCTATCAACAACTTGTACCATTCATCAAGCTCCTCCACAACAACAACATCCCATCATCCCCTAGCAACAACAAGCTTCATCCTATCCATCACAACAACAAAATTGCATCATTCCCCAGTAGAAATAAGCCACTCCATATCCTCCATAGAAATACACCCCTACACCTCGGCAACAATATCCTCCCCAACAACCATCACCCCAAAATCCATTTCAATCCACTTATCTTACTGGGCAATCTCCATATCCTACTCTGCAATATCCTTTGCAAAATCATCCCTACTCACCAACACCATCAGATCCTTTTCCAATGGGAGTACCCACTCCAACACCAATCAAGGCCGAGTGGGAAGAAATGAAGAACCCTCTCAAGGAGCTTAAGAATGGAATAGAGAGTAAGGCTTTCAAGTTTGATGAGGTCTTTCCCTATCCCTTTTACATACCAATCACAACAATCCCTTTCCCTAAACACTTAGAGACACCCAAGTTTGACAAATATCAAGGGAAAGGAGATCTAGTTATCCATGTTGAGGAATTCTATATGGCTTGCCAATAGGTTGCGTATAGTGACAATTTCCTTATGCGCCTATTCCCCAAGAGCTTGGGAGGAACCTCTAGTGAGTGGTTTTAAAAGATACCCTATGGGACAATCACAACATTTTTTGAACTATCTAAGAATTTTGTTGCCCAATACGCCCATAATGTTGAAAATGAACTATCTTTGTTAGACCTTTGCAACTCAAAGAAGAAAGGAGGTGAGAGCCTAGCTGATTACTTGCAATGATGGAAAAACCTCACTAGAAGGTTATCATATCAACCACCTGAGAAACATCTCACCAAAATCTTCATTGATAACTTGCATCCCAAGCTATCCCATTTCATGAGGATGAACTGCATCCAAACCTACCAAGACATCAAAGTAAAATGGATAGACATCAAAAGAGGTCTCTTAGACGAAGGCACAATCTGGGACTACAAAGATGATTCCCATAGAAAACCCAGTAATGACAAGCCTCGCTACTGGAATAGGAATAAGAACATTGTCACAGATGGAGCCACAGACACTAAGAATGTCCAAATTGTTGTGGCCGGTCCTACACCTACTCCTGCATATCAAAACAAATGCGAAATCAACCAACAACCTATGCAACACTATCAACCTCAAAACAATCAGCAGTCTATGCGACACTATCAATAGCAAGAAAACCAAGAAAACTAAGAAAATAAGGCTAATTCCATATCGGTTACCCCAACTCAGAATAGGCCTCAAGTTCAGACCCATCAGTTATGAACCTTCACCCCTCTTTGTGAACCACTGGATGTAATGTTCTATCAAATCGCTAAGGCCAACCTAATTACCTATCCTCTAACATAGTAATTTGATGATGCAACTCCCAAGCCAACATGGTACAAATATCATGAATATTGTGACTATCATGATGTTAAGGGACACACTACCCTTAGGTGCATGAAACTGAAGCACTATATCCAAGATCTCATTGAAAGCAAAGAGATCCAGGTGGACACACCAGCCCAACCTTCACCTAATGCCATTCTCAAAATCTACTAGAACATGTTCCCTGAACACAATGTTGGGAAGAACCAAGCCAATACCAATCCTCCACCCTAGAGCCAAGGCAAAGGAAAACAAGGAGACCATGCTAACTAGAAAGACTGTACTACTACCCAAATCAGCTATGACAAATTTGTCAGATGCTTAACCCAAGCTGAACCCACTGTCAATGTCATCCATTTCAAGGGAGCATATAGTCACTACGCAGTCACCACACGTAGATTCCAAATATCTTTCTCTAGTACTAATCTAATGCCTGCACACAATGCATAGTATAATCTTCTAGAACACCTTGGGAATACACCTTCCCAAATCTCCATCCTCGACCTTCTCTGCACTTCACCCATCCATCAATAGATCCTCAACCGATCCCTCCAAGAAGGAAATGTTCCCATGAACATTAATACCATCTAGTTTGAAAACCTTGTGGGACACCTATCAACATCCTGTGCTCTTTCCTTCAAACCATCTAACATACCATCTGTTGAGCTTGACCACAATCTTCCTCTCCATATCAATGTCATGGTCAGAGACTTTTCCATTAAAAGGATCATCATAGATAATGGCTGAGGCCTAAACTTGTGTACTTTGAAATTCATCCAACAAGTAGGATTTACAAAGGCCAACATATCACATGATGTTATCACCATCAAGGCATATGATAACTTGGAGCATACCTCAGAAGGTACCATTCTCTTTCCAATCAAGTTGGGCCCAGAAATTCAAGACACCATCTACCATGTTGTTGATTTAGACCTACCATATAATATCCTCCTCAACTGACCATGTATACATTCCATCAAAGCCGTACCATCCACTTATCACCAGTGCCTCAAATTTTTGCATCAAGGAACTGAGATCACCATCCACATAGATCCCCAACATTTCACATACTATTGTGTGTTGGAATCATCATTCACCCATTACACTCATTATCCTAGAATCAAAATTGGTACTTTTGTTGCCAGCTCATCCTGATCCCATAGCGATCCAGAAATAATCTTAGCCTCCACCCTCTCTTCTGTCAAGATCAATAACCATGGTTGTGGTGAGTGCAACTAAAATGATGCATTTTTAGTAGGGGCCCTAGCACTTGATTCAAATATACAAGGGTTCCCAAGCCACCAAAGAAAGCCTACTCTAGCTGATCTTGAAATCAAGCAGTTAGGGCCATTAAATTTTATTTCCCATGGAATCATAAAAAGTATAGAAATGGACCCTGACATCAACCAGTGGCTATACAAAGATCCCCCACCTCCTGAAACTAATCTCCTTAGTTATTTCAAGGACAAGTATCCTTCATCTCACAAATATGCTATAGAGTAATGGAATTATCAAGGCAGTGGTCTAGGACCAAAAGAAAGCAAAAGAAAAGATCCAATAGAGGCCTCACAAAATCCTAAACATCAAAACCTTGGCTTTAATACCCCTTGCCTGCACATACAAGAACCCAATACTGCAACTGGGGGCACTAATCTACCCAACATCACCCTCTTGAATATCCAAGATGACCTTGTATAAATTGAAGAAATCCCTGAAGAGGAAGAAGAGAAATCCTACGATGACATCTTTGACGATCATACCCTCCTGGGAAATTTTGTCCTCCATCAACTTGCCATTAACGTCATTGAACTTCCCCTCATCCATCCCAAAATCATAGACTCAGATCAACCAAGCATAACACATATCGATGATTTCCAAAGCACATAAGCACTCCTAAGATTCATGGGAGCATCAAGTCATCAATCAGGTCAAGAACAAGAATCAACTCATGTTTGCAAGCTCAACCCTAAGGGATACTTTGGGGAAGAGGAAGTCTTTAGCTACAAAATTGAAAAAGAAAAATAAAAGAATGAGTCCTTATGTGAAAACCCCTCTGGGGTGCATTTTGACTCTAAAAAAAAATGAAGGGCATATGTTCTAGTGAAAACCTATCTAAGGTGCTAGAAGATGAAGACTTGCCTCTTACTCCTATCCAAGACTACAGACTAGATAAATAATCAATCATCGTCAAGGAAACTAAAACAATCAACTTAGGCACTAAAGAATACCCAAGGATCACATACATTGTAGCATCTCTAACTGAATTAGAAGAAATGGCTTTGACAATGCTCCTTCAAGAAGCTACCATCAATTTTTCATGGTCATATGAACACATGCCAGGAATTGATCCAAATCTAGTTGTCCATCATCTTGCAGTTGATCCCAATCCAAAGCCAGTTAAGAAAAAGCTAAGAAAAATGCATCCAAAGGTAGCCTTACTAGTAAAAGTAGAACTAGAGAGGATCTTACAAGAAAAAATCATTAGAGCTATTGACTATTCAGAATGGACCTCAAACATGGTGTCTATCACTAAACCTTCAGGAGAGATTAGAATCTACACTGACTTCACAGACTTGAACAAAGAATGTCTGAAGGATGCTTTTCCCTTACCAAACATCGACATGATAGTTGATCTCATAGCGAGCCATGAGATGTTGTCACTCATGGATGGCTTCTCAAGATATAATCAAATTAGAATAGTAGAGGAAGACCAACACAAAATAGCATTCACCACACCATGGGGTACCTTCTACTATAATATGATGTCATTTGGGATAAAGAATGCAAAGGCCACCTATCACTGAGCAATGACAACTATCTTCCATGATATGATACATAAAGTCCTTGAGGACTATGTGGATGATATCCTTGTAATATCTAAGACATGATGTGAACACCTTGACATCCTCGAATGTATGTTTGATTGCCTCCATAATTATTGCCTAAAGCTAAATCCAAAGAAGTGTGTATTCAGTGTACCCTCTAGAAAGTTACTAGGCTTCATTGTATCATGACATGGCATTGAGATTGATTCCAAAAAGGTCAAAGCCATCACATAAATTCTTCCTCCTAGAATACTCAACAACTCAGAAGCTTACAAGGTAAACTTTAATCAGTGCGTCATTTCATATCATAGCTAGTAGACAAGTGCCAACCTTTCATGCATCTACTACGTAAGGACACAAGCTTCAAATGGGATCTCATCTACCAAAGAGGCTTTGAGAAGCTAAAGGAATATCTGGCCAACTCTCCCATTCTTGTACCACTAGTCTTAGGATGCCCTTTGATCCTATACATCTCTGCAACTACTACAACATTGGGGGCACTACTAGCACAACATGATGACAATAGAAAAGAAAGATCCATCTATTATATCAGTCAAACTCTTGTCGACTATAAGCTCAATTAATTGCCAATGGAGAAAGCTTGCCTCGCAGTGTTCTTCACCACTCAAAAGCTTATACATTACATTCTTAGCCATACCATCAAGCTCATCTCAAAGGTGGACCCGCTTAAGTATCTTCTATCAAGGACAACATTAACAAGCCGCATGGAGAAGTGGGTCATACTACTAAGTGAGTTCGATATCTAGTACATAGACAAAAAAGAAATCAAAGGACAAGTAATTACTGATCAACTAGTAGAAGCACCTCTGGTGGATGCATATCCACTAATCATAGAATTTCCTGATGAAAACCTATGCATGATCTAAGAGAAACCAATATGGAAGCTATACTTTGATGGCTCCTACACATCACATGGATCAGGGGCATGAATCCTCTTTGTCACACATCAAGGTGATTTATTACAAGTAGTGGTTGTTGTTGCACCAAAATATTGACCTGTTAATGCTTGATACAACCACTAGACTTATAGAAGACATAGGAGGTGGTTAAGCCATGTCACAAACCCTACGAGGGATGCTAGCCCACTGCCAAAAATCCTCCTCCCATAATCACTCACCATGGCTTGCATGGATTCAAACCTCTGACCAAGATCTGATACCACTTGTTACAAGTAGTGGTTGTTGTTGCACCAAAATATTGACCTATTAATGCCTGATACAACCATTAGACATATAGAAGACATAGGAGGTAGTTAAACCATGTTGCAAACCCTACAAGGGATGTTGGCCCACTGCCAACATGATTATATCCCTAAATCTTTCAAATTGGGATTTCCCTGTACCAAAAACATTGCAAAGTACGAGGCACTCATCTTAGGCTCAAGACAACTATCTAGTGGAACATCACAGAACTGCAAGTGTTTGGAGATTCATAATTGATAATCAAGAAAGTCCTAGATAAATTCTAAATGAAGGATGACAAGCTTCTACCCTACAAGGAACTAGTGGATAGATTGAAAGATCACTTCCTAAGTCTATAGTTCACACAGATAGAAAGGCTTCAAAACAAAGCTGTCAATGCAATGGAAACCATAAGATCCTTATTGGGAATCCCTTGCGACCCATCATAGTATGAATTCTTAGTTGAGAAACTATATTTGCCTGCTTATGAGGATGCCAATTCAGAAATGGTCTATGTCTTGTTTGGTCCCCAATCCCCATGGTACCATGACATTCATGAATATCTTAAAAATGGTATCATATCTCCCCATCTCACAAAAACCCAATGCCAAAACCTAATTCATAGAGCTTCCCACTACACTCTTTTAGCCAACACCCTTTATTGTCGAGGATATCACAACATCCTCTCTAGGTGTTTAGATTTGAGCGAGGCCATCTTGTCTTTACAAGATGTTCACACTGGAATTTGTGGTGCCCAAATGAGTGGCATGGTCCTAGAAAAGCATTTACTTAGAGTCAGGTATTACTGTCCAACAATGGAGCATGATGCCTCTGAATTCATCAAGAAATGCTTACCATGTTAGCAACATGCCAATCTAATTCATGCTCTAGTACAAGACTTGCAACCTATTGCACCACCATGGCCCTTTTCATGTTGGGGCTTCAACCTCATTGGGTTAATCACTCCTCTTTCATCAGATGGACACAAATATATCATAACAGCCACATAATACTTTACAAAGTGGGTTGAGGCAATTTTACTCATCCTCACTATTGGCATTCAGATATCCAAGTTCATCCTATACCACATCATTTTCCATTTTGGCATCCCTTCCACCATATTCATAGATCATGGCACACCTTTTGAAAACCAACATGTGGATGATCTATGTGCTAGACTCCACATCCACCATCATTTTTCTAGCCCATACTTCCCTCAAGGAAATGGCCATGCTAAGGCAACCAATAAAACCATCCTGAAAATACTCAAGAAGGTTGTCAATGATTCTGGTCGTGACTCATACCTTCAAATAAATCCTGCCCTCTGGACCTATTACACTTCCTACTGCACTCCCATAGGCACCACCCCATAATCCCTTGTATATGGTGTTGAAGCTGTCTTACCCATCGAGGTCGAGCTACCTTCATTATGGGTCACCGTGAAGAACTATACTACCAATGAAGACTATCCTATGGCACACCTCACACAACTTGATCTACTAGATAAAAAGAGACAACAAGCATATGATCACCTAGTTGTTTACTAGAACTAACTCAAAAAGAGTTATAACAAGAAATTCCATCCTAGAAAATTCCAAGTGGGTGACACAGTCCTCAAAGAAAATTAAAAAGTACAAGCACATTGAGAGAAAAGGGGCAAGTTTGACCCTACTTGGTTAGGTCCCTACATTGTCACAACATTTTTTGGCTCCAGAGCCTATCAGCTATCAGTACCAGAAGGTGAGCACCTAAATGATCCTATCAATGTCATACATCTGAAGTGGTTCTATGCTTGAAGGTGATCCTGTAAAATCCAAAAAATTCATAAAAATTAGAAAAATAAAAAAAATACAAAAAAATAAAAAAAGCAAAGAAAAATAATCATCCAATGGTGAAAACTTGGCACTTCAAGCACCTTGGACAAGTATGTTGGTGAAAACCTAGAAATAGGTGCCATACATAGTGGACCAGGTCATTATCTATCAAAATCCCATCCCCCCCATTCCAATCCCAATCCCAAATCCTCTTTATCCAATCCCCATCCCCACCACGAGCCCATCACTCCCAAGGTGTTCTATCGTCAAGCCTATCCAATGCAGTAATCCAATCCTATCCCCAATCCTGAGCTTCTTGTATATATCCTATATAGTGAGATCTTCCTATCCCAATCCATGAGATTATGTAAATATACATTGTACATATCTCCCCTCCCATTGTACATATCATCACATCTTGTTGTACATATATACTTGTCCCACCTAGCCTTGTACTTCAACAACATCTTTTGTCAACTATCCTTGATTACATGATTATCCTTGATTCATCATTTTCCAACAACACAATATTCTCCTCATTAAATGGGTCCTTGAGGATGTATCCTTCCTCCTATCAGACCCAATCTTCCATCAATCACACCGGGTCTGTGTATGATGTATCCTTCCTCACATTCTGACGTAATCTCCCCCCATCAATCAAATCAATCCTTCTCCTTGGAAAATGACATTTTGTGGATTTATCACTTTGGTCTTGGATTTTGTCCTTTGGATCTTGTTTATCTTTTATGGCTTCTCATTGTTCCTCTCCTCATGGTCACCATGATCCTTTATATCATGGTGGGATTTGAATGAGGGAAATTTGGGGCAATGTCTTTTGATCTTTTGCTTCTTCCTGTGAGTCAGTCAGATATGCCCCTTGCATGTTTCACATGTGATCTTCTAGGTTACATGGTGCACTTGGAAAGTGTCATTTGTTTGTGGTTCCTCCAACATCATTTCTACCATGCCTCCTCTTGGGTTCCTACGTGATGTTGGGGAAACCCTTGCGTGTCTTTTCATGTCAGTCTTATGCAACACTGGTGCCAAGGCCTTGTGTTCCTAGTAACCTTGGCAGGTCTCTTACATTTCTATATCAAACTAGGTTGTGCTCTCTACATTTACACAAAGAGCTCCCCAAATCTCCCTCATCATATATCATGTAGATTAATCTTGCATCTTGCATCCTTCATATAGCTTCATCCTACATCTTGTATTTCACTTCATCTTGCATTTATCCATCTTTTCTCTTGGAAGGATGTCTATTTATCCCCCCTTCCCATCTTTCTTGATCCTTTCCTTTCCCTTCTATGTTCTTTTCAAGAAAATTCCACAAAATTCCCTCTTTGTGTTATTTTCTCGAGGGGGCACAACCCCTTATCTTCTATTCTAGCCCGGGCATCTTATTTTCTTGTATTTGATGCCACTCCACTTGTGGCATCACATCAAAGAGGGGAAAAATGTAGACACCTAAAATCCTTTTGCCAAATAAAAATATTTTATTTTGCAAAAACCCCTGATGACATCATCATCAATTAATTAATTAATTAATTAGTTTTTATTTTCATTGTCCCTTCTCCTATTTTAATTAAAGACTTTTAATTAAAGAATCCCTCCCAAAAGAATTTGAATCCAATTTGAATGATTTTCCCTCCAATTTATTAATTAATATTTAATAAATTGTGTCATAATCCTTAAATAAATTAAATATTTATTTAAATGGTAAAACCATAGAAACTTCTAGAAAACCCTAAACCTATCTACCCTTTCCTAATCCCATCCTAAACATTCTTAGAGGGTGATTCCTAACCCGCTTAGTCTAAACCCTCATCCTTTGACTTTTGGTCAACCCCCTCATTAATGATCTTTACATGCTCATTAATGGCCCCTTACACCCTCATTAATGGCTCTTACAACCTCTTAATGAAGCCTATCTCCTCTTCCACCATTGTTCCCTAAGCACACTTCCCTAGTGTTTCTCACACATGTGTGAGCAACCCTTAACCCTTATCCCCTTAACCATACCCCAAACTCTACCCCTAACCCTGACTCTAACCCTAACTCTAACCCTAACTCCCCTTTCTAATCCAATCCCTTCCTCAAATCCTATAAATACTCTTCATTCCAAGAGAAAACCACCAATTCACCTATTTCATATTAAGTATTTTTATTATGCTCATTTGCATCTAGACTTAGCTTAAATTCTAATATTGTTAGATTTAACTCATTTCTATGTTTTCATAACTCACACTAGCTTCACTTAATGGATTAACATAGCTTATTTAATTTCTTTGCATATCATTTTCATTTATATCAAACTTATATTTGGTTAAAATCAACTTAGCATAAGCATTCATAGCTCAAATATGCATTCTAGCTTCATTTGGTTCCTCGAGACTCTAGGGGAAAATCAGGTTCACCATACCTGATTTTGTGCCACTATGGGGTATCCATGGTTCCTAAATGGTCCTAAACTTTCCTAAACAACATTGGGGACATGCTCCTAGTTTTTTGAGAGCACACCCACATCCCTAATCTAAGAGCAAATCAAACGGTGAAATGGTGCTCTGATTTAAGCTCTATATAAGGTATCTTGCAAATAGATTTACTATATGTTTAGTATATGTTTCTTAGGATAATGTTTGAATGTCTACGCATGTTCCAAAAAGGTTAGGTTTGCACTGATCACATTTAGAATTTATGGTTTTCTTTTGATTGATCTATGTCATTGGATGAATTGATCACATTAATATGGTCATATTCTAAGTATTTGAATGGTTTACTGATCCATTTGTATTATAACCATTGATTTATATTGACTGGTGTAAGGGACTTGAGTTTTATAGCATCACAATTTTTAGTTTTGTTGAATAAATTTATCCATTCCTTAAATGGCTGTCTAATTCTTAAGGGATGGATGCATATTAACATGTAACACTATGTTCTAACACCAGATATGTAGGAAAGTTGGTGGTTGCAAGGGTACCCTATGCGATTGATGGAATACGTTGAAATTGGTGGCTAACCTATCGAAGAAAAATATATGCTTGAATAAGTGTGTGTTTTTATGATTGGAGAAGTATTATATGGATGAATACATGGTGTAGGATCCATCAGTTGATCCTAGAAGTGTTTGTGGTAAGTGGAATCAAGAAACCCTCATTTTAGGGCCTTTGTGAGTAGGGTTTTGGGGTTTTTGTATCTAATGAGTAGATAGACTCAAATTGACTTGGTAAATTTTCATTTGGCTTCATATTAGAACACTCTCCAGCATTAGGAGATTTGGGATTAAGTATATAACATACTTCATTTGTTAAAGTGACCAATTTCTAAGCCAAAAACAATGAATCGTCAAGAGACAACATATATCATCCAAAACAAGTCTACCTAAAATTTTGGTATGTTAAAAGAGATACAAATGGCTATCTAAAACTCCCATTAATTTTCCTTATTTTTCCTTGGTGGTGCCTTTCACCGAGGGGGTTCAGTGTGCTCTATGTTTGATGTAGTCAAGAATGGTGGATCCAATGAAGGACAATCCAAACCTTGCAGCCAACAGAATTACATAGTAGATTAATCAACAATGCAACACAAAGTAATTGTTTAACATTAATTTTCATTAACATGCCCGACTGTAAGGCCTTCTGGGTTAGGGCCAATTACAATCAAAAAACAATTCTACAAAATCCACAACCAAATCCAATACAATCTCAACTAGTTCAGCTCTAAAGAAAATCAGAAGTTGATGGAAACCCTAAGGTAGATCTAAACTTTTTCTCACAAGCCTCCAAGCAATCTCCTTGTTCCCAAGTATGCAAACCCCTAGCTTTTCTATAAACAACTATCAGATTACAATCTGATCTGCAAGCTCATCAAGAAAATTTCCACAACTTCACTAACTTCACATCTGATATCCCAGATCTGCTAAGTCATTCTTCCCAAAATTATGTCTCTAAACATCTACCCAAGCACTCCTTAAATACTAATCATTAGCCACAAGTCATAAAGATGAAACCCTTAACTCCCCAAAATAAATAATTAAATGCCATACAAGTTGGCTTACAAATGTATACAAACATTTAATTTTGCATGTCGGCCCATAACAATGGCTACTAGCAATAAATTCACCAAGTCAGCTCAACAAATCACACAGAACTCCAGTCAGTAAACTAGAACTACCAAGTGACAGTAAATTAATCGAGCATGCCAGGCATCACTGAGCACCGTAGGCATGACTGAGTAACAATTCATCGAGCGCCAAAGACTACCAAGTTCCTTCAGTGACCGAGCTTCCTTCAATGACCGAGACCATCGGTCAAGGCTACAACCAAGTAACACCGGCCAAAATACTAACATTCCATGCAGTTTCACCGAGGACACAGAATGCCCTGCCTTAACCTTGGATGCCCTTGCATCAATGTTGCTCGATAGCCTAGGTACTTGCAAGGCAACCTTAACCAAGGGTTCTTTTCCCTTGCCCAAAACCTTTTGAGTCACTCATAACTAAGTGTCTTGAAGTCACCTATACCATTGGGAACATTTGACAAAGCATTGGTTGGGTTTTAACCTATTTTAGGCCTCTTGTGACATTATAACCATTTTTAACAGCGCAATGTAATTGCATTTGCGTTAGTTGTTTTGTGAGCCCTCAGCTACCTCTACATCAATAAAAAGAAAAAAAATATTTCCTTTGCATTTTAAATAATTTATTAATATTATTAAAATAATGTATAATTGTAATTTTAACAAATATTTATTATATTAATATTATTATCAACTAATTTAATTATTGCTTAATAATATTAATTGATGCAAGAGAATCTTGGGTTCCTGGCAATCCTGTGTCACCAAAAACATGTTAGATTTGTTAGATGTGCTCAGAAGATTCTTTTGGGCTCTCGGTGAAGTATTCCTATTTTCATCGATGGGGCTTAGTTACCACTCGATTTAGTTGTTCACTGAGTCGGTTTCATTTTCTCGGTAATCTTACTCACCGAGTGGTTTATTTTCAATTTTTGTTGAGGCTGACTTGTGCATTTGATTTTGGTCATGGAGTTAATATGGCATTGATCATTGGGAAGCATGTGGACCTAAATTTGGTCGTCCCTTTCTCCAATGTTGGATATAATAAGTCGACCACTTCGATGGCCTCTTGTATAAAAGAATAGTAGGTTGTAGATATTAAGGGGGAGGTATCAGTTAGTTACGTGGTGGATTGTATAGGATAGAACTTGAAGGCTGATTGGTCCTCACATGTAAGAGGATTGTTTGTATTTGAATTCTAATTGTACTAGCCATAATTGGGAAGGCCTCATAGCCTAACATGTATGAAGTTCTTCATGAATATTTATGAGGTTTTCTGCATTCTCTCTCTCCCTGTCTTTAATTGTTGCTTCCAAGTGTTGATTTGCAAGGTAGGTTGGTAGTTGGGTGTTCCTTTAGCCCCATTACTTACCTCCCTTGCATCAGGTGGTATTAGAGTGAGGTTAGATCTGGTTCCTTCTTGTAAGCCCTAGTTAATATCTTATTGTGGGGTGGTAGATTGTGATTTGACCTAAAATTGTAGAGGATTTCAAGATATTTCATGGGAGGTGAGATGCATATTAGGCTTGGCAGATACACTAAGGCATTGTTTTTCTATATTAGAAGTTGTTGAGACAACCCAATGACGAGGAAGACATCTTGATGATGTTAGTGATGAAGAAGTCAAAGATGGACACAATGAAGTAGAACCTGAACCGATGATGGATCAAGGTGAAGAAAGAATTTTGAAGGCATTACAAAATTTCAAGGCTACACTAGATTTCAATCCTCCTGAATACAGTGGAAGGCTGGTTTCAGATGAGTTGATGGATTGGATAATTGAGATGGAAAAATATTTTGAATATGAAAATGTTTCAGAGGAAAATAAGGTGAAAATTGCAAGTACAAAATTGAAATTTCATGCATCCTTATGGTGGGATAATCTACAATTGGACAGAAAGAGGAAATGAAAAGATAAAATAAAGGTATGTAATAAGATGGTTAATAAATTAAAATGCAAGTTTCTACCTTGTGATTATCAGATTAACCTAGTTAGAAGAATGCAAAGTTTCAAGCAGAAAGATAGGTCGATAAAATATTATACTGAGGAATTCTATAGATTAGACATCATATCTAGACATATTGAGGTTGATGTAGAAATAATTTCTAGATACCTGGATGGGTTAAGAGTTTCTCTTCAAGAGGAAATCGGTTTGGTTAAGTTGGAAAGTATTGAAGAACCCTTTGAGTTTTCCCTAAAAGTTGAGGAGAAATTGAACAAAAGACATGAGAAAAGACAAAGAAGAAGAGGTGGTAGATTCCATAGAGGAAGAGGTAGATCTTATGGTGAAAATGGTAGATTTGATCAAGACAAAAAAAATTAGGATAAAGGCAAGACCGAGTGGAAAGGTGAAAGTTCTTCTAGAGGAAGAAGCAGTAACTACCAAGGTGGCTATGGTAGGGATGGATTTCAAGGAAATTGTTACAATTGTGGAGGAGAAGGACATAGGTCATTTGAGTGTACACATGCAAGCAAGAAATTTGGTAGTAATAGAAATGCCTTGGTGCAAGAAGACTCATCGAATGAACTAGAGAAGGAAAATTACTTGATAGTTAGGAGAGCATTGTGGAGTGAAAGTAATAAGGAAGATATAGTAAGGAAAAGTTTGTTCAAGACCAAATGAAAAGTTGTTGATAAAGTGTGGAAGGTATTCATTGACAATGGAAGCTCAAAGAATCTAGAATCTGAGGAAATGGTTGCAAATTTGTAGTTGGAAAGGTTGAAACACCTGAAACCCTATCAAATTTCTTGGATCAAGGATGAGCATACACTATTGGTAAGTGAACAATGTTATGTGAATTTGAAAATTGGCAAGTACTATGATAAGGTGTTATGTGATATCATGTCTATGGAGTGTTGTCATATTCTATTGGGTAGACCTTGGAAATATGATAGAAATGCTATATATGATGGGAGATTGCATAAATATACTATTTGGGCTGAAGGAAGAAGACAAATCTTGTTACCTTGATTGAAGAATTTGTTGGTAATGTTTGTACATCTGTGAAAGTTTGTTTGATGGAAAGAAGAAAGTTTGTTAAGGATTTGAAGAAGAATGATGTATGATTTGTTGTGATTCCTAACAAACTGAGTGAGAAGAAAATGGATAGTGTCCCTGAAGAGGTTGATAAATTACTCACCAAGTACAAAGAGATAATTTCTGATAATGTACCTGATGGTTTACCACCAAAGAGAAGAATTGATCATTTTATGGATCTGATTCTTGGAGCTAGTTTATCGAACAAAGAACCACATCGGTTGACACCTACCAAGAATGAGGAACTTAACTGAAAAATTCAAGAGTTGTTGTAGAAAGGTTTGATTCAAGAAAGTTTGAGTCCATGTGTAATACCAAATGTATTAGTAGCTAAGAATAATGGAGAGTGGTGAATGTGTACTGATTCTAGATCAATCAACAAGATAACAATGAAATATTGGTTCCCTATATTGAGAATGGATGACATAATGGATAGTTTGAGTGGAGAAAAGTATTTTGCCAAAACTGATTCGAAGAGCAGATATCATAATCAGAGAAGGTGATGAATGGAAGACTACTTTTAAGATAAGAGAAGGCTTGTATGAGTGGTTGATTATGCCCTTTGGGTTAAATAACACACCAAGTACTTTTATGAGATTAATAAATGAGGTTTTGAATAAATTATTGGGTAAATTTGTAATTGTATGCCTGGATGACATTTTTGATATTCAGTAAGACCATAGAAGAACATTTGTTGCACATTAAATAGCTATTGCAAAGATTGAAAGAAGAAAAGTTGCTGATTAATTTGAAAGTGTTCCTTCATGAAAGAGGAGATTGTATATTTGGGATTTGCAATTTTAGCTGATGGTTTGATGATTGATCTTGAGAAGGTTGACGCTATTTTGAATTGGCCTACACCTGAAAATACTACTGAGGTAAGATCATTTCATGGTTTAGTAAGTTCTTACTGAAAGTTCATTATAAATTTTAGTTCAATTGTAATGCTATGACTAAGACTATGAGAGGAGATAAAAGAGAATTCAAGTGGACACATGGAGCTAATAGAATTTTTGAGACTTTGAAGCAGAAGGTTGTTGAATTGCCCGTGTTAGCTTTACTTGATTTCAATAAGGTATTTCAAGTTGAATGTGATGCAAGTGGTAGTGCAATGGGAGCTATTTTGAGTCAAGAAGGTAAACCTGTTGCTTTCTTTAGTGAGAAATTGAATGATGCAAAAAGGAAATATTTTGTGTATGATCAAGAGTTTTATGCTATTGTTCAATCCCTAAAGAAATAGAGACATTATTTGATACCGAGTGAATTTGTGTTGTATATTGATCATAAGGCTTTACAATATTTGGGTAGTCAGAATAAGTTGAATCAGAGACATGAAATGGATTGAGTATTTGTAGAGTTATACATTTGTGACAAAACATAAGAGTGGAGTCACTAATCGAGTTGTTGATGCATTAAGTAGAAGATGATCTTTGACGATTGACATGAGAATTGAAGTTCTTGGTTTTGATGACATGAAAGATTTGTATGAATCAGACCTTGATTTTTCTGAGCCTTGGAGAAAGTGCAGAGCACCTATTCAAGATCAACCAAGTACTAAATGGGAATACTATTTTATTCAAGAAGTTATGTGTTTTAAAGGTATTCAATTGTGTATACCGAGAGGATCAATGAGAACCAATTTGATAAAGGAAAAACATAGTAGTGGTTTGGCTGGAAATTTTGGCACTGATAAAACATGGAATTTCCTTAAGGAGAGATATTTTTGGCCATAGTTGTATAAGGATGTTCAAAAATTTGTGAGAAGTTGTGGATTTTTTCAAGTTGCAAAGGGAGTAAGTCATAATATTGGATTGTATACACTGATTTTTGTTCCTGAGAAACCTTGGAGTGATATTAGTATGGATTTTGTTCTTGGCTTAGCGAGGACAACAAGAGGTAATGATTCTATATTTGTTATTGTGGATAGATTTTCTAAAATGGCACATTTCATACCCTATAGGAAAACATTAGATGTACTGAGGAGTATCATATCTGATTGAGATAGCAAGTTTGCTAGTTATTTTTGGAAGAATCTATGGAAAAAGTTAGGTACTGAGTTGAAGTATAGTTCTACATTTCATCCAAAGACTGATGGAAAAATAGAGGTTGTAAATAGAAGTTTGGGTAACTAGTTGAGATGCTTAGTTGGAGACAAACTGAGTAATTGGGATTCTATGTTGGCACAAGTAGAATTTCCATACAATAATTCAATAAATAGGAGTACTAGAATTTTTTTTTTTGAGATTGTTAATGGCATACAACCGAGAGGTATATCATATTTGAAGAACATTTCTAGAGAAGAGAAGAGAAGTGTTGAAGGAGAAGAATTTTATAAGTTCATGAATACATTGCATGAGGAAGTGAAACATAAGTTGGAACATAGTAATCAGAAATAAAAGGATAGAGCATATAGATCAAGAAGACATACAAGTTTTGCAATTGGAGATGAAGTAATGGTTCATTTGAAGAAAGGTAGATTTCCTATTGGAACCTAGGGAAAATTGAAAATGAAGAAATTTGGTCCCTGTAAGATATTGAGAAAGTTTGACAGTGGAAATGATTATGAGATTGAGTTACTTGATGAAATGGATATATCTCCTATATTAAACATAGCATTTTTTTATGAATATCATGAATTTGATGAAAAATGATAGTATTGAATGATTATCCTAAGAAGCAGATAGAAGAAGTTGAGAATATTTTGGAACAAAGAATTGGTAGAAGAACAAGAGGAAAAGAGTACATGGAATATTTGGTAAAATGGAAGAACAAACCAATTGAAGATAGTTCATGGATTTCACAATTTGAGTTGGATTTAGCTTGGGTTGTACCTACTACATCATTTAGAGAATCATTTCAAAATAACCTCAGGTGTCTAATACAGGAGCATCTTGGGTTCTTGGAAATCTTATGTCACCAAAAACATGTTAGAGTTGTTAGATGTGCTCGGTAGCTTCTTTTGGGATCTCAGTGAAGTATTGTAGTTTTCATTGATAGGGCTCAATTACTACTTAGTTTGGTTGTTCACCGAGGTGGTTCGGTTGTGTACCGAGTCGATTTTGGTTTCTCGGTAATCTTTCTCACCAAGTAGTTTATTTTGGATGTCTATTGAGGCTGACTTGTGCATTTGATTTTGGTCACAGAGTTAATGATGGCATTGATCATTGGGAAGCATGTGGACCTAAATTTGTTCACCCATTTCTCCAATGTTGGATCTAATGAGCTGACTTGTTCGATGACCTCTTGTATAAAAGAATAGTAGGTTATAGATCTTAAGGGGGAGGTGGCATTTAGTTACATGGTGGATTGTAGAGGATAGAATCTGAAGGTTGGAAGGTCCTCACATGTAAGAGAAATATTTGTATTTGAATTATAATTGTACTAGCCATAACCAGGAAGGCCTCACAGCCCAACATGTATGAAGTTTATTATGAATAATATGAGTTTTTTTGCATTCTCTCTCTCCCTGTCTTGTGTTGTTGCTTCAGAGTGTTGATCTGGAAGGTAGGTTGGCAATTGGGTGTGCCTTTGGCCCCATCCACCTCAATCTCCTTGTGTCATTAATATAACAAGTATTTATTAAATTAATTAATATTAAATCATTTAATTAATAATTAGTGAGATTTATTGAAGTAATTTATCAAATATTACTGTAATAAATGGTGTTATTAATTTATTCATAAATCGAATAAATAAGAGAGTTATAAGGTTTGCATACTCAAAGAGTCTAATTGAGATTACTAGTTATTATTATTTTTGCATGATATTAAATTGTAAATATTAATTAAGTGTTCATAAGAAACACTTAATTAAATATTATTTTTAATGCAAAAAAATAGGGGATAAATGCTTTTTTGTGGAGATGTAACTGAAGTATCAAATGAGATTGTATATACCAAGGAGGAGGTTTTCCTAGAGCTTTGATGCAGATTGTGAGTGGATTGGAGTCTTGTTGTAGTCCTTTTTCAGTTGTATATCAATTGAGGGACCTTTTGGATTAGTTATCTAAGTCTTAATACCCTTCATAATATCACAACTATGTATTGAAAAGTGCAGCCATGATGAATTTTCAAAAAATAGTAAATAAAATAATACATATTCAATATCTTGATTGTTTTAGTTGCATCACAGTTTATAACTATAGTAGCAATTTAATGATACCAATGGTACAAGGTGGAACAAAGATAGTGGTTTCGGGACCAAAATGTTTTGCAATAAAAATAGTTAGATGACGTTGAAGATCAGTGATACATGCAAATAATAGGAACATCAATAAGGCATGTATTGGACACAAAGTCAACATCAAGGAACACAAAATCAGTAATAAAATGCTACATGTATCTCAAACATCATCTTGAATTTCATTTATTCATTACTAGTAATAATAAGGGTCAGAAATTTCAAGTAATCTTTCATAATTTTTTAGGATACATAATAGAGTGCAGAAGACGATGCAAAACTCGATGCAAAACTTGATGCCTAAGGCTGGAGACACTTTTGTGCAAAATTTTTTTCCAACACAAAGGTGCTAATTTTAGGCACAAAATACACTAAAAGTTGGCTCTATTTTAGGTGTTAATTGCCAGTTTTTTTGTATTTTTCTTGGAGAGAGTTTTGAGGTAGAGCTTTTACTTCAGTTCATGTAGTCAAGGAGAATAATAATGGACCAAGAAGGGATGTGATAGTGTCAATTGTTAAAAATGATTGTTGCATAAGAGTTTGCATTAAAATTTGTAAGAAAAGTAGCACAACTTCTAGAGCTCATCAAATTTTGATTCGAAGGAAGGTCTTTTGTTCATTGACAGTAAAGGTCAATGGAACCTCATCAAGGGTAGAAGTCTCTAAAAATTTTATGGTTAGGGAAAGAAGTGGGCAAAAAAATAGGAGACAATAGTAAAGTTTTTTCCCTCATCATTGTAGTTTGTCATGAGGAAACTAAAAGAGAAATAAAATCTTATTTAGAGGGAAAAATAAGAATTGATATATATGAAATAAAGGGACATTCAGTTATCTCTTCCAATTCAATGAAGATTTATAGAGTTCATCAACTCATATTAATGTCAAATTTGATAAAACAAGGAAGTTATGAGGAGCAAGAACAATCACATAACAAAGTTACAATGGTTGTAGGAACAATTACATAACAAAGTTTCAATGGCTACAAGAATAGTCAAATAATATAGTTTTGGACAATCTATGAGGGGGGTTATTTTTTGCATGAATTATGGATAGTTTTGGAGCAGTTCTACATCAGTTTTGGAGCCCATGTGATGCATGCATGCATAAGAATAGTTTTGGGGCCTTTATAACACATAATACTAATTGAAGTACTAATTTAGGTGCTAAATTAGGCACTAAGTTAGGTGCTACTAATTTAGGTTGTAAATTAAGCACTAATCCAAGTGCTAAACTAGGCACTAATTTAGGCTCTAAGTTAGGTGCTAATAAAATACGCACTAATTTAGGTGTTAATTTAGGCACTAAATTAGGTGCTTAATTAGACACTACTAATTTAGGCACTAAATCAGATGTTAATTCAGGCATAATTTAGGTGTTGATTCAAGTGCTTCAGTAGGTGCTACTAAAATAGGCACTAATTTAAGTGCTAAATTGGGCACTAATTTAGATACTACTAATTTATGCGCTAATTAAAGAGCTAAATTAGATGATAATTTAAGCGATAAAATAGGCGCTAAGTTAGGTGCTACTAAAATAGGTGCTAATTTAGGTACTAATTTAGGTGCTAAATTGGGTGTTAATTTATACACTAAATTAGGTGCTAAATTAGACACTACTAATTTAGGTGCTAAAGTAGACACTAATTTAGGTGCCTACTTATTTTATCCAGTGCAAACAATGCCAAAAATAGTGTCATCCTGAAAAATAGTGCCAACTTTTCAAAAAATTGGAAAAAAAAAACATGTGAAAAAGTGGGTGGAAGAAGAAAAGAGAGAAAAAAGGGAGAAAAAAGGGAGATAATTGTTTGTTTTGTTGTAGTGGAAGATCCTTTTTACTACAATAACATGTGACTCTCTTGATTGTTTCTAT
This sequence comes from Chamaecyparis obtusa, assembly GCA_027943335.1. Classification (NCBI taxonomy): domain Eukaryota; kingdom Viridiplantae; phylum Streptophyta; class Pinopsida; order Cupressales; family Cupressaceae; genus Chamaecyparis; species Chamaecyparis obtusa. The sequence continues at coordinate 1,207,509 of BSBK01002127.1, read as the reverse complement.
AATCTAGTTGTCAGACATACAACATACATTATATTTGGTTTGGTGGTAGTCAGATGTAGTAGTTCTATGATCATTAATTTTTATTTTCTTGTATCTACTTTGGACTCTAGAGGATTTTCCCCCTTTGGTCAACCTACATCTAGTAGTCATAGGAGTACACACCGATTCGTAATTTTCTAGTCCAAAATTCTTCAACAACTCTTTGATAGATTTTTGTTGAGAGATAAAAATACCTTCACTATTCTAATTCACTTGCAATCCAAGAAAAAAAATAATTCACAAATCATGGAAATCTAAAATCCATCATGCATTTGATCAACAAATTCCTTGCACATGCCATTATTTCCTCCAAATATTAAGTCATTTATAAAAACCATAACTACTAATAATTTTTTTTATTCCAATTTGATATAAATATTTTTGTCAATAGATCCTTTCTAAAAGTTTTAATCTTGTAAATACTTATCCAGTCTTCCATACCAAGATTTGGGAGCTTTCTTCAACCCATACATAGCCTTCTTTAATCCACATACAATATAAGGATCACTTGACAAGTCAAGTTCCTTCTGACTACTCAATGTAAACCTCTTCTTTTAGCTCTTCACTAAAAAATGTTGGCTTCACATCCATTTGGTAGAATTAAAAATCCTCGAATGTTGCAAATGCCAAGAATTCCCTAACAAATTATATTTGGGAAATACAAAATTCTTCAAAATTTATGTCTTTAATATGATTATATCCTTTGCAGACCGATCTTACCTTGTTTCTCACAACATGTCCATCCTCGTCTATTTATTCTGAAACACCCACTTTGTTCCAATAACATCTTTGTCTTCTAGTCTAGGAACAATTTCCTAATTCAGATTTCTGTCAATATGTTATAGCTCCTCTTTCATTTCCTTCATCCAACTCTGATCACAACAAGATTCTTCAACTATCTCATGTTCAATCTCAGAAAGAATGTCTCCTTTATCCCTATCTTCAATGGTCTAAATTTCTAAGTGATTCCCCTCATCTTCTTCTTTGCTCTTCCCTTTTGCTTCTCTGTCTATGAACTCATCAGATTCATATCTTATTTTTATAGTATAGTCCAAACTTTCCACAACATCATTTTTTTGTGATCTCCTAGTGGACAACAACAATATTCTAATCCTATGCATCTCATACAAGATGTTAAATCTATTAATAGAAAAATCTCCTCCTTGATTAGTTTCATTTTAAACTCTATCTTTGATAATATTGAATATAACCCAAGTTATTTTAGAATGATCATTAATTAAGTGCATAAAATATCTTTCATATTGTAGACTCCTTATTCTAGTTGAATTTCATCAGTCTGCGTACATCAAGTCCAATAGTCAGGTTGTAGATTTTTCTTTTCCTCTAAAAGTCCCCTTTCTATATTCTCCCACTTGACAACCCCTACAAACACCATTATATGGTTTTTTTAATCTTGGTAGATCTCTCACTCTCCTTGCCGAACTAATTTTCATGAAATTATCATAGTAGAGGTGACACGTCCTTTGATACCACTACCAACATTCCTTGAATTGAGATAACAAGAAATGTCTTGTAGAAACATCCAAATGATACACATTTCTTCTGATCTTTTTCTTGCAAAAATAGCATTTATGGATCCCTTCAGGATTTCACAACCACCATCCTAAAAAATAACATTGTAACCATTTTCACACATCTATCTAACACTTAAAATCTATTATGATGCAATCCTTTCACATAGTGCACATTGTCAGTATTATGTTTCCCATCAAAAGTAATAGAGCCTATTCTAATAATGTGTGCAATCTAATTATCTCCAAATCTAACAAAAACACCATCAGATTTTACAAGTTCCACAAAATTCCTTTTTTCACCAGTCATATGATTAGAGAAACTACTATCAATCAACCATTCATTCTTTGTACTAGTAACAATTTCATTATTACTTTTTGTAGATGTTACATTACTAACTTTAGGTTTAGGTTCAACTTCTTTAACATAAAATAAACATTTACCTTCTTTTGATTCATCATCTAAGCTATTACTAGCTTCATTAACATAATAGGCCTTCTTATTGAATTTTAGTTTTGTTCTTGTTCCTTTTTCTAAATATCTAGTCATTGTATGCACCCTAAAATGGTCGCCTAGACTTTGGGCCCCATTCTTCAATTTATGAATTTCATGAATCAATGCTTTACAATATTTTCAAATTAAATCAATTTCCTTGATCAAATCCTAATTCTATCATTTATTGGATTATATTCTATGGATTAACCATTTTATCCTAAGTCTTTATTTAATTAAAAGAAATTCCCTCCCCTTTTATTAAATAAAAAACCCCCACTTACCTCTTATCCTAAGTTGCACAAATAAAGCATTATTCCTATTTTATAAAAAGAAGAAAAGGCCTTTTTGTCTCACATGGGGCACAAAGGTCAACACTTCTTTCTCATTGGAGGAGATTTGAGCACAAGGATTGATCCCACTTTCAAACTCCACCCTTGATCAAATCTTTTGCCTCTTAATATCCGTGGTCCATTTATCTTTAAAAGGAGAGCTCTTTCCTCATTCAAAGGATCCCATTCTTTCATACTAATCTTATGCTACGGGTTTTCTTGGTGACTTTGGAGCTTTGGAGATCTTCTTGCATTCTAGCTTTCATTCTTGCATTTAGCTTAGCTTTCATGGCATTTTAGTTTACTTTCCTTTCATGTTCTAGCTTAACTCACATAACTTAATTAGCAAAGGCTTGTAATAATTTTATTTCTATAGCTTAGTTGCATCTTCATTTTAGCATAGTTGCATTGCATTCTCATTCAAGATTCTTGAAGATATTGGCATTCTTGCCCTTGTCTCTTTGAATCTCCCATTGCATGGTTTACAAGAAAGGTCATATGCTTAACTAGCTCTAGCTAAGAGCCCTATTAACACCATTGCACTCCATGCCTAGGGAGCTCTAGGTCACTTTCTCAAGGTTTCCAATCAATGGATGCTCTTGGAAGTAATGACCCAAGTGGGGACAAGCTAATACCCAGCTATTCCAACGCACTATAAACTCAAGGCTATCAAGGACAAAAAACCTTGGTAGACGTAGTACTTGTCTTCGCTAAGTGTGAGTACTTGTGTGATTGTGACCATGAGGAAAATACTAAGCAAGAATGCTTAAGGTACTCTTGTGGCCATGAGGTCCATTACTTGTTGCAAGGTAAGGAGTCCCTTCGAGGAGCAAGAGGGGTATTACGAATGGAAGCCCTTATTACAAACTATAGATAGAAGCTACCCAATTTTTCCACTTAACATCTTGGTGCAAGGATAAATCCTAGTAGACTAACTTGGATCACCCCAAGATTTTACTCACCATCTATGTTCCTTTGGTTGTGTCATTAGCACTTCCATGACAAAGCCAACATCTATTGTGGGCAACCACTTTGTATGAGGTGATGGGACATCAAGTGTGGGCCAATTTTTTGAGTATTGAGCCTTTGTCTTTCTAGGCTAGTAAGTGCTTGAATCATCTTCACTGTGATCTACCCATGTAAATGTTCTCAAACATCAAACATCACGGTAGTACTCATAGGATTTATTTTTCTTTGATATCCCAAGTGCATGTCTTGGCAAGGTTTCTTTCACCCTTGTTCAAGTGTTTTATGACATGCTTGATCACTTACTATTTGCAAACCTTTCTATTTTTTTCTATTACTGCATTTGAGATCAAGAAATTGAGCTTATCAACCTACAACTTTGACCAATTACCTTCAAAATAGAGATTTACACACTCACTAGTTAAATATCCTACGATACTACACAAATATCACACCACCTACCTAGATATTATTGCATCAACTGCTTGGAAACCATCGCACGACCTTTGTGAAAAATATCATCTGGACAAATTGTATCGTCCCAATACCTTGCGAACTGTCGCATAGAGTCATCTTGTTATCTTACTGATTTGTGTCCTATTTCCAGTCTGCTTTGGTTGATCCAGGTCATATCAGGTTGTTTGTCCTATCATTGGAAGCCTGTTTGCACTATGGATTCTTATCTTTTGACCCTTTGATTAGTAATCTTTGATTTTACAAGTGACCTTGCTTGGAATCTGTAAGTTAGAAATTGACCTTGTCAAAAAGACCAACCTTCAGATTCTTTGATAACACACTTGGAGAGTCTTAGTAGTCTCTTGTCCAATTCACTTCCACCCAAAATCAATTTCAATCAAACATAACTTGGTTAAATCATCCTCTTGATCCATATGTGTTAGGATACTTATCCATTGTTGGGCACCTTTGTGGTAGTGTTGGTTTATACCTTTTGCAATTTTCTATCTTACCATCTCTCTTTTGGACAATTGAATGATTCTACTATCTTAGTTTGGTACCAACATTTCTTAGGGTCATCTTATCACCAAGTGCTTTTCCTTTCATGTTAGTTATGACAAGGTATCAAGTGAATCAAGGGAAATGACCTCAGATATTCTTTCACCAATTACTCCCTGTTCAAACTCACCAAAAATGTAAAGGAAGTGAGCCTATGTTTGACCAATCACCTAGGAGTGAGTTTGAAGTTTGGTTTAAACCTAAGAGAAATCCTTGTGAGTTGAGCGCATCCTTAACACCTTCTCAATCAGATATGGATATGAGTTACACCATGACTCGACGGAAGAGGGAAGCAATGGATAAAAATCTTGATGACATATTTGAGAGACATAGAGACAACATTCTATTTGGTAATTCCTCTCATGAAAATCAACCGAACTCACCCCTTATCAATACCAGATATTTGGATGCACATCAAAGGGGTGAAAGGTATACAAGATGAGCTCACAAGAAGAATAGTCACAACCTGAGGACCAAGACAATAAACCTTGTGATGCTCATGTGAATGCAGCGTATGCTAATGACTTGTTCAAACATTCAAGACCAAGTTCACCACTCCAAATAACTTCAAGGTATACAAGTGAAAGACTCAAAATAATTGAGCGTGAAAAGAAAGCCTTTTTAGATGAACAAGCTGAAAAAGAAGAGAGGTTTAGACTCCTAGAGGTGGAGAGACAAGCATTGTTAGAATTGGAAAGGAAAGCCTCTCAAGAGGAACAATATAGGCTTTTGGCCCAACAGCTTAATGCCCGATTCAACAACAGGGGTATCAATAGTGGAAATAACTCCCCACCATCTACACCTTCAGGGACCCCATGAAATAGAAGGCATTCAAGAACCCCTTCAAGATCTCCTAGTCCTAGAGGAAGAAGGACTTCACAACATGCTCATTATAGGAGATAAACACCTCCTAGGAACTCAAGACAAACCTCACAACGTGCTCATCATGGTTCCCAACATGTAGGTAGTAGCTCAAGTTTTGATGCTCAAGACTTCATGAGGATGCAACAAGAACCACTCTTCCAACAATATGTGGAGAGATATCTAGAGCAAAACAAAGACAAGTTCCTAGAGAGCTTAATCAAAAAGGGTGCTAAAGTCCCTTACAACTTTGATGTGGATAGAAAGATCAAGAAGCAAGGTCCATCACAAGAAGAGTAGATCAAGAAACTTAAGCGTATGATGCAAAAGGTATTGGCACCCAAGAGTTCCTTCTCACTTGACTCAATTTGTCCTAATCCTTTTGACAAGAGTGTGAGCATGAAAGACTTTCCTAGGAAGGTGTAAATTACCTAATATGAAAAGTATGATGGTAATGGGGATCCACATGACCATGTATACCAATTCTACATTATGAGCTTTGAGTTTCATCAAGATGACTCCTATCTCATGAGGTTGTTCCCAAGGAGTCTCAAAGGTCAAGCAATGGAGTGGTTCACCAACATAACTCCTCCCATCAAGACTTTCAAGGAGCTTGTTCATAGATTCATCCAACACTTCACCTAGAATCTTTCAAGATCTATCACCATGTTGGACCTATGTAACTTAAAAAAAAACCAAAGGGAATCCTTTGTTACTTTCTTGCAATGGTGGAGATGATAGTGTTCTCGCTACTCTAGGACCATTCCTGAAAAGGAGAAGATTGACATCCTTATTAGCAACTTGGTTCCTAAGATGCGGTATGAAGTGAGGAAAATGGTCTTCAATTCCTTTGACACCATGGTCGAAACTGCATGCAGGATTGAGGATGTCTTGAAAGAGAAAGGAATTTTGACCAACAAAAAAAACAACAACGATGGGAAAAATAACCACAATGCTAATAAGGATAAAGGGAAAAACTTGCACTAGAATAAGAACAAGCAAGTGGCTAATGATGGAGTGGTGGACTCTTCTCAACCTAAGGATCAAGGTGTTCTTCACTTATCTAGTGCAGTTCAAGCAATGAAGCTTAATGTGTCCAACCAACAAGAACATAAGCCAAGATACCAAGAAAATCCCAAGAAAGAGAGGTGTCAATTTTCAAAGCTTGGTGATTCCTATGAGGATGTCTTCAAAACACTCATTTCCAACAATCTTGCACATCCTCAAGATCCCTCAAAGCATCATATTCCTGATGTTAAACCACATTGGGGGGATGAGAAAGCTTTCTGCAAATTCCACAATGGTATTAGACATGATATTGAACACTGTTGGAAACTTAAGCATATCATCCAAGATCTTATTGAGAATGGAAAACTTAAGGTGGATGGTTTGAACACTAATGTCGATCACAAGGCTTTCAAAGAACCTTTGCCTAAATATGAGAAGGGGGAAACCTCTAAACCAAAGAATGGAAAAGCCAAGATCAACTACACTTACACAACTGCGTAAAATGTGGTCAACATGCTCGAAGTTGTGGAAGAAAGTGTCAACATGATGAGGAGCAAGGATCCCTATGGTTATGATGTGGACTCTCCTCCTATCTTTGATGAAGAACTTGTGGTGGTGCTAAGGGGTCCTCACTCTAGAAGGTCATCCCAAGCTCTTAATGTTGTGACAAGAAGTCAAGGTCCTATTGTCATTAGAGGGCCCAGTTCCAATACATCCAGTAAACAAAAGAAAGTGGCATCCAAGAATGTCACCACCAAGTCAGCAGTTGATCCCAAAATGAGTTATAATCTTGTTGATCAGTTGCAGAGAACCCTAGCTCAGATTTTGATCTTTGAGCTCTTAGAGTTGTCCCCTAGACATAAGCGTGTCCTTGAGGATGCCTTGCATGCAAAAAATGTCCCTAATAGTTTAGATGTCGATCAATTCCAAAGCATGGTCAATCATATTGCTAGCCCTCATCACCTCACTTTTTTAGAAGATGATGATAAAGCTTTGAGCCACCCGCATAATCTCTCCCTTCATATTGAAGTCATGATCCATAAAACCCATGTCAGGCATGTGTTGATAGATGGGGGTGTTGGGCTCAATATTTGTTCCTTAAGTTTTTTAAAAACATTGGGTTATTCAGAAGAGGTCATAGATGCTAGAAAGAAGATTACCATAAAAGCCTATGATGAGGTAGAAATAAGTTCTGAAGGGTCAGTTGTTCTTCCTGTTAGGATTGGTTCTGTTGAGAAAGACATTTTGTTTCAAATTGTTGATGTTGGTCCTCTAGCATACAACATCTTATTTGGTAGACCATGGATCCATGAGATGCAAGAAATGCCATCCACCTACCACCAGTGCGTTAAGCTCCCCTATAATGGAGTAGAAATTTGTATACCTGGGGATAGCACCTTATCTGTCAACTCAATTTCAGTAGGGAATCATGTTCCCCTCAATAGAGAAGCAAAGGATTTCAATGCAACTCTAACACAGTGCAAAGATAAGTTCAAGTCAATAGACCTTGGTATGGGGGGTGTCAACTCAACTCCTTTACAAAGTTACCAATTTCACCCAAGTCTTATGGTAAACCTTCACAAGAGATGAAACCTTCCTCTTCAGCCATAAATTTATTTGGCACATTTGTAGAGTCCTCAGTTCCTATCCAGGATGAGAAAGAAGAGGTGGTTGTCAAAGACTGGATTTATAGAGAAGATAAATACATGCATAATGAGAACTTCTCTCCCTCTCCTAAGGCTTATGGAAGAGGGTATATTTTTGTCAAAAATATGGGCTATCTAGGACATGGTCCTCTTAGTCATAGATTGGATGCTAGAGCTGAACCTCTTGATCATGCTCTTTTTGGATGCAACTCTAAGAAGATGGTTGGCCTAGGATTTGAGAGTCATAACAAGAAAACTGCTCCTATCCTTGATGAGTCAGATAGTGAAGGTGAACCGAAATACATGCCAAATTTGACAAATCAACAAGATATGTGTGAAGATTGGGTCCCTTCCACCAATCTCCTTTGGGGAGATTCAGACAATCTAGTTGCTCATGCAATAGTTTCAAGCCTAGAACATGATGCCTCAAGTGTAGAAGATCCTATCAAAGAAGATCAATACAAGAATGGTGTTCAAGAAGGTGTTACCCTTGGTGACATTAGAGCCTCAACATCAAGACATCATAAACATGCATGGTGTAAGCATCCCAGTTAGGATTTAGATACAGATTTACACGAGTATGAATGGGAGTCTCTCTCTGATTCTTCCATAGTTGACATGGAAATTGATGTTGTCCATACTTATAGTTCTCATCTTGAGGTATCTGATGAGTCACATATAGGATTAGAGGACTGGAACCCACATGTTTCCTTAGTGGATGATTCTTCACTTAGTAGGATGAATCTTGATTTGGGTAACTTAGAAGAATACTTGACTGACTCTAACTCTTCGGTCACTAGAGATGACATCATCCATATTCATAATCTTGAACCTACCATTGACTTACCTCTTGCTAACCCCCATCTCATTGATTGGTCCCAACATTATCAAGAACCTGAGCTCTTGACATTCTAGAATGACTATGAGATAACTTGTTACCTGAACGCAATTGAACCCACAAGTTCTTCCACCAGTGAACTAGCTACCAGCATGACAGAGCTAGACATAAAGTACCTTAGTTGAAAAGTAAAAAGAAAATAAAAAGAATAAGAGTTTTGATGGTGAAAATCACTATGTGGCGGTGTCAGAACCAAAAATACTAAAAAGAAATGACGTATCCAAGGGTGAAAACCTCTCTGAGGCACCTAAGGATGAGGTACTTGATCGTCTCCCAAGTTATTTTCAAGATAGATCTTCAGTGCTTGTTGAGCTAACACAAGCAGTCAACTTGGGTACAAATGAGGCTCCACAGATGATACATTTGGCTCAGTCCTTATCAACACAAGAAAGAGAAGCATTCACCAAGTTCTTACAGAGAAAGAAGATTAATTTTTCTTGGACTTATTTAGATATGCCAGGGTTGGACACTAATCTTATTATGCATCACTTGTCCATAGCTCCAGGTGTGAAACTAGTGAAACAAAAATTGAGAAAAATGCATCCTCACATAGCTCTTCTAGTCAAAGCAGAATTAGAAAAACTCCTCATTGTAGGATTCATAAGAGCTATTGACTATGCTGAATGGATATCAAATATTGTACCAGTGTCCAAACATGAAAAATCCATTCAAATATGCACCTTTAGAGATCTCAATAGAGCATGCCCAAAGGATGATTTTCCACTCCCAAATATAGACATGATAGTGGACATGACTGCAGGTTATGAGATCTATTCCTTGATGGATGGTTTTTCTGGATATAATTAGATTAAGATAGCTCTTGAAGACCAAGAAAAGATTGCATTCACTTGTGCATAGGGTACCTATTGTTGGAACATTATGCCTTTTGGATTAAAAATGCAAGAGCCACCTATCAATGAGCTATGACAACTATCTTTCATGACATGATGCATAAAAACATGGAAGATTATGTGGATGACACCTTGGCTAAGTCTAAGAAAAGAGACACACACTTAGGTGATTTAGAAGTCATTCTAGATTGCATGGAACAATTCCAACTAAGATTAAATCCAAAAAAGTGTGCATTTGGTGTTACCTCTGGAAAGTTACTAGGATTCATTATTTTAGCAAAAGGAATAGAGGTAGACCCTGAAAAGGTCCAAGCAATCATGGATATGCCACCTCCTAAAAACATTAGTCAAATGAGGAGTCTTCAAGAATGTCTTCAGTCTATAAGGAGGTTCATTTCACAATTGGTAGATAGAGCTCAACCCTTCAATAAGAACTTACACAAGGGAGTTAAATGTATCTGGAATGAGGATTGTAAAAAAAGTATGGACCAAATCAAGAAATACTTGGCGAATCCTCCTATTTTAATGCCTCCTATCCCAAGGAAGCCACTTATTTTGTATGTCTCAGCACCTGAATCTTCCTTGGGGGCATTGTTAGCTCAACTTGATGAACAAGGGAAAGAGAGAGCTATATATTATATTACTCATATGCTTGTTTCATATGAGGTTAATTACACCAGTATTGAGAAATCTTGCCTCCCAATGGTGTTTGCTTCCCAAAAATTGTGACATTAAATTCTTGCGCACATAGTACACCTCATAGAAAAAATTGATCCTCTCAAGTATTTGCTTGGTAAGGCTACCATGATAGGTAGACTTGCTAAATGGATGATGATTCTTTCAAAATTTGACATAAAGTACATTGAGAGAAAAACAATCAAAGGACAAGCTATAGCCGATCAATTGGTTGACTTCCCAATTCAAGATAGTGAGCCTATTCAAGTTGAATTCCTAGATGCGCACCTCATGTACATGAATAAGAGAACATGGAAGATGTTATTTGATGGATCTTTTATGCAAAATGGTTCTAGAGCTGGTGTGTTGTTTGTTTCTCCTCATGGGTACACGATTCCTAAGTCTTACAAGTTATTGTTCCCATGTACAAACAACATTGTTGAGTATGAAGCTTTGACAAACGGGCTTAAGATGGCCATAGAATGGAGAATCATAGAGCTACATATCTATGGGGATTCATAGTTGATAATCAACTAGGTCAATGAAGAATATCAAACAAAAGATGAGAAACTAGTACATTATAAGAAAATGGTTGATTCATTGAGATGATATTTCACATTTGTCATATTTCAGCAAATCCCTAGAGTAGAAAACAAAGCAGTTGATGCTATGGCCACACTGGCTTCACTCCTTCAGTTAGAGTAGCATGAATCTAGATTTGAATTCTTGGTGGAAGAGCTACATTACCCTATTTATGACTCCCAAGAAAGCCATGTTATCTGTACCCTTGTTGGTCATGAATCATCTTGATGTGGTTCCATTTACTCATACCTTCATGATGACATTATCCCTAATACCTTTAACCACTCTAAATGAAGAAACCTTACTCAAAACACCTCTCGCCATTCCCTTATCTCTGGTGATTTTTATAGGAGGGGTCTAGATGGCACACTTCTTAGATTCTTAGAAAAGGAAGAGTCTGATCAAGCGTTAGTTGACATTCATGAGGGCATCTGTGGGGGACATTCCAATGGTCTTTCCATAGCTTGAAGGTTGCTTAGGGCAGGGTACTATTGGCCTACCATGCAAATTGATGTAGTAGCTTTTGCAAAATCATGTGAAAAGTGTCAAAAACATGGTCACCTAATACATGCTCTAGGCAGGGAGCTTATTCCTTCTATATCTCATTGGCCATTTTAGCACTGGGCCTTTGATCTTGTTGGGCAGATTCATCCCAACTCATCAGGTGGACACAAATTTATCATCACTGCTACTGACTACTTTATTAAATGGGTAGAAGCTGTCCCACTTTCTGTTGCCTCAGGCAAGACAGTTTCTCTATTCATCCTAAACCATATCATCTGTCGATATGGAGTTCCTTCTAAGATTATCACTAATAATGGAGGTTAGTTCAAAAATAAGGACCTTAAAAAACTCTACCAGAAATTCAAGTTTAAACAACATTGGTCCTCCATTTACTTCCTGCATGGAAATGGTCAAGCAGAGGCTTCAAACAAAACCATTCTTAAAATACTACATAGAAAAGTTTATAAGAATGGTAGAGATTGGCACTTACAGATAAATCCAGCTTTGTGGGCTTATAGAATGAGTATTCGTACTCCTACTGGGGCTACTCCTTTTGCCCTTACTTATGGTGCTGAAGCAACGTTACCTTTAGAGGTTGAGATTCCTTCACTTAGAGTTTCCCTCAAAGGTCTAGTTACAGATGAAGACTACCATGCCATGAGACTCCAAGAGTTAGAACTTCTAGATGAGAAATGACAAGCATTATTTGACCATATGAGGGTCTATCAAAAGCACATGTCCAAGGTCTTCAACAAAAAGGTTCACCCTAGAGAATTCCAAGTGGGAGATCTTGTCCTACGTGAAAATCCTAAGAATCAACAACATAGAGAACAAAAGGCAAAATTTGAACCTAATTGGCTTGAACCTTACATCATTACTACAACTTTTGGGATAGGTGCTTATTTATTATCTAATGAAGACGGAGAGCAGCTCCCTGATCCTATCAATGTCTTGCACTTAAAGAAGTTTTATCCATGATGCATGTTCTTTCTGGGGGAATCCTTTGTACATATTTATTGATCTTGAAAAAATTCATATATGATGCTAAAAAAATCCTAAAAAGCATATAAAGTCCTTAAAAAATAAAATAAAATAAAAATTGCAAAAAAAATCAAAAAAATAGAAAAAGTGCCTTGGTGAAAACCTGGAAACAAGTGCCTTGGTAGCAAAAAAACAAAAAAATTGAAAAAATCCTAAAAAAATCTACCAAGTGGTGAAAACCTAGAAACAGGCACTACTTGAGGCTTTTTCACACCTGTTTCTCAACACGCGTCCTTGACACTTAGCCTTTCTCCATCATGCCTTATCCATGTTGCCTTGGTTTGGAATTGGTCTTTATCTTTGTCTAGGGGGCATAACTGTGTTAGCTTTGGTCTCTTGGAGGCATTGGTCTTTAGGACACCTCACAAATGGTGTTTTTCAACACCTCCCCAACTATGTTTTTCAACACTTCCCTAGCGTCAAGTGTTTCTTAACACTTATCAGATATCCTACCCGCAGTCTAGATTGATACAATATTTCTCACTGGCAGATGCGATACTCAAAGTTTGACTATATGACCTACACACACGCAGTTAAACACTTGACTCGCTGAGACTTGCTTGACTTTATTTCTTTGTGTGCTGTCTATGATGATTTCTTTGCTGAGTGTTTTCTCCCTAATAGTTTTCAATGATTTTGAGCTAGAAGACTAGGAGCACGAGGACATGTTTTATTTATTTTCTTCCTGTGGGTATATTTTGTTGATACTAACTATCATGAGAATTCATGCTTGTTCCACTTGACACTAGGATTGACAATGTATTATCCTTGACTATTTTCTGCAAGTGCATGCTTGTAGTCATCTTGAATTTCTTGTGTCTTGATGTGAGCATAATCTTGCTATACCAAACTTAGGGAACCTCACTGCACTAGTCATCTTGACCTACATGTCTTTGATGCTTAGGTGGGATTCCCACATCCCTATCTGATATAGATCATATTCAGATTCACATAGTTATGCTAGTGTGTATTGTATGATCTTGCGATGCTACTAATAAAGTTCAATGATGATTATTAGAGTCTAATGGCTTTGTGACCTTGCAAGTAAACCACTTTTCATAATAGCTTGCATTCTTAGGTTCATGTTAGTTTAGTTTTGCATCTTGCATATGGAGAGAGCTCTCCTTTCATCTTTCACGGACTTGTCAGTCAACTGTGCTCACCTTTCTCTTTTTCTCCATGTCTTTTGCTTCCTATCTTTCATATCGGATCCTTGTCTTGTCATCACAAGGGGTTAATCTTATCATCATATCTATATCATAAAGAGATCATTTTCAGAAACATGAGTCTATATCACAAATATGAGAAATAAACATACATCTATGAGAGAGACTATACATGAGCATATCTAAAGCATATATCATACATTTGAGCAATATAACAAGACAATAATACTGAAACATCCATCACAAGTGAGACAAGTACAAGAGATACATCATAAATCTAGTCATCTCATATATATAAATCATGATACAAGTACAATGTGAGATCCCAAAATCTAGATCAAAATCTCAAGATATGACTATACATCTAAGCCCTAGACCTAGGATTGACTCACCCCATCATGTGGTGGTGGTGGTGGTGTGATGGAATATGGATGAAGTGACTGAGAGGGGGGGGTGAATCAGTCAACCATAAATCACTTCACTATTATTTCTTTCTAGATCCCTTAGGATATCTTAATGAATATTATCTGTTTAATACTCGGTAAATAGATTGCAGTAACTTGGTAGATGCAGAGAGTATTAGTAAAATTATCTTTTAGATATTCATCACCACTTGTATATGATTAAGATAACTATTAAGAACACAAGAGACACAGGATTTAACATGGAAACCCAATATGGGAAAAACCACCAATGTATCTAGATACTGATTTTCACTTTTCTGAAGTGATGCCCGGTTAGAAGCCAACCCGGTAAAGGGTTACAAAACACACTGTTAGGTGTGACCTTGTTAGAGGATTTAATCACCCTGCTAGGAGTGGCCTGGTAAGAGGTCTTGAGAACAATTCAATGGAATTGTCACCTTGTTAGAGGATTTACAATATGGTTGTTAAACCAACTCGGTTAAGAGATTTAGAATTCACTGTTACAATGATAAAAAGTTAACAATGAAAATGACCTGTATAATAATGCAACTGCCTTGCTGATTACAAATCTCTGTTCTGTATAAGTGAGATCCTTCCTGATTGAATATATCTCTGCTACTCCTCAAGGATATCTGGTCATCCTTCACAATTTCGCACACACCTTTTCTGTCTTTCTTCTATATATCTTCTTCCATATCTCTTTTTTATTTTTCACATTTGACTTTTTATTTATATGATTTTAGATTTGTCAAATCAGCATTACTTAGTATAACAGTCAGCTGAAATAAACAAACTTTATTTGCAAAGATCCTTCAAGGGCCGACAGTGCTCGGTGACCATAATGAAATCTTCTACAATCTTTTGGAGACCGAGAGAACTCGATAAACACTGATAATCCTTTTTCTTTGATAACTGAGTGAACTCAGTAAATGCTAACTTTTCTTTGACAACTGAGTGAACTCGGTAAATGCTGATTTTCTTTGATAACCGAGTGAACTCGGTAAACACTAATTTTAATGCCAGGCAGACCGACTGAGCTCGGTAGGTACTGATTGTCACGGACTATGACATTGTGTGACATCAAAGACAATACATAATTTGAGTAGCAATTTTCTTCAGACAATTGTTTCCAACAATCTCCCTCTTTGGCATTGATGGCAACACAATATGTCATAGCATAAGAAATTTTGAAAGGATTAGCTCGGTTCAGATTCAAATCTCCCTCTGTCAGCAATCTTCCTTTTTCTTAAAAACTCTTCTTCTGACTATTGAAAATTTCTTGAAGTAATAGCAAAGACACTCCCTCTTTGACAACACATGCCAAAGACAATTCACATATTACCGGTGTAAACTAATGTACCTCAAGTACTGATTCATATGCAATGATTCCTTGAATATGCTGCATCAACATGTTGATTTTCAACCATGTTCTGGTTGATGCATCACTAAAACTGTATTTAGTGAGCCTCGGATAGGGGAATGACCCCTAACTTACCTCTTAGATACACAAATGCATCCTTGGGTAATGGTTTGGTGAAAATGTCTGCAATCTGCTCTTTTGTATGAATATATTCTAATCTAATTTCCTTGTCCTGCACCAATTCTCTGACAAAGTGATATTTAATAGCAATGTGCTTGGTTTTGGAATGCATTACTGGATTCTTCGAAATGTTTATTGCACTTGTATTATCACAAAATATAACAACTGGTTCTTTGATCTCAACCTTCATACCTTGTAATAACTATTTAAACCAAACAATATTTGAACAATTTACTGCAGCAGCAACATATTCTACTTCAGCTGTGGATTGAGATGTGCAATTTTGCTTTTTACTGGTCCAGGATACCAATCTTTTTCCAAGAAAAAATGCTCCACCACTTGTACTTTTTCTGTCATCAATGTTCCCTGCCCAATCAGCATCAGTAAACACTTTTAAGTCTAGATTGCCTCCAAATTTATACCACAAACCATATTCTTCAGTTCCTCTTAAGCACCTTAAGATTCTTTTGATTGTCATCATATGATTTTCCTTAGGTTTTGCTGAGAATCTTGCTACTATATCGACTGCTAAGGCAATATCAGGTCTTGTATGTACTACATACTGCAATTTTCCAATCATAGATCAGTATAAGGTCTGATCTACTTCTTTTGAATCATCATTTTTGGTAAGTTTTAGTCCAGTACACATGGGTGTACCGACTGGTTTTGAATCTTCCATACCAAACTTCTTAAGTATTTCCTTAATGTATTTAGATTGAGTAATGTATATACCATTCTTGCTTTGCTGAATTTGAAGACCAACAAAGAATTTTATTAAACCAAACATAGACACTTCAAATTCTTTGTTCATTTGCTCTGAAAATTCTTTGCACTGATCATCATTCCCTGTAAATATAGTATCATCTACAAATATTTCTGCCAATACAATTTTGTCATCCGGTCCTTCTTTAATATACAGATTGCTGTTATCATTGGCTCTTTTGAAATTAATCTGAATCAGATAGTTATGGAGTCTTTCATACCATGCTCTAGGAGCTTGTTTCAAACCATACAATGCTTTGTGTAACTTGCAGACCATGTCCTTTTTATCTGGATCAACAAAACCTTCAGGTTGCTCAATGTAGACTTCTTCATCAAGAATTCCATTGAGAAATGCAGATTTTATATCCATCTGATATACCTTAAATCCTTTATGTGCTGCATAAGCAAGTAGAGTTCTTACACCTTCTAATCTTGCAATAGGAGAAAAATTTTCACCATAATCTATACCTTCTTCTTGAGAATAACCTTTACATACCAATCTAGCTTTGTTTCTAGATACTTGACCGTCTTCATTCAGCTTATTCCTGAATACCCATTTTGTTCCAATTACATTCTTATCTTTAGGTCTAGGTACAAGAGTCCATGTTTTGTTCTTTTGTATTTGTTCTAATTCTTCATTCATTGCTTCAATCCAACTTTCATTTTTCAATGCATCTTTGATATTTCTAGGTTCAAAATCAGTAAGAAGACATGTACCTTTTAGCTTACTTCTTGTCATAGTACCATCTGATTTGTTTCCAATAATTTGATCTGGTGTATGATGCCTTCTGACATATTTGGCTAGTATAGGTTCCTTTCTTTTTGAATGAGTCATGTTGTTGTCTTCTAGGATCTCTTCTTCAAGTTGCTCTGGCTCGGTAGAAATTTTCTCAGTAACTTCAAGCTGAGACTCGGTTTGAATTTCTTCCTGTGACTCAGTTTGAACTTCTTCCTGTGACTCAGTTTGAACTTCTTCCTATGACTCGGTTTGAACTTCTTCCTGTGACTCGGTTACTATGCTAGGCTCGGTAGATATAGTTTCCTTATTGATAGTTGTCTCTGGCAATGTTTCAGGTTCAATGTAAATGAATCTCCTGTAGTTTTTAGGTTCCCTTTTGCTTTCTTCTTCAGTCTTTTCTGCAAACTCATCAAATTTTACATGTATACTTTCTATGACTTTGTCAGTAGACAAGTTCAGACATTTGTATGCCTTACTTTTGCTAGAATATCCTAGGAATATTCCTTCATCACTTTTCACATCAAATTTATTTCTTCTGGATTCTTTTAAGATATAACACTTGCTACCAAATACTTTCATGTAACTTACATTGGGTTTATAGCCATACCATAACTCATAAGGAGTTCTGAATGTGTCTTTCTTCAATTGTACTCGGTTCAAGGTATGAACTGCAGTGCTGATAGCTTCCTTCTAGTACTTTATGGCGATGTTCTTTTCTATCATTAGAGTCCTTGCACAATGCATAATAGATCTATTTCTTCTTTCAGCTATTCCATTCTGCTCAGGAGTTCTAGGAGCTGATACCTATCTTTTGATTCCTCTTTCAATGCAAAAGTTGTTAAATTCATGGGAGATGAATTCACCACCTCTGTCTGATCTTAAGCATTTCAATCTTTTCCCTGTTTCCTTTTCCACTCTTGCCAAGTACCATTTGAACTTTTCAAATGCTTCTGACTTTTCTCTTAAATACATAACAGTCATCATTCTAGAATAATCATCAACGAAAAGAATAAAGAATTTATCTCCAGTATAGCTTTCTATTCCAATAGGTCCACATAAATCAGTATGCACAATTTCCAAAATCTCTTTAGACTGATAGTTCTTACTCTTAAAACTAGTCTTACTCATTTTTCCAATCTGACAATTCTTACATAGACCAATATCAGGTTTCTTCAAAGTAGGAATGCCTCTTACCTTCTTGAATTTGCTTATTTTCATCATGTTATCAAAATTCACATGACATAACCTTTTGTACCATAGCCAACTTTCTTCAATTTGAGCAATAAAACATGAATATTCACTGAGATCAAGATAAAATAAGTTACCTTTTGTTTGTTTGCTTGATCCAATGAGTTTTCCTTTTCCATCCAGCAGTCTTGCTTGACTATTCATGAATTCAACCTTGAAACCAATGTTGATTAGCTGTGCTACACTTAGAAGATTATGTTTTAGTCCTTCAACCCAATAAGCATTATCACATATGAGTTCTTTGGTTAATGAGATTCTTCCTTTTCCTTTTATACAACAAGGTTCATTGTTTCCAAATCTTACATTGCCACTATCACAGTCTTCTAGGTATTCAAATTTTGTCTTGTCACCAGTCATGTGATGTGAACATCCACTGTCTATTATCCATATATCATCTTTGCTTATATGAGAAATAAGTGCCATCTTATCTTCATCATCATCAGATTCATCTTTTATAGCAATAAAGACAATTTCTTCTTCACTATCATCAGAATCTTTAGCCATAAAACATGTTTTCTTACCTTTATCTTTGAATGATTTGAAATTATTTTTGCCATAGTACTTGTGACCTCTCTTCTCTTCCTTGGCTTGCTTGTTTGGGCACCTAGCTGCAATATGTCCAATTTCTTCACATGAAAAATAGATTAAAGGAGTTTTACCTTTGTATTTACCTTTCCCTTTAGAGTACTTCTTTGCAAGTAGTGCTTCTACAATTTCAAGATCACTATCAAAACTTTCTTCTGATACTTCTTCACTTTCTAACTGAACTTCTTTTATTTTCTTGTTCTTCCTTAGTGAAACCTTGGCCTCAAATGCTGACTCAATATTTTTGGAAATTGGAACATAGTTGTCATAGTTGTCTAATTCAAAGGCTGTCAATCTTCCAACTAAAGCATCCAAAGTTATATTGTGGTTTGTTTCACATCTTCTTTATTGAATAGCTGATACTCTTATTGCATAGATAGGGAGTAATGTTTTGAGTACCTTGCTTATAATAGTTTCATCAGAGATTGTTCCTCTAGAAGCTCTAATTGCACTAACACTTTCTTTGATCCTTTCAACATATTTTGCGATGTTTTCATCTTCTTTCATATTCATCTTGTCAAACTGTCCTCTTAGGCTTTCTGCTTTGGCTCTTTTCACATTTGCATCACCACCATATATTTTCTTCAGTGTGATCCACATTTCATATGCAGTAGTGCATTCTTTAATTTCATCAAATTCTTCATAGCTGAGAGCTGATGCAATGTCTATCATCATGGTGTTATGACACTTTTTCTTTGCAATGTCTTCAACAGTTAATGCGCTAGTAGGAACTGTGTATTCTTCATCAATGTATTTGCATCCTGAATCACCAATGGAAGCCAGATGAAGCCTCATGAGACTTTGCCATACTGAAAAGTTATCTCTGTTGAGCTTTGGAATTTCTCTCTTGTAAGACATCCTGATCTTTTAGCTTAGGTCCTTGAAACCCTTCCTACAAGCACCAAAAGCTCTGATACCAATTGATGGAATATGGATGAAGTGACTGAGAGGGGGGGGTGAATCAGTCAACCATAAATCACTTCACTATTATTTCTTTCCAGATCCCTTAGGATATCTTAATGAATATTATCTATTTAATACTCGGTAAATAGATTGCAGTAACTTGGTAGATGTAGAGAGTATTAGTAAAATTATCTTTTAGATATTCATCACCACTTGTATATGATTAAGATAACTATTAAGAACACAAGAGACACAGGATTTAATGTGGAAACCCAATATGGGAAAAACCACCAATGTATCTAGATACTGATTTTCACTTTTCTGAAGTGATGCCCGGTTAGAAGCCAACCCGGTAAAAGGTTACAAAACACACTGTTAGGTGTGACCTTGTTAGAGGATTTAATCACCCTGCTAGGAGTGGCCTAGTAAGAGGTCTTGAGAACAATTCAATGGAATTGTCACCTTGTTAGAGGATTTACAATATGTTTGTTAAACCAACTCGGTTAAGAGATTTAGAATTCACTGTTACAATGATAAAAAGGTAACAATGAAAATGACCTGTATAATAATGCAACTGCCTTGCTGATTACAGATCTCTGTTCTGTATAAGTGAGATCCTTCCTGATCGAATATATCTCTGCTGCTCCTCAAGGATGTCTGGTCATCCTTCACAATTTCCCACACACCTTTTCTGTCTTTCTTCTATATATCTTCTTCCATATCTCCTTTTTATTTTTCACATTTTACCTTTTATTTATATGATTTTAGATTTGTCAAATCAGCATTACTTAGTATAACAGTCGGCTGAAATAAGAAAACTTTATTTGCAAAGATCCTTCAAGGGCCGACAGTGCTCGGTGACCATAATGAAATCTTCTACAATCTTTTGGAGACCGAGAGAACTTGGTAAACACTGATAATCCTTTTTCTTTGATAACTGAGTGAACTCGGTAAATGCTAACTTTTCTTTGACAATCGAGTGAACTTGGTAAATGCTGATTTTCTTTGATAACCGAGTGAACTCGGTAAACACTAATTTTAATGCCAGGTAGACCGACTGAGCTCGGTAGGTACTGATTGTCGTGGACTATGAAATTGTGTGACATCAAAGACAATACATAATTTGAGTAGCAATTTTCTTCAGACAATTGTTTCCAACAGTGGTGGAGGTGGTGGGCCCATCCTATCGCCTGCCATGTCTGATCTCCCTGCCCTCTCAGAGTAGAGTGGCAGTCTCTGACCCTCAGGCACAACTACTATGTATAGACCATGGTAATACACCACCCATGCTACCTCCCTCCGAATCTCTACAACATCATCTTGTACTGCTCTCTCCTGCCACTCTATCTCAGCTCGTGCATCTAGGAGCTACTGATCACATATGGCAATGGTCATCCTCAGCTATTGTATCTTAGTCTCTAGGACTTGAATCCTGGCATAGAGATCCTCTCCTCCCCTATCTGTAGGCTGCTCCTACCCTACATCCACCTGTTGGTGAACTAGTCTCACCACATCCTCCTCTCCCTCATCATCTGATACCTATCTCTGTGACCATCTCTAGCCACCTGATTGAGATCCCTGTCCCCTCTCCACTACCCTCCTCCCTACTCCCCCTCCTCCATCTCCCCCATCATCATCATCCCCATCAAATGCCTTTGGTTGTGCATCTGGAACCGTAAACCTAGGAAATGGGCGTCTCAAACACTCTACTCTATATGCAGCATCTGCACCTACATATGCCATATCAGGTAGATAATCCCATGCCTCTTTGTGTAATCCTGTAGTCTCCTATGTTTCCTATTGGTAGTCCAGCATCGATAACCATCCATGTCCCTCATCCTCCCTACACCTGGCATATGTGGTAGTCTCCGCTCTGCTGATGACTGAACTACCTCCATACTTGAGTGATAAAAAACTACTCAATGATCTCTAAATGTCGACCTAGTAGTGGTTGGCTGCACAACATGTATCTAAGCTTGCGATCCCTATCGCTCCACTACTCACACTACTTGTAGGGCCTCCACTCGAAGGCTATTGAATCATCTAATAGCCTCCTATAATAAGTAAGATCACCACTATGAGGCTAGGTGATGAATCTTGTATACCTTTATATATGGGGGCATCTTTGCTCTTGAGGCTGTACCCATGGTCGTACAATGGCTATGTGCTCCCATGCCCATAACTGTGCTAGGACAACCCCACATGCCCAAGATCTGTTGTCCCTATATACAATCTCATGTAGCTCATGAGACATGTTTGCTAGGATGGCTAGGCCCCACGCCATCCATCTTAGGTGTGCCACCAAGTCTGCTACTAATCTACCCTAGCCTAGTGGGAAACCCCTCTGGCTCCTATCAGTAATCAAAGCCTATTCTACTATCAAGCACACAATACATGCCACTGGGTAATGCTGACCATACTCCTCTATCACTCGGTCCTAGCTGAGATGTCTATCAATAATGGTCACATCTTGGAAAAGGTCCTAAATGGCCTGTCTCCCATTTCTGGGAGTCTGATCATAGTATACCTATGCCAACAAAAAATCATGTTAGTTTTCATCATATGGAAATATTACATTTATGAACATCTATAAACATGATTATACTTATCGCATCTACATGGCTGGGTACACGTAGGATCCGATAGACATCCTTTAGTGTGATTAATACCTCTCTAGTCAGCAGATGGAAGGTGTTATGCTCACTATGCCACCTCTCTACCAATGCCGTCAACAACCCATGGTTTTCCCATATATGGGGTATATCCAGTAGGTACCCAAACCCCATGCTAATCAGATCATCTCTACCAGGATTATCTAAATCCCTGACACAATGTAGCCTGACTACCCTCAGTGCTCTGATGGTGAGTGCTGAAAATGCCTCCTGCAAGCCATAACCTGCAAACCAGATGTTAGAACATATCATGATGGATGTCTACAATCAGTACAAGTAATATCAAATGCAAAAATTGCATCTACACATATTATATTGTTCAAATTAAAACCATACGATACTTCTTATTATACTCTTGTGATACTTTTTGTTGAAATTGTATCGTGCGATAGTTTGTTACATGGTGGTGTGATGCTATTGCTTGGTGCAATAGTTCACCCTATATCACATGACATTTCATCCAGCATCACGTGATGCTTTCTCGAACGACCATGTGATACTTTCTTAGTTAACGAACTATCACACGATACAATCTCTAACATGTGTGTGATACTTTAAAACTATCGTACGATATTTTGCATTAGTATAATTTGAAATATTAAAAATGTTTTTTAAATGCATAAAATAACTCAGAAGGGTAGTTTTTTTTTTTGAAATCTTACTGGGGCACCATAGTGAGGAGGTCGGTTGTGCAACCGCCCGTTCTCGAATTGATGTGTGTGGACTGGAATTGCTGCCTGCTGAGCCATAATATCTCTTTGATCTCTTGAAGTTCTCAATATCACAAAAGACAAATGAATTTGAAAATGACCTTTTTACCCCTTATATAGCATTTTGACTTTTTGACCTAATTTTTGAAACATCTCAAAATTTCACAAAAATTGTACCCCTGGCTAATGTCGATGTCCTGGATCCATTTTCAGGATTGAAATCAAAATCTAAGTTCATCTTGATAGTCAAAATCACATTTTAAAATTTTCTCCTTCTTCCACGCAGTTGGCTGACCATTTGACACTTGATCCTTCGATCTTCGCTGGGGCATCTTCATTTCTTCATCCCCATCTCTCTCACTACCCTAGTCTTCCATTCATCTCCTTCACTTCATCTCTCTGAGGTTTGACTTCATCTTTATCCTATATCTTTCTTAGTCAAACCTAGTCAAACTGGGGCATATCTTCACTGCTTGATGGTTATTCTATCACCTTTCATCTTCGATTATGATTTCTAGTGATTTGATCAAATTTATCAATTTTTTGTTTCTCCTCTATCTCATTTTGATTTCAATCTCAAGGGGGCAGTGCCTATCAAACTTCAATCTTTGATTCAACTTTATCAAACCTATCAATTGATTCACTTGGGGAAACCTTGCTTGAGATTCTTATATCTTATCTTAGACTTGACAATTACCTATTTATAGGGGTGTTGGCCTTGTCTTTTTCAATCAGCTTATCTTTGTCCTGATGTGTTCCCATCCATCAAACACACGTCTAGGTTGTTTTGTGATCCCAAATCGATCTCACATTTCAACTTCATTCTTTGACTACATGTGATCCCAAATCGATCTCACATTAGTCAAAGAGGGGCAAATATATGCACCCTTAAATGGTCGCCTAGACTTTGGGGCCCATTCTTCAATTTATCAATTTCCTAAATCAATGCTTTGCAATATTTTCAAATTAAATCAATTTCCTTGATCAAATCCTAATTCTATCATTTATTGGATTATATTCTATGGATTAACCATTTTATCCTAAGTCTTTATTTAATTAAAAGGAATTTCCTCCCCTTTTATTAAATAAAAAGCCCCCACTTACCTCTTATCCTAAGTTGCACAAATAAAGCATTATTCCTATTTTATAAAAAGAAGAAAAGACCTTTTTGTGTCACATGGGGCACAAAAGTCAACACTTCTTTCTCATTGGAGGAGATTTGTGCACAAGGATTGATCCCACTTTCAAACTCCACCCTTGATCAAATCTTTTGCCTCTTAATCTCCATGGTCCATTTATCTTTAAAAGGAGAGCTCTTTCCTCATTCAAAGGATCCCAT
The DNA here is from genome assembly GCA_027943335.1 of Chamaecyparis obtusa. Taxonomy (NCBI): domain Eukaryota; kingdom Viridiplantae; phylum Streptophyta; class Pinopsida; order Cupressales; family Cupressaceae; genus Chamaecyparis; species Chamaecyparis obtusa. The sequence goes on along the minus strand of BSBK01002127.1, from coordinate 1,182,978 downwards.
TCTTTCATACTAATTTTATGTTGCAGGTTTTCTTGGTGACTTTGGAGCTTTGGAGATCTTCTTGCATTCTAGCTTTCATGGCATTTTAATTTAATTTCCTTTCATGTTCTAGCTTAACTCACATAGCTTAATTAGCAAAGGCTTGTAATACTTTCATTTCCACAACTTAGTTGCATCTTCATTTGAACATAGTTGCATTGCATTCTCATTCAAGATTCTTGAAGATATTGGCATTCTTGCCCTTGTCTCTTTGAATTTCCCATTGCATGGCTTACAAGCAAGGTCATATGCTTAACTAGCTCTAGCTGAAAGCCCTATTAAAACCCTTGCACTCCATGCCTAGGGAGCTCTAGGTCACTTTCTCAAGGGTTCCAATCCATGGATGCTCTTGGAAGTAATGACTTAGAGAAGTGCACATTTTGAGTGTATAGTAGTAACATGACCAACCTTTCCACACCTAAAACATTTAAGATGTAGGATACCTTTATAATTATCGGTTCCTTTCTTCAACCTCCTTACAAATTTTTCTTTTGCTTCATCTATGCTTTCATCATTTGGTTCTTCATCATCCACTACCGCTTTGGAAGTAATCTCAAATAAGGGTTTATCTTTTCCAAACTTTCTCATTTTGAATGCACTTAGAGTACCAAACAATTGTTCTCTAGTGAATTTTGTCAGATCATAAATCCCTTCAATTGCTGAAACCTTTCCAATATAGATTTTCAATAGAGTCCTCAAAATTTTCTCTATCACATCCTTATCATCCTAAGTTTTGTCAGGATTTCTGATCTTATTTATAACATTGTCAATTTTTTGAAAGTAGCTTGCAATATCTTCTCCTTCTTCTATTCTCAAGTTCTTCTATATGCCTTTAGCAATATCCATCTTAGCTAGTTTAACCCTATCATTTCCTTAATATATTTTTTAAATTTTTTCCCAAACTTCATAAGAATTTTTTAATGAAACAACCTTTGTCAATTCAGTTTTAGATAATTCATTAAAAATGACATGCCTTTCTCTTTCATTTTGTTTCTTATGCTTCAATCTCATCTAAAGTAGTAGGTTCATTTTCCAACATGGTATATTTCTTCTCCATAGCTTTTCAAGTCTTGTAACTCAATGAAATCAGACAACCTCTCATCTTCACTTTTCAGAAACCATAGTCAGATCCATCAAAGGTAGGAATAGTAACTTTATGAACCATTAGATCCAACTGATTATTGAATTTTCCAGACAATTTGGGGGGTGGACCAATTGTAGATTAATTTTTTTTATCAATTTCAGAGATTCAGATCTAGAAAATTAATTATTTAACCATTCATGTAAATCAAATGTAAACATGAAAGAACATACATAATGAACACCATATTTTTAAGTGGAAAACCCAAGATACAAAAAGCCCATAGAGAAGCTAACTCCAATGAATAATAACACTTGTTAAGGTGATTTTTACAATGGGTGGATCACTACCTTGCAAAAGAAGAGAAAATGGAAACCCACCACTTAAGTACAATTTTTGGTGAGCCCCGATTTGGTGAATATATTGGCCATATGGGATTGAACATATCACCCTGCATTTATTAAAATTGGGGCCAATGCCTGGGCCCATCGCCCATCAGTTTATCTAATTTTTTCCATTTCTTTCCCATTATCACCAATGACATAATTTTTGGGCACGATATATTTTAAACATTCACCTATAATTTCAAAGCGGACCCAAATGGATGGCCTATATTTTCTAATAGTTTTTTATATATATTTTTAGGCGGCCCCAAATTTGCCAGGCATTTTAGGGATGCGTGTCACAATCTGATGGATTTTTGCCAACTTTATTAATCATACCAAGGTATTGGACGACCCATAATCACCTAGGAAATAACACAAGACGTGTTTTAATTATGCGGGCTTTGCTAAATATTTGGAGACCTAATACCTCCCACCCAATTTGCCAAAAAAGGATTAGTATAAATATATTCATAAATCAGTGTTATTGTACACAATTTGGATTGGTTCAATTTGATCAATAGCGAAGTTCAGATTGTTGAATCTTGACTGCTTTGGTGAGTCGCGACTGCAATTGAATTTGAGGCAAAGGTAAGTGATTATTATTCTGTGACTATGTAAATTTGAGTTCATTCTTATTTAGTGGGGACCAGTTAGTGAACAGTGGTGACCTCAGACATGATTTAAGGGTCAATGAATCATATTTATATATATTATAGTTCTATTGTCACTTCTTCAATAAGTAAACATTTTTTTTCACTGGCAGGCTGGTAGCCTTTATTTCATTGAAGAATCGAGATGTCAAACAAGAATAAGGGTAAGGCTCTGACATATGGGGAAAGCCAAGAGAGGCTAGCAAACTGCAGAACCTTATCATCGTACTTTGGTCATGGTGTTAGAAATGTTGTTGGCCAAAATTGGGAAGCTACTTCATCACAAGAAGATTTTCAAGATTCACAACCTAGACCTACATGACATATTGAAGAAGTCAACGAACCTGATATCTTAGATCACGATGAAATTGAAGAAGATTTTCAGTTAAATACCCAGAGTAGCCTTAATGATATAATTGACTTGGATGAGACTAAGAATGTTAGAGAAGATGATGGTGTGGGGAAGAAGAAAATAAAATAAAAATCAAAGAATGATAGAGAATCCAAAAAAGATCAGATGTGGGATCTGTCGAGGAATTTTCAAGTAGAATGGGTGTCAAAGTATCCATTTATTGAACCAGTCGTTGATCTACAATCATCCAATAGTCATAATGTCATTGTTATTCACTATCTGGTGAGTAGTGTGGTGGCCCTTGGGTCTAACACACCTAGTCACCTGACGGTGACTCACCTCATGAGTCAGATGTGTCACATCATCATCAAATGGCATTGTTGGTAGACCATGCAAGACTGTGAGTGGAATGTGTTACGTGTTTAGTGACATGTGTCATGATTCTAGAATAGGTTTGAAAAGATAGGCTTGCTTTTCCCTTTCATCCTGAAATCCATCGTACATCGTCGATCTATGCTCATAGAATGGTAGTTATTTGCAACGGACATTGTTAAATGTTATACTGTTATTTTTTCCTTTATAAATATTAATTAATAATGGATAATAAGTTAATAACATTTAAAGTTATTTAATTGAATAGTAACAATTTTAGCCAATCAAATTTAAAATGCACTATTTTTTTAATAATATTACATTATAATAAATTTTAGAGGCCGGAGTTAAGGTTAGTGTTTAGAGATTACAAGATTTATGTGGTTGCTGACTTGCTAGGTCTCCCAAACATGAGTTAAAGTAATATTTTGTATTGATTATATAGTATACTTAAAGTTAAAATGATATTTTTTATTTATTATAAGTTTAACGTTGATAATTATAATCACATATAATTCTCATACCTTATAATTAGAAAACCATAAACTCTTTCTCTAACCTTATTAATTCATTTGTCCTTCAAATTGATTATATAGTATACTTAAAGTTAAAATGATATTTTTTATTGATTATAACTTTAACATCGATAATTATAATCACATATAATTCTCATACATTATAATTAGAAAACCATAAATTCTTTCTCTAACCTTATTAATTCATTTGTCCTTCAAAATTCTGTAAATCTTTCATATTAAATGTACAAGTGTGTGAATTTTGACAGGTAACATTACCCAAACTTAATGTTAGTACTTAGTGATAACTGATAAGACATTTCTTTTATTAACTACAACTACATCATACATGTCTAATACATAGATAAAGAAACTAATTAAAATATTGCAATCACAGTGACAGAGAAGTCTTAGAACCATTTTTTGTACAAACTGAAATGAGGTAAAGCTTGTGAAATTCTCATTGTTTTTTTTCATAAAATTATAATTACATTGTCCACTTCCAGTACAAAGAGAAACCTACTATAAACCCAAAAACCCAAAAATGAGGTATGTTTTTATCCAAAAAAACCACTAGTAGTCCACTACTGATTTCGCCCTTCGACTCCATCTAAGTAGAATTATGCATAGAGGATTAACTGTGAGAATTCATCGAGCCACCCGTATTGACCTACTTGAGCCTCCACTTCATCAAGCATAAACCACTTTTGAAGAAAATCCCTAGCAATTAGGGCCCATTTCCTATGGCGCTTATACTGCCTAGCATTCAGGCCCAAAAGAAAAGGTTGCATGGCCACATTTTGGCATGGGAGGAGAAGCTTGGGTATTTCACTTGCCCAAGGGATCCCCACCCCTATTTTTGTGAACATGACAACATCAACATTTTCCCCTAGGTATTCTTCTTTAAAAACCCTCCTCAACAACATTAACATGTCCACCTTCTCTCCTCCGAGGTCAAGAAGAGATGCCAAAAAATGGGACGTAATGTCCGTGTTGACTTGGTGCCTATCTTCATTGTGCAGAAACTCTCTGCCCAACACCATTTTAACAACCTCTATTACAAAAGGTCCACCCTCCTTACAAATTGATTGTAAGGTTTCATCTAAAAAGGAACCCAGAAAGGCCTTCTGGGCCTCCTCAAATGTGCATCTAAGCCTAATTGGAGTGTCCATCTAAAACTTCAAAAAACTTAAAAACAAATTATTTGCAAAGTGCAGACTGCAGACTAATGATCTAAACAAACACATTATCTAGCAAAGACAAATCGAGGTATAATGAAGTTAAATCATCTATAAATATCCCTTGAATTCTTGATTGTTACTTAGAAATAAACTATTATGTCTTTAATGGTATTAAATCCATTGTCCTTAATATGCCTCTAAATCTTTCATGTAAATCTTTCCCCTAAATGCATGCGTGTGAGAAATTAAAATTTTATCTTTAATCTTTCATATATGGCAGTAAATTTTTCCCATAAATGCCAAAATGTCAGATATTGGTTATATCGTCTGTACGAATTTGGAAGTTGTGTGTGACAAGTTAAAGAATGTCACTTGTCACTGACAAGGCATTTATTTCTTATCGAGTTAAGAGGTTACAAGTTGCAATATAGTAATAGGACCATGATTATCGATACCAACATGTGTACACTGTAGTCTATAGACAAGTTACCCTTATTTGATATGTGTCAACATTCTGGTAACTTCCTCAACAACTCTGTTTCCTTCAAGAAATTAGGGCCAAAATTAAACTTCAGCCATTAATCTTCGATCATCAGATGGTCTCAAATAATACATTTGACATTATAAAATAATATATGTATGTTAGGTATGTTAGGTTAGGTTAAGTGTCTATGTTATGTCCCATCTTTTGAAAATCACCTATAAAATATTTTTTTTCCTATAATTAACGAAAGATTAGCCAACAAAATAAATAAATTTTCAAACGGTACATAAAATTTGCCAATACAATTATTTTTTTCCCTTCAAAAAAAAAATCATTCGCCTCATATATTATAATTTTTTACTTCAAAAGAAAATTATTCACGTCATATAATATATATTTTCCCCGCATGACTGAAGAATTCGCTAGCAATTTATGAAATTTTCATTTGGCAGGGAAAACATCGCCAAAACAAACTATGGAAAAATGAGGATTCAAAAAAAAAATTCACTTGCATTAAAATAAATTCCCCCCTAAAATAATGTATGATTTGCCACGATTTTACACTTTTTCCTAAAAGGGGGTTTCTTAAAGTTATCCCTAGCCTTTGTATCACTGCCTCTAGTGTCTAACAACATGCACACACTCTACTCACAACCCAACTTCACAACTTCTCATTGTACCTAGCATATCTTATTTCCAACCACTTCCTTACCAATCCATCAAAAACATATTTTTATTTATATTAATCTTCAAAATATGAAATCATCAAGTCAACCACCATAACATAATTTGAAATAGGTCCAAACAAAACATTCCCATGATGGGGAGAAATGAAAAGTCAACCACACCACACAAACTACCTCAACCAAACCACATGTAACAACAACAATAATAAAATCATACTAATCACTACAGCAACAATAAAATCATCAATAGTTCTACAAAAAACTCCCCCTTTCAACACATGTTTTGATACCCTATAATATAAAGAGATTGGGTGATATGATACCTCATGGATCTGACCATGCAACTAGGTACTTGAGTATAATAAAGGGAACTATCAAGACCCACAATGCATGTCCAAATTGCATAGCATTGTGAACTTACCAATGTACAATCTTCAAGATCATGCAATGAACCAAAAAAACATGTGATACTTTTTAGTAATAAAAATGGGAAACACAAACCAAAATTTTGAGCCCTAAGAAACAATTGTGTTGTATTTGTACCCCAAACTTAGTTATACACTTGGGGAAAGAAGTTAATTTGGATAGATTACTTTAGAAAAACATCAAATAATTCAATAAACATGTCATAATATATAGATATTTGGTATATTGACTATTGGAAACAATAGGTACTGAGAGAGGGAGGATGAATCATAGCTAACAAAACTTTCAACCTTTTATGATCGTCAACCCTAATCACCATCAGAAAATTTTTCTTCAACCATAACACGTTTTACTTTCACCACCTTATTCAATTCTTGCATCTTTTTTTTCATTCCCAAGAAAACAAACTTATTTCTTATTTTCTCTAAATCCACCTAGGAATCATACAAAATCAAGGTTATGATCACAATAAGTGTAATGAAATTATTCCTTTTTTACCACACTTTACTTCCTGAGTGTCTAGATTCATTTTATCTACAAAACTCATTACCACTCACCGATTTGTCCAAGTCGGCTTGATAAACTGTGAAATTTATTATTGATCGGTTGAAATATAACCAAACTAGCTAGCTATCTATCATACTAAGTTGTGGTCACAAACTTGTATTCAACCATTTCAAATATACTTATCTCTTCAACCACTCTATAAAATTCATTAATTCCCTTTACCAGTTCCAATGCCTTACTTCACTCAATTCACCGATTTGTACTTAGTCAATTTTATGGTTTACCTATCTTACTTTATGTTTACCAATTTGATTAGCATCTTGTACTTTGCACTATTCTTTGTACTTGTACATTTTATGACATAAAATGATTGCATGATTTCCATCAATGACAACCAACAACAAATATGCACTAGGTGCTCACACTAACTATAATGTCAACATTCTGATAATGCCAACATTCTCCCCCTTTGGCATTGACGGAAAAACTCAAAATTTCAAAACTCAAAATTCAAATGATATGAAGATGTACTATCTCCCTTGTGTATATACTAACTCCTCTTTTATATACTATCATATTATCTCCCCCTTTAACAACAATGCCAAATGCATATAACCATCTTGTACATACATCAAAATTTTCATCTCATAATTGTAAGATATAAAAATATATAAAAATATATGGATATTTTTATATCTATGATGTGTGTATGGGTTGTGATGGAAAATCTTGTGGACATATATTACCTCCTAATACAAGACAAGAAGATCCCAATTGATTAACCGAAAGGAGACAATCAATGCAAAGAGGAATCAACTAATTATGGATAAAGAGGGAAAGGGGATCTAATTTCTTAATTATAAAGTAAAACCATAAATCAGAAAGATTAGGATAAAATAAAACACTTATCTTGAAAGGTAATAGATCTGGAAATTGTTGTTTTTTGGTGTTTGTACCAAGTTTCTAGAAATTCTGCTACCAGATCTAGCCTGGAAACTTAGAGACGGAGAAAACCTAGAAATCTTTTTCTTTTCTGAACCAAGTCGACCTTGACCCAAATATAGGTCAACCTTGACCTGCGCTTCTTTGATGGAAATTTTGTTCATGGATCTTGAAATTTTTCCAAAAAGGTTATTCGAATGTGCTCTGTAATTCATTGTTCCACACATGCACCTGCAAGAAAAATGGTTTTTTTGTTTGGATGAGGGGTTTGCCTTGGTCAAACCCCAATTTTGGAATTAACCTTCAAATGGAATTTAAATGGAGAATGCTAACAAGTAGTAGAAGAAGATCTAACAATGAAGCTATGATATTCAATAGATATGCAATTTTATTTGAAATGTAAACAAGTATGTTAATATGAAATCTTGGACTCAACATCAAAAACCATAAATGTAAATCAAAACATCCATGATTGTATGCTTGGAATCCACCTTGAAGGAAAAATGACTGAATCTTGAGGATGCACAAAGGATCTTGAAGGAAGATCACACCACCATGATGGATAGATCTAGGGTTTGAATGATGAATCTTGAATGCTTGAACCAAATCCCTTGAAAGGCTTGAATTCTTGAATCCTTGATCTTTAATGGAGAACTTGAATTCTTGAATGCTTGAATATAAATGATTGCTTGAATTCTTTCTTTTCCCACCTTCTTATTCTTATTTTCCTTGCTTGCTTCTTTTGATGATTATTGCTTGTTGTTCTTGTTATATGAAAATGGGAGGAGAAGGCTTCCTTATATACTAGTATAGGGCACAAACTTCTAGAGAGGCCAACATATGAGAAATTAATTCTCATTGGGCCTATACCCCTAGGACTGGACCTAAATTAGATATATTTTAAGAGTCACCACTTCAAAATCTAAAACAGCTGACTTGGAAGCAAAAAAATAATTTTTTATTTTCCCCCGCATTCGATACACTTTCTGATGAAAAAGGGGAACCTAGGTCAAGGTTGAGGTTGACCCTGACATAGGTCAAATCGAGGTTGACCTTGACCTAGGTCAAGGTTGAGGTAGACCTTGACCTAGGTCAAGGTCGAGGTCGACCCTGACCTAGGTCGAGGTTGAGGTTGACCTTGACCTAGGGGTTTAAAACCCCTAGAAAATATGCCAGGTGGGGAAAACAGTGCTCAGAGAGGCCCAATTAGAGTCCTAAACAGGCACAGAAGATAGAAAAAGGGAAAAAAATAGAGGACAACATGATAATAGCCCAAAAACCCCCTAAGGAGGGCTAAACATTCTTAACATGAAAGTGCTTCCATTTTAAGATGATACAAAAATATACTTACAATTTTGCAAAAATGTCCTTGTAGATTGATTTTGTAGAAGCAATAGATTGCTGCCACAACTCCTTTAGTATATTTAAGGCTATAATCTATCCATTTGGTCCAGATGCCAAATCCTCCATACTATCTAAGATACTCATATCAAGGGTTTCTATGAGTCCTTTTTCATTTTTGATGCTCTTCTGTAGTATGTCCATAGTGGGTGTTAAGAATGATTGTAACTCTAATAGTGTCATTACTTGGTTGTCTTCCTCTTGCAATTTTCTCATATGATAAGTAACCTATTTTACCTTCAATCTATACAATGATATTGAACTAGTTGTAGGATCTAGAGTAGTTGTTAGGTTCATTAGTTCATGTTTTTCTTTATCTCTCTTGTCCTTTATCTCCTTAGTAAAATGAGAGTTATTTTTAACTTTTGCAAATAACTGACTAGCATATTGTAAGGTCTCCTTTAATTTTTTGACAAGTCAAAACAATGCCACTTTATCAATGGCAATTTTCCCAAGTAATTTGTCTAGCATTTTCTTTTCCATTATTTTCTCAACCATTTGTATCATTTCCTCCTCTACATCATGATCAATATCATTGATTTATTTTACAAGTATCTGAATTTGATCAATGATGGGGGCATCATCATCATATTCAAAATTAGGGACTATGTCAGATAGTATATCTATGGCCTTTCTCTTCTTTTGTTTTTCTTTGTCTTTCTCTTACTTGAGCATAAGTTTCTCAGAATACATCCTTACCTCCTTTGGTTTAAGTTTAGTGATATAAATTGTTGGTATCACTGTCTCATCTTAAAAATCTTCTTCTTCATCATCTTTAGCTCTCTTTTGTTTCTTCTTTTCACTTGAATTCTCACATGTTTGGGTTTCAAATTGGGATACACTAGGTGTTGTGAATCGTTTATGTCCTTAATTGGATTCTACAATGCAACAGTCTTTTGTTCACTCTCCTTCTCTATTGCCTTTTCCTCAGTGGGATTATCATTTTGTTGTTGTGCAATAGGAGTAATTTCAAAGGTTCTAGGTGCATCAAACTATTATTGATTCATCATACTAGTATTCTTCACCGGTTTTGTGTTTTCTTCCTTTCCTTCTACTACCACTAGTGTATTGTCCACATTTGTATCAACATCTATTACATTGGTATCCAACAAGGTTTGCATGGATGATAAATTACAAATGTCCAAAGTATCATCAGGAGAGAGTGGTTTGTCTATAAAATCCTCAATGATAACTTCATCTATGGTGTCCTTTGTCAAATCAATCCTTTCAATCACTTCAATATGAATGGGTATACTTGAAATTATATTTATAATCAATTAATATACGATAAAAGTTTTATCCACATGTTGTGTACTCGCATATTTTTCCAATTGGGATTCCTCTTGATCAATTTTGAAAAATTGCTTCCTTATGTCAATTGCCTCTTTCTCCACTTCTTGTGATTAATTTACCAAGATTTTGCATCTCTACTTCTTACTTTGAATTTATTGATGTTCTCCTTTAGAGATTCATCAATTTCTAATTTTGAGAGATTAGGAACATTTATTGCAAGAGTTATTTCTTTGATATCTCTATCTATTTTCAAATCATATTTCCATCTTGCATAAACCTTTTGATATAGTTCTTCAGGAATATGAGCTTATAGCTTGAATTCCACTCTTTGAAATATCTACAGATGTTCAATGATAACATCTTCCAATAGTTTCTTCTATTCATTAGTCATAACTTTTTTATTGGTGCTCACCAATATTTCCAATTCTTCCATGTTCAATTATCCCTTTGATCAAATCTTTAACTAAGGGAATTAACCTATAAGCACTACCCTTCTTGGCTACTTGAGAGATTTCCTTATTGAAATCTGTTCTCTCATCATCTACTACTTTCTTGGTCTTTCTCTTTTTGTAAGTTTTTGGGGTAGGTTTCATTGGTACTTGTACTTCTTTTGCTGCTTCTACAATGGAGGGTAAGGATTTATTTGTCACCAATTTGCCTTTCTTCTTGGCATATACCTCAAGTATGTTCTATGACTCTCCCTCTATACTACTACCTTCACCTGTGACATATTTATACTTATGTTCACTAATCATTTTCCTTGTGTTTCTATCAATTCTAGGTTTCTTCAGTTTTGACTATATCCTTTCATAGGGTTCTTCAAATGTTTCAAACCCAGGTGTTGACCGATCTATTGGTTTTTTCAGCATTGCATCTATGTGTAGCAATAATATATTCTCATCCACTTCATATCCCATAGGAGGTACCCATGATGTTCTAGGATCTACTGCTTGGATGATACATGAATTGGTATTCACCATGAAACACATTGTATCCTTATAGTTTTCAACTATATGTGCTGGGATCCTAAGCCTCTAATGAATTTTATCCCAAAAGTCTTTGAAGTATCCCCACATGGTATTGTTGAAATTATCTCCTAACTCCTTAATATACTCACTCATTTGATAAATAGAAGGTCTATCAATTTTCCAAATTACATGACCTTTACCGGGAAATAAATTTTGCACATAAAAGAATAAACATACTAGGAGTGTGTCATACGTTAGTGATTTCTTTCTATCCTTTCAAATTCTTTGCATATTTGCAAACATTTGACTTTGCACCATATTGTTTAGGTCATATTTTATCCCTTCCTTCACATTTCTATATACAACATGAATTGCACCGATCAATATATTGTTTAATCTGCTAGATTGATACACTTTGTAGCCTCACTAATAGATTTGACCCCAAATTTTGACCAAAATTTTTGACCAACTAGCAAAATGGTTTTAGTTGGTCGCATTATAAAGGATAAATTTTCTTTTTTTTTACTTTTATGCCCGTGTTGGTCGAAATTTTGACCAACACGGGCATAAAAGCAAAAAAAAAAGAAAATGCATCTTCATTTGATCACGACTTCGAGTATCCTTTTTAGCGTGGGCGGGAGCGGGTATGTTATTCATTCTTTTTCATGTTTTATTTTGATCAAATGAAATCGACTGCCATCCTTAAAATGATGAAATCGATTGCCATCCCTCGTGATAATTTCCCATTTGATAATATTTGAAATAAACCTGGTAGCAGTGTGAAAATCATTGCATACTCAGAGGTTTTTGAAAATCCTTAGAGTTGTTATACGAATATACATACACACATATATTTAAAAAATATCTATATATATACCCGCAGTATTGAAACCTACCAAAATTTTTTTTTTACCGAATCTTAGAACCTAAATCCGAACCCTATATAGGTTTCAAATTATCTCAAATGGACAAGGACGACCAGAAATGGATGAGCCACACTTTTACATCGCAGATTAGGGGGGCAATTTGACCGAAGGAGGTCCAAAGAACCTGCTATATCTGGGGGCACTGCACAAGGCCAACATGAATGGCCTTTTCCTTTACTGCAGGTGAGCTGACGTGATTGAAATAGCGCCCATTCAAACCCTCTTTCTATGTGCGCGCAAAGACAAAATGTGAATGCCACTAATTTTCAAACCGCACACACGAAACCTCAGCCCTTTTCGTTTGCATAGATGCCATGGAAAGACTGCGGTTGGAGTGCTACTGTCCTGAGGAAAACTTCTTTGCACATGATGCATCTGTATTAGAACCGGGATTGGAAACTTAGATGTATGTATATAAAATCTTCAATGTGCTCCACACAAATTTATTATTTGTTTACACATCTCAATAAATTTTTCCACACAAATTTGGGAATATATCTCTTCTTCAATAGAAACCTTCAACTTCAAAGAATCCTGCACAATTTTTTAATCATATATGAATCCACTTCTCTTTTGGCTAGGGAAGATCTTTCACTCTTGAAATCAATATTAACTTTTTATCCTAGGGCTATTATTGAACAAACCTACTTAACTTCCTTAGTTAGGGTTTCAAGAAAGTATCAAATATCTAAAATATCAAGAATGAGTTAATGAATTCTCTCAATCTCCTTTTATAACTCCTTTTTGGGATCTTTGTAGAAGTTATATTTTAGAACCATTTGATAACTTTCTAGAAAAATCATATTCACCCTCTTTATTTTTGAACAATATGGGTCACTTTATAATCAAAACAGTTACATTTCAGCACAACCACCAAGTTGTGGAAAATACTAAAATGTTGAAATATGAATTCAGAGCATGCCGAAATAACTTTAAATTTTTAGGACATCAAACTTTATGAGAATGGGTGCTTTTAAAAAATGGTAGGCTTCTCCAAGAAGTGTGGAGTGCTCCTAGAGTGTCAAAACTGCCACCTAAAGTCTAAAAGTATCGTTGGACTCATCTTGATCACTAGAGTTCATTGTCATTGTTAGAATCATAGTTGAAAAAATTAGGCTTTGCAATGACTCGGCTGGCCCAAAAATTTCAAAACCTCAGGACATGACAAAAAACTTGGGAAAATAACGACAATAATTCAACAAATTTAGCAAACATTTTAAGATACCTAAATTTTAAAATATTTTTCAAAAACACTCATATTACTAAATTTGTTGAGCATATCACTAATTTCCATCATACATGTAAATCATATCACTAAGTTTTTGGTATGGGTACAGGAACGAGTATGGGTATGAGAACTGGGTACCTTGGTATGTTCAAAATATTTTTGCTCTTGCATATGGTATGTGTATATATAACAAAAATATAAAAGAAATATACATAATTACAAATCTGAAGACATTTGATAGTATGATACTTATCTTTGATCAATGCCAAATGCCAAAGTGGTAGCAATAAAGATATATATTAAATGCCAATTGATAGTTAAATATTTAATATTTATCTTTATCACACTAGGTGTACTAATAAGGCCATAAGCGATTGCCAGCTTTTCACTCTGTTAACCAGCTAATATTTACCTAATTGAAAGCTAAATGTTTCCATCTAACAAATAAAATAAATAGATTCTTTATGTAAACCATCATTTTATACTTTTCTTAACAAAGGCATAGGTTGTTTCAAACCTTCAACTCTGACTTGGAAGCCTTCTCACAACATCTCAAAAGTGATTCCATTGAACATTCAATACTGAGACACACAAACATTCTAATTTGTTTTGAGACTGTCTATGCTACAATGGCTGCCAAAAATAATCCTCTTAGAATAGTCATAATGTGCTTTGTATAAAACCCTCAAAGATGATCAAAACCACTTGCATCAGGCCTGTAGAGCCTTTCTCCACATTCTCCTTTGCCCAAACAACTAATTCTAAACCTTGGATTGTCCACTTTTTATCTCAAACCAACTGTCAGATATTTGCACATGCAAACCTCAAAATGGAGCCCTACAACTTTGGGATATTGCAAAACACATCAATACAGTCCTCTCCACAAAATTTTAAGATTCTTAACCTTAACAATGAATAGAACTGAATTTTTTAGTCAAACTGGAAACCTTAGTTTCTGAACAGGTCTGTTAGAAAGATTGGCTTATAAGACCAATCAAATGACATTTTCTTTTGGACTGGTAAGAATGAAAACAATCTGTAATACAATTACCTTTCCAACTATATAAATTTCACACCCGTACCAGGCCATACCAATTGAAATATTAGACTTACACAAAAAAATAAGGTAAAAATGTGCGAAAAAAAAAAGTACTCTTTTTCATTCCATCCTTCTCCAACTTTGGTCTGCATGTATATCAAAAACAATTCCATTTTCTATTTGAATGAAGTTTAAAGGGATATTGATTATTTGACTGTTTCACCAGTTTGTAAGAACAACGAACTCATTGAATTGTTTTAATTGTTGTAGCAGAGCCCTCGGAATAATGAAGATCATCCCATGAACATAGAAGACCTAATATTCAAGGGATGACATTAAATAACATGTATTTTATATCGTTAACAGAGCATATGCAAATTTGTTAGTGAAGTCAATTTTTTTCATGTGTTCATATTGTTGTATATGGAAGAATAGAATAGTTTCACATCTGTCGGGTTTATATGGTGGAAGTTTTGTTATTATGAAAGAACAGTTTATATATGCATCGGGTGCATTGGAATAAAATATATAAGGTTGGAAGCGAGTCTAAATGTTAATTGTCCCTGAATTTATATTGTCTATGTTGCTAAGCATCGGGTTTGCAGTCTAAACGTATGGTATTAGTTTTTGAAGGACGAATTGTTATTGAGTCGGTGATTCACAAACAATTTTAAAGATCTGAATTTGTAACAGTCCTATGGGCGATGAATATTGTGTTCTTGTTAAAGACTGTCTGTCGCGCATTGAAATTAGAGACAGAGCATCTCCATATCTTAAAGGGGTTTAAGATTATTTTAATCCATTTTGAATATATTCATGTTCAACCTAATTCCAAAGTGTATGATTGTTGAGTAATGTTCGAGTTCTGATGCTTATATTCAACATGTCATCACAGATGGTCATTTCCTTTTGAAATTAATTAGTTTGTTGCATTGAGCAGGGGTAGTGTTGAACAGGGGGATTGGATTGAAAACAATCAGCAAATAGTGATTTGCACTTTGACAGACTCGAAAAAAAGGTACCAGTCAAAGATTTTAAATTATCAAATATTTTGTGAAGAGATAAAGTTATTTGTTTCAATCAATCTCAGTTTGCTACAGAATTACCTCATAACCATTTCTAGGGTTTGGAAGTCTATCAACATGAAATTATTTGATCATTTTATTTACTAACCTTAACATATTTGGTGAAGTCAGGTAAATTGAACACTATAGAAATTTACTATGGAAATTATGATGGGTTAAAAAACAAACATTTAATATTGGCTTCCCAGCTTCTTGACTACTTTTTATCATCATTGTTTGTGGTGAGGTCATCTTCAAAGATATAGTGGCCAGTCACGTTCTTTGTTTTCATGACAATAATTCTCCAGAGCATGGAAGTTGTCTTCCACGATCTCTAGCATGCTCATTACAACAACATTTTATGCAGAGAAAAATGGACTAACCTTCTAAGTCTAACCATCAAAATCATAAATCCAGAGTTGTTACCATCTGCACAAACAAAATTTTGTATTTCAAGTTTTCACTAGCATAACATTTGGCCTGTGCAGAGAAAGAAACCATTAAACATCCTTACATTGATACAAATAACAAATATGATCTCTTCCATCCATACGCCAATCATGAAATGATCGAATGCCATCAATTGACAAGGGTGGCATTCAGTTTTCCACTTGCTTCTTTAAGGAAAACTGATTCAAGAAAAAGTTCTCATATGGTTGTTCAGTATCCACCTTATTTAACTTTCTTTGATATGTAGAATTGAATCTCTATTTATTTTCCCAAAGTCAGAGACTTTCAATTGAACTTTGAGTTGAGCCTAACTTCTTGAGTTGATTCCAAGGCATTGTAGAATCCTCAAGTTGAGTTGGGTTGAAATCCTAAGTGATTATAGATGGATCAAAGTAGATTCAAGTTGAGTCAGATACACTCAGCTCTGTAAGTTTGTTAATCCACCTGTAATCACTTAGGACTTGCTTTGAAATCAACTCAACTCAACTTGAGGATTCTACAATGCCTTGGAATCACTGATGCAGAGAGAACCCAGGGATGATTCAACACTGCATATCTCCTTATAATCTTTCACTAGTACATTTGACATCATTTTTTGACCATTATTTTCGACCATTAATGAAAATGGTTTAGGTTGGTCGGGGTATAGAAGGAAAAAAATTGTTTTTTTTAAAATCTATCCCCATGTTCGTCGAACTTTCGATGAATATATGCCTGTCAAAAGTTCAACTAACATGGGCATATTAGTTAAAAAGAACATTTCAATCATTTTCATTTTTACGGCAATGAGTGAGTGTGTGAATTGGGATTTTCACTGAGCTAAGGAGCTGAGCGGACTAGCGGAGCTTATTCCAAAACAACGCTCAATTCTCCCAAGGTTAATAGCACATTTCTTATCTTCCAGAGTTTGAGGTATGTTAATCCGTGATCGTGTCTGCTATATTTTGCATTACCATGTACTGCATTGTCATTTTCAATTCTTTTACTCATCTCTGGTATTGAATCAATGTGATATATGAATCAATGTGTATGTTTACTGGTGTTTGAGTATGGTTTGTAAATTCTATGACTGAGAATTATGAAAGCTGCAACTAGGGTTTAGGATACAATGCCATATAACCAATGCATAATCAATGGTTTTGGAATGTAGTTTTGAAAAAAAACAATCACTGAGATTTTAATGGCACAGTTTTACCTTTGTATTTGTCCTGCATAGAAATGCCATTGTAAACATGGTACTCACGGTTTATTTGAAATACTCAGCAAGGTCTGATCATCTTTTATAATTGCAAGGCTGAGTTCAACCTACAATAACCTTTGCTTCAAATCCTCCCGCTTACTCTTTGCTATAGACACAGGGCTCACGGTCTTATGATTGTTAGAAGCTGGCATATGAGAATGGGCAAATTTGATTCACTTGAATTTTGAAATCTTCATGTAGTTTGATCTGAAAATAGATTTAATTTACTAAACTATTCAAAACTTTCATCAAATTCAAAATTTTCTATGTTGTGAAATGTGCTAACTTTTTAGTTTGAGTTTTTTCCCTTCATTTTAATTAATCAATTTAACTTAATTATTCTTTAAGCAATGATAAAGGTAAAAATGGTGTGATTTCTAATAAAAGTTAGTCATAATTTAGATAATGTGTGGTTCTATTTATACACATTTATACATTGGGTTTGTAAGTTTTTTAATAAACTGTAAACCCTTGTTTGCATAGTCATGGCCAATATAGAAAATTTAGTTTTGACCAAAACCCAAAAACTGATAGGATCTTCCTTCTCAAATGAGGAAAGCCTCAATTCATTGATTCCCTCAACTAATATAACTGTCTCTTTATCCACTCCCTATAGTCCTAAAGAAATGAAAGTTATGAATTAAGCTTCTCAATTTAAGCTCTAGTTTTTGCATCCTTATCCTTTGAAATATTATATATATTATTGCCAATTGTGTGATCTATGACTCAATGGAGTCAATCTCATCCTTTATGCTTTTTTGAAAAACTAGGTCATTTCAAGAAAAATTGATAGAACACATACTTAACTTCATTAGCACATTCCTTAAATAATTTCAAGTGATGCTAAAATATATCAATTGTGTGCATTTTCATACTGATTAAAGGCTTCTACCTTTCTCTTATCTTTTATCTTACTTAAGGCATCCCACTCTTCTTTATTCTGAATGAGAGAGGAATGATCCTTGAAGGAACCTATTGAAAGCTTCAATTTTTGTTTTAGAAGCAATGAGGAATCAATGTTTACCACTTAAATTAATCACTTGTATTAGTAGTGTCTTGAACCTTCTTAATATTTTCCTCTTCCTCTTTCTCATTAAGCACTATAGTTTTCTCTAAAGGAACAATGTCCTATTCTTTGTTTCTAGTTGTGTTCCTTGAAGGAGGGAACCTATTTCACTTTGATCTTCTATACCACTACTCTTTTGATGAGCAGTTTTCTTATCCTTCTTATCACTCTTCTTTGTTGTATCCCTCTCAATCATAGGAGCATCAAAGGAAAATATATATATGTCTTGTGTGGATGCATAAGCTATATCCTAAAAATTAATATCATCTATAAGTGCTTATTACATAGGAACAACTTCAACCTTCTTCATCTCCTCTACTATTTTAGTAGTCATCTTTTTAGTTTGTTTCTTTTTCCTCTCTCTCTCTTCTTTGTCCATTCCCATGATGGTATTCACCCATTTTTTGGGGTTGGAACTCTTATGCCTACATTTGAGACAATTGGACTCTTTCCTCATTTGAGTAAGGTGTCCCAAAATGCGTAATCTACATGGTGGAAACACAACCTCGAAATGGGAGTACAGGGAAACTCTGCTCTCAGACGCCCTATCCCGCAGCAACTCTCATTTTCATATTTGAATCCTACACCCATCAAAGTTTCCTAAATTAGAAATATTAGATTACATTAAAATAGGGCTCTTTGAGAATATAATAACAGCAACTTACCAAATGCAACTAGATTGTCGATGACTTGAGAAAGAATGGCATAATTGTTGCTCAGCACAAAGTGTGCATTAGATAATTCCATCTGCAGTTCATTTTGAAGCATGTTTTCCAGACCCAAGTTGAATTTTGTGATAATACTATTGATGTAATGTACACAGCTTCCATTATTTGGGTTTCTTGAACTTATAAGCAATGGCGTACAACCTAGGGGTACTAGATTGGACACAAGAAATTTTCTAGCTCCCATCTCATATAAACTCTACACCACAAAATAGATAATAGAATCTGTGATGTGACTTCCCAAACATCAAACCTTGAATAATATGTGATTGTCATATTAGTGGGTAATTAAGTTGTGTTAAGATTATGTGATGGTTTTTTGTGTTCAATTGCATTAAACTATTCCCTCACAGCATTTCAAGCCCGAGTCCTACCTAGTGAGCTCATAAGTGAATCTTAATTAGTATGTCTTCAAATCTATTAATAAGAGTAGGATGGGGTCACCTTGAGCTATTCTAAAAACTTGCTAAGAAGCAGTTCTTGGTATTGGCTCACATTGTAGAGTTGAGAAACTTTTGACTGCGAGATAAAGTAATTGGAAATATAATCATAGCTTCCAATGTTAATGTAGAAAAGAGCTATGGAGATGAGATGAGTAGCATTTTCAGCTTGTTCCAACACAGAAACCAAGTCTGCCTTTGTGTTGGAGAAGAACTCAATCTGCCTCTCAAAGGGTATTCTTCCAATCTACAAATAGGTATGTAAGATAAAATGCTTTTAAGTTGGTTGGTATTTTATGAAATGTGTTGTTTAAAAGCCAATGAGGATTGATTACTCTTACTATACCAAACACCACATCATATTTAGTTGTGTTGGAATAGGAAAAACTATATCTTTTAAGGCTATTTGGAACTTACATATTTGTAGCCAGTGGAAGGCAGAATTCCAGAGCCTCCAGAGGCAAAGTTGACTCCTAGTAGTATGTTTCTCCCATTTGCTTCTGGATCTAAATATGGGACCGGAAAAGGCACCCCCATGATTTGGCCTACCATAAAAAAAGAAACACTAATTAACTTTGCAAACTTACAACACAAGCTCTGGACTTGGGAGAAGTGGAAAAAATGTAGTTAGGAACTTTTCCCATACAGATGTAATCTGGAATGGTTCTTCCATTGTAAAACCTTCCAGTTGGTAAGCCATTTCCAAAGTCAATGCCATTGAACCAAATATCTCCCTTGGAAAGAGTAGTAATGTAATTATTGTTTCCTATGTCCACCAATGAATCTCCAAAGATAAAAATGGCAGGAGTAGTAGAGGCAGTGGCAAATGTGAATAATCCCATCACTGTAAAAATTGCAGGCCAAACCTTCACCATTTATAACCTATCAATGAACTAAGCACACCAAGGTCTCAGAAGATAAAACTCGGATGCTTTACCCTGCTGTCAAGCTACAAGGGTGCCTTTATATTATTCCAGATGTTCTACATTTGATTGAATGTGTAATCTAAAAATTGACAGATCCATGTTAGAAAAGTTTGTGATCTCTGTTTTTTTTTTTCGAAAGACAATTAAATGATTTGACAAGAAAGAGTCACATGTGACATATTCTGCAACTTAAATTTGTTTCTTAGTGAGTTATTTTTTCTAGTCCATCTGAGTCTTGGGGCCCTCTAGTAACCCAAACAGATGCAGATTCTTTCTGTGATATAAAGTGGTTGCCAGCGCCTGCATCTAAAGACTGCAAATAATATAACTTAAGATAAATGAACCAAAAAGATCATAACGTGAACTAAAATGAAATCCAAATTCCCAACACAACAAAAATAAATTCCATCATGTTATCACGTGTTCTTTCTCATCCACAAGAACAACAGAAAACCATTCCCCTAAAAAAGACCCTTTCCAAGCATCCCAAAACACATCTCCAAACCACTAAAATAGGAACCCAACCAGATGCATATTCTCCTAACAGGAATTGATATATTCTTTAGTAGGGGCCATTTAATAATGTACTCTAAAAGGGCAATAGCCAGGCAGTAACATTGTAAGGAAAATAACAAGCATAAATTGAACCATCTTGAGAAGAACTCAAGAACTTGACTGCCAATTGTCTAATCTTCCATTTGTCCTAATTTTTTCCTCTACCTACTTTAGCATTTATCCCAGCTAATTGATTTAATAGGGAGTGAAGCTTACTAATATGTTGAACAATGATATCACTAATTGATATCCCAGCTAAATGATTTAATAGGGAGTGATACTGTCAACACTTGGGTTAACAACTCAACATATTCATACCAAACAAATGAAGCTTACTCCCAAATTTAAATGATTTAAATGAAGCTTACTCCCAAATTTATCAAGTTGTGTTAACTTACCGATGACTTGATGCTTGACTCTCAATAAAATGGTGATATAGGGGTCCTTATATTACACAAAATTTTGATTAAAAGTTAAAATATAGCATTAAAATCTAAATGATAAAGATATTTCATATGATGTTTTCGATATTAAAATGGTTGAGAAAATGGTTGTTCAGTAACGATTTTTATCAGCAGGTTGCAAACAAATCATCCTTCTTCCACCAATGAGTCATTTCATTTAAGAAAGACCATGTCTGACAATATCAACGCACAAAAAAATAGCGAGACAATTGCTAGACTATGGTCTAACTTAAAAAGAAAGGGTGATGGCAAATGTTATTGTCCTTGAAAACTTTGTAAGGGCTTAAAGACTCGAAGACATCTAATCAAAACAGCTGAGGAACATTGTAGGCAACATGGTCACATTGAAGGGGGAAACGAATTTCATCCATTGGTATGTATTTTAATATTTTATAAAATACATAAGACATGATTTGATGATGACAACATGGTCATGGTTAATATAAGGTCATCATTTTCATATAGGTCAACGTCCCTCAGTTTCATGTTATGGACCATGACAATCTGGAGAATGTGGATTTCCAAATGAGGGAACATGGAGGTGTGAATATAGAAGTAGAAGGTAATGATAACATGGAAGAAGACCATGATGATGAAGAAGATCAAGATGATCACGATGATCAAGATTATGATGATGTTGATGCAGAGCTTGATGTACCTATACTTGAGAAGGCACAGGAGCCCCTATATGAAGGCTCCAAAACAACTCTTCTTTCTACTGTATTGTTGTTGGTGAACTTGAAGGTTATGAATGGTTTATCCAACGTAGAAATGACACGTATGTTAAGGTATGTCATCTTTTTTCATTATTTTAGTCGTAATTCCCTTACAATTAATATTGGGTGAATCGTGTAGCAATTAATATTCTTTAAATTAACAAATTATATTTTTGGTCATAGGTTGGTAGGTGAGTGTTTGTTACCACCATCAAACATTCTACCTCGCTCGTACCGAGAATTATCTACCATTATGAAAGATATTGGAATGGAATATCAAACAATACATGCATGTTCAAACGATCATATTATATATTATAAACAACATGAATTTGCAACAGAATGCCCTATTTGTCATATTAGTAGATATCAATCAGATCGAATAACAAAAATGTGCCTCGCAAGGTTCTTCGACATATTCCCATTATTCCACGTCTGCAATGATTATTCAAGTGCAATAGCTTGGCACAATTTATGGATTACCATGCACACAATAGAAGTCAAGATGACATTATGTGAATGTTTGCAGATGGCTCGGCATTTAAGAAAATAGAAGAAAAATGGCCACACTTTAAAGAAGAACCTCGCAATCTCAAGCTTTCATTGGCAGCAGACGGTGTCAATCTGTTTGGAGAGATGAGATCTACTTACTCGGTGTGGCCTATTTTTGTTATCAACAATAACATTGCTCCTTGGTTGTCCATAAAGAGGGAGCACATAATGTTGTCACTGATTGTTCCAGGTATTTTTTGATTTAATGGTCATCTAAATTAATTTATTATTAATAATCCATCAAAATGGTCATAATAATTATGTAATGTTTTTGTTCATTCAACTAGGTAAGTACCAAGTTAAAGATATCAATGTATATATTGAGCCCCTTATCTACGAGTTGATGGTGTTATGGAATGGGGTCACTATGTATGACATCTCTAGACCAATAGGACAAAGACAATTTCAATTCCATGCAATGCTTGTATGGACAATACATGATGCCCCTGGGCTAACACATTT
The DNA here is from genome assembly GCA_027943335.1 of Chamaecyparis obtusa. Classification (NCBI taxonomy): domain Eukaryota; kingdom Viridiplantae; phylum Streptophyta; class Pinopsida; order Cupressales; family Cupressaceae; genus Chamaecyparis; species Chamaecyparis obtusa. Next base: position 1,159,842 of record BSBK01002127.1, on the reverse strand, counting down.
TTGTGGTATGTTCTCTTCTTAACGCCTCTTTTTTGGTATGTTATAGTGCTAACACAAAGTTAACACATTTAATCCAATTATACATGATCTTGTAGGTCTTCAGACAAAGGGAAAATTTGCATGTCTAGTTTGTGGTCCAAAGACAAAATCTCATCATTCAAAAAGTTTGAGAAAGCAGGTGTTTGATGAGAATAGACACTTTCTCCACAGAAATCATAAGTACTGAATTACTGAAAAACATCTTTTCAATGGAAAAGAAGAGACTACATCAAAGCCACGGAGAATGACACCTCACCTATGGAAGTTGGCATACAATAAAATAAATCATCGAGGTAATGTCATTCCTCTGATGGGTTTTGTTTCAAATTTATATTTTGATATTGTGTTTTGTTTACTGATGATGTAATTAATGCTTGTGAAGGTTGTCAAGGCATCAATGACCAACTTCCAAAAGGACTAAAAAGTTATCCTACACAATTTACTAGGTTGTCGTACTACGAGCAACTCCCAATCGTGCATTTGTTTGATCCTATGCATATTGGAAAGAATGTAACAGAGACATTATGGAAAATATTGGATGGAAGGTGTGACAAAGACCAAATTATCAAAATTTGTAGTGACATTGAAGAATCCAACCATGCAATGAAAAATTTTATTCGATCAAATAACAATGGAGACCAGATTGATACAAGTGCCCTTCCATGGTTATTGTCAGAGTAGCAGAGCAATGCTATAAAAGAAATTATAACAAAAATATGATTTCCCACAGGATTTGCTGCAAACATAAATGATCTCATATCAAAGAAAAGTGAATTTGGGCCAGGGATGAAAACACACGATTGGCATATATTTATTAAGGTAATTCATATTATTTTGTATTCACTATATATTTGTATATTGCATGTGGTTTTCATTGCATTCTTTTATAAAATATTGACAAGATCATTTTACAAATATTGCAGTATGTTCTACCTCTATCTCTCCCACACCACTTTGCCAACGGTGTCAAACAAGTTATATATGATCTTGGAAAATACATGAGGTGGTTGTCATCTAAAGAAATCAATAAAGAAGATATAAAATACTGGAAGAGAAAAATTCCTCTTCTTATGTGTGAAATGCAAAAGTGTCTACCTTCAACTTTTTTCAATGCACAAGAACATTACCTCATACATCAAGTTGAGGAGATTGAATTGTGTGGACCTGTACCAACTAGGTCAATGTGGATGGTTGAGAGGCACTTGAAATTTTTGAAAGGCTTGGTTCGACAGAGAGCCATCCTGAGGGTTCTATGGTGGAGGGATATATGGTATACCAGACCATGGTGTACATTAGTGAATATCTTCCTAAGTTTGCAGCAAAGATCCATGTAGATCGTATTTGGGATCCCAACTCCATTAACAAATTTGAAGGGGAGTACTTGATGGGAAAAGGTAGATTGAGGAAAGTGAGAGGTAAATCTAAGATGTTATTGTAGTTAATTAATTCTTATAAATTTGGTAGAGAGTGGGATGCAATATATCTAAGATGTTTTTGATACAGCTGGTCGAGAGTGGGATGCAATACATTTGTATATTGCAAACAATCTTGATTGGATGATGGTATGGATTGAACGATGTGAACAAAATGGTTTCTCATTAACATGGGAAGGTGTTGCTTCATTGGTTAGAGAAGCTCATCGTAATGGAGATTCCAATGTTACTCCAATGGTAATTAATCTAGCACATGGTTTAAGAGGTGGACAGGTACGTAGAAATTTATTAATGATCATGACTCGTATGTTTCATATCAACTCATGATGCAAATAATTTACACACTTGAAAAATTGCAGGTCAAGCACCACAAAGCTATGTACTATCATGGCCACAAATTTTGCATAAAAAAGTTGGATGACACAAAGAAAACTTGTGATTCTGGGATAAGTGCAGTTTTCGAGGTCACCAATATATCATCTACAAATGACATACATCCTCAAAAATCTCAAAATCAATACTATGGCATCTTAGATGATATAATTGAGTGCGACTTTAACTTCTTCAAAGTAGTTCTATTTGTCGTCAAATGGTACAGGCTACGACTAAATCAAAATGATCCAGATAGAACTGTTATTCAACATGATAATGGATTTACAATGATTAATACAAGGTCATTTGAGCCAGTTGGAGATGAGCCCTATGTTCTTCCAAGCCAGTGTGAGCAAGTGTTTTACTCAGAGGTTCCACATAAATAGGGTTGGTCATTTGTTGTTAGACATGATCCAAGAGGAAGGCCGATAAAGTATAATGTTATGGAAGAAGAAGATACTGAAGATGATGAAGAAGTAGATGATGATGATGATGATGATGATGATGATGATGATGATGATGATGATGATGATGATGATGGTGATGATGATGATGATGATGATGATGATGATGGTGATGACGATGGTGATGGTGATTATGGCGATGATGATGATGGTGATGCTGTTGATGGAGATGATGATGGTGATGATGGAGATGATGGCGATGATGATGATGATGACGATGATGATCAATGACATAATTGAAATGGTTACATATTTATTGTGTTCAATTCTAATGATTACATATTTATGTTTTGCTTTAAATTGTAATGGTTACATATTTATTGTGTTCAATTCTAATGATTATGACATATGTGATTTATAATTACCAATTTTTTATTTATGATGCTCAATTAATTGTTGTTGATACATGTATATTTGTGTTTGATTATCACCCTTTTTGCAAATAGGCAATTGACTACAGACATTGTCACCTCGGCCTTTTGTTGATGATCTTGCATTCCATATATAAGGTAAATTTGTTCATGTTTACAATGTTACATATTGTTCATGTTATCTTCTAAGTTATTTGTAGCATATGTATCATGTAATATTTAGCTAACTTAAGATAAATGATTAACATATGCAGGAAATTTGACCCCTTTGGCGTGGATCATGCACAGTGACATGGATCAGCAGGTATAAGTCAATAAATAGACATAATTTTCTTATATTCTTCTTGTTTATCACTGAGCACGTATGTTATAAATAGACATATTATATAATCATATAATTTATATATAGACAAAGAAGAACCATATAGAAATATAATATATAATCACTTTCAACCCAGTACATTTTATATGTCTCATGTATAGACAAAGAAGAACAGTACGTATGGGTCATAACTTGATTATTCTATATATATTGACATGGCAATATCTCATTTGATGGATTGTAGCACCCACCAAATAGGTACTTGTCAGATCTATCTACATCAAATGAGGAAAATGAGGGAATGCTAGATGAAAGTTCTACATGTAGTACGGCTAAAATAGGGAGATCAACTAGAGGTCAAAAGATTAGAAAAAAATTTGATAAACGCATGCAATATTTCCTTGCTAATGGGGGGTCATGTTCTTATGATGATGAGACCAAAGGCGACATCAAGGTGACCTTTTGGTATAAACACATTGAGAAACAATGGGTACCCAATGAGCTACCTCCAATTAATACTGATTTTTGTGTTAATGAGAGGATATATCGCATTGCTCCATCCTCATTACATGGTTTGGGCCTATTTTCCATGGATGGGATAAAGGTATATTACAACAGAGTTGTTGAATTGTTCAAGTATGTCAGTCCGTGTTACAATTACAATGATTGGATGCGGATTGTTCAATATAAAAAAAGTATACGTAGGTATGCACTATCAGCTAATTATATACAAAGGAAAGAAAATGATCAAAGTAAAAGATTTGCAATGTACATTGATGGGAGACCAAAAGCGACAGGTAATATTGCAGGTTTTATAAATAGTACGCGACCTTCGTCAACTAATAAGAAACCCAATTGCATATTTGAGGCGCGTGAGGGGAATCAAGTTTTTGTATGTGCAATAAAATCAATAAGTGCAGGGGAAGAACTGCTAATAGATTATCATTTAAATCCAATAGATACAAACAAAGTTACTATTATGAGGGTGGTAAGTACTATATACCATTTTATTAATAAGTTTTTTTTTGCTAAGTCTATTGCTTTTAGTTCACTAAAGTTTTTATATTTAATCTTTGTCACAGGATGATATGGATCCCGCAGATGATAGAGGCCATGAGGATGCTCCTCCCACCCGTTCTTTAGGGGTAAACCTTATTAAAATTGTACAAATTAGATAGTTGAAAAATGTTATATTATTACGTTATTTTATTTATGGTTTTGGAGTTTTTATGATATTTTTACTGATATTCCTGTCACAATTTGATGTTCAGGATAAGGGAAAAGCACCCTCGATAGTAGAGGCAATAGCTACCCCCGAGGATGATGATCTTTTTGCAGATTCGCCTAATGTTATAATCATGTTGAAGAAAAAAATGAAACAAATCAATAAAGAAATAATTAATATTTTGTATGTAACAAATCCAACTGAGGAGATGCTGATGAGGCTAACTGAATTGAAAGCGCTCGCACGTCGGTATCCAGTAAGCAGTAATGAATCTTTAGTTATAAAAAAATTTCAATAAAGGTTAATATTTTATACTCTTTATGTTGTGAAATAAAATATATGTAATATGTGTTCTTGTTGCAGGATTTTATGGAATCTCTAGCACCTGGTCAAGGACAATGTGCGGATGAGGCCGGTACTAGTAGGCCTCCGGCCGCCTCAGGTAAAATAATCCTTTAGTTGACAAGTTACAAGGAATTTTTTCTTTCGAACATTCAAAAATTTCTCAAATTAACTCTTACTTTTATTATTTCAAAATGTCTTTGCTAACAATGTATTGTTTAGGTCATCAATTACAAGAGACTCCTCCTAGCCAGGTTGTCCATAGAAGATTGCCGAGTGCAATGTCGGCCACAAGGGCCATGCAAACATCAACGCCTTCAAGGGCTATGGCAGCTAGTAAATCATTGTTTTACTATATTTGGTTTTGTTCTAATTATGATTTCATAATTTGTACTTTAATCTTGGGTGCATCACATAGTGGATTATTTTTTTGGAGCAGGAGATACCCCGGTGGCACCGCTTGGTACACCAGATACTGATCAATCTGCATGTATTGGTGATAATTCACCACCATTTCCTGGATCTACCCGTGTTACTAGCACGGGAGCTACGCAGACGTCATTATTGATTGACAATAATGAATCAATGCCTATAAGATGTCCTCAGATTCTAGGTACTTTAAATAATTAATTTTATATTGTAATATGCATTTACCTATTCATAACAAGTTTTGTATTGATTATCCCATGACATTTTTTGCAGGAAATGATTTGTTTTATAAGAAGCTTTATGACCTCACATTGCATATATTCGGGCCCACCATACGTACAAGGTGGAACATCATAAGTGAACTAAGTTTATCCCACTATTTTTTTTTCATATCATTAATTGGTACAATATTTTTCCTTTCATTCCGGTCTTTTCTTTTAGTGGCTATATCTAACAAATTTGTGTTTTTCCTTAAAAGGTGGAATTTGCAAGAAAAAAGTTTAAAAGATCAGCTCATCAAAGATTTACATCATGAGTTTGGTAATAATATTTTTGATGAGAAGAAAATTTTAGAAAGAGCTTGCAAACATCTTAAGACTGTGAGGGACGCATATAGAAAGAGTCTTGTCCAGAACCCAAAGTACGAGAGTCCTCCCTTTATTTCAGTGAGAGATTGGAATGAATTTATTTTAGATGCAAAGGAGAAAGCGGATGCTCAAAAAGGAGTTTCACCAACAAATGCAAGAAGGTATGCAATAGTATTAACTACTAGTGATAAGGTGTTTGGCATGGACTTTTGAGATGATAATTAAATTTTGAATGCAATCATCATTTTTCAATATAATATCTTGGTATGATGTTTTAGACATTTTCACCATTGAATGCAATGTGTTCAGCATTTCAAAGTTTCATTTGTTATTCCATATACATGTTTTTATAACCTTTTTTTCAAACTTTTCATAGGTTGCAAGACACTTCAAAGGCAACAAAGGCCAGGCTGCAAAAGATTGGGCAACACAGACTTGGCGCTGGAGGATATTCAAAAATTAAAGCTCGCATTGTAAGTAGCAGTAAATGAATTGCAGAGAAAAATTATTTATAAAATGCAAATAATTTTGTTTAATCAAAAAATGCAGGGCTCTGATTTTAATTTAGAGGCCACGGAAGAACACAAAAAAATTGCCTTCAAGGAAGGCTATCAAGCTGTGGCTGAATGCCTATAGCAAGCTTCCACTGGCCCAACCGAAGAGTCTCCTGCATCATGTGCATAGGTAAATATGCCAAAAAAATATATTAGAAATTGAATACTTGAGCAACAATCAATTTGATAATAATGTCTATTACATTGCAATGCAGCCTCTTAATCGTGACACAGATCATACGACGCCGCATCATGAAGCCCCCGATGTGCATCATATTGTCCAAGGAGGTGCTCATTTTCTATTTAAAACTAATTATGTAATTATTAATACAATTTAACATCTTAAATTGAACTTGGTGTAACATTTTTGTGTATATTTTAGAGGATATAGAATCAGGTCATGCTGAACGAGTGCCGGAGGATGTTCAGACTGATCGCCATGTAGATCATGTGGCACATTCAAGTAAAGAAAATCTATGTTTTGTTCTTTTAAATTAATTTTTTGATTTATAGTTCTTTTACTTAGATAAATACTTGTAATTCAATAATATAAAATAGTGTGAATTTAACTCATGAAGTACTTATTGCAGCAGACCCCCCTTCAGCGCAGCGGCCTCCTGTTCCTGAACAGATGAGGAGGAGACACACATTGGGATTAGAATCAATAGAGGAGGGGAATGATGAGGACATTGATCTTCCTCTTAGAAATTATATGATTAAAAAAAATAGCCAGAAACCCAAAAAGAAATGATTGTAATTAACATTTATTGCTAATGAAAGAACATTGTCTTAATGGATGTAATTTTGTACTAGTAATGTTGATGAATGATGTCTGTTAATATGTGTTAATGAATTATTCATGAATGTTGTGTGTTAATGAATTATGTGTTAATGAATTATTTATGAATGTTGTGTGTTAATGAATTTTATGTGTTAATGAATGTTATCATGTGATTATAATGATTGAATGTTATATTTCAAAAATGGATGAATGAATGAATGAATGAATGTTATTAAATGTTAATGGGGAATTTAGAGTGATGTTAGGGGGGGGGGGGAAGGGGCCAAATGAGCTTCCACATTCACGTGGTTGGCCTTGTTTAGTAGAGAATATTAAACTATTCTTGAAACCAAGTGAAGCTCAAAATTTAAAGACAAGCTTAGAGTTTTTGATGCAGAGCCTTCTAATATCCCCTTAAGGAACCCTGTTCAACTCGAGGATTCAACAACGTCTTGGAATCCACTCAAGGAACTAGAGTTCAACTAGAGGATCAATAAGAAGTCCCTAACTTAAGGATATCAACCAAACACTCCTCTACAATAGGTTCACTGCCTTGATTCATTTTAGACAACTTATCAATTCACTTTGTCCATGTTCCAATTTCCCTCTCCTTGGGAACACTCCTAATTCACCTTTCATGCAATCACCTCTTGATTTCTGTCTTCAAGGATTCCCTTGATCCTTCTAAGGCTTCAAAAATCCTCAAATAGCCTAACTAAGGAGTTCCAACCCCTACCAAGCATTAACTCTATCCCAATCTTCAAAACTGCCTTTTGTAGGACTATCCAATTAGCCCTGTCCTACCAGTAAATTGCACTTTTCTCTAAAATTCCTCAAACACCATGGTGACTTCTTCACCTTTCCAGATACCCTTTATTGAGTTCTTCAAACCTTGCTAATAGAAATCCTTCAACTTGTGACTGTTGCACACTTCTATGACTGTCCCTATCAGCAATTAGGCCTAATTAGCTCTCCTCTTCCAAAGAAACTCCTATTTACACTTACTCTCAACCTTCCAACCTTTATAAAATTTCAAGGCATCTAATAAACATTAGAATTCCTTAATAGTTTGACCCTCTAAGCTTTCCTAGATACTTTTTCATCAAACCCTCCCTTTAAGGGTTTCTAGACTAGGGCTTCCTAGAAAAGACCCTAAATCAACTCAGAAAACCTTTCTAATGGCTCAAACACCTTCAAAAAAACTCTCTCAATCATTTCCAACACTCATTTACTAATTCCACCCTCAACTTGTTCATATTCACCACGTGTTGCTTCCCAAATGCACCCTTCACTGCCTGTTCAACAGTCACCTACTGTTCCTTTCTCCTTTCACTGACACCTGCATCTAGATCATGATAAAAACATAATATTTATAGGCCTTAGTACCTCTCCCACAGGAGATTATTAGAACACAAACAATTACGGGTACTTTCCCCTTTTTAATCACAACAAAAGTTGACAGTTCTGATTTACATGGAGAGCCAATTAGAATCAACTCTAACATACTTCACAGATTAAAAGCCCGCTGTTTAAGCTTTACACAACTTGTTGCCTATATATTGTAATTTGTAGTATGTACTTCATTCTATATATGAATAAGCCAGCTAGTTTGTTAATTAATGGCCCAATTTCTTTGAGAATTTACCAGCCTTTTCAGAAGTATTTTTGTTTAGGATGTCAAAGAGCTATGAAGAAGAAGAAGAGAACTTATGTGAATTAAAGTGTCAAGAGGGTGGTATTTATCTTTTGACATTTGGAGGGCGTGACAAGCATGTGTAAGCTGCCTCACTTGCATTTTGAATTTTATAATTCTATCAAATTTATCTTGCTCATTTGGTTTCGCTTGTGCAGGTTTGGGCCTGGGGCAATCCAAAATATCAATGAAGCTTTGAATAAGGTATGAAAAGATACTTATAAATTCACAAGGTATGTGATATTTGTTGGGTCATTGTATTTCATTATATCAATGGTTCTAAGGATAATTTGGTAGGTCGAGGGGGACAGAGATGCAACAGCTCTTGTCATAACGAATGAGGTGATTTCCACCATTTTTACAGGTTGGGTTGGATCATGAGAATAGTTATATAATTTGATAAGTAGGAATAGTTATATAATTTGAGACAGTCAAGATTATTGGCACACTTTCCAAAAAAGTTGATATTGGATTTTGGATATGTTATAGTTCTCCCAAAAGGGTATCTGGAATGCTAATTTTTTTATAGGTTCATTTGGAAAAAAATTGAGTTATTTGGGTTTGAACGCTGCTGGAGGGCTACTAGCCTGTTAACTAGGCCTAATTAGTAGTTTTGGTGAATTTATGTGTTTGGAGTTGTTTGAATGATAGAATCTGATTGAAACCTATTGAATCACCTTGTTTGACACATTTAACATCAACTTTGAAGATTTGGAGTCAGGTAATTGTGTTTGTGGGTTGAAGCGCTTTGAAGCCAATTGGAATCCTTGTGGGTTATTTATGAATTTGCCTAAGTCATTGTGAATCCATCACCTTTTTCATGCCACTCTGCATCATCTAAGGTGCATGTAGTATACCCTAAGATAGATAAATGTAAACCTTCTAAGGAAATACCTAAATGATGTTGGGAACTATCTTGAATTCAATTTTGAGGAAAACAAAATTATAATTATGACAAGGTGTTTATGAATAAGACAAATTTAGACAAGAATGACAAGCATCCAAGAAAAGGTGGACATGAAAAGAAGATAACTATATTTAAAGGAAGTCAAGATAATGTGCAAAGCCACAATAGGAATGTCCTCAAAAGATGTACCCTCTAATTTGGAAAATGACTCTAGAAAGTGTAATTCTTGACCCTGGGATGTGCAAGCTATGTTTTTAGATTTTTAGATTTTTTGAATCTAAGATGAGGACTATTCACTATGAAAATGACTAAGAAAGGTTATAAACTCTCAATATAAGAATGCCACTAAAATGCAAGGTATGAATTTATAATTTGCAAGGGTTTCCAATCAAAATATTCTAGATAAAGGAAAAATGATATATTTATGACCCATGCTATTTTGTTTCTCTATGTGGGACATTTTTTAGGACAAGTTTTGATGATTCATAAACACAAAAATCACACAATCACTTATGGCTGTAGGTATGACTGAAATGAAATGTTTTGTGTATATTCAGTAACTTTTTCAAGTTACAAGTTTTCACACTATCTTTCACAACAAAACACATAAACAAGTAGTCTAATATAAGGTCAAAATGGCTTCAATGAAGTATTTTACAACCATTACTTGGTAGTTAATTATCTCACATAGATGTATCAAACTACTAGAACTTAAAAGTCCTCTTGTAGGCACCTATGTTTTTTCCATTTTCTAGGTAATGTTGTTGTGTTAATGTAGATATATTTCAATAACACAACACCCTAGGACACATATTGGTGCAGGGGCACTTAACAAAACAACTAAGGACAATATGGTACTAGGTGAAGACAAGAGGGAAAAGGCATCTAGTCATGCCAATTGGGATATTCTAAGGCCAATAATGGCATACTGTAATGAACAAAGTACTTTGGAAGTCAAGAATTGTAAGGGTCCTGATAAAGCCCTATGGGCAACATAATGTAAAAATGGCCTAATGAGCCATAAGGGTAGCCTAGAGAGTAGTTTTATGTTTTTTCATATTTAATAAGGTCATTGAACCAATTTCAAGTCATTATTATGGGTCTAGGTGTTAAGAAAGTCATACAAAGCAAAGTTCATAATTTGAATTTTAAATTCTAACGTTCATGATGATTTTAGAGGGAAAACCAAAACTAAGCAATTGTTTGATTAATTAGTCATCTCAACCAACTTTGGTCAGTTGGACAATTGTATAAGGGTCTATATATGATGTCATGTCGAGATGAAACATGTTAAGCATTGTATGAACGGCAGAGTACAGAGATTGTATGGATAGTGACAGTTTCAATAAGATTTCTGTGTTTCTTGCATATTTTTGAAGTTTCTTTGATGCAATAACTATTCATTCATGTCGGTATGAGTCCTTTTTATAGTCTTTGATTAGTTTTAAGGTGCTTATTAATTCATTTGAAAAGATATATCTGTTGTCTCGTAGAAAGTTCTATTTGTTTACATTGATAATATGAATAAATGAAGGTTCCATTCCACTTTGTACATTTACCTGCTTCAAGGAATGGAACCTATGACTCTAACATGCCCTACTAACACCAAATAAGAAAGAATGATGTAGATCTGCAGGTTGAAGAGAAAAAAATGCAAAGTTGATTAGTGTTTGGACAAGTTTGGGTACCCAAATACATGCCATGTGTAACACAGCCGTACATCTGGCTGAACAAGGTATATATATTATTTGATATTCTTCAATAACATGTTGAACTTATGGTGAATCATGAATTTTATGACCTGGAAGTAAGTGGAAGTGCTAGATTGGTGATACCCTAGGGTGTAGAGGGTTTGAAGGGTGAATTTGGGGTTTTATAGCAAATGAGAACATAAGGTGAAATTGGTTGTTGATTCATCTAATTAGACATAAAATATGAGTCTCCTATGAATTTGGTGACTTTTGGACACATATTTGGCATAGTTGCTTTGTAAACTCACATGAAATACACTCAAAAAAATTGAGACAGTCATTTTAAGGGCATAGTTTCCAAAGCAATGCATATTGATTGTTAAGTATGTTTTAGATCGCCAAAAAGGGTACTTGGAATAGTTATTTATTTGTAGGGTTGTTTTGAAAAGTTGTGAGAAAAATTGCAAAAATAGCTACTGGAGGGCTAATTGGGGGCTTAAGGCCTGATTGGCAGTTTCATGAAAGTTGATTACTTAGAGGCATTCAGAAGTTGAAAAGGGTTTGTAACCTATCAAATCAACCTTATTAATATATTTCCAATGAATCTTGAAGATATAGAGCGAGGGTTTGATGTTTTGTGGGTTAAGTGCTTTATAGCCTATTGGAATCCTTGTAGGTTTATTGTGCATTTAAACTAGTTTAAGTGGATCCATCACCTTTAGTTGTTTCACTCTGCATCACATATGATGGGGATTTTGGGGGCATATTTTTTCGTCCACCTTTACTAAAATAAGTTAATGATTTAGAGGTGAACTATGTCAAGATCCTTCTATTATTCTATATCTTATTTTTTTATTTTTCATAGGTGACAAGAGAAACACCATAATTAACACCTAGATCACCGCACTTACTACCCTAAAATGATGCAGTCACATATCTAATTCATCATACTTAACCTCACAAATCAACGCAAGTACCTTATTGAAGTGATACACTTATTTTCTTAAAATGATGCAACTGTAATTGTAAAAAACATGTTTGTCTTTAAAAAATTATATTTAGTATTGTAAAATAATGCATTTGCAAACTAACCAACATTTCTATTCGATATATGAGAATTATCTCATCATTTGAATATGGATTGTGATTATAGGCATATATATCATTTATCGTAATTATTTTGTAGAAGTAATTAGCTATTGTTTATAGATTATTTAGGACTTCAATCTAAGATCTTTTATTTGCTGTTGAAGGCTTTTAATAACACAGTTACTGACTTCTTAATTTGTGGGCCGTTCATCATTGGTTTGGTCATATTGCAGGTGCTTGGGTAACTAGCTTGGTCTTAGGTTTGATACCATGTTCAGTTGCTACATATAGACCAGCTAAGATTTGAACGCAAAACCTTTCATTTGTTGTTGGAGTGTTCTATTATTGAACTATAAAAACTGAAGAATGATATATTATTTAACATAGATCAACACCCTTGTAAATGTTTGAAAAATATTTACTTTTACATATTGACTGTTTTACTTGTATGCATATATAGATATATTTTACTTCACGTGCTCATCAAAGTGTAGGTAAAATGTAGTGGTAAAAATTATATGCTCTTGCATTTTTCATGATGTTTTTGGTTCACTTTGTTTAGATACCTGCTAAATGCAATAATTAGCATAAAATGACATTTTCTTGTGTAAATTCAGCTTATATTTCAATCTATTTTTATGACTTATACCTAGAGATTCATTCCTAATCCCCAAACAAATCAGATACCGTTTGGGATCAGATATGTAGATGAGAACCTGACCTAAGTAAATTTTATGGTTATAGATTCCAACCATGACATATAAAATTCAAAACTTATATTTAATAGTTAGTTGATCATTATTCTAGTCATTGCAAGTTGATCAAACACATGTTGTGGTTGATTTATAGAGAACTAATGGTAAGGAAGGCTTGCTGCTCTGATTTGGGTCTGAATAGAGGTCCTTGGACTCCTTAGGAGGATCTTCTCTTGAAAAACTATGTTCAAACTCACGGAGAGGGACAATGGAGCCTTCTTCCTCATAGAGCAGGTATGTATGTTCAAGTAGGATAACTATTTATGTTTTGCTTAAAGTTGGTATCAATTGGTTGATCATTACATAGCTAAACATTTATGTAAAGCAAGAAATACGTAGAGAAATTTCTTACACTATTACCCACTACTCTATTGGAAAATTTTGTCATTTATGGGAAATGATGTCATCTATGAAAAAATTTGTCATTAATGGAAAAAGTTGTCATCTATGAACAAACTGTCATATATATGTGTGAAAAGTCCTCATCTATGAAAAAAGTTGTCATCAATGGAAAAAGTTGTGATCTGTGGAAAAAATTATCATCTATAGAAAAAGTGTCATCTGTGTGAAAAGTTGTCGTCAATGGAAAATTTATCATCTGTGGAAAAAGTTGTCATCTATGTTTATGTTGCCCATTGAGTAGGTTTGGTGAGAAAAGTTGTTATTTGTGAAAAAAAGTTGTCATCTGTGGGAAAAGTTGTCATCTATGTTTATGTTGCCGATTGAGCAGGTCTGGTGAGATGTGGAAGGAGTTGTAGGTTATGTTGGATGAATTATCTTCGCCTTGATGTCAAACATGGCAACATTTCACGAGAGGAAGAAGAGCTCATCATCGAACTTCATAAGGTGCTTGGTCATGTGCTCAACTAATCAAGAGTTAGAGCAAGAAGTCACTTGTGGAAAGGCTACAAGGGAAAAGTGTGGCAGGTCTAGTACTCTATAGTACGGACTTGAGGAGACCACACTAGTTGTTAAATCAGTGTTCTTGAACCATATTAGGACCATCCCCATCATTAAATTGAACTAATAAGTCCACTAGTGAAGAGTTTTGGTAAAGGGCTAGGATTAGGCCTATAAGAGAATTCTTGCAGAGGTTGTTTGGGATAGAAATTTGTTTGTTTCAAATAAAGTTTGGTTTTCTTCTTTGTTTCTCGATACACACATGGATCCATTGAATAAAAAGGTGAAAGATCTCTATAAATACGCAGTCTTCATTAAGGTTTGGGGAGAGAATCATTTTCTTTCTAGACTTCACAAATGGATCCATTGTAAGAGGTTTGGAACTATGTACTGTCAGGTAATGTCTTCCTCTATTCTTGTGGTTATTTTTTTAATTCATTTGAATATAGATAATATTGATGTAGAGTGGTTAGCAGAAGTGGTGGAAATTTCAAACTTCTTCTTCTATGACTCGGGAACCCCACTAGCCCTTTAGGCTCACCAAAGGCTACATACCCACAATTGACTCAACTATGCCTCCAAACACCTAAGATGGACCAAAATGGTGTAAAAAAGGTGGTTTCAACAAGAATCAATCATTTTTTATAGCCTTTACAACAACTATTGACCACAACCTTCAAATCTACCTTCTAGCCCTATGAGCCCCAATTAGCCCTGTTGGACTAGTTTTCTCCCTTTTTCTCTAACTTTTTCCAAACAACTTGAGAAAAAAATTACAATTTCAGACACCCTTTTCAGGGTTATTTAACATATGTAAACTTCAATGGTGACTCCTTTAGACCAGTCTTAACTTCCTTCACAAGGTACCCTCCTAATGGCATCAAAATCAAGCAAATAACAAAGAAACTATATCATTCTCTTATCCTCATCACTCCAAACTTTCATCATAGTTATAATATGGAAAAATATGATTAAATCCAAGATATTTTACACCTATTCCACAAGGAATGCCCAAAACACTCATTCAATGCCTTCAAACCCTTATTGCATAAGGTTTCACCAAACACCTACCTCCACTAACCTTGGAGACCAAATAATGGTTCATACACCTTCTCTTTGATGCCCTAGGACATCTCAAATCATTAGATAACCTTCTTGTACAGCCCAATATGCTGCTGTCATACTATTCCCACCAATCCACTATGGGACATTTCCATTGTTTTCTCAAAACTTGTTGTCTTCGCACTAGTGCTGCATCAAAACTTGTTAGATTTCTATTTTACATGTTAGTAACATGCCTCCCATGAATTTTGGGCCCTTGGATTCATGGGAGGTTCATCTATTTAAAGAAAACTTTTGTTTGTCACAGGAAAAACTCAAGAAAATAGCCTGAAATGAACCAACAGTCGTATATGCTGCTTGAAAACAAAGTGTTATTCATTCAATAATGAGTGAAATGTGTTTAAATACCCTTCTAATTCATGTATTTGATAGTCCCAAACAAAAAGAAGTTCAATACATTGAATGGAACAACACCAAAATGAAATTTTATTGCTTGCTTTCACAACAGTCCGTACAACAGGCTTTTTTTCTCCCTGTCCCCCTCCGTACAATGGATCCTTTAGACATTTAATGTCCCCTATCTACCTGCCTCAACCAACTTTAGACAATTGGGAGGTTTAATTAATCCTAAAACCTGTTAAAACTAATTTCCCTCCTAAAAGGTAATATGACCGTTTACATTCAAATTTAAATTAATAAACTTTATTTTATGCATTTAATTATGACTATTCTGACTTCCCAACTTACTCCATTGACCTACACATGGTCCAATGTATTTATTGAATGCTTCTAAACATGAAAACTACTCAAATCTAATCCTATTGGACTCTTTCACCTATTACATTGCTTTGATCACTTATTACATTATGTTGAGTCTATTACATTGTATTGGTCCTTAGACCTCTATCATGAATTTTACATAGTTTATTGAATCCAACACTGTCATAAGCCATTCTAGGCTTCAAAACTTGCCAGTCAACTTGTCTTGATACCATCTTCTCCTTCTTAGTTACTGGAGTCCTCCTTTGCTCAGATGCTCTTCTAGATGCCCCTACATCAAATATGCTTTAAAAAAGTCTTTCTTCTTGGTTGGGATGAGTCTATTATTGGCCTATCCATGGAAGCCTCATTTTTAACTTGTTCAAGGCATTTTGTCCCTGCAACATATCTAGTTTATACTTCCTGAGTCACCACTAGAGTCTTCAAATCTAGATATTTTGCACAAGGTTAGGGCACCATTGCCATTCATTTAAAACATGGTTTTTTCTTTAATAGATGATTTTTTCTTTAACAGATGATTTTTATCATTAATATTTGTGTGCTTACAGACCCTAATGTTGTTGCTCCAAGAACCCTAAATTGGAAATTTGTAGATGGGTTTTGGTGTCAAGAAATAATACAAGATTCATGTGATAAGTAAGAGATATTTTCCATAGCAAGCCAAATTGTGATATTGCTATCAGGATTCAACTTTGTAGTTTTTTGAGTCAAACTTTGCTTGCATCCTCATTTGCAAAACCTTCACCAAGTGTTGTGCCTTATGAACCATTCATTAGAAAGCCCCTTAAGCTCGTCAATTAATAAGTAGGAGATATTTTCCACAGCAAGTCAAATTGTGATATTGCTATCAAGATTCAACTGTGTAGTTTTTTGAGTCAAACTCATTGACCCGTGATTCATGAGTAGTGGTTCACACGAACCCATCTCTCATGAGAATGAATGGAACACTTATCACTCATTGGCTCTAGGTGATGCTCACAGAGGTGAATCACTGCGACTTCCAGAGAGGTCACCCGTCCCAGTACTACTCCAACTTGAGCGCACTTAACTATAGAGTTTCCTCCATGGTTAAACCCACTCTGCTTGCATCCTCATAGGCACAACACTTGGTGAAGGTTTTGCAAATAAGGATGCAAGCAGAGTGGGTTTAACCATGGAGGAAACTCCGTAGTTAAGCGTGCTCGAGCTTGAGTGGTACTGGGATGGATGACCTCTTGGGAAGTCCCGATGCTTCACCTCTGTAAGCATCACCTAGAGCCAATGTGTGCTAAGTGTTCCATTCATTCTTATGAGAGACAGGTTCATGTAAACCACTACTCCTGAATCACAAGTCAATGAAAAGAAGTCTGAATGCACCTTCGGTATGTAACATTTTAAAAAAAAAAAAAATTTGCATTGGTCTAAATTTTGACCAACTCTAAACCAAGCCATCCACCAATGCTTGGTCTAAATTTCGACCAATGCACTAGAAAATCGACGATGGTGCCATACATTCAACCAATAGTATGGTCAAAATTTTGACCACACTGTTGGTCGAATGTATGGCACCGTCGTCAATTTTCTAGTGCATTGGTCAAAATTTAGACCAAGCATTGGTGGATGGCTTGGTCAAAATTTAGGCTACCTCATTTTCCTTTATTGGTCGAAATTTCAACCGTTGCAAAAAAATGACGGCGATTTTTGAACCTGGACTGCAGTCAAAATTTTGACCTGTGTTTTGGTCAAAATTTTGACGAATACTAAATATGTCAAAAATTTGACAAAAAAAGAACGACGAGAGTTTTGGTCTTAAATTTGACCAATTACTATCTAAATTTTGACCAACGTTCATCAAAATTTGAGGTCAAATTTACTAGTGCCTATTATCATCGATTTAAATCTAACCTCTTGGTCTTAAATGTAAACTACCATCATAGCTCTATGATCTTGTTTTTATCTTTTCAACCATGCTACTTCATGGGTTGCAACTTGCCTTAGTGTGCAGGGCTCCCCATCGGTCATGAATCATGGGACCATATGGATCATTTCCTTTGAAATTTTAACAAGTCTACCCAACCAAATGAATTGGTCGTGGAATCTTCTCAAAATATATCTTTCCCATTATATGTTGAAATCCATTGGCATATGTGCACAATGCATTAAACCCTTGGTTTCCAAGTGTTTGTGTTCATCCTTCAATACTTCACTAACGCACATGTTATTGTATTACTTCACAATTTGATCATTTCCCAGGTCCTCAATCTTGCAATGGATATAAGTCATGTTGTATTCTATTATCATCACTTGTCGAGGAATGAAAGATAGGGCTCCATCTTTATCAATCTCAATGGATTTTATTGGATGCAACTTGTACTTTGGTTTCACTTTCTTAACAATGTTAATCAATCTGGGATTTTCTACACTATTAGCCATGATGTTTAACATGATTGCACTATAAATTTACTTGTCAAGGTTTATCTTACACCTCTCTACTAAACTAATGGCTAGGGTTTCTTCAAATTCTTGATTTGATCACAAATATCAACTTCTCCAACTCATATTTCACGTAGTATTTTCTATGAAGCTCTCAATTAATTTCACCAACTCACAAAGTGACAAAAAAATTTACTTTTCATGATTATATTTTAGTATTGAGCTCTAAAGGCTATTAGATAGTGCAATAAATTCTCTTAACTTGTTAACCTTACATATTCTCTATACCGGTCAATACCTAAATTAACCTGTACTTGTAAACATACTGATCTTTGTATACCTATTATCATAAATTCACAAAATCATAATACTGCACTATAATATATCTCAAAATGTTGATAGATCTTACTGTACATAATCATAAGCGGACCAATTTACTGATTGTACAATGTAGTTCTCCCCCTAAGAATGTAGTCTTCTTAGTTTGAAGTAGGATCGTCTTTACCAGAGGATGGTTTCTCTTCCACAACATTTTCTTCTTGCATTTTTTCTCCTGCTTTCCTCCACATCTTCTTTATCTCATTCTTCACTTCTTTAGGATCAACAAGATTTTTACCTTCCCTATCTTCATTTCTTAGTGACCGGTTCTTGTACTTACAATCTCTTGCTAGATGTCCAATCTTGTGACAATGAAAACATGACATACCTTTTGTCCTCCAAGGTTCAACATTACCTCTAGGGTTCTTTAATCGATAGTTGACAAACATGTGTCCATAGTTCCCATAAATAGTGCACATGATATTCATGTTTCCTTCTCTTCTTAGAACACTCACCGGTTTCTTAGGAATTATTAATGATGGTACTCTTGATCTGCAATGTTCTTCCTTGTGTCCAAAATTGTTTCATGTGTTAGAGTATCCTTTGAAACTTCCTTCAAATGATCTACTACTGGGTCTTGATCTTCACTTATAAGCTTGATGACTGAACTTTCCATAGTTATAGAAATAACCACTAAATAAATAAGATTTTCTTACCAATTTGCTTCTACACACATTAGTTGTATGAACAATCTTTCCACATTTGTAACAAGTAGGTCTATGAAGTTTCTTATCGGGGTTGTTTGTTTCTACTTTTGGATCTACATATGGATTTTAATTTTTAAGATCTGATGACTTACCAACTTTAAATGTTCCTTGTCCTATGTAACCTAAACCGGTTAGGTCATTGGGTCTCCTTTATCATTTTAATTTTTCCTCAATCTTTTTCATTCCTTCACTACCTTGGTTCAACTTCTCATTTTCTTCTTTTGTAAACTTCAATTCCTTATTTATTTTCTCATTTTATTTTCTAAGTCTTTTATTTTCACTTAGGATCTGTTGATTCTCTTGAGATATTCTAGAGAGTTATTCCTCCTTTCCTTTTAGTGAATCCTTAGGAGTTTTCTTGGCTTGTAGAGAAACTTTCCTTGTATATTCATATTTCCTTTTTCCTTCAATATATTCACACATCCTTCTGGCTTGACTTTCTTGTTCTATTTTCATTGTGGTTACTTCTTCAGTCAAGGTCTTATTATTTTCCATCAAGTCTATTGTTTCTGCTTCAACTTCCTCAAAGTTAGCACTTCCTTTAGATAGTTCATCAATATTTTACATACTTACTCTTAGTTGTTCATACAATTGTTTTCTTTTTGTTAATGAGGCCTTTAGTTTTTTCTTCAACTCTTCAATCATCTCATTGGCTGCTACCAACTTTTTTTCATACCTATAGCTTTCCATCTTCTTGGATATAGTCCTGAAGTTGTCAAAATTTTATTCTAGAGAGTCAGAGACTTGATACCAATTGTTGGAAATAATAGGTACTGAGAGGGGGGTGGATTAGAACTAATAAAACTTTCAAGCTTTTACTAATACATGTAAACAATAATAAAATAAACTTCCATACTATGAAGAATATAACAAAAACTATTATGCAAAAAGAGAATTAAACCAAATAACAATACAGACACACACATAACACACTTATTTTATCATGGAAAACCTTGGTCAAAGAGAAAAAGAACCATGGTGGGAATTAATGCCCATGAATCTTCTCACTACAATTATGAAGTTTGCCTTGTTAAAGACTTAAAATGTAGACTTGCCATGTTAGAAGTGATTAATACCCTGTTAGGAGTATTGAAAGACCTATTACAGTCTACCTTGCTAGAGAATTTTTACAACTATGTCAAGAGTGCACCCGATTAAGGGGTTTACAAAATTGTTATAACAATTAAAGAAAAAAAGATTAATGACTTGTATAATAGAACATGCTTGTTACGTCAGATCCTTTAAGCTCATATAATACATTTTATTGACCTTATATGACTACTCCACTGAATCACTTGATGACATCTTCAGATCTATTTGATATTGTACTATTATTTTTCTCCAAAACACTGCTCTATCTATCTCACTAAAACATTAAAAAATACTTCATACCTTTTCTCCATAACAAATTTAGGGTTCTGATCATCAACCCTAATCACCATCAAAAAAAATTTCTTAAACCATAACACGTTTTACTTTCACCACCCTATTCAATGCTTGCATCTTTGTTTTCATTCCCAAGAAAACAAACTTATTTATTATTTTCTCTAAATCCACCTAGGAATCATACACAATCAAGGTTTTGATCCCAATAAGTGTAATTAAATGATTCCTTATTGACCATACTTTACTTCCTGAGTGTCTATATTCACTACATATACAAAACTCATTACCGCTCACCAATCTGTCCAAGTCGACTTGATAAACTATGAACTTTATTATTGACTAGTTGAAACATAACGAACTAGCTACCTATCTGTCATACTAAGTTGCGGTCACAAACTTGTGTTCACCTATTTCCAATACACTTTTCTCTTCAACTACTATGTACAATTCATCAATTCCCTTTACCAGTTCCAATGTCTTACTTTAGTCAATTTTTTGGTTTACCTATCTTACTTTTTGTTTACCAATTTGACTAACATCATGTACTTTGCACTATTCTTTGTACCTATTCATCTTATGACATCAAATGAATGGATGATTTCCATCAATGACAACAAACATCAAATATGCACTAGGTTCTCACACCAAATATAATGCCAATAATTGACATTATAAATGATTAATCATGTACATTTATCTTGTCCTTATATCTCCTCTTACATCATATATATCTCTACTCTATCTTATCTTCCTTTTCTTATATTATATACATCTAACTACATCTCCCATACACTATTACTTACATATGTCTCTATACAAATATCTAGCTAATAGGATGTGACTCATTTATTCTATTCCTATTTTATATGATGTATGTTTAATATGAAGATCCATAAGAACTTTACAAATAATTATGTTAGATTATGTGTCAATTTCATTTGTATTTGTACCTTTCCTACTAACATCATACTCTATTTCAAAATGTTGTCTTATTTATTAGAATATATGAGGAAGTGATGGAATTGGTTTTCATTGATGTCAAAATCTGCATACCGACACTTTGGCTATTTCGGTTGGTGTTTGACATGTGTTGTTAGTTGTCAGTGGTATCACAAGGTTTTTTGGTTATGCATAGGGAAGGTTCAAAATATAGACATGCCATGTTCCCTAGTGTTTCAAGTTCTTCTGAGATGGATCTTGCATCAAATATTCAATTCAGTACTCTATTGGTGGTAATGGTTATTTTGTTCATCCATCTTTTGGACCTAATTACGATATTCAAATAGCTTTGATAAATGTAGCGTGTATTGTAATATCCTAAGTTTAACCTATTTGTGGATTGTATTATATTGTGTTATGTTCTCTTATGTATGTCCTAGATTTAGGATTGATGCTATGAGTTAGATGAAAATATAATATATTTTGCATTTTTTATATCGTACATTTGGTGTGAAGCTGACATATGTAAGATCATATACCGGTATAAATAAAGGAGAACCTTTTGTATCTAAAAATAAGTACATAAGAAGTAATATGTGTGGCTTATGAGGATTACATGCAAAGTAATTGTGAATTTGTTTGCTAGATATTTATGTTCATGCATATCAGCCTATCGATCTCATTGGTGGATTCTATCTCTTTTCATATTTTCTATCTGTGAATCTTCTATTGGTAGTAAGCCCTTGTGTATCAACAATGAGCCTTAATATTCTGGCAGTGAACCTTTGTATTTGCAGTGAGAAGTCATAGCAGTGAGATGTTGTAAAAATCACCATAATGGTGTCACCTGAATAGGTGTTTTTTCATTTCAAGAGAATTAACTTCTCTGTGGTATTTCCCATCTTAGGTTTTTCATGTAAAATATGGTGTTCTCTATGTCAGTGTTTCTGTATTCTATATTGAATATATTTTATGTGAATGTTGATATTCTTAATTAATAAATCTAAATTTGTAATATATGTTAACTATGAGTTGACCAATAGAGAAAAAGTGTTATAAGATTATGTGGGAATAACGGATTCACTCCCCCTCCAACTTAGTTATTCAATCTATTCAACAATTGGTATCAAAAATCAAACCCTTGTAGTTTGAGCTTAACTTCTTAAGAGAGATCTTGGAAGCTAGTTGAACAATTGAAAGGAGGTTTCTACTCTGAAGAAGACTGGTAGATTATGTTGAGTGACATTGAAGGTACTAAGTCATAAAATGAGGAACTATAGGAAAACTTGATGGAAGAAAACACTTGGATAGAAAAATTAAGAGATCAAATTGAGAATTTAGAAGCAAGGCATAAGGAGGTCACTCAAGAGTTGAAAGAATCAAAGAAAATAATTACAGAGATAGAATAAGAACTAACTAAACTAAGAAGATCAAAATATATCAGTACATAATTGTATCTAGAAACAGACTTGAAGAAAGATTGTGGAGAGAATCCAAATGAAAATATCATCAGAGATGGGTACAAGTCAAAGAAAAGTCTGGATTACAAAATTTGAATTAGAAATGGAACTAAAAGAATGGAAATCAATAGAAGAAAATTTCAAGGTAATGATCAGAAAGAGTACATAACAGAATGAGAAGTTGGAACCAGAACTAAAGATTCAGAGATCAGAAACTAAGGAGTGTGAGAGCAGTGCTATCTTAGATCAATTATTATCCTCTCAAAAAGGACTCAAGGACAAACTAGGTTTGGGATTTATCGATGAATGTTCAAGTCAGATGAATAAAGGAAAGGAGAAGGTAATTGAAGATAATTCAAAGATCAAGGTGGAAAGAGAGGTCAAAATTTAGGACACACCCTCAAGAGAGACTCCATTGAGACATCCAAATGCTCAAAGGTATTTATCTTTTAACAGTTGATGTTATATTTCCAAAAAAATTGGTCATAAGGAAATAGACTTTAAGATGATAAATATTCAAAGGAGTCAAAGAAATAAGTTTCATAAGTCTGGTCATGAGAAGAATGAGTTCAAAAGTCAAGATTCTAATTGGGAGAAGGATAATGTTATGAACATAATTTTTCATGGACATTGTTATGTGTGTCATAAGTTTTTTCACAAAGCTAATCAGTGTAAGGAAAAATAATTTTATCTAGAAAAGGAATGTGAAATATTTTAAGTGTGGAAAGATAGGTCACTATTGTTAAACCTACAAGTTTTCTAATATACCAAAAAGAACTAGGCGTGATAATCATGTTGTAGAATCCAATGAATCCCTAAAATAGAATATGGAATGGAGAAAGAAATGTGATGATATAGATGTTTTGGTGGTACCAGATCCTAGTATTGTTCCCTACCGATAACTAAGACAAAATCTATGACTTAGGGGGACTACTGAGAAATTTAATCATACACCTCCCTTGCTTCTAAGAGGTATCAGTTGTAATTTGGTGGTTACCAAGGAAAAGGGTAAAGAGTTAATGATGAAAAGATGGTTTTTGATCATTGATAAGAGAAGTACATTAGTTGCATCAATAATAATCAATTCAAGTGGGACTTTCAATTTTAGACATTCATGGATTTTAAAAGGAAAACTTTTTCAGATCAGTTGGTGTTATTGCATGAAGTTTGTCATGTAAAGAGTTGCAAATCACTTGAGCGAGAAGAAGTTTGAATTTATTTTTTATGGCACCTAAATTGGCTACTCAAGTTTATGCAAAAAGAAAGATGAAGAAAGAGATTGAACTGAAGGAATTTAATCAAGAAATAATAAAATAGTTGGAATTTGGATTACTAGAAGATGAAATGCATAAAGTAAGATAGCCAGGGATAGACATTTGGGGAGAATTTCCATGGTGCAACAATAAGGATTTTATCCTATTTATGGTCAAAAGGTTTCAAGGAGAGACAATATTGTTGGATAGACCATGCACCATAAAAAAGGAAATAATCAAGAAAATCAGTGGTCTATCTAGTGAAGATGAGGTACCTACAAAGAAATCAATCATTTATGAATATGTGGAAGCCCTAACTGTGATTAGAAGGGATCAATGTGTATTCACAATCTACAATATTGAGGATCCTATTGTGAGGTATGTTGCAAACAACAAGTCTTAAAAAATTCAATTTCATAATCATGACGGTTCTACGTCTGTTGTAGATATGTATATAATATGAAAAATGTTGCATGAAGATGCTAAGATGGATTTGTGAAAAATACTATTAGATAATTTGTTATTGAATGTAAAAATAACAATGGAAGATGGATATGGTTTCAATTTTGGATCATTGGTCAAGTGTCTGGCATTTTATTTCATGGGCTCTTTACCTAGTAAAGAGAATGTTGTTTGGAGGATCGACATCCCTATCAGTAGACAAATTTAGAGGTATCTGGAAGGAATGGAAAATAAGTCAAATGCCTACAAGGCATACTTCTTGTCCCTTTAGGAGAAATTAAGCTCTAGTTTGGTGGTTACTAGCATTGTATCGCTGAGACAGTTTGATGGTGGTTACTTTTTGAAATAGAATAAATTGGAAGTAATCATCAGTGGTTCACCTTCTGAACCTTAAAATATGAAGGCAAGTTTGAAAGGTAAGGAATCTATCATAGTTTCAATATCTAATAGTGAAGAGGAAGTTGTTGGTGAGAAGGAAGTAATGTTGAAATAATGAAAAAATAAAAAGATGAAGAAATATCAGAAGGAATATTAGTAGAGAAGGAAATGGAGAAATCCAGGGTTTCACCAAAAGGATTAGAAGAAGTTGATCCCGATGTTGTTAAGTCAAAGTGGGATGACATTGAGTTTGACAAAGTTGGTCAATTATGGGCTGAAATTTTTGCAGTCGATAAGTCAATTGTATTGAAGCTACTTATAGACCATTTGATCAATAAAAGGACTATAGTATCCAGAATATCTGGTATGCTACTTGGTGGAATAGTTGTACAAATTGAGAAGAATCTATTGTAGTTTAGTGCTGATTATTAGACAGTGGAAAGAAAGATTGAAAAGAAGTGTGATAGTGATAAGAAAATGCTATATTTTCTTATTAGTAAAAAAAGAGATTTCCTAGAACAAATCACAAAGTTTTATCGATATTATCTTTGTTTTCCTACTGTAGTTGACAATTTCAAAGGAAATAGCTTAGGGTGAGATCAATATGTTGGGTAAAACATATGATATACCCAATGATAAAGAAGGAAAGAAAAGGATGTGAATTGGTGAACTACAAGCTGATCTTCTATCTCAATGAAGGCAAAGGGAAGACCTAATAAAGAACTTTTGGCTTGTGAATGATATGGTGGAATTTAGGATGGAGCATATTGTTGGCATCATAACTAATGTTGAGAACTTTGAGCAGAGGTTTTCTTGTTCAGATTGGACTAGATCATTTGACAAACTAGTGGAGTGTGAAATTTTGTGCACTCATATGGAGACAGTGATTGCAGAATGGAAGGAGTTTCTGGTATTGAAGGAAAGGCATACAAATGTATTTATAGTCAAAACTGATGTTTTATTGCAAATATTTTTTCGTGTTTTCATTTTTTGGCCCTTTTTCATTATGGAAAAAAGGGGGAGAATATTTTTGGTAAAAATAAAACAAAAAGAATAGTATCTATTCCAGGGGAGTATTTTTGGAACCTTGTTTTTGTTTTTGTTTGTTTTAAGTTTTTTTTCCATCAATACCAAAGGGGGAGATTGTTAGAATATATGAGGAAGTGTTGGCATTGGTTTTCATTGACATCAAAACCTTCATATCAACCCTCTGACTATTTCAGTTGGTGTTTGACATATCCTGTTAGCTATCGGTGGTATCACAAGGTTTTTTTCTTGTGCACAAGGAAGGTTCAAAATGATGACATCCCATATTTCTTGGTGCATCAAGTTCTTTTGAGATGGATCTTGCATCAAATATTCAAGTCAATACTCTATCAGTGGTAACTATTATTTTGTTCATCTATCTTTTGGACTTGATTATGATATTGAGACAACTTCAGTAAATGCAACATGTATTGTAATATCCTAAATCTGACCTATATGTGGATCATATTTTATCATGTTATATTCTCTTATGTATTTCCTATATTTAGGATTGATGTTATGAGTTAAATGAAAATGTAATATATGTTGCATTGGTGATATCACACATTTGGTGTGAAACTAAAATATGTAAGATCAAATATTGGTATAAATAAAGGAGAACCTTTTGTATCCAAAAAGAAGTAATACATGTGGCTTATGGGGATTATATGTGAAGTAGTTGTGAATTTTTTTATAGGAGATCTCTATTCATGCATAGTAGCATGTTGATCTTAGTGGTCTATCTCTTTTCATATTTTCTATCTGTGAGTCTTGTATTGGAAGTGAGCCCCTATGTATCAACAATGAGCCCTTGTGTATTGATATTGAGCCTTAATATTTTGGCAATGATTTTTTGTATCTGTAGTGAGAAGTCTTGGTAGTGCCATTGTAAAACACACCATACTGGTGTCACCTTAATATGTGTTTTTACATTTCATGATAATTAGATTCTCCATGGTTTTCCCCATCTTGGGTTTTCCATGTAAAATCTAGTGTTCTCTGTGTCGGTGTTTTTGTGTTCTTAATTGTATATATTTTATGTGAATATTGATGTGCTTAACCAACAGATCTGAAGGTGTTATATATGTTAATTGTGAGTTCACAAATAGAGAAAAAGTTTTATAATCTTGTGTGGGAATAACTGATTCACCCCCCTTCTCAGTATTCAACCTGTTCAACATTATCTTCAAGTTATCTTGGCTAGATACCAAAAGGATATCCTTGTGATTATAAAATTTATTACCTCATTGTATCTTATCTCATTGTATTTATTAACTCTATAGTTACATTTAAGTGAGAAGATGCTCTACCTCTAAAAGGATGGTGAAGATTTGGATTTTATAAGCTAACTTATGTGCATCCTAAAGGACTCCAAAGATGTGATCTAACCATAGGCTTATATAATTCCATATTTATAGTTGTATAGATTTAGAAAAAAAATTAGGATAACCTATTTGAATGTAGGAAAATAAAATCACAAAAGAAAACTCAAATATAGAAAGGATATCCACAATTACAAAATATAGAAAAATACTCCTTAAATTCACTCAATAAGAAAAATCCCTAATGAATTGGCACTTTATATATTGGTATGTGTACAATGTTGAGTTATTTCTATATAGTCCTAAAAATTTAGCACCCATTATTCTTGACTAGGACCTATTAGACCCCATTTTGGAAATTTTGAGGTTTGAATGCATGTTATGCTTGATTCTAGAAACCTGTCTTTTCCCCCTACTTCTTTTCTCCTATCTTGACATCCCCTCCAAATTATATCCCATTTCCCAGGGTACAAAATGCCAATGACGTTATGTCCTAGGAAATTCGGGCCCAAATTTTTCCTAGGGCCTGATGCTAGGGTATTAGCAAGATTTTGAATCTATGGTCGGCCTAGATCATTTTTTAATCTTCAAATGATGGAGTAAAGTATAAAAGGACCTTATCTCTCTTAATTTTTTATATCATAACTAAGTGCAAGCATTTTGGCAACCAAGCAATTGAATTTTCAAGCAATCAAGAGCAATTAAGCATTTGGATTCAAGATTTGAAGGAAAACATCCAAGATCAAGATCTCCAAGTCTCCATTTCTTCAAGATCTATCAAATTAAAGGAAATATTGTCCAATTGAAGAAATTGTATCTTCCATGATGGCCAAGTAGAGGAATTCTATATCAAGCAATAATATTCTTCTTTCATTCTCCTCTCTCCTTCGTTGTAAGTGATTTTCAAACATATCAATGTTCAAGATCTAGGAGTGGAATTCATATATCCATGCATTTGTGAGGTAATACTTGATTATACTTCATATTCCAAGGCCAAATCTTTTGATTCCAATAATATTCAAGCATATTCATGGGTATGAGTGATTTCTACATCTATCCATGAGGGTTTATGCAAGGTAAAACTATCATTTTCCTTTTTACATACTTTCCTTTATGCAATCTCTTTCCATTTTAAAGGTTTATTCCTAAACAAGGATTTGACCAAGAAAAAACCCTTTAGAAAACCTTTTATCCCATTTTTATGTGTGCATGTACAGGTTACAGAGCCACTAGAATCAGATAGATAGATTGGGTACAATAAAAAATCTTCAAAAAAATCTAGTCAAAATTGCCAAGTATAAAATGCCATTGATGATCTATCCTTGGGTATAGGACAATTTGTATCTTTTCCCTAGTACTTTCAACTCAAATTCCACCTACAAGTCATATTTGAGCTTTGCTTTCCAGTTTTGAACTTTTATGCTCAATATTAGTCTATTTATGTCTGTTATTTCTAGTTTTCTACATCTTGTCTAATTAGGCACTTTAATCACATTAGTATATCATTTCCATTTCATCAATCATATATCTTAGTGAAGGAATCTATTGTCCCACTTAGTGTTTGTGTCTCTTCTTGAACCTAGTGGGGCATATTCCTTCTGAATGTGTACTTGTTGAAAAGGGACGTGATTTACCCTTATTTGCATTTCTTTTGTTTCTCAATTATACAATTTATAGATTTTTATAATATTTAAAATAGAAAAAATACTAATTATAGCCTAATATCATAATCAAAACTTTAAAATGGCACCAATTATAGTGCTAAAAAATTTACTTTTAGAAAAAAAATCACTTTAATTCAAGATTATATGTGAAAGTTACAAGGCTTTATAGTTTAAAAAATGTGATTATCTACTATATCTCGTGAGAAAAGAAACTTTTAGAAAAATGAGATCATTCATGTAAAACATAGTCATACCATTACAAAGAGCACAAAAGTCTATCCCAAATTAAAAATATTGTGCTAAAAAGAGAAGGTTGTAAGCTCAAAATATTAACTTTTAAGTTTCAAGAATTGTAAAATCAAATGACACAATGGTGAAGGGGATAATATTATAAAAATTTATTGACATGATTATTACATCACTTTCTAGAAAATGTAAATGCACATAATACTCCATATTCCATCATGATTTGATGAACCGCCCTTAATTGACTAGAAATTACTTTGTTGATGAAAAATGTTGAATTTTAAATCAAAACCACCTTACCAAGGATAAAATTATTTTTAATGGGTAGGAGATTATTTTTTAGAAAAAGTTTTTTTTTAAAGATAGTTAAGTGGAACTACTGGGTTATGTGGCGAACGGTAGAGCATTTCTTAAGTAGAAAATCCACCTCAATGTCTACCTAAACTCTCATATGTGATGGAAAATGGAAGCAATTGGAGGTGTTCCTCGTGCTATTTCTACTATCAATAACATTTTTTATCATAATGGAGGTGGTTGAAACCCACTCCTACTAAAGTATTGTGGGGCACTATAAGGTAATTTTCAAAATTATTTGATGTAAGGAGTTGCACAATTCAAAAACTAATGTCGTGTTTGCCAGATCTTGATGGATTTATACAAATTAGATTTTTTTTTATGAAAATAAGCATTTTAGGGCCTCTTGGACATTATGCTAGGTTCCATTTGACCTCAAAATATGTTAGAAATGAGCAACGTGTATCTAACAATAATAATAATTGTTTTCAAGCCCTTATAGATTTGGCCTCTAATATCCAACTAGGACAAAAAAAAAAGGAAAATCTAACTTTCTCAACAATTTTGGATTCAATGGTGAGAATTTCTAATAATGTACCTACAAATACTAAGTTAGGAAAGGAATTGATAGAATCTAGCATTTCTTTCAAACTTTTCTTGTTATTTGGATAATTTGAGGATATAGAGGAAGAGCATATTCACATGCTTTGGAAGATAATGGAATTTTATATCAATACCTTGTAAAAGTCGAGGTCTATGACTCAAAAACCATTTTCTAATCCCATGTAAAATTTGGTCGTGAAGCCACCTAAGAATACAATAAGTGAAAAGGAAAGCATTATAAAAAAAATTAAAAAATGGAAAGAATAAATTATATTATATTAAAAAAAATAAAAAAGCATACAAGCATGAGGTGATTACAATAATAAAAGTAAGGGAGCATATGATAAACCATCCAAGTGACTAAAATAAATGAAATATGGGATAAACTAAAAGAGACTGTAAGTAAACTTAACTAAGTGTGAAAACAATCTAAGTGTATAACTATTAGGAAATATATCCTAGTCACACTAACAAGAAGCACATGGAAAAATATTAACACCATAAAATAACTATTGATGTAGAATTACAATAAATCACTCATGAAGACAAATATATGAACATATTGTTGGCATTAAGTAGAATTGCCACTAGTGACAACACTTATTTGCATTCTGGGTGCAAACTGAGCAGACAGTACAAACTGAGCAGAAAGTGCAAACTGAGCAGACAGTGCAAACCGAGCAGACAGTACAAACCGAGCAGAAAGTGCAA
This sequence comes from Chamaecyparis obtusa, assembly GCA_027943335.1. NCBI lineage: Eukaryota > Viridiplantae > Streptophyta > Pinopsida > Cupressales > Cupressaceae > Chamaecyparis > Chamaecyparis obtusa. The sequence goes on along the minus strand of BSBK01002127.1, from coordinate 1,128,805 downwards.
ACTGGGCAGACAGTGCAAACCGAGCAGACAGTGCAAACTGAGCAGACAGTGCAAACCGAGCAGACAGTGCAAACCGAGCAAGTTAGTACAAACCGAGCAGGACAGTGTAAACCGAGTAACATCATGTCTACCGAGTCACTAGTATTTATCGAGTTCAAAACCTACCGAGTGGTCAGTATGAACCGTGCCTTCACTTCTACCGAGTGCATGATGATGCCGAGTAATGCAGTGGACGCCGAGTATCAGAAAGTCACCGAGTTAGTTTGCAGGAACCGTGTAACCATACTTGGGCCAACTTAGTAGCACTTATGTTTATTTGTCAAGCCGACTTTCTAATTGTAATTGTAATTAATTGTTTAAGACTTGTATATAAACAATGTTGTAAAAATGTCAAGATGTATGTAAAAGCATGTATGTGAAAAAGAAAGAAAGGAAGAGATAAGCGAATTACAAAGGGCTTCAGCAGTATAAGGAACAGCAAAGACAAATTCATCATAGAAGGTGATCAGTACATCAGCGAATCTCAATCAGCAATCCAGTTGCAAAGCAAGAGATCTACTGTTTCATCCTAACAGGTGAATCAGTACTAAAATCCTTTAACCGGGTAGACTTAACAGTCTTTTGTAAAATCTCTTTATCGAGTGCATACTTCATTGTATGTTTGTAAATCCTTTAACAGGGTGGATTTAACAATCCTTATTGCTCCTAACAGGGCAGATCATCAGAAGTGATCAAATTGTAAGCCTTAACCGGCCAACTTTATTCTACAGTATTAAAGCTTTGTGGGTTTCATCCCCACCCCAGTTTTACTTTCTTTTTGGAAGGTTTCTGGGTAACCAAATCTATGTGTCATTATTGTGAATGCTTCTAAGTTTCATGCTTTCTGTATGCAAAGGTTAAAGTAAATTACATGTTAATACATCTGTAATTGAAAGAAAATTTGGAGTTACTGATTCACCCCTCCCCTCTCAGTAACTTGGTTAATTCCTGAATATTTCCAACAATTGGTATCAGAGCAGCATTGGTTCTCAAGACAAAGCTTAACTAGCTTGAGCAAAGATCCAGGACAATGGAGGTATTCAAACTGAACAAGGTGATTGAAAATGAAAAGCTAGATCTTGAAATGGCCATAGCTAAACTTAAAGAAGTAAAAGAACATCTTTCCCAATCCCTAAGAAGAAGGAAGGAACTTGCAAATCAGAGGAATGATCAGAATTACATTGAAGAAAAGATTGAAGATCTTTTTCCCTCAAATAGCTCAGATGAAGCAAACAATGCTGTCAAAGAACTCCTAGAAAAGAATGGGTCTCTGCAAGAAGAAGTGAGAAAATTAAAAAGAGAACAAGAGCTACACTCTACAAGATTTTGTGAGATCTTGGAACAAAGAAACAAGTTGAAAGATGAATTAGATGGAAGGAACATTGAAGTCCAAAATAAAACCCTTCAGCTAGAAAACCTAATTGATCAGATCTCTCATACAAATGAGGAAATTCTGAATCTAAGATCAGAAATAGAAAGCACAAGAGAAGAACTAAGATCTGAAAAGGAAATCAATCTAAGATTGGTGGATGACCTAAACACTGAAAAAAAAATCAATGAAGGAATGCTGAAAAGTCAAGAAGACTTGAATCAGCTGTATGAGCGAAATCTTCATAGGCAAAAAGGAAAAGCAGGACTTGGATACAAAGGAGAAGGTGAATCCTCTAAGCAAGGTACTCAAAGAAATCAAAAACCTACTTGTAATCATTGTGGTAAAATAGGACATACTTCAAATAAATTTTGGAACAATGAAAAAGCAAAATTCAATAGAAAATGTTACAACTACAATCAACATGGTCACAAAGAAAATGAATGCAGGGAAAAACCAAGATTCAGAGGTAATTGTCACAAATGCAACAAACAAGGTCACAAGGCATCCGAGTGCAGATCCAAGACATTCAATCCAGCAGAACAAATTATGAAAGCAATGTTTGGATGGGACTACAACACCTGGTGTAGATGTCATTACTATGGAGAATATGGACACATTGGCATGAATTGCATAAAACATCATCTAAGGAAAAGAGGTACTACCGTAAGATGCTTCAAATGCACTAAACTCGGTCACATAGCCAGAAACTGCATGAATGCTAGTGAAGTTGAAGATGGAAAGAAGAATGAAGCAACTAAGGTCAGGAAACAGGTGAGACAAAAATGGATTCCTAAATCTACCGACCAAACTAGTCCAAGTAATGGAATGGGTGGCTCTACCGACTCAAACTAAATTTCCAAGAAAGCACTGGAACTGTATTCTCATAGACCAATCTCAAGCAGTTCCAGAACCGAATTAAAAGAAAGATCTAAATCAGCATGCAAGATGCAGTAAGATCACAGGAAGGTTGGTATCAGTCTTTACCGAGCAAGGTCGGTACCAATCTTTACCGAGCGAGGTCGGAGCAATATGAATTCTCAAGTTCACCGAGTTGCGAAGTCTTTACCGAGCAATTAATTCTTAGTGGGTGATAGTCTGTCGAAATTCATACCCTAATTTGTACTGAGCATTAATGACAAAGTTGTAAACAAAAGGCAAGTAATCGAACTCATTCTTCACCACGAACCTTTAGCACTTTGAGAGCAGAAAATTTCAAGAGCAACCCAGTGATTCAATACTTTTGCGAAAGGAATTTTCTGTGAGCTACCATGGCATCATCCAGCACCTCAGCGAAGAAAGGATCTGATATGTTAGTCCAAGGGGAATGGAAAGCACCAGATTTCAAGATTGTGCCCGCAATTGCAGCAGCCCTAGATCCGAACGGAGCTCAATCTCAGATTCCTCCTAAGGTACTACTTATTAACGATATCCACAATCATTTCAACTGTTCAATTCATGAAATGGGGAACCTAGAACTAGATATTGTGCGTGAGGAACTGTGTGTGGATGGTATTCTCAAACCCAAGCACAAACATCTGGAAGATAAAGGTTTAGTTCACATTGCACATCTACCTCAAAACTTTCGGGAGAAATGGGTTAGATACATTCTCAGCCCTGTACATGATGGCAAGATTTGGCTTGAGCAACCCATAGAGATCACAAAGAAGATGATTCATCAAATCACCGGTCTTCCCATGTTGAACAAAGCAAAAACTACCAAAACCCTAGGTCGGACGGAACTAGAGAAGAAAACCGTAGCCGAGTGGGACGGTAGAGGCATGAAAGTTAGCAGCATTACCGATGCTGAACTAAAGTTTGGTACACACATAATTGCCCATAAGATTTACAGTTCAAGTCAACAGAATAGTGTCTCCTGTGAAGCTATTGACCTAGCATACAAAGTGGTCAAGAATAACTTAACATTTGACTTAGCAGACTTATTGTTAAAGCAGTTTAACAAAAACATGGAAAGCATTCAAACTTCCAAAAACAATCCATGTAAGTTTGGATCCTTATTGGTCTGTTTATTCTTCTATGCTCATAAATTCTTCCCTTCTAAAGGAAAAGTTGTATGGAGAAAAGATGTGCCAGTCCTTTATGAAATAAATGAATACATCTCAGAAATGGGTGAAAATTTTGAAAGCATCATGGATAATTATTTTGAGTCTTTCAAAGAGAAAATGAATGATAGATTCCGGATTCCACAGAAGTTGGTGGAAGATTACAAGGATGACATTTGTTTTATGGTGGATTGTGACAATGTATATATTCAAGCAGCTAAACCGAGGACTGTATATGTAAAACCTCTTCCTTATGAGGTAAATATTGATGAAACCAAGAATATCATTGAAGCTTTTCTTAATCAGCCTGTCAATCCCAAAGCTCCATATTTTGGAACATATGATGAAGCTAAGGTGAGAATTGAACTAAGCATAAAGCTTCCACAAGCGGTAAACAAAGGAAAGAAGAGGATAGCCAAAATGCAAATGATAACCGAGGACAAAGAAGATATCGATGAAGAAGAAAAAGAAAAGGATGAGAAAACAGAGGAACCAGAACCTGCAAAGAAGAAAGGAAAGGTTTTTATCACTAAGGCACCTAAGCCTCCCACTGTTGTATTTACAAGGAGAAGTGCAAGAGGTAAGGTAGATAAAGATAAGGCAGACAAAGATATAGTATTCAAAAGGCCTCCTCTAAACTTCCAAGAGAGGATCAAACTTTTTAGAGACGGATCAGGATCTGGAGTAAGTAACATAAAATCTTTTAAATATGAAACCAGATCAGAAACAGAACAGAAGGAAATAGAAGATGCTGTTATTGAAAAGATGGGACAGTGGAAATAATCTCCTAATGACATAGCCCCACAGGTTCCAGCTGTCTTATTAAATCCAATAAAAATGAGATGGAGCAATGCAAAGCAAACTGTGATAGACATATTTGATCAAACCCTGAGACAGTTAATGCCGAGCTTGAAAAATGATGAAGTAAAGAAGGCATTAAAAGAAAATGAAAATAAGATGACACTAAGGTTCAATACTTGTTTGATTTTGATCAACAATATCGAATCGGTTGTGAAGGCTGCAAATGCCACATGGAAAAACATATACCATCTTCACCAACCGAGTATTGAAACAGTCATAATAAAAGACATTGAAGATGACAGTGATGAACAAGAAGAAGCCACTGAGGTAGATGATACTGTGAGAATAGCGGCAGAAGTCATTGCATCACTTCCTACCTCTCCAGTAAAAGTCTCTACATCCAGCCCGGAGACACCTTCAACCATGGTTGTGACAACTTCAACTTTTGTCCAATCACCTATAGCAACAATAGAAGCAACCACCATTTCTTCTACCGAGTTGCAGTCTCCCATTTCATCAAGTTTTCTAGCTGTAAGTATTCCAATTTTTGATTCTACAAGTGTAAATATTTTAAGTTCTCCAGTAGATAGTGTTCCAGTCTCTATAGCCAGTCCAACTATGTCTATTGTCACTACTACTAAGGCATTAAGTACAGATAAGCCTAAGGCTCTACCGAGTATAAAATTTTTGGGTAAGAATATAGTAGAGGATATAGACCTAGATGAAGAAATAGAGATTCCAACATTAGATTTTGCAAATATATCAGCGGACCAAATGCAAAATATAGGTGAAATCCTTCAAAGGAAAGCAAAGCAAAAGAAGCTTAAAGAGGAGAGAGACAAGGAATATCAAATCATCAAGGATGCTAAGGACATTTTGTCTGATGCATTAGGTATTAAAGTAGACTCCTCCCAACATGTTTTGCTACAATTAGCAGAAGCAGTTAATAAATACAATGAGGATTCATCTGGGACAGAAAAGTTAGTTGAAAGAGCCGAGAAGAGATTCAACAATAAAGTGCTTGAGCACATTGCTCAGCACATAGCTATTAACCAAGTAGAATTGTCTTCAGTTTTGTCAAACATTGAATCTACCTATTCGAATGCTACCTCTCTTTTGGCTAGATTGTGCAATATTGCCAAGTTCACAAAGGATGTCACAGATAAAATGAATAAAATGGATGAGGATATGAAGATTAGCATACAGAAGCTACAACTTGAACCAAGTTCAAGCTCTGCTCATCACATGAAAATCTCATACCTATCAAATATGCAGTCAGATCTACTGAAAGAAGACACAAGGATCCGGTCCACACTGCTAGACATCCAACACATGATCCTTCCCATCATGAATACAATGTATAAGCACATTGAACATTCCAAAACATTGATTCATGACAATCAGTTCTCTATAGTAGATCACATGATTGAACTCTCTGCAGAAGTCCAAATTGCAATCCAAACATGCAAGATTCTGCAAGAAAGTTGGGACAGAACCCTGGCACTAATCATGAAGGTACATTCTGACTTTCTATCAAATTTTGGATTCTCTCTGTAAATCACTTGTATATACACCTTTGGCATTATCATAAAAAAGGGGGAGATATGTATAGAGGGAGATATATGTATAGAAGAAGATTTGTATAGAAAAAGTTAGCACATTGAAAGGGGGAGACAATGTATAAAGCCCTATTACAAAGACAAATTTTGAAAAATCAAAATAAAACTCAGCATGATTCATGTATATAAGTTTTGGCCAATAAGTGTTTTTGTCACTAATGCCAAAGGGGGAGATTGTTGGCATTAAGCAGAATTGCCACTAGTGACAACACTTATTTGCATTCTAGGTGCAAACCGAGTAGACAGTACAAACCGAGTAGAAAGTGCAAACCGAACAGACAATGCAAACCGAGCAGACAGTGCAAACCGAGTAGACAGTACAAACCGAGCAGAAAGTGCAAACCGAGTAGACAGTGCAAACCGAGCAGACAGTGCAAACCGAGCAGACAGTGCAAACCGAGCAAGTTAGTACAAACCGAGCAGGATAGTGTAAACTGAGTAACATCATGTCTACTGAGTCACCAGTATTTATCAAGTTCAAAACCTACCGAGTGGTCAGTATGAACCGTGCCTTCACTTCTACCGAGTGCATGATGATGCTGAGTAATGCAGTGGACACCGAGTATGAGAAAGTCACCGAGTTAGTTTGCAGGAATCGTGTAACCATACTTGGGCCGACTTAGTAGTACTTATGTTTATTTGTCAAGATGACTTTCTAATTGTAATTGTAATTAATTTTTTAAGACTTGTATATAAATAATGTTGTAAAAATGTCAAGATGTATGTAAAAGCATGTATGTGAAAAAGCAAGAAAGGCAGAGATAAGCGAATTACAAAGGGCTTCAGCAGTATAAGGAACAGCAAAGACAAATTCATCACAGAAGGTGATCAGTACATCAGCGAATCTCAATCAGCAATCCAGTTGCAAAGCAAGAGATCTACTGTTTCATCCTAACAGGTGAATCAGTACTAAAATCCTTTAACCGGGTAGACTTAACAGTCTTTTGTAAAATATCTTTACTGAGTGCATACTTCATTGTATGTTTGTAAATCCTTTAACAGGGTGGATTTAACAATCCTTATTGCTCCTAACAGGGCAGATCATCAGAAGTGATCAAATTGTAAGCCTTAACCGGCCAACTTTATTCTGCAGTATTAAAGCTTTGTGGGTTTCATCCCCACCCCAGTTTTACTTTCTTTTTGGAAGGTTTCTAGGTAACCAAATCTATGTGTCATTATTGTGAATGCTTCTAAGTTTCATGCTTTCTGTATGCAAAGGTTAAAGTAAATTACATGTTAATACATCTGTAATTGAAAGAAAATTTGGAGTTACTGATTCACCCCTCCCCTCTCAGTAACTCGGTTAATTCCTGAATATTTCCAACACATATATATAAAGAAATTGGATTCTTCTCATTAATCGCTATGATTACATATAATATTTTCACATCCATTCAAATGAAACTAAGCATATTAATTAGTATTTAGAATTAAACTCTTTGTTACTATTATAATGTGGGATTTTATGGCTATTTCACCTAGTGCTCAAACTAATGGTTAGTTAACCTATAATGCAAATTACAACACCCCGTGTTTATTTTTTAGTTAAAGTGTTAGCTAGTGAACAACTTATGAAAAATACAAGAGTGGCCTTTAGCTCTAATAAAAATATATTTTATAAACCAAATCCACATCTTAGATATTGGTTTCTCTTAATACACATCCTCTCCATCATTGGGCTACATTATTTAGATTCATTTTCTTCTATTTAAGTGATCTAGATTTGCTTCTAGATTCATGGTCATGATATTTTATTTGAATACTTGGTTGGAGTTTATCCTCCTATCCTTTACACAAACATCTCTTTATTTTTACCTTTTCTTACTTGGGCAATAATTTTTTGCTACATTTCCTATGTCCCTTTTGGGTTAAATAATGTTATAGGTATTATAGAGATTATAGCGTTCACCTAGAAAGTATTTTTGTGATGATTCTAATTAGAATCAAAGATTATTTTAGTGGAAAATATTCGCTAATTGGATAATATTTCATGTCATCATTTTGAAAATGACGAATGATTTGGGACCAAAAGGGGTGGCCAGTTCACCCCAACTTTATAACATTTTGTAAAATGCACTTTCATTCACCCAATTTTTTAATTGATTAGTTATATTGATATAAATATTTCAACAATAAAATCTATATTTTCAGCAGTCTCTTTAATAAACTTTCTTGTAATTTCAAAAGTGTGTCATAATTGATAGCCATAATTCACTGAAAGCCATAAAAAGTTTTATTTGCATGAGGACCCAATTTTCTTGGCATTTTGGGTCCTCATGTAAATAAAATTGCCATGTGTGACCCTTATGCTAAGATATGTATATTGTAGAATGCATGACCCAGGCAAAGAGATATGCTTATTGTAGAATATGCTAATATATGTAAACTGACATGCATGACCCTTAATAATCTCTATTAATCTCAACGAGCATTATCTGATGAAAAATTTATTAGGTGGAAGATAGTAACAAATTTGAACAATCCTAATATTTTTTTATAGATCAATGAAAAGGGGATTTATGTGTCAGTGTACGCAGATTTTGGATACCAATGCACTACATTTCCATGGTCATAGAACCAAGAAAGTACCCTAAGAAGCAAGAAGTAAGTGTTACAAGGGAAAATTTTAGCAAAATCATTGAGTTTGTAACTACTTCTATGAAGGAAATTGCCTCTTCTCTTTCCAAAGAGATTGGATCTTGATTCCCTCGTGAGAATGTACTTGAAGACATGTCTATCATGTTTCTTCACTATTGACACCTCAGTGATCCAATTGATTATCATGAGAAGCTAACAAGTTTGATACACCAATTTTGTAAATTTTTACAACTCAATGGAAAAACTATAAATGGAATTTAAAATGCAACTATGCTTAGAGAGAAATCATCCCATTTTGCAATAAGTATGAGGAAACAATATTGAAAAATGGAAAACCCCCATGAAGAGATTGTTGGAAACTACAATTGAAGAAATTGTTGTATTTCCATTGATGTCAAACCTTAAATGGTAAGATTGTTGCTATCTAAGAAAGTACTATATCTATTTGATTGTTGAGAAGGATTAGGGCAAGGTTGATAACAATAGCACCTAAGGAAAGGTTGAGTTATCTTGATACTTTAATGGGTACTTGATTATGTGGCACAATGATAAGATAATGTATTTCTTATCTAAGTAAGAAGTAAGGCTAAACAAGTAGGCTTAACTGAGAAAAAGTGAAGAAATCTAGTTTAAGCTGAGTTGTCTTAGTGTCGACCGAGCTAGTATATGCCTAGTAAATTCAGTGTTGACTGAACATCAGTTAATTGCCAAGGAAGACAGTATTAGCTGAGGAAACAGTTTCAGTGGTGACCAGGCTACCCAGTGATGACCGAGGAGTTGAACACAGTATTAACCGAGTGTCAGTAATTTACATTTGAGGAAGAATTCAGATTCCTAGCCAACATAGTTGAATTCTTGGATTATGTAAATCGTGTTGACTTTATTTATTGATTGTATGGAAGCATTTAATGCACTGTAAACCATTTTATTGTAATTCCATAAAGAGATTTGAGATGTTTCTAGAAGGATGGATGAAGAACATAAAGTTTGAAGGATTCAATGAATCTGACCTAACCCTAAGATCTACGAAGGAGATTAAGTGGAAAAAGTTGGATTGACCTAAACAAATAGGTATTAAGGAAACCTAAATGTGAGGTTGAATATAGAGGATGCTAGAGTTTTTGTTATTGACTATATAAGCAAAAAAGGCTGAAGGAGAAGGAGTTGTGATTTCTTGAAGGGATTTTTTAGCAGATCAATGATGGAGATGGAAATGGATCATAGTCAGTAAGCCAGCATATGTGTACAGAATTGGATCTATTATTTGTAAAGTGAGTTGTATGTTTTCAGATCAAAAACTACTGTTACTTTCTAATCATTGTATCAATTTTAAATCCTTTAATCAAGGTTGACCTAATAGTCATTTGTATAAATCTTTTGAACAAGGTTTCATTCTAATGGAATGTATGTAAGTCCTTTAACAAGGCGCACTCCTAACAGGGTGGTTGAAATCCTTTAACTGGGTCACACCTAACAGTGTGTTTGTAAACCTTTGACAGGGTTCGCTTTTCACAGAGCTCACTTCAGAAGAGTGAAAATATTAGTAACATGTTACAAAGTGGTTTTTCCCAAATTGGGTTTCTACTATAAATCCTAGTGTTAATGCTTGTGTGAATGTTTTGGTTTGAACATTTCTATGTTTTGCAAGTTAAATACTATTGGATAGTAGATTGCATTGTTATATGTTTTTGTTATGCATTCAGTAATGACTGAGTAGCTGTTGGTTGTTAGATTTGAGTTGTTGAAGAGTTTTGAAAGTTTATTTATACATCTAAACTTGAGAACAATTGATTCACCCCCCCTCTCTATTGTTCTAAATCATATTAACAGAGATATCTGTAACAAATATTTCAACAATTATAGGTTAGAGAAATTTTTGTGTGATTCATTATTATAATTTTACAAACTTTTTGATTTATGTCAAAACATGATATTGGGTTCAGTGGAGGATGAGAGATTTTTCAATACTTTGGGGTTCCTAAAGTCAAAGATAAGAAACAAAATAGATAATAATTTGGGAAATCTTAAGGTTGTATACAACTAGGTATGATGTAAAAAGTTTTCCTTATGATAGGGAACTGGAAATATGGAAGCCCAAATTTGAAAGTAGAGGGTTGGGCAATACTTCAAACCAAAGTGGGACAATTAACAAAGACAAAATGAATTATAGTGATACATGTACTGGTAGCTTTGAGATGCAGTTAAGAAGAGGTATGTAGAGTGAAGAAAACATAGACAAGAATGAAGGAATCTCTTAATTTGATGATAAAGATGATGAGATGATTTGACAAGTTTAAGATATTTAGCACTAGTAGTTACTAGGTATTTATTAAACTTATTACTATATTTCATCATTCATATTAAAAAATCATAAATATGTTTGATGATATTTTATGTTTCTTTTAATGTCATTTAATATTGATATGCAATTGCATTTCTCAAATTTTTATTTACAAATAGAAAATAGAAGAATAACAGTATACATAAAATCATAAAACAAGAAAAATAAGAAACAACATAATATGTTTATTGATAGAGTAATATTTATTTATATATGGTGATATTTTCATTAATTATTTCAAAATATAACCATACAACTCATTCAATACACAACTTTGTATGATTCGGTATGTAAAAATATATCTATTTCATCTACCCTCAAGAGTCAATACAAAATTTTAGAGCCATTTGCAAACAACCCTTAAATTACAAATAGAGAAAAGCAGAAAACTCAAGAAAGAATTTGAGAATACAAGCTACACAATACATTTTATGAAATTATTGTGTCATTTTTTGTAGGGTGTTGCAGTCTTCATCTGATGGAAGCCTAATTTATTGTAACATATGGTAAGTCACCTACATATTTTTCAGCAATTCATATTTGGAAGAGGAAATTGACACCAATGTTTCATCCAATGTTTTTGAATAAGGTAAAAATAGGTTTTGAATGGAACCCGAAACCATTTAAAATATAGCAGTAGGATAAAACATTTCAGCTTTTAAAATGTTTCATCCAATGTTTCATTCAAGGTTATCAATGATTTTTTGTAATCTAAAAATATTGCCTCACTTTTGTCCTTAGGAAACTAGTCTACATCAAATTTCATTTTCTCCATCTTCTTTTTGAAAGCATAATTTATAATATATTGATTTTTTGTGTCAACACTCTTTGACAAATAAATATCTATCAATTTTTGTACCTTTCTATGCATCTTCTTCACCTTTTTTGCCTTATCCAAGTATTCAAGTTCTTCCTATAGTTTCACACATTTTTCAATGATATATGCTACCTTTACTGAGGTATCAGTGTAGTTGTAAATTCCCTTGGATTCCAAATAGTTATCACTAGATTTGTAGACTATTTGTAAAATTTGTTTCATGATTTTCTCTCTTGAATAAATATTTATGTTTTGAGTGATGCATTTATTAAGCTTATCATTATGTACTCTCAAAATTTTATTCAACTCAAACCACTGACACAACTAGTATTTCCTCTGCATCATTTTCCCCCAAATATTTTGTTTTATATACCTCATTATATGTTTCGTATTTTTGTTTAATCTGTTATGTGAAGATTTGATTATATTTGTTTCCTTTTACAACTCTTGTGGCAGTCTTTCAATGCATTTTATTTCTTCCCCCTCTTTTTCTTCCAACTTCTTTTCTCTTTCCATCTGATGCTGCAGTTGTTTCTATAAAAAATTTTTTGAGGTAGCAACATTCTCCACCCTTTTGTATAACTATTTTAAAGAGGATCTTTCCTTATTAAATTTTTTTATGCTTTTATCCAATCATTGCTTCACTTCATTCAGTTTTGCCTCCATGTGTTCATTCTCTATAATTGTAGATGTAAAGGTAAATTTTTTTATCCTTTTATGTAATTCACTTCTCTTATTATCATATTCTTTCCTCTTTGCTTTCTCATTTTCCAAGTTTTCCCATAACTTTCCTATTTGTCTCTCAAGCATATTTTTCTCTCTCTAGCTTGAGCAATGATATGTAGACCACTTTGTTGGTTTTTTTTGAAACATTAATTTTGTCCACACTTTTAACTTTGGAAAAATCCATTTGGATGGTGCTAACGTGAAATTCAGAGGGATATATCTAAATTTGTGGTAGATTCTTATTTTTATTTGGGGGTATAACAATCATGTACTCCATTTATTTTTTTGGGTCATATATGGTAGATACCCTTTTCATTACAAGTTGTTCCCCTAAAGTTGTAGTAGTCGCAACCCTCTTGATTATCTTCATATTTTCTTTATTCATATTTTCTATGTTTATAAATTGATCAAGGAAACAACTATAATGAAAATCTAGGGTTGCTAACATAATTGAATGTTTGAATGATGAAATAGAACTTCTAGTGATGTAGGAAGCTCCACCTATTCCTATGGATGAAACTAACACATTTTGAGGATTAGAAATACCCATTCCTAATCCTATCCCACTATCACTTACACCTAGAGTTATGGGAATATTTTGAGGGATTTTTTCTGAAGCTTCAAACAATACCTTTGCAATGGAAATTGATGTATTTGGAGTTATACTCATTATTGTTATCATAAGGTTTTTCTTCTTCACATCTCCTTGATAAAAAAAGAACTTGTATAGTATCTTCTACTATTGGCCTTTTGTGAGAGATTTCTTATTGTTTCACTTGTTCACCACAACTAGTACTAGTACCCATATCATCCCCACCAGTGGAAATAAAACTTGATCTGCCATCATGTTCTAGTTGTGATTTTTGACCACAACTAGTACTAGTACCCATACCATCCCCACCATTGGAAGTATAACTTGATTGACCACCATGTTCTGTTTGTGATTGAATCTAAGTGTTTATATAGTCTAGATTTGAAGCTCTACCAAAATGAGTTACGCTAGTAATAGTAATACATTTCCCTATTGATTCAACTACAATGGTTGGTTATTCACTAGGTTTTCTTGGAAATTCTACCAATAGTGGCATCCAAGGGCCTTGTCTTTCAGGCCCCAAACCACCACCTTCATTGATGAACTACAACTGATTGAATATCTAGATGAACTAAAGAAACAATGATTAGAGATCACCAAGCTACTGAAGTGATATGTAAGATGATTAAATCATTCAATATGTTGTCATTGATGTCAACTATTTTTTACAGTACTTATCATGATAGTTACAAACATTTGAACATCTGTTGATGGAAGAAAAGATGAAGAACTAAGATATCTACATGAGGACAAGATGGATATGATAGATAAGGATAAGGTAAACATTGGGTAACTTATTGATGAGTCTATGGCTTTATATTATTGACTTGAGCATGTTACATTGATCTATTATGAAGAAGAGATTTGAAATTGAACAAGTTAAAGTGGTCGGTAATTGAATATTTCTGTATACACTGAGCCAGTGTAGTGTATACCAAGTAACGGTAATAACTGAGCTAGTTATCACAGATGCATTTCTATATTAACTGAGTATGGATGAAAACATTAAATGCTAAGAACAGTTGACTAGATTTGATGAGCTAGAAATTGTTATGATTTTGAGGTTAAGGATAAAGTTAGTTATGATATCCAAAACTGACAAAGTTTAGAGATGATCTAAAGGATGAGATTTAAATGTGTTAATGAAAAATCTTCCAAGGAAGGTTTAAGCGACAAAATGGATGAAGGAGATTAAGAGGAAGAATCTAATGGTTGGTATGAAAATGGTTTACTTGTCTATATAAGAGATATGAGTTTCATTATTGAAACATGCCAGACAAAAGGAGACTATAGAGATTTTGCGTGAAGATTGTATTCATGCATTCCTGATCAAACTGGTTATTAACATAACCAAGCTGCAGACATTACCGAGCGTTAGAGAACTATTTACCGAGTGAGAGTAAGTTGAGAAATATTGAGGAAGTGAATTGATTAATGATAAGAGGATTTTATGAGCATAGTATAGATCTAAATATTTGCAATTGAGTTGTATTTGAATCAGATCAGTACTGTATCAGTTTAACCATTGATTTATAAAATCTCTTAACCAAGTGGACTTAACAGTCTTATTGTACTATCCTATGATATTCATTGAATGTAAAGTGTTATCTTGTTGACCCCATAGTGAATGCTGGTCAAAAGTTAACTGTTAGTGATAAATCCTCTAACCAGGTCACACCTAATAGTGTGCATTTTAACCTTTAACAAGGTTGGCTCTTTACCGAGCTGACTTCAGAAGAGTGAATTATTTTGGGTTATCGGTCCTAGGTGGTTTTTTCCCTTAGTAGGCTTTCCATGTTAAATCATTGTGTTATGTATTATTTGTTATGATTATTTTTCTATCATACTTTACATACTACATAGTTGATTTAGTCGGTAATCATAGTTTGGATAATTACTGGTAATCGGTAAAGTGGACAAAAAGATTGATATTTTCTATTACCGAGCTCCATAATTTTTTGAAATTGTTTTGTAAGGTACATCTGATTGTTTGAGACTATAGGATAACTTATCTAACTGATTCACCCCCCCTTTTAGTTATTCTAATAATTGGTATTAGAGTAGTATTGGTTGCTTGGAATCAGAGAATCAGAAGCTGAATAAAGATAACTTTACTACATGGAAAAGCCAAATGAGGCTTCACATATCTGGAATCAGAGAATCTTCTATAACTTTACTTGACAATGGCTACATATAACCAAATGTTTGACCTTTGACTATTGATCAGTTGAGAGATCGACATGAACACAATATTACTATGATAGAGATTGTTGCTTCTCTATCTAATGCTAAATTTGAGGATGTCAAGGATTGCACTATAGAAAAGAAAATGTGGGATAAAATTTCTCTAGTTCATGGTGGTGATGTGAATGTGATGAGAGCCAGAGCTGAAAGCTTGAGAGGAAGATTTGATGACATGAAGATGAAAGAAGGAGAGAACATCACACAATATTCAAACTGAATCAAAGAGGTAGTCAATGCTATCCGAGGAGTAGGAGGTATTATTTATGAAGATACTATGGTAAGTAAGATACTAAGAACATTGTTTCCTATCTATGCAATCATAATATCTACTATTCATGAAATGAGGTCTGCACCTAATACCACTCTTACTCTTGATAGTCTGATTGGAAAGTTGACAACTTTTGAGTTGAATAATTTTGACAATAGTGTTGTACCAAGTGTTGAGTCTGCTTTTATGTCATCTCTTAAGATTGGTAAATCTAGTAGTAGGCATTATATAAAGAATGAAAGTGACAGTAATACTGAAGCTGAGCTTGATGAGCTTGAAGCACTTATGGCCTAGAGACTACAAAAAGGTAAAGGAAGGTATAAGGGAAAGTTACCTTTGGCTTGTTTTAACTATAAAGAGGTTGGCCATATTGTTGCTAGATGTCCTAACATGAAAGAGGAAGATAAAGACAATGACCGATCTGGTGATGGAAAGTCTGGTAGAAGGAATAACAGAGGAAACTAACACTACAAAAGAGACAACCAATATTACAAAGATAAAGGCAAAAAGGCATGTTACCTTTTTGGAGAAGATGACACTGACACCAATGTTGATGATGAAATTGAAGTAGTATTTGTTGTAATGAAAGATGATTCATAAGAGGAGGAAAGGTGTGTAGAAACAACCCTTATTTATAAAGTTAGTAAGAATGATACTTGGATCATTGATAGTGGCTATACACATCACATCATTGGTGATGAAGATAAGTTTGATCATCTTGAGAATTATAATGGAGGATCAGTTAAAATGGGAAATGATATCCCTTGTATGGTAAAAGGAAAAGGGTTTATTTTGTTGAATGATAAAATTAGATGTGATAATGCATACTAGGTAAAAGGACTTAACTTCAATTTGTTGAGTGTAGAAAAGTTGAATAACTTAGGTCACCAAGTTGCATTTGAAATCAAGAAGGTGAAAATCTATGATGAAAATGGAAAGCTTGTTGGTACTGGAGGACAATCAAAAGGTAACTTATTCTATCTTGACAATACTGGAACTTCTTGTTTACTGGTGAAGAATGAAGATGCATGGTTGTGGCATAAGAGACTATGTCATGTAAACTTTGATAACATGATTAAGATCAGTAGAAAGAGAAAATTTAGAGGATTGCCAAGTCTAACCAAACTTGGTCATGTTATGTGCCATCAATGTTAGAAAGGAAAGATGACCGAATCTAGTTTTAAAAGTAAGGACTACTCATCTAAAGGTATTTTGCAGTTGGTACACACCAACTTATGTGGTCCTATGAGAACTCAAAGCTACTATGGTGATAAATATTTTATTTTATTTGTTGATGACTATTCTAGGCTGATGGCAGTAATGTTCTTAAAAGAAAATTTTGAGGCATTCAAATTGTTTAAATGGTATAAGGCTAAAGTTTCAAAAGAAACCGGAAAAGAATTGAAATGCTTAAGGTTTGATAGAGGAGGTGAGTTTGTTTTGATAAATTCACTAATTTCTGTAATGAGCATGGAATCAAAAGGTAGGTTTCTGCACCTAGGACACCGCAGCAGAATGGAATTGATTAAAGGAGGAATTGATCTATTGTTGATTGTGCTAGAACATTGATGATTGAGAAAAATGTTGCACATATGTACTAGAGACATGGAGTTATCACTGTAGTATACACCCTAAACTGAGTTCAACTGAAGAAATACACAAACATGACACTTACAAGTTATGGTTTGGATATACACGGAGTGTTAGTTATTTCATAATCTTTGGTAGTAAGTGTTATATTCTAAAAGATGATAGGAATGGTAAATTTGACTCTAAAGGTGATGAAGGAATATTTCTAGGATATTCTACTAAGATTAAAGCTTATAAATGTTTGAACAAGGCTACTAATAAAATGATAAAAAGTGCTAATGTAAGAGTTGATGAGTTTGCTGAAAAGAATGATGAAGAAAGCATGAAGGAACTAGAAGACTATGGTAGGTTTACTTATGTTGAAGATCCAGACTATCTAATGAGGCCACAGGCTGAGTCTACCAACCATTAGGAAAATGCTACTGAGAATCAGCAAATGCAAATTGAGAATCGGGAAGAAGCTACCAAGTAGGAAAATGAACCTGAACCAAATGATGAGCATAGAAGAGAACAAGTGCTAGAAATATTTTTTAGAAGACACCATCGAGAGAATCAAATCATTGGAGATAAGAAAGCTAGCATGATGACCTGAAGTAACTTAAGACATAACACACGCTTAGTTTGTGAGTTTGAACCTAAGAATGTTAGGGATGCACTTGAAAATGAGGAATGGATCAAGGCTATGAATGATGAAATTGAATAGATTGAGAAGAATAAGACATGGACATTAGTACCTATACCAAAAGATAAAATGTTATTGGTAATAAATGGATTTTCAAGAATAAGTTAAATGAAAATGGTGAGGTTACTAGGAATAAGGAAAGACTTGTATGCAAGGGATATGCACAAGAAGAAGGTATTGATTATGGAGAAACCTTTGCACCCATTTATAGACTTGAAGGATTCCATATACTACTTGCATATGTTGCACATAAGGGATTCAAATTATATCAAATGGATGTGAAATCATCTTTTCTAAATGGAATTCTTGAGGAGGAGGTCTACATAGAACAACTGGAAGGTTTTGTTGATCCGAATCAAAAGAACATGATATGTAGACTAGACAAAGCTTTGTATGGACTGAAGAAAACACCAAGGGCATGGTATGAAAGACTACATGCTTATCTTATCAGTATTGGCTTTGTAAGAACTAGTGAAAATAGTAATTTGTACATGAAAGGAGAATCTGGTGATAATATTTTGATTGCTGAAATATTTGTTGATGATATAATCTTTGGTGGACAAGATCTGATTTGAAAATCTTTTGCTAATGAAATGAGAAAGGAATTTGATATTTCTATGTTTGGAGAGATTAAATTCTTTCTAGGTTTGTATATTATACAACAAAATGATGGGATTTTCATCACTCAATCAAAATACATTAAAGAAGTGTTAAAAACTTTTGGCATGGAAGATAAAAAATCAGTAGGAACACCGATGGTAACTGGATGTAAATTGACAAAGGATGATGAATCTATAGAAGTAAATCAGACACTATACTGATCTATGATTGGTAAACTGATGTATGTAGTACACTTTAGGCCTAATATTGCACATGCAGTTGGGATTGTGGCAAGATTTTCTTCCAATCCTAAAGATTCACATATCGTTGTAGTTAAAATAATTTTGAGATACTTGAAGAAAACAAAAGACTATGGTTTATGGTACACAATGGAAGGAAAATTTGAACTTCAAGTTTACACCGATGCAAATTGGGCTGGAAACATAGATGACTAGAAGAGCACAACTAGTGGAGCATTCTTTTTAGGAGAAAGGCTTGTGACTTGGATAAGAAAGAAACAAGCATGCATTTCCCAATCTATTGCTGAAGTAGAGTATGTTGCTGCTAACCTGGTGATTATATATTTCTACAACACTAGTGCTATAAATATTCCAAAAATCATGTGATACATTAAAAAACAAAGCATATATCTATTAAGTATCACTACTTAAGGGAACAAGTTCAAGAGAAGCAGGTGAAACTAGAATTTTTAACATCTAAAGAACAACTTGCTGATATCTTTACCAAACCCTTACCGAAAGACACATTTGAATATTTGAGGACTAGACTTGGGGTTTGTCCCATGTCTATCGGTCACTAAGGTGATCAGGAGGTTGCATCAACCTATACTTATCAGAATATCATTCATGTTGATGCACATAGCTCACACTTTAGTTTTTTCTAAGGTTGTGAAAGATTGTAGAAGTTGGAACAGAAATTTGTTTATCAGTACACTGAAGGTACCTGATATAAACTGAACAACATAAAATTACTTGGCTGCTAAAGAGCTATTTGTATATTTTCTTTGGCATTGTTGTCAAAGGGAGAGAATGAATATGAAAAATCAGTTAGTGAGAACATAGAAATGGAGAGAGACTTGAATATTGGAATATCTGTTCTTGAGAACAAAAAGAATCTGAGAACTGAAAATATCAAATCCGCAGGGAGAGTCTGCATGTAATGCTATTTTGTTTTGTAGTGATTAAACATATTAAATATTTTGTTTTGTAGTGATTAAACATATTAAATATCAAGCTAGGGAGAGCTTACCGAGCTACAACATTTACTTACATAGTTGTAGAATACATGTTTGGTATGTGTATGTCACATTTCTTATATTTCTTATGTTTCCATCAATGCCAAAGGGAGAGATTGATGAACTACAACTAATTGAATATCTGGATGAACTGAATAAACAATGATTAGAGATCACCAAGCTACTGAAGTGATATGTAAGATGATTAAATTAGTCAATATATTGTCATTGATGTCAACTTTTTTTGACAGTACTTATCATGATAGTTACAAACATATGAACATCTATTGAAGGAAGAAAAGATGAAGAACTAAGATATCTACATGAGGAAAAGATGGATATGATAGATAAGGATAAGGTAAACATTAGGTAACTTATTGATGAGTCTATGGCTTTATATTGTTGACTTGAGAATGTTACATTAATCTATTATGAAGAAGAGATTTTAAATTTAACAAGTCAATATGGTCGGTAATTGAAGATTTCTGTATACACTGAGCTAGAGAAGTGTATACCGAGTAACAATAATAACTGAGCTAATTATCACCAACATATTTCTATATTAATCGAGTATGGATGAAAACATTAAATGCTAAGAACAACTGACTAAATTTGACTAGCTAGAAATTTTTATGATTTTGAGGTTAAGGATAAAGTTAGTTATGAGATCCACGGCTGAAAAAATTTAGAGATGATCTAAAGGATGAGATTGAAATGTGTTAATGACACATCTGCCAAGGAAGGTTTAAGAAGAAAAATGGATGAAGGAGATTAAGAGAAAAAATCTAGTGGCTGATATGAAAATGGTTTTCTTGTCTATATAAGAGATATGAGTTTCATTATTGAAACATGTCAGACAAAAGGAGACTGTAGAGATTTCGTATGAAGATTGTATTCATGCATTCCTAGTCAAACTGGTTATTGACAAAACCAAGCTGCAAACATTACCAAGTGTCAGAGAACTATTTACCAAGTGAAAGTAAGTTGAGAAATATTGAGGAAGTGAATTGATTAATGATCAGTGGATTTTATGAGCATAGCATAGATCTAAATATTTTCAATTGAGTTGTATTTGAATTAGATTGGTACTGTATTAGTTTAACCATTGATTCAGAATCTCTTAACCGAGTGGACTTAATAGTCTTATTGTACTATCCTATGACATTCATTGAATGCAAAGTGTTATCTTGTTGACCCCATAGTGAATGTTGGTCAAAAGTTAATTGTTAGTGATAAATCCTCTAACTAGGTCACACCTAACAGTGTGTATTGTAACCTTTAACAAGGTTGGCTCTTTACCGAGCTCACTTCAGAAGAGTGAATTATTTTGGGTTACCGGTACCAGGTGGTTTTTTCCCTTAGTAGGTTTTACACATTAAATCATTGTGTTATGTGTTATTTGTTATGATTTTTTTTCTATCATACTTTACATACTACATAGTTGATTTAGTCGGTAATCACAGTTTGGATCATTACTGGTAATCGGTAAAGTGGACAGACAGATTGATATTTTATGTTACTGAGCTTCATAATTTGTTGAAATTGTTTTGTAAGGTACATCTAATTTTTTGGGACTATAGGATAACTGATCTAACTGATTCACCCCCCCCCCCCCCCCTCTCAATTATTCTAACACTTCATAACCCATTATTTTTTGTATGGTCGCCCCTTTATTATATGTTTGTTTCACAAACTTAATCAAAAAAATTTTTTTTGCAGAGTTTGCAATAGTTGTTGGAGTGGGACCTAAGGGTATCTCCTCATCACCATCAATATAACTATTATTATATTCTTTAGTGGGATTCTCTTTATTCCACAATTAGCTAAAATCAATATCCTTTGGGATATCTTCAAAATATACACTAGTATTTGGTTCACCTAGATTCTTCCTCATCGTAAAAAATTAGTGACTTTTTTTCGAGTCTAGTGTACCTTCACACAAGCTATATGTAGAGATTTTGATATAGTTTTTTAGTAGATGGAACATCAACTCTTTTGTTAAAATTTTTGGATCTCCCAATTTTGATGACTTGCTTTGTTGTTCTCTATTGGTGCAATGGCGTAAATTAATGTATTGACAATTGTTCTACAAAAATACTTTTGTCACAAAAAAATTTATCCATCACTTTTTTGACCTCATCCCAAGAACCCCTATTATTCAATATTTATAGTAATTGTTTACATTCATATTGAATTCTACTTGTAGAGTTCTTATTTTCCACAAGCCTTGATTGAATGACATTGCATGGATCATACTGCAAATAAATGTCAACATCAAAGTGAATTTTTTTCAAAAATTCATGTACCACATTGAATTATTTTCTCTCAAATGTGAATCCTCCACATGATAAATGTAACAAAACAAATATGGTTTTATTTTACTAACCATGAAATAGTTCAATTTTACTCTCCATCTATTGTACATATTCCAATGTCAAAACCCTATTTATCACATGTATTGGAAGTTTGTGGGGTTCTACTCTTGATCCATAAAACCATAACACAATATATTCTTATATGAGGATCCAATCAACCAATTGTATATGAGGTCTGAGTTGAATGCAATCTCTACAAGACATAGGAAATCTAGGTATTGGAGTGTTTGTGATAGCATGATACATTGGTGCCAAAAAGAAGTCTACAAAATGGGTTTAGTTCCTTTTGTTATCATGCATACTTATCTTAGGGGTCCATTCATATATTGGAGTCATTGTTCTTCTCATCATTCTTATACACCTGAATCTCAAGTTTGTTGGTCTCGAACATTTCATGATATTTTTCTTGAAGAAGATGGCACAAGTAGGTTGTGAACCTAAATGTCTTAGAGGAACCTCTTTTAATCATTACAAATTATTTGTTCATGTATTGAGCAATGCACTAAACAAAATTATATATAATTAGTTGAGTAACATAATGGATATTAAATATCATTTAAAGAAGGATTACACCCACTTCCCTACTATCTTCCAATCCAAGGCAAAATGTTATCAAGGCAATAGTATCCTGAACCCATGCCACAAAAATATCAGCATTATAAGGATTGTAATACCCCCTCCATGGAAATTGGAAGGACAAGGCTTCTAAACACTAAATTTGCCAAAAAAATTCAACATCAAATAGGAAGTTTATTGCATTATTACTTAACTCATAAAAACATAAATAACATGTTCCTTTTACAACCTAAACATTTTAGTTGGGAACTACATCAATGTAGGTCCCCCAAAAGTTCCCTAACATTGTTACTTAAACAACATTATATGTACTTATTTACTCATTTATTAAGATATTCTTTAACTTAAGAACTTCATTTTTCTAGATTCATTTTAGTGCAACAAATAAATGTTCCTAGTTTGATCTTCTCCATGATCATAACTTATCCATCTATCATAACTAAACATTTTAATAATATTACTATCTCATTTCCTTACTATAAACTTTAAACAAAGGATAACATTAGCTTCCTTCCTAATACAACCATCATTTCTTTCAATGCATTGTCATAATCTAAATCTAAGTTATTTTACAAAAGATGAATAACATAGAACATGAACAAGTAGTATAATAATTTACTTTCCAAACATTTCATAAATACGACTATGCATGGATTCATTTCCTTATAGAAAGGTGACATAAGATAAATAAGAAAATATAAATGATTAACATGCTCAACTTCTTTTATTACTTGTGACATATGAAATTATAACATAATTCTTCCCTTCCATTTCTCCTAGAACTACCCATCCCAGTACATTGATTTGAATCAATTTACATAATTACATCATATGAAAATGTATCCTTTTAGGATCTCACAATTATAAAAATAAATTTTACATCAAATACATATCAACAAGATACATGATACAATATAAGGTCTTCAACTACAAATCTGAAGTGGAACATGTGCATAGATCATCCATAGAACCACTAACAATACCTCAATAAAAAATTTAGCCACCCAAACACGTGGAATCAATAGGCCCACTACACTGAGCTAGGAGATAAAAATAAAGGCCCATGTAAGAGGTAACAAGCTAGTGAGTGTAATTGCATAGACCTCTCTCATATGGATATCCTATCAGTTAACTCTAGATCTCACACCCAAACAGGAAAATGGGGAACCAAACATGTTTCCATTAAGAGAAGGTTGTTTGATTGTATCATCACAAGATACCTTCTCCCACTCCTATTATTATCCTATACAAGCACTAGTGGCATGGTTAAGGCAAAATTAATCTTGATTAATGTGTTTCCCCCCCTTTCCCAGTAAATTCTATTAATCTTATCACTTGATTAAGACAAATCACTAATGGTATCTCATGGTAGCCATTTTGTGCCCTAACACCCACTATGAGCCACTCACCTAGTGTACCTAGGTTATCTACCCATAAAGAATATTATAAATGTATCAAGAATCTAATTAACACATAAGACATGCCATAGTAATAACATAACTTCAATTAACTGAGTTTAGGATATCATCGGTTGTCCTTAAACCACCAGACAACCCTAAACCCTCATCTGGCATTCAAAATTATTCAAAAATCATAAGGACCCAACAAAAAATACCATACATGATATCAAAATAATATTTAATGAAATCATAGATCAATTGAGCCAATAATTAGACCCTAATAGCCTCTGGTTGCTAATAGGACCCCTAAACATCAATTTAACCCTAAAACTAGCATTTTGGAAGGCTTGCACACTTGGTCACCTAATATATGCACTTGGGTATCTGATATGCATACTTGGGACCAAAATTTATGCAATTGGTCATGGGAAATGCATAGTTGGTGCCCAGAGTTGCACAATTAGTTCTAGACAATGTTTTTTTTTTTTAAAAAAAGAGTTCTAGATTGAGTTTACGCCTAAAACTATGCATGGTGATGGACCTGGAAGCACAAACAAAGGAAGAACCATTTGAGATCTCTTTGTTTCCATTGTATAAAACTCAACAAGCCAAGCCAAGACATCAAATAAAACTAGAATTTAATCAAGAACTAATAGGGATCTATGTTCCAAAATGTACAAGGCAAAATAAATATGCAACAAAATCTCTCCAATATGATTCTAAGGAGAGGTAGACATATATCCAAAATATAAAGGACTCTTAGAAAATATAATGAGACACAATAAAAAATCTCTTAACCCATTCTAAAAATCCAATAACAATTAGATAGATAATATCCAAAATACATTGATAACAATGATAGCAACATAGGCATTATGCAGATAGTATTCAAAGAATGGTATTAATTCATTGCAATCAAATAAAAAATCATTTCACATCTCAAACAAAATTCTATTAACTAACAGATAATTTTACTTATATATAAATAACAATAACTACAACTATACATAGAATCTCTTTCTTGGGAATAGATCATACTTGGGGTCCTACGAAGAAATCTTTGACATAAGAGGTAGATCCAATAACTATGGATAGCTATAAACCAATAGATCCTTTCCTTTAGATCAAATCCAACAAACAAAAATATAGAGCACTCCCAGGGTATCAACTCTCAACAACTATTCTACTCCTCTCCTCTCATCACGGGATTTATCCTCTCAAATCTATATTCAATAATCTTAAGAAATCTCCTTCATTTCTACAAGTGATAATGATAAAAAAACTTTGTGCATTATTTTTCCTTTCTCCTTGTGTGGATGGTTGATAATAATCCATATTTCCCATTTGTATGATACTGGAGAAGTTGCATAGGAATTTACAACTACTTCAACCATTTCATAAAAAATGGTTGATTAACCTTTGTTATGTTATGCTTTTCCCTAAAATATTTAATTATTAATTATTCATTTATTTTCACCACCCTATTTTTCCTCATTACATCTACTATATAAATTATTAATTCTAATTGGTACATTTACCCCTTAAGGTAATTTACCCACTCTTCCAAAAACATGATTTATACAACTAATAAATATATAAATGCATATATATAGGCATACGTATATGGGTACACCCATATATGTATACATATATATGTTTGTATTTATTAATACACACTTATTTATATAACATCTATATATTTATATTTATTTAAATAATAACCAAGTACATTATCCAAACATTAATATTTATATATATTCATTAATCATCACATAAGGATTTTATATCATATCCTTATTTATCCAATATGAAAAGATTTTAAATCAAAGCTAATAATAAATCATACACATCCTCACCTAAGGTACAAAGTAAAAAAGGACAACAAGTGACTGTAAAAATTCAATGCAAGTCAACCGAGCAACTTGAAGTACATCAACCAAGAACATAAAACATAAATCCATATAACTTGATTGAAGAGAACTAAATACCAAAAGAAGGATCACATTTATGCCCATCTTGAGTAAGGTAAACCATCTAGATAGTAATATATGTCAAAAGGAAATACTTGTCAGAACCTTGGTACTGTGTGTGTGTTTTTTGTCCTGATCTGTAGACACAACACTTTAGTAAAACATTAGAGGTTAGTTGAAATCAAAATCATGCAATAATTGAAAACTAAACTAACCAGGTGATTTACTGCCTTCTAATAGGTGCGATTATGATGTTCTCAGATTGTTATCGAGATTAGTGACCTTAACGACACCTAAATGAAGGATTTGAATGCAAAATTGATATGAAATATGAATGCAATTAATCTATTTTTTTTATATTTTCTATGCAATGATATGATGAAAACTGATATGAATCTAATCTAGAATGAACTGATATGAAATTGATCCAAAAATGATATGAAAATGAATCTAAATGAATGTAAAAACCAAATTGATCTCACAATAGCCTTGATTCACAATAAGCTTTGATTCTCCAAATTCTAATTCTTCAAAATAGTTGTGCAATTCGTAGATGATTTTGGCAGAGTAAGCTCGCAAAATTATGAGATGATTTGTGAAGAGATGAGCCTTGATTTATAGAAATCTAGGGCTTTGAGGATGCATGAAAGATAGCCATAAATCACTCAAATAACTCAAGTTGATTTTTGAGTTATTTTTAAATAAAGGATATTTAACTCACAAAAATATGCAAAAGCAGAGTTTAACTCAAAATAGAGTTTAGATTTAATTGATAATTGAAAGTTGTCTACTTTTCTGATTGTGCATGTTTTATTTATGAATTAATTTAATAATAAAGTGATTTATTTCCAACTTAACTGATTTTGAAAAATAAAACAATTGATTTATGGGTTAATCAATTATTTTTTAAACTTTTATTCAAAATTACAATATTAAAAATTGACAAAATGATTTAATTAATTAAATAAAATATTTAATCAATTATTTGTAAGATTTTGGATTTATTGTCAAAATTAAATATCATAATTAGGAATAAATAGAATTAACTTCAATTA
This sequence comes from Chamaecyparis obtusa, assembly GCA_027943335.1. Taxonomy (NCBI): domain Eukaryota; kingdom Viridiplantae; phylum Streptophyta; class Pinopsida; order Cupressales; family Cupressaceae; genus Chamaecyparis; species Chamaecyparis obtusa. The sequence continues at coordinate 1,101,825 of BSBK01002127.1, read as the reverse complement.
AATAATTAAGTGGTAGTATTAAATCTAATTAATTAAATATTGAGAATATTCAATTAATCAAACTTTAGGATAAATTGGATTTATCACCAAATAATTATTAAATTAAAGATAATTAGGATGATTAGGAATATTACTAGGAATATTCCCCGATGCAGAATTTGAGATAATCAATTAGAATTTGATGATGTGCAGATGTGCCTTAGGTTAGGACTTCGATGTCAATTTCGTTCCATGTGTCGATATAGAGGTTAATGAACCTATAGCCCATTTTTGGGGTATTACATTTTGCCCCTCTTTGAATTACTGTGCAAAGCACAGTGGTTCAAAGATAGTCTATGTTTGATAAGGATATGAAACTGATGTTTGAAATTGATATGAAACAGAAATTGATTGAAATTGATATGAAGATAATAGGTCCTGAATGACCAAAGATAATGTTAACTATAGCAATGATGAACCAATGAAACAAAAGCGTCAAAACACCTGATTCTGAACCTTATGATTGTGAAGAAGTGAGTGACCGATTCCAGACTCGATTGTCTTAGAAGAACCACGTTGGTATCACATCTAAACCCTTCAGTTACCGAAGAACCAAGGAAATAACACTAATGAACCGATGGTTGCAAAAAGATGATACAGTTTACAAGATTAAGAGAATACCAGATTGATATGGATCTCAATGAAACTAATATGCCCCAAGTGATGATTGATTTGCCCCAAGCGATGAGGTCTTTTTTATGAATCAACAACTAGACGTGGTTGTTGTCTTGATTATTGAGGAAAGATATGATTTCAAAATTAGATTACAGACTTTGAATGATATGCAATACCATGCCCACTTCGGGATTAAAATTGAAATCTGAAAAGAAAAGTCAGTGTTAAATGGTTAGCAGCATGTTAATTGATTTGAGAAGTGGTTAAACACGTCTGAGAATGCATTCTGCATCGTTTGGAGGTCCAGAAGACCGAGTTTGACTAGGTGAAACCATCAATTGAAATTTTGATAGTTTGATGTAAGATAATTAGTTAAGTTGAATTTTGGATTCCTGTGATGAATGAAAGGTCGATTATGCAAGTAGTTAATAATATGAACAATCTCATATTTTGATTTTGATCCCGAAAATGCATTCTACTTGCTATTTCCTTGGATGGGCCTTTGTGTAAGATTCAGCTCTTGTTGGATGTGAAGAATTGATATGAAGAATTGTTTAAGCTTTGAAGTGTTTCCAAACATTTGTGAGATCGTGCAAACATGCAAAATGAAATGCAACCTAGGACCTACTCACTGATCATATGTCAATTTTTTATCATCATTGAACTTTTAGGTAACTGGATAAATCAATACAATGCCCACTAATTATGAAATTATAAACATATGAATATTGATTTGTATGCGCAAGAACCAATACAACACCCACTGGTCAAAAACCATGGATATATGAATATTGATTTTGTTTTTGGAATGTCAGATTAGATATAAGCACCAAGGCATAAATGCCAGGATGATCTGAATATCATGTCCATTTTGATATAGCAATTTGCATAAGCATCAAAACATAGACGTCATGATGACCAGAATATGCCTTGTGTTACAAACACATCAAACAGTCAAGAGATCATTCTAAATCCAATGTGAATTACCTGTAGTGACCCTTTATCATTCACATCCTTAGGTAAGATCATGTTTCACAATAGGAGAAAGAACTCACTTGAAAAGACAATAGTTAGATCAAACTTCCTTAAATTTTCTGGGTATCAATGGTCGAGGTACACATGGCCATCCAATTCAAGATAGAGGCTCTTACAGTCGGACACCATTTCAATCCAGAATTTCCAAAGTTGTTAGATTTTCACATACAAGCATAAGACAAAGAAAAGATTATGCCCCCAGTCATCACTCTCTAAATCCTGTAAAGGACATCATTGAAGAGCTCGAAGGGACATAATATGAAAAAATCTCAATGCAAATCAGTAAGCATACAAGGAGATAAAAGCATGTAAAAAGCATAGATTGTTTTCAATTTGTGTTTGATGTTTGATTGCATTGTTGTAGATGCAAAATCCTTTCTGGAGACAAGACAGGCTAACTGACTCAAATGAAGCTTCAAAGGACTCTGACTAGATATGACACGTCTTAGATACATGGGAGACCATAGGATATGACATTGATTGCCCCCGAGTTTGAATATTGATAGGATACATATGCTTGAGCTGATTGGTGTACAAACAGACTTATTGAAAATAGGAATGCAGAAACAAACTGGGAGATATGTACAAACTAAAGCAAGACTAAAAGCTGGGAAAGACCAAGATTGCACTGATAAATGAAGCATTTTGAAACAAGTGGCACCTATTTGTTAGGTTTTTACCATCTTGGCAGAGATTATATTTTTGCTACCAAGGCACCTATTTCCAGGTTTTCACCAAGGCACTTTTTCTTTTTCTGATTTTTTTGTATTTTTCATTTTTTCAATTTTTTTGTACTTTTGATATTTTTGATTTTTTTGTGAATCATCAAGGTGCCTATTGCTAGGTTTTCACCAAGATGTTCATTTTTTTTAGGACTTTTTCAGATTTTTAAGATTTTTTTTAGGACATTTTACCATAGATTGAATGCCTCAGGCATAGAATTTCTTCAGATGGAGAATGTTGATTGGTTCTCAGAGCTGTTCTCCTTCAGTCATTGAGAGTTGATAGGTACCAGAGCCAAAAGTAGCAGTGATTACAAATGGACCGAGCCAGTTGGGTTCAAACTTCCCCTTGCGTTCTCGATGTGATTGATTTTTAAGATTCTCTCTCAAGACTAGATCACCAACCTAAAATTCTCTGTGTTTGACTTTCTTGTTGTAGCCTCTAGAAATTCTCTTCTAATATACTCTAAGATGATCATATGCTAATTGTCTGTGCTCATCTAGTAGTTCAAGTTCTTGCAACCTAGACACTCTGTAGTCATCATCAGTTACTAGACCATGCATTCTGATTCTTAGTGATGGGATTTCAACCTCAATAGGCAGTACCGCTTCAGACCCATAAACTAAAGCAAAAGGCGTAGCCCCAGTAGGTGTTTTGATACTTGTTTTGTAGGCCCAGAGAGCTGGATTGATCATGAGATGCCAGTCTCTTCCTATTTTATTAACTGTACGATGCAAGATTTTCAATAAATTCTTATTAGAAGCCTCTGCTTGTCCATTTCCTTGAGGATAGTAGATAGAAGACCAATGTTGTGTGATCTTGAATTTGGCACATAGATCATCTAGGTCTTTGTTCTTGAATTGTCCACCATTATCTATGATTATAGAATGAGGTATCCCATATCTGCATATGATATAGTTCAATGTGAACATAGATATTTGCTTGCCAGTGGCTTGTGTCAAAGGGACTACTTCTACCCATTTTGTAAAATAATCTGTAGCTGTGATTATATGGGTATGTCCATTAGAAGAATGAGGATGTATAGCTCCTATAAGATCAAATGCCCATTGTTGAAAAGGCCATTGTGTAGTAAAGGGAATTAGATATCTCCTTGGAGCATGAATTAGGTTGCCATGTACTTGACACTTTTGACAATTCTTAGCAAACTTGATAGCCTCTTTCTCCATTTCAGGCCAATAGTATCCAGTGTTGGTGTTTCTTTTTCCCCAGAGGTCAGATTGGCATTAGGATTGATAGGGCTAGTGTCACATTCACTCAACACTCCAAATTTGATAGGAAAAAGGGCCAACTAACAAGGATCAAAGAGAGATCCTTCTACACTTTGAGCTCCACATCACTCAGGTGGGTACACCTCATTTGCACACTCATACAACTTGTGTCACACTACAGGCCTACAGGTAACTGACTATGGAATGATTTTCAAACCCTTATAGGTATCCTGTACCTCAAATGAAATCAATATCTCATGCAATAGCCCTACTTGCATGGAGTGAGTATGAAAACCAGAGACCTACACCAACAACATGAAAGGGAAAGGGTGGGACTGATTTGAATGGATTGAAAGGACCTGTGAGATGCCCTAAGTCTCTCATAGACTAGTGCCTTGTCCATTGGGCCACAGAGCCAAATATAGTATTGCAAGGGACAGCTATGAAACAAGAAAACAATATACTCAATGTGTTGATGCCTAACATCAATCACACACCATGACCAAACCTCAACTTAGCACCCACCTGTGTATTCAAGTATGTTATTATCCACTCAAAGGATTTTAACCCTCCCCTTAGAAGAGACCTATAAACAGATAATACATTAATCAGCATCCACTGGAAGACAAGCATGACATATCTTTGACACCTCAACTCATACATACATGAAAACTAACTCCGAACCAGTTATCCTTGCGAAGACAACTCCACTTGCAAGCACATAGGCAATGCAAATAGAAAAATCAAACACCCTTGATGTATGATTAATGAATCTAGAATTCAAATGGAGATAGTTTGGTAACAGTACAAATATATTAAATCCTCACACATAAGACAAATCTGTTACAATATGCACTGTATTCTTTGAACCAACAATGGAAGAAGAACACCCTATATGCAGAGAGAAGGAGAAATCTATAGGACAGAACCTTTCATGGAACCAGAAAGGAACTCTAAGCTGGAACTGACAAAATTTAGAACCCTTACACAGTCAAAAAATCAAAAATTTATACCACTAGCCACCTTGGGAATCTTAAAGAGATCACAATAAGCTTAGGGTGACTAGGGCTAGGGTTACAATGGCTAACCACAGTAAAATTTCAAAAAACCGCTGGAGGGAAAACTAGCCCCAGCCTATCAGACCAAGGATGATCTTCGCACTTGAGAAGAATCTCTGAGAATGACAGGAAGATCATAAATTTACCATGCAAATCAAATTGAATAGACCTGCAAAAAGCCTCAAGCAACAAAATCTTTCCATCACCACATGGTAAAAATCCTTGCAAATGATCATGGAACACCCTAGACCACACTGCAATCAACTGGCACCACCAAACAAATCAAATCTACTAGTGAAAGGATCAAATTCTGGTACCTCTTGTCATAGGAAAATCCCTTGAGAATTTGAATTCGAATGGTCAGTTACAACTCCGCAATGGTGACATCCCTACGGTTGTCACATGATGGCATAAACTAGAAAAGGGCTATGCGAACATGTGACACACCACTTCCCATTACCTTCTTCATAACTGCCACTGCTGCCGCTGCCACAAAAGGGTTTTTCACATGTTCACATAGCCAAAAAATTGGCTCATATGAACATGCGACAAGCTGCTAACATGCATCCTATCGGTTGGCATGTCATTGCCTAAAATCTAATAGTGCATCAATGATCCACAAGTCAAACTGAGACCAACATTAAGTCCCCACCGTAGATCCTCTCCATCTCATGGGCTTAAAAATTTGACGTCAGTAGGGAGATATCAACGGTCGATCGCATGATCGCATGGACCAGCAAGATTCCATGCAATCACATGACAACCATTCATCATGGAATCCTCCCACTATCAAGATACCCTAACGTGGGCCCACATTCAAATCTATCATCCTGCCAACTCAGAGAAACTAGAGATTGCCACAACACCACCTACCAACGGGACCACTAAACAACTACAAACGGGCCCCAGCACATGTGGCACCCTTATCGCATGATCGCATAGCACAGAGATGGGCTACACAAACATGTGACAACCCACGAACCTTAACCACTAGCATAACCACCACCGCTACTAACACAAAATGTTAGTCGCATAATCACATAGCCTTGAAAAAGGCTATGCAAACATGCAACTAACCGCCAGCAATCACCACCGCTGCCTACCCACCGACCAATCGGGAACCACCATGTCATGGAGACTGAACAATTGGGCCCTCCCTTCAAACATTGCAACCCTCACCCCCATTGGTAATCTGCCAAGTCATCCTTCTCTCTAGATCTCCTGAGCCCACTAACGAAATGCCACCTCACTACCACAGACACATGTCAACCAGTCGCATGATTGCATAGCTAGAAACTAGGCTATACGATCATGTGATAGCCAACCAAAGGCCACCACATGACCACCAGCAGGACCACTGCCATCCCACCAACGGGCCCCATGTGCAAGGAAGGAACCGGTCGCATGGTCACATGTCAGAAATTTTTGACATGCGATCATGTGACAACCAATCAATTTAAAGTGCTTGAAGACCCGGACTCACCATCTGATCGCAGCTGCATAGATAGGAAATGCCATCAAATAGGGCAGAAGTGTGAGGTCAAAAACACACAGGGTTTTCGGTGAAAGATCAAAAACACACAGGGTTTTTGACATTGACATAAAGGTAAACAAGGATGTGAAAACATCGAGGGTTTTCATGTAGGCCAAAAAGGTCGAAAACATCATGGATTTTCAAAAACACTGTGGGTTTTCGACACTATGGTAGATTCTAAAACTGTTTCCTATAGACCTTAAAACTTTAATAACTCCCTGGGTTTTGCGATTCAAGAGATACGATTTGGACTAGAGCAAGGTGACAACATGAAGAACACAGGGCATGACACTTTTACAAAAACATTTGTAGGGAAGAGGCCATTTTCATAGGATTTTTCTATGACTGGAAAATGGACTAACACCCAGCCTTAATAAGTTTTCGAGCTAGTGTTAAACCATTCGAGTGTGACCCACAAATACCATCATGGACTTCCTCTAATTCACATTGAGACTCTTCCCATTCTAAACATCTAAGTAGTGTACCATCTAGACCTCGTTTGTATAGATCATGACAAATGATGACATATCAGGAGGCATTATGGATAAGGTATCTCTTTTCATGGTGGTTGAAGGTATCGGGAATGATTTGGTCTTGGAGATAGGAAAATAGGTTTTTGTATCTGGATGAATCGTGACCTACAATAGTGCAAATCATGTGGGTTTCAGGGGAATCATATGTAGGATAAGATAGTGCTTCCACCAGGAACTCATAGTGTAGCTTATGTTCAAGCTATTGTAATAAAGTAGATAGTGTTGCCATTGCATCGGCAGCCTTGTTCTTTGTTCTAGGAATTTTCTCAAATGTGATAGATATGAAATACTTCTTTAAATAATCTACCATTCTTTTGTAAGGATGAGCTTTTCATCTTTAGTTTGGTGCACATCATTTACTTGATGAATAACAAGTTGAGAGTCTCCATGAATGTGTAGCTCTGTTACTCTCCATTCAATTGCTATTTTCATACCATTCAAAAGGGCTTCATATTCTACAATATTGTTTGTGCAAGGAAACTTTAATCTGAATGCTTTTGGGATTGAGTATCCTTGAGGAGTTATGAACAATATTCTGGCTCCAGATCCATTAGGTGTATAAGAGCCATCAAAGAATAACTATCATTCTCTAGAAGAAAGAGTCGTGATAGAGGAATCTGGAAATTCCATTTGCATTGGTGTATTATCAATCAATGGTGCTTCAGCCAATTGATTAGCAATGACTTGTCCTCTTACAACTTTTCGCTCAACATATTTGATGTCAAATTCACTCAATAGCATGACCCATTTAGCTAATCTACCTGTGAGGGCAACTTTACTTAGTAGGTACTTTAGTGGATCAATCTTGGCTACCAATTGAGTGGTATGAGCTAACATGTAGTATCTCAGTTTCTATGATGCAAAGATCATAGCTAGACAAGCTTTCTCAATCATCAAATAGTTCTTTTCATATGCAACCAATGTCCTACTGATATAGTATATAGCTCTTTCCTTTTTATCTTCATCGTGCTATGCTAGCAATGCCCCTAGTGATGTATCTGTAGCAGAGACATATAAGATCAATGGCTTTCCATGAATAGGAGGCATCAAGATAGGTGGATTTGATAGATACTTCTTGATATGGTTAAAGTTCTATTCACATTCTTTATTCCATGCAAAGGTCACACCTTTGTGTAATGTTTTTGTAAATGGTTGTGATATGTCCACTAGATATGATATGAATCTTCTAATAGATTGAACTCTTCCTTGCAATGTCCTCATCTGACTAATATTCTTAGGGGGTTGCATCTCCATTATAGCCTTTACTTTAGCTAGATCAACTTCAATGCCTTTCTTTGAAACTATGTATCCTAAGAGTTTTCCAGAAGTGACACCAAAAGCACACTTCTTAGGATTTAGTCTAAGACTAAATTTTTCCATTCTGTCTAGGATCATGCTCAAGTCCTTTAGATGTTCAGTTCTAATCATAGATTTGGAAAAAGTATCATCAACATAATCTTCCATAGTTTGATGCATCATGTCATGGAAAATAGATGTCATTGCTCTTTGATATGTAGCGCCAGCATTTTTAAGCCCAAATGGCATGACATTCCAATAGAAGGTACCCCATGCACATGTGAAAGTAGTTTTCTCTTGATCCTCTAGGGCAATTTTTATTTGGTTATATCTAGAGAAACCATCCATTAAGGAATACATCTCAAAACCCACAGTCATGTCCACTATCATATCAATGTTAGGTAGTGGAAAATCATCCTTAGGGCACCCTCTATTCACATCTCTAAAGTCTATGCACACTCTGATTGAACCATCTAGTTTAGAAATAGGTACAATATTGGAGATCCACTTTGCATAGTCAATAACTTAGATGAATCTAGCTTTTAGGAGCTTCTCTAATTCAGCTTTTACCAAGAGTGCAACGTGAGGATGCATCTTTCTCAACTTTTGTTTAACAGGTTTGACATTTGGAGCTATAGATAAATGATGCATTATAAGACTAAGATCCAATCCTGGCATATCTGAATATTTCCATGCAAATTTGATCTTCTTCTCTATTAGGAATGTTGTAAATTTTTTCTTCTCTTCTTCTGATAAAGATTGTGCTACATGAATCAACTGTGGGTCTTTTGTTGTACCCAAATTGATAGATTGAGTGGGCTCAATTAGAACTGGAGATTTGTCCTATAAATGACTCAAAAGGACATCAAATATCTCATCCTTAGGCACCTCAGAGAGGTTTTCACCTTTAGATACATCTTTTATTTTTACTTTTGTAGGTTCTGAGACTGCCACAAAGTGGTTTTCATCCTCATAACTCTTTTTCTTTTTATTCTTATTCTTATTTTTCTGACTAAGATATTTGATGTCTGACTCGGTCATGTTGATGCTCGATTCACTGATGGAAGTCCTCATAGGCTCAACTAAATTTAGGTAGCAAGCAAGGGCATAGTCATTCGAGAAGGTATAAATACCATGGTTCAAATTTGTGGAGGTTTGATCAATAAGGTCTGGATATTAGATAGTCAAAGTGGGGAAAGATTGGGAGATAGTGTTTATGGATATGGATGTGTCATCATTGGTCCTAACCCGATGCTCGAGTTCAAAGGTGATATTATAACTTAAGACATTCAATTCATGAATAGGCTCAATGTCATTATGGGAGTCCAATTCAGCCATAGCTAGATCAGACTCGATAGGTTCATCATTTCATTCTAGACTTACATTGGGTTGAGGTGCATATTGGTGAATAACATCGACATGTTTCTCTGTGATAAGCTCATATAGTTTTGGAATGACTCCCCATTCATAGTCATTTGATTCAGCCTCTTATTCAGGATCTCTAGGAAATCTTAGAAAATGAGTAAAGTCAGGGTGAATACCCCAAGAAGGGTTACCCTTAGATTCTGATTTGAATTGATACTCATGGGAATCTATCTTAGAATCACTACCACTTCCCTCTTCTTGATTATTTTCGAGATTAGTTGGTTCTTGTGTTGCAACTATCTCTTGATAAATAGTAGGTTCTTGTGTTTCTACTACATTAATTCTTTTGATTGGATCATCTTTATCATCAAGAAGGTCTTTGATCTCCTTAGGCAATTTTTCATAGGGGATGAGTTCTGAGCTATCTGAATCACTATCTGATGGTTCTATTTCTTCTTTCTTAAGAAGAGGTTCTCCTAGTGTGATCTGCTCTATGACATGAGAACAATTACCCTTGAGGTGATAAGGTTTCTTCTTAAAGCCTAGGCCAACAATATTCTTATTTTCCCTACCCGTATGTGAAATAGGTGCCACAAGACCTTTTCCTCTGACTCCTAGAGGTCCTTGACCTGGATATCCCATCTTAGCTATCAATTTATTTCCTGGAACATATGACTTAGAAGGGAGTTTGGATACTGTAGAGTCACTAGTTTGAACAACTTGAGATTCAAGTTTGTCTTTGTATAGCCATGATAGCATAGCTTCATCCTCTTCAAAATCTTGCTTGGATACTTGTTCTGCTACAAAATTCTTTTTATATGCTTCAAGAGGTTCTTTAGAGTCTAGTTTGGATTGTTTCAAAGATTTCCCATAAGACTTAGGTGAGATAGGGAGAGATGTCAAAGATAATACTGGCTCGATAGTATATTCTCCCATACTATTTTCTTTGATATTGACCTCTTTTGCAATGTCTTCTATTTTGGATGTGGAAGCAACATTTAGTTGTTCAGTAGAAGATTCTTTGTTATTGGGAACAAGCTTATCATCACCTTCCTTCAATGTATTGCAAGTTGTATGCAGATCTGCAGGGATAGTAATCTCTACTCCTTCATAAGGAAACTTCAAACATTGATGGTATGTAGAAGGAATAGCTTGCATTTCATGTATCCATGGTCTCCCTAGAAGAATGTTGTAGGCCAAAGGTAGATCAAGAACTTGACATATAGCATCTCTGATAACTAGACCTGCTATGATGGGTAAGACAATGGTGCCTTTAGAAGATCTTTCTTGTTCATCATAGGCTTTGATAGTTATTTTCTTTATAGGATCAATAGCCAATTCTAAAAATCCCAATTGTTTGATCAAGCTGTAAGAACAAATGTTTAGTCTAGTGCCCCCATCTATCAACACATGTTTGACCCTACGGTTTTCGATCAAAACCTCTATATGCAAGGGCTGGTTATGTGGGTGACTCAAGGAGTTGTCATCTTCCTCTAAAAAGGAGATATATTGCAGAGATGTAAGATGTCCAACCATAGTCTGGAACCTATCTAAATCAAGGTCATCAGGAACATTGGAACCGAGAAAAGCTTTGTCTAGTATGGCTCTATGAGCTAGAGATATTTGAAGCAACTCAAACATGGAGATTTTTGCATTAGTGTGCTGGAGTTGTTGAACAATGCTATAAGATTTAGGCCTCGTATCCTTTGGATTGGAAGATTTGGAAGAAGCCTTCTATTTAGAAGCAGATAAAAGATTGAAGGGCACCTTAGGGACATTTGATGAATCTGGGATTTGTCTTTTTAGATGTGCTTGGGATTTTGATTGAGTAATTGCATTGGTGGATTGATTTGTCTATCTCTTCTTACAATTATGATGACATTGCAATGTTCTGAGAGACAGGGTTGAACCATATTGATGGTAGCATTATTTCCAGGGTAAGCATAATTGACTTTTTCCCCCATATTAGGTTGAGAAGATGAAACTTCTTGACCATGTTTCAAAAATGGTTCTATGAATACTGTATGATTGTTATTGCTCTTAGGATTGTCAACTGTGATGTCTCCCCTATTGATTAGATCTTGAATGGTGTGTTCCAACCGTAAGCAGTTATTAGTTTTGTGACCTTTACCTCGATGGAAATCACAGAATTCATTTTCTCTCCACCATTTTGGCTTAGGCTCAGAATCAGGTGGTCGGATTGCTGGAAAAGAGATGATGTTATTAGCTAGTAGAGTTTTCATAGTTTATTCTAAAGATTCTCCAAGAGGAGTGAACTTTCACTGTTTATCCCAAGATTTGTATTCTGGCTTCTTTTGAAATGGTTCGAATGACTTTTGTTCTAAAGCTTTAATGGCTTGGGAACCAAGAGTTAGGTTGTAGGTTGGTGCCTTTGATGGGGCATGGATAGTATCAACAACAACATCTGTGATGATGCCTTTGTTCTTGTTCCAATTTTTTTTCTTGTCTTTAGAATTAGACCCAGATTCATACTTGTCTTTCTGAACTGTGATTTCTCCTTTTTTCACAAGCACTTTTTCAATTTTGATAGCATTATCCACCATCTTATCAAAAGATGTATGATCTTGCATTTGTAGAGGATAATTGATTTCTGGAACAAGGTTATTGATGAAGATTTCTAGTTTTTCTATTTCTGGAATAGGTCTGGCATATAGAGAGAACTTCTTCCTCCATCTCTTGAGAAATGTTAGGAATGGTTCCCCTGGATATTGCTTGAGATTATAGATATCAATCATGGTGACTGGATGTTGAATATTGTAGGAGTATTGTTGATAAAACAATTTGATCAGTTCCTCAAAAGTTTTGATAGTAGAAGGCAATCTAGAGAACTAGTGGATGGTTGCTCCCCCTAGAGATTGAGGGAAGAGACACATCAGATAGGTTGGTTCATGCATGAACTCCATTGATTATGTATAGAATTCTCTGACATGATCTTGAGGATCTGAGTGTCCATCATACTTATCATACTTCAGCATCTCCACTCTTTTTGGAAATGGTAGCATGTACAAGTCTTTGTCAAATGGAAAAGGACATAGAGCCTCCATGGAGAACTCTTTGGGTTCCTTCTCTTTTTTGAGTTGATTCAATTTGACTTGTAAAGCATGTATTTGTTTTGTCATGGCCATTATTGGAGTTTCTTCCTCATGTGTGATGATAGCTTTGACATTAAAATTAGCAGGAAGCTTAGCTCCTTGATGAGCTAATTGTAAAAAGTATGCCTCTCTACCTTCTTTCAAGAAATGCTTCATCATTCGTTTGAAGTTATCATCATTTTGATACTGAGCAATTTCTTCAGGCATGGGTTCCTGATCTGTACCATGTTGAGATTGAGTTCTTTGAGAGACAAAGTTTATCCCCACTTGAGACATGGTAGGAGTTTGTGGACTCCCTAGAATAGATTGATGTGGGGTTTGTTGGGTACCTCCGTGAGTTGATGGAGGAGGTATGTAACCAGTTTTCAATCAAAAGTTGCCAAGACCATCATCTTCATAAAGACTAGAATTGTAGAGTTGCTCAAGAGTTGGACCCCTAGTAGTAGTTATAGGTAAGGTCTGGGATGCTTCTCCAGATTTCTTGTGTGAGGAAGCTCTAGTTTCCACCATCAACTTTGAGTGAAACAAAAGAATAAGATCTAGATGACTGAAGAATGAATTGAATCAAGATGATTAGATGATGCAACCTTGTCAAGGTTTGATTGATTTGAAGATTCAATTAGATGTGGGTGAAGGATACTGTGCCCTAGATGTCTGGGTAGATTGCCTAAAAGATAGCGGACAAGATATCACAACACTTAGTCATTTTGATGATTGATTGAAGATTGATAGTTATGACAAGGTTTTGACACAAGATGAAAAGGACTCAAATCGATTAAATAGAAGGCTGAATCAAATTCAAAAGGCCACTTTAGGAAAATGATTGGATTCTCAATAGCTACTGCTCTATTCTTGACATGGTGATTTGTTTGACAGATTCTAAAAATAGGTTGAAAAAGCTAAATATCTGGCAATTCTGACAATTTTCTGAAAACTTTCAAAATTTTCCCACAACTTTCAAAATTTTCCCAAACGACACTATGAAGACTCACATGACAGTGGGTATGCTATGAAATGATAGTTGAAAAGCTCGTACAATAGTTGCAAAACTCACACGATAGTTGCTAGTAGGATTTGACTTTTTTGAATTTGATTAGCAGAAAGACTTGTACAACACTGGGTTCTTTGCCATATGACAGTTGGGCAGTAATGAAATGACATTTGATAAAAACTCGTATGACTTTTTGACCTCCTAAGATGACTTTTGACTCTAGAAAGGAATTTCACTTCAAATTTTGCAAATTTAGGGTTTTTAGTTTTGGATTGTTTGCAAATTTCAATGTCCAGATTTGAGGATTGTAACATATTTGTTCATTTTTAGTAACCAAATAGATAAACAAGCATGTAAAATAGCAAGCAAGTGATTTCAAGCATGTCTAAAAACAATGAACAAGGGAAAAATAAACCTTGTGCATGAACAATCAAGTGACTTATTTATGCTAATCCTTAGAAGTGCTAATTGTGTATGTTCCAAAAAGTTTTGCATTAACACACATATTCCTAGAAAATGAAAATTTGGCCTCACTAGGGTTTTTAGTAATGGTTTGACTCTGCAACTTTTATGATGCAAAGGGGTGAACTCCAATCCCAGCACACCAGGGTTTTGACACAGTCTGAGAATTTAATCAATTAGGAGCTGCTACGGAGATCTGACAACCCAACAATGAACCAAACCTATGAAGATTTCTTCCACAAGGACATTTATATAGTGGCTGTCACTACCATGGCAAAAATGGCTATTACCGCTTGAGGTTTCATCAATGTGGTTGACCTAATTAAGGGAATGTCCACTATGGTTAACCCTCTCTAAAGGTGACTCACAAGATATACCACATGGAGACTGGTTCCAGATTCAAGGATTTGGGTTTCTAGTACTATCCAAAAAGGAAGTAGAGCATAATCCCCTAGCCTTTTCAATTTTAACCCAAACAAAGAAAATAGATTAATCCGATAGGCTAAGACCAAGATTATCTCACAAAGATCTATGACATCAACCCCTTATGATCTATCAACCTCTCCAGAGAGAGAATGCCTTGATCAAAATTTGAAAACACACGGATCTAGTGGAACGTGAGACTCCCTCAGTATCCTCCCCGCCTACAAGGGATCCTTCATTGAGAAGAGTTTCACTGGAAACCCACTCTCTCAAGATCCACAAATAGTGTTCATGGGGCCTAATTACTATGTGTAACAAAGATGTTGAAAGCAAACTATGTTCATTTTTATAGCCCAAATGAAGTCTATGATAGGAAAGCAATAAAAGTCACTCAAGCTAGACACATGAGATGTTTGTTTTAGATTCAAAATCAAAGTCTTATCAGCTAAGAAGATTACCTTAGGTCCAATGCTCTGTAATCTAGAATTTAGCACACATCTAAAAGTACAAAATCAAGACAAATCAACAGCAAACCTTAAGCGTTAGAAATCAATAATCTGAAAGTATGGATTTGCAAATTCTGTCTCTGTAGCAAAATCTCGCACAAGTTAGGATGTGGTTCTGCATGAGGAAACACTGTCTCATGCGACGAAGGATTAAATCTCATGTGAGGAAGTATGGTCTCACATGACAAAAGATGAAGTCTCACATGAGGAAGTGTTGAAACCAGCAAAACTTCACATGGAATGATGAAAAATCTCGTGCGAGAATCCGTGCAGAGATAGAAACCCTTGAAACCCTTAGCCGCAAAAGATAGAAAATTGATAGAAATGAATGGAAACCCATTTTAGGGCCACACGGTGGGTGCCAAAAATGTGTGTGTGAATTTTGTACCTAATCTGTAGACACAACACTTTAGTAAAACATTAGAGGTTAGTTGAAATCAAAATCATGCAATAATTGAAAACTAAACTAACCAGGTGATTTACTATCTTCTAATAGGTGCGAGTATGATGTTCTCAAATTGTTATCGAGATCAGTGACCTTGACGACACCTAAATGAAGGATTTGAATGCAAAACTGATATGAAATATGAATGCAATTAATCTATATTTTTGATATTTTCTATGCAATGATATGATGAAAACTGATATGAATCTAATCTAGAATGAACTGATATTAAATTGATCCAAAAATGATATGAAAATGAATCTAAATGAATGTAAAAACCAAATTGATCTCACAATAGCCTTGACTTGCAATAAGCTTTGATTCTCCAAATTCCAATTCTTCAAAATAGTTGTGCAATTCGTAGATGATTTTGGCAAAGTAAGCTCACAAAATTATGAGATGATTTGTGAAGAGATGAGCCTTGATTTATAGAAATCTAGGACTTTGAGGATGCATGAAAGAAAGCCATAAATCACTCAAATAACTTAGGTTGATTTTTGAGTTATTTTTAAATAAAGGATATTTAACTCACAAAAACATGCAAAAGCAGAGTTTAACTCAAAATAGACTTTAGATTTAATTGATAATTGAAAGTTGTCTACTTTTCTAATTGTCCATGTTTTACTTATGAATTAATTTAATAATAAAGTGATTTATTTCCAACTTAACTGATTTTGAAAAATAAAACAATTGATTTATGGGTTAATCAATTATTTTTTAAACTTTTATTCAAAATTACGATATTAAAAATTGACAAAATGATTTAATTAATTAAATAAAATATTTAATCAATTATTTGTAAGATTTTGGATTTATTGTCAAAATTAAATATCATAATTAGGAATAAATAGAATTAACTTCAATTAAATAATTAAGTGGCAGTATTAAATCTAATTAATTAAATATTGATAATATTCAATTAATCAAACTTTAGGATAAATTGGATTTATCACCAAATAATTATTAAATTAAAGATAAATAGGATGATTAGGAATATTACTAGGAATATTCCCCGATGCAGAATTTGAGATAATCAATTAGAATTCGATGATGTGCAGATGTGCCTTATGTTAGGACTTTGATGTCGATTTTGTTCGATGTGTCGATATAGAGGTTAATGAACCTATAGCCCATTTTTGGGGTATTACAGGTACTATCTCCACAATAACAACCATCAAGGATTTTAGGGCACACTCATACTTATGAAGCCAGGTGGAGTCAATGCTCAGTACCTACAACCTTACATCATAGAATGATTATACATGTGCATATATATACCTATAAGGAAGACAATGCAAATAGATGATAGGGTTTGAGACATCATGTGGACCTCACTAGGTGAGTAACTATGACTTCAGCCCTACTCATACAAAAACACATAAACACAAGCATGTATGTAAGCATCAAATCTACAATATAAGGGTTAGATCATAACCCATCACATAAATAGCATTAGTCTCATAATTAATCAATGACTGAAGAGACAATCAAAATCATAAGTACATAAGCATAAAAGAGAATAATCATAAGCATATAACTCTGAGCATATATAAAGGCATAATTGATAAGTATGCATCATCTCATCATCTAAATCTATCAAAGTTAAACATAAATATAGAATCCATCAATGATAAAAATGTCATAATAGTGTCCTATCAAAAATCTAGAAAAGAGAGTCATCCAGGAGGGTATTACATCCTCCCCCTAGGTCTAAGCTTACTCGTGGAAGCCTACAAATAGACTTGGATTTGCAGCTCTAAGTCTATCAAAACCCTCCCATGTCATTGAAGCCTCATCATTAGGATCCCATTGGACCCTTTCCTTCTCTATGGTGTGACCCTAAGGGTCAGTGTCCTCTGCTATAGAATATGTATGGATTCCAAAGCTAGCTTCCCATCCTCTACTTGTAAATCATTCCAATTTATCATGTGAGTCAAATTAGGAATATACCTCCTAAGAACTGAAACATGAAACACATCATGGATATGAGAAAGGATGGGCGGAAATGAAATTTGATAAGAAATTGATCCTATCCTCTTGAGGACTTTGAATGGACCAACAAATTAGAGTGCCATCTTAGAGCCCTTTCTAGAGTGGATTGGACTCTTTCGTAGGTGAACCCTCAAGAACAATCTATCCCCAATAGAAAATTTTATATTAATCATGTGATCATCTACATACTTTTAATGCCTACCCTGTGTTTCTACAAGATTCTACCTAATCTTCTCAATCTGCTACTCCATGTCTTGCAACATCTCTAGCCCTAGAAGTACTTTGTCTTCCAATTAGTCCCAACTTAGAGGTGTGCAACAAGGACACCCATACAATGAATCAAATGGTGACATGTTGATGGAACTATAATAACCATTATTATATACAAATTCTACCAAATATAGGTAGTCCTCCCAATTATTCTATCTATCCATGACATACATCTTGTGCGTATTCTTTAGCACCCAATTCACCCTCTCTGTCTGACCATCTATCTTTGGATGATATGTTGAGCTAAAGTTTAGCTATGTCCCTAGAGCATACTATAAACAAGCCCAAATATTAGAAGTAAATACTAGATCTCAGTCAAAGATAATCCTTTGTGGTATACCATAAATTTTGATGATTTCCTCCATGAATACTCTGGCTATTGAAGTTGTTGTATAAGAGGACTACATAGGGGGAAAATGTACTACCTTGGTTAGCTTGTTAACTATGACCATGATAGTATCATGCCTCTAAGGTGTAACTAGAAGTATGATGATAAAGTCCATAGAAATAATGCCCCATTTCTATTTTAGAACAAGATGGGGTTGAAGAATTCTTGCTGGGTGTTGATGCTCGACCTTTACCCTCCAAGCACCTTGTCAAAAAGTACATAATATCCCTTTTCATCCCTAATCAATTTTATAACTGGCCTAAATCTTCATGTATTTTTTGAGAAGAGTAAGGTACACGATGGGCTTCTACCATAATAAATATACAAAGATCACCTGAAAGTGACACATAAATCTTCCTCTTCTACCATAACAATCCATCTGATTCCAAGGTATATCTATAGAATGATAATATGATTTAGAACAACAGAGAGGCGGGGTGAATCAGTTGTTCTCAGGTCCTGATGTATAAAACAATTCAAAAACGTATCCTTAAATCAGATCCAAAACCAAAACAAACTTGGTCATCACTGATTCAATAATAGAAACATCTAACAATGCAGTCCACTACCTTGTTGTAACTTAACTTGTAAAACATAGTAATGTTCAGATCTAAACATCCACACAAGTATAAACACCAAGATTTTATAGTGGAAACCCAATATGGTAAAAACCACTTTGTAACATGCTACTATTATTTTCACTCTTTTGAAGTGAGCTTGGTAAAAAGCCAACCCTGTCAAAGGTTACAATGCACACTGTCAAATGTGACCCGGTTAAAGGATTTCAATCACCCTGTTAAAAGTGAGCCTAGTCATAGGACTTACATACACTCCATTAGAATGTAACCTTGTTCAAAGGATTTAACATATGATTGTTAGGTCAACCTCTGTTAAAAGGATTTTGACTATTACAATGGTTAGAAAGTAGCAACAATATTATCTGAAAAATATACAACTCACTTTGAAAATATCAAATTCAATTCCGTACACTAATGCTAGTTTACTGACTTTGAAACTTTTCCATTTCCATCTCTGATCTGCTCGAAACTTTTCTTCAAGCAATCACCATAGTTCTTCTTCAGCCTTTTCTGCTTAATCAGTCAATAAAACTTTCTTCTTCCAGCATTCTCTGTTCACCATGTGAATGCATATCAAAATGTTTAGGTTCCCTTATATTTTCCTCAATTAGGTTAACTCATATTTTGCCACTCAATCTCATTCGTAGATCTTAGGGTTAGGTCAGATTCATTGAATCTACCCACTTCATGTTCTTTGGCTCCTTTTCTAGAATCATCTCAAATCTCTTAAAGATTTACAATAAAACATTTTACAATGCATTCAATGCTTTCAAACAATCAATAAATAAAGTCAACACATTTTACATAATCCAAGAATTCAACAATGTTGGCTCCAAAATTAAATTCTCTTCAAATATAAAATTTCTGATGCTCGGTCAATATTGTGATTGTCAACTCGGTTTTCATGTAGAACGCTCGATCAATACTAGAACTATTTCCTCGACTTGCACTATCTTCCTCAGCAATTTACTGATGCTCGGTCGACACTATAATTTTTCTCGGCATATACTAACTTGGTCGACACTAACATCACTCGGCTTAAACATGATTTTTCCATTCTTTGCTTAGTTAAGCCTACCAGTTTAGTCTTCAGTCTTACTAAGATAAACAATACATTATCTCATCATAGTGCAACATAGTCAAGTACACTTTGTAGTATCAAGATAACTCAACCTTTCCCTAGGTGCTATTGTTACCAACCTTGCTTATCCCCTTAGCAACACTCAAATAGATATAGTACTTTCCTAAGTAGCAATAGTCTTACCAATTAAGGTTTGACATCAATGAGAATACAACAATTGTTTCAATTCAGTTTCCAACAATCTCCCTCTTTGGCATTGATGGCAACACCATATGATATCACCTGAATAATACATGGATTACCAACCAATCCAAAAACTTATCTGTCCATCAGAAAATTATTTATAATAGCCTTAGCTTCATTCTTATTCAGAATCCTGTAAGCATCACTTCTGTGACCGTCAAAAGTATTCAGATCTCCTTCTATCCTGATTCTTCATTTTAGTTCATCAGCCTTATCTTTTCTTTCATCATTTCATCTCCCTCTTACTTTATAGTATCATTTGTTATCATATCTCATGTTATCATATTAGTTCATTCTCCCTCTTTGACAAAATTGCCAAAGCAGCAACCTAAAAAAAATATACATCCATCATATTAGATAATATCTTTGCAGCTCAGTGTTTCTCCCTCTGTCATCTTGCTTATGACTGATTCCTTGTCTTTGCTTCTCTTCACAACTCTAGGCCAGCCCTAAAGTGTGACAATCTTCTACATCAAGGTGTCAAATATTCTGCTATAGCACATTTGATGTAGTGCTCCTAGCTTGTCTAGGCAGCCTTGATGAGGGGAAGAACCCCTAATTGACATGTCAAATACTCATGAGCTTCTCTAGGTAAAGCTTTAGTGAATATGTCTGCTAGTTGTTCTTTTGTATTCACATATTCCATTCAGACTTCTTTATCTTGTACTAATTCTCTCAAGTAGTGATACTTGATTGCAATGTTCTTGGTCTTAGTGTGCATCACTAGATTCTTAGAAATATTGATAGTACTTGTGTTGTCACAGAAAATAACAACAGGTTCAGTGATTTCTTCTTTCATGCCTATCAATAATTATTTTATCCATACCAAGTTTGAACAGTTTACTATAGCAGCAACATACTTGGCCTCGACAGTAGATTGGGAAATGCAATTTTGTTTCTTGCTTGTCTAGGAGACTAATCTCTGTCCATAAAGAAAGCTCCACCACTTTTACTTTTTCTATCATCTACATTTCCTACCCAATCATCATCTGTATAAACTCGGAGTTCAAATTTGTCATCCTTCTTATAATATAGACCATAGTCAATAGTTCCTTTCAAGTATCTCATAATTATTTTCATGGCCATCATACGTGTTTCCTTAGGATTCGCAGAGAATCTTGCCACAATCCCAACAGCTAATGCAATATCTGGTCTGCTATGTACAACATATTGCAATTTTCCAATCATAGATCTGTACAGAGTCTGATTCACTTCTGTAGCATCATCATTCTTAGATAAATTTTGTCCAGTAACCATAGGAGTTCCCACAGGTTTAGCATCTTCCATCCCAAATGTTTTTAGTATTTCATTCACATACTTAAACTGTGTAATGAAAATATTCTTCCTTGTAAACCAAGAAAGAATTTGATCTCACCAAACATACTCATTTCAAATTCAGTTTGCATTTCATTTGAGAAACTTTTACATAATGCATCTTGTCCACCAAAAATAATGTCATCAACAAAGATTTTTGCCAACAAGATACCTTTACCTTCTCCATCCTTCATGTACAGATTTCTTGTGTCATTTGTTCTTGAAAATCCAATTTGTATCAACTAGTTATGCAACCTCTCATACCATGCTCTCAGAGCTTGCTTCAATCCATATAATGCTTTGTTTAGTTTGCATACCATGTGTCTTCTATTTGGATCAATAAAACCTTCTGGTTGTTCTATGTAAACTTCTTCCTCTAGTATACCATTCAAAAATGTAGACTTGACATCCATTTGATATACCTTGAAATCTTTATAAGGAGCATATGTAAGAAGAATTCTTACTCCTTCCAATCTAGCTACAGGGGCAAATGTCTCCCCATAATCTATTCCTTCTTCTTGTGTGTAGCCTTTGCATACTAGCCTAGCTTTGTTCCTAGTGATTTCACCATGTTCATTCATCTTATTTTGAAACACCCATTTTGTTCCTATAACATTCTTGTTTTTAGGTCTCAGCACTAGAGTCCATGTATCATTCTTCTCAATCTGGTCAATTTCTTCATTCATTGCATGTATCTAGTCTTCATTCTCCAATGCTTCTCTAGTTGTCTTCGGTTCAAATTCACATAGTAGACATGTTGGATCCTTAGTTTTACTTCTGGTCTAGATTCTAGTATCTTTGTCTCCAATTATTTGTTTAGGCTTATGATGTCTTCTCACATATTTTTTCAAAATAGGTTCACCTATTCTCTCCTCTATTTCATCATGTTCCTCAACAAGATTGTCAAATTCAACTTTAGAATGCTCAGCAACCTCTTCCTGATACTCAACAACATTTTCTTGTAGCTCGACATGTTCTTGTTCTTTCTTGGCACTATTTTCTTGATACTCGGCAACTTCTGTCTGTCGCTCGGCATTGCTTACCCAAGACTTGGCATCAGGTGCAAGTTTGTTACTCGCCTCATCTTCTTCTTCAATTTACACAAAAGATCTATAATCTTCTAGTTCTCTTTTACTATCAGCTTCATTTCTTTCTGCATACTCATCAATTTTGACATTCACACTTTCCACAATTTTGTTAGTGTTAGAGTTCAAACACTTATAAGCTTTACTTTTTGTGGAGTACCCTAGGAATATGCCTTCATCACTCTTAGCATCAAACTTTCCATTCCTAGTGTCTTTTAATATATAGCACTTACTTCCAAAGATTTTAAAGTATTTCACACTTAGTGCATGTCCATGCCATAATTCATAAGGTGTCAGATTTGTACCTTTCTTGATCTATACCTGGTTTAGAGTGTAGACAATAGTGCTTATAGCTTTTTTCCAATATTTTTGTGCCACATTCTTTTCAATCATCAATGTTCTTGCACAATCCAAGATAGATATGTTTCTCCTTTTTGCTATACCATTCTGTGGAGGTGTTCTAGGTGCAGACATCTATCTTTTAATTCCTCTATCATTGCAAAATAGATTAAATTCATTTGATGTAAATTCTCCACCTCGGTCAGATCTAAGACATTTTAGGTTCCTACCTGTCTCCTTTTCAACCTTAGCTAAATAACACCTAAAGAATTGAAAAGCTTCAGATTTTTCTTTTAGAAACATCACATGCATCATCCTAGTATGATCATCAACAAATAAGATAAAGTATCTAGCACACAGTAACTTTTTACACCCATAGGTACACAAAGGTTAGTATCAACCAAATCTAAAATGTTTTCAGAAGTAAAGGATTTTCTCTTAAAACTTGACTTTGTCATTTTTCCTAACTGACATTCCTTGCACATCACATTCTCAAGTTTCTTCAATCTAGGTAGACCTCTTACCTTTTTCTTCTTACTTCTCTCTACCAGATTGTCAAAGTTAACATGACACAGCCTTTTATGCCATAACCAAATATCATCAAGTTGTGCAATTAAACATGTTTCTTCAGATAGGTCAAGATAGAATAAATTACCTCTAGTCTAATCACCACTTCCAATTAGTTCTCCAATAGCATCAAATATTTTAGCTTTCTTGTGATGAAATTCCACTCGGTAACCAGTTTTGTTAAGCTGAGAAACACTTAACAAATTATAATTAAGACCTTCAACCCAATATGCATTTTCACAAGATATCTTATCAATCAGTTTAATCAAACCTTTTCCTCTAACAGGACATGGTGCATCATTACCAAATTTTACACTTTTACCTCTGTAATGATGTAGGGTCTCAAACTTATTTTTATCACCAGTCATATGATGTGAACAGCCACTATCAATAATCCATTTGTCATTCTTGTTCACATAGGATATCAATGCATTTTTCTCATCCTCATCAAATTCATCTTTCATTGCCACATAGACTACCTCAATTTCCAAATCATCACTATCAATGTCAATCTCTTTTTTAGCAATATAACAAGATTTCTTACCTTTTCCTTTGTAGTCTCTATTCCATCGGTAGCTTCTATCATCTTTTCTATCTTTGTGTTTTATTTTCCTTTCATCATCTTTATCCTTCCTGTCAAGACATCTAGCAGCTATATGACCAACTTTATTATATGCAAAACATATAATAGGGAGTTTACCTTTATACATTCCTTTTCTCCTTCTTAGTCTTTTAGTCATAAGAGCTTCTAGATCTTCTAGGTCTTCATCAGAAGTGTCACTTGCACTTGCACTATCACTTTCACTTTCACTTTCATTGATGCATCTTTCTTTTTCTTTCTTTGTCTTGTTCAAAACTAGCTGTGACTTAAAAGTAGATTCAACATTTCCAATGCTTCCAATAGTGAGGTTATCATAGTTAGAGAGTTCAAAAGTAGTTAGCTTACCAACCAAACTTTCCAAAGTAAGCACATTTGCAGAGTTACATCTTGATTCCTGAATAGCTGAGATCTTAATAGGATATATAGGACGCAGGGTTCTTAGTAATTTCCCAATTATAGTTTCATCATCAATAGTCCCATTGGCTCCTCTAATAGCATTTACAACTTCTTTTATTCTACTACAATATTGTGCAATGTTTTCACCTTCTTGCATTCTCATTTCATCAAACTTACCTCTAAGACTCTCAACCTTTACTTTCAGCACATTTAGGTCACCACCATAGATCCTTGCAAGAGTATCCCACATATCCTTCATAGTTGTGCAGTCCTTAATGTCCTCAAATTCTAGATAACTCAGGGTATATGCAATTTCTAACATTGCCTGATTGTGTTCTTGTTTAGCTCTCATTTCTTTGGCAGTCAAAGTTGTGATAGGTGAGACATAACTGTTCTCAATGTAGTACTTTGCAGAATCACCAATACCAGCCAGATGCAGCTTCATCAAGCTTTTCCATGTAGGGAAATTTTCTTTGTTAAGCTTTGGTACCTCCTTCTTATACATCCTGGTCATTTGCTTTCAAGCCCCTTAAAACTTAATTTCTGTCAACACCAATAATAAGCAACTTAGCTCCGATACCAATTGATAATATGATTTAGAACAATAGAGAGGGGGGGTGAATCAGTTGTTCTCAAGTCCTAATGTATAAAACAATCTCAAAAACTTATCCTTAAATCAGATCCAAAACCAAAACAAACTCGGTCATCACTGATTCAATAATAGAAACATCTAACAATGTAGTCCACTACCTTGTTGTAACTTAACTTGTAAAACATAGTAATGTTCAGATCTAAACATCCACACAAGTATAAACACCAAGATTTTATAGTGGAAACACAATATGGAAAAAACCACTTTGTAACATGCTACTATTATTTTCACTCTTCTGAAGTGAGCTCGGTAAAAAGCCAACACTGTCAAAGGTTACAATACACGCTGTCAAATGTGACCCAGTTAAAGGATTTCAATCATCCTATTAAAAGTGAGCCTAGTCATAGGACTTACATACACTCCATTAAAATGCAACCTTGTTCAAAGGATTTAACATATGACTGTTAGGTCAACCTCTGTTAAAAGGATTTTGACTGTTACAATGGTTAGAAAGTAGCGGCAGTATTATCTGAAAAATATACAACTCACTTTGCAAATATCAGATCCGATTCCATACACTAATGTTGGTTTACTGACTTTGAAACTTTTCCATTTCCATCTTTGATCTACTCGAAACTTTTCTTCAAGCAATCACCATACTTCTCATTTAGCCTTTTCTGCTTAATCAGTCAATAAAAATTTCTTCTTCCAGCATTCTCTATTCACCATGTGAATGCATATCAAAATGCTTAGGTTCCCTTATATTTTCCTCAATTAGGTTAACTCATCTTTTGCCACTCAATCTCATTTGTAGATCTTAGGGTTAGGTCAGATCATTGAATCTACCTACTTCATGTTCTTTGGCTCCTTTTCTACAATCATCTCAAATCTCTTAAAGATTTACAATAAAATGTTTTACAATGCATTCAATTCTTTCAAACAATCAATAAATAAAGTCAACATGTTTTACATAATCCAAGAATTCAACAATATCGGCTCCAAAATTAAATTCTCTTCAAATATAAAATTGCTGATGCTCGGTTAATACTGTGATTGTCAACTCGGTCTTCATGTACAATGCTCAGTCAATACTAGAACTATTTCCTTGGCTTGCACTATCTTCCTTGGCAATTTACTGATGCTCAGTCAACACTATAATTTTGCTCGGCATATACTAACTCGGTCGACACTAACATCACTTGGCTTAAACATGATTTTTCCATTCTTTGCTTGGTTAAGCCTACCAATTTAGTCTTTAGTATTACTAAGATAAGCAATACATTATCTCATCATAGTGCAACATAGTCAAGTACACTTTGTAGTATCAAGATAACTGAACCTTTCCCTAGGTGCTATTGTTACCAACCTTTCTTATCCCCTTAGCAACACTCAAATAGATATAGTACTTTCCTAAGTAGCAACAGTCTTACCAATTAAAGTTTGACATCAATGACAATACAACAATTGTTTCAATTTAGTTTCCAACATAGAATCACCCCTCTAAGGGTCTACCTGACTCTAACTCTACCTTAACCTCTTGATAATAAGTGTTAGAAGAGAGAGCCTACAAAATATGACTCCTCAAGTCTATGTTGACAGAAAGTGTTGAAAACTCATGCCTCTGCTTACTCAGAGCATCAACTACAACATTCTCTTTTCCCTGTATATACCTAACCTCAAAATCATACTCACATAGGAATTCCATCCATATGTGTTGCCTCTCTTTGAGCTTAGGCTATGTAAATATATATTGAACGCTACAATGATCTATGTGAATCTCAAATCTATGACCTAGTAAATCCACCTCACTAAAGCATGAACAACTGCTGCCAACTCTAAGTCATGTGTGGGACACTTAAGCTCATGGTCCTTATGATTCCTAGAATCATAAGAAATAACTCATCCTTCATGCATCAATACTTCCCCAATCCCCTTAAGATAAGCATCATTACATAATACAAAATCTCTTGAGGGGTCAGGGACTACCGAAATCAGAGCACTGGTCAACTTCTCTTTCAAACACTAGAAGACTGACTCACACTTCTCTGTCCAAATTAACTTATTCCCCTTTCTCTATAGGGAAGTAATGGGATGAGATATCCTAGAGAAATTCTTGACAAATTATCTATAGTATCCTACCAAGCCCATGAAACTTTGGACCTCAAAGACATTAGTGGGTGATAGCCACCCCACTTTAGCTTGAATTTTCATGGGCTCTACTACAATACCATCCCAGAGATAACATGGCTTAGGTACTTAACCTTTGTCTGGAAAAATTCACATTTTTCTAAGTTAGCATAGAGATAATTATATCATAATATTATAACACCTGATGTAGATTATGCTCATGCTCCTCAACTATCCTAGAATACACCAGAATGTCATCCAAGAAAACTATCACAAATCTATCCAAATAAGTTATGAACACCCCATTCTTGAAACTCATAAATACCGAGGGAGCATTAGTCAAAACAAATCTAATTACCTTTACCCCTTCATTTCTAGAAAAAAACCATGGAAATGTATTTCTCTCATCAAAATATTTTTACCTTTGAGTGAGCTCCTATACTGACAAAAAGTGAAAACATTCATGGTAAAGGGTGAGGATTTAAGCTTCACATGTACTCACTGTGAGTTTTAGCCCATTAGATTGTATCTAGGGACCATATTTCTTTGAGGCATCTTGTGCAAATGTGTCTGGTCCCTATTTTTATATGCTTTGTATACATTTCTACCAGAGCATCCACCACTGGTATTTGATTCAAAGTTTGAAAAACATCTTCAACAAAACCATTTTATACATTTCCTACAGCACGAAAAAACATGAGACCATACTTTCTTTGAAACACATCATGAGATAGTCATTGCATGCTTCACCTGTGATCACGACAACCAGGATATCATGCTTCGTCGAAGGCACTCTGTCAAAACAAAAAACCTAAAATATCTCCTCAATTGACATAGATTATATGATCGTAAAATATATAATCTCTAAAAATTGATTTTCTAAACTTTCTATTATGTGCCCAGACAGAATAAACAACCTCTGGTTTAGCATTTAAAAATTGACAAAAACACCTTGTTGGATCCTAGAAACAGGCAAACACATTGTTTGATATACATAGAATCGCCTTGCAAAAAGGATTTCTTTGATGATGCATAAGGTGAGATATTTTAATCTCTAAAGTTTCCCTTTTCATTCTGTCTGCAACTGAATAAGTTAGAAAACAATAAAATAAATTTCATTTGTGCTTTGAAAAGAAGGCAGACTTCATCTTGAGACCTTGTGAATTTGCATGGGTCTTCTTTCATATGTAGGAAACTCAAGGAAATAATACTTCAACTTATGATCGTCAATTGGGTGCAAGATTGTAAAACTCAAAGTAGGCCTCCTAAATAAGATTTCCTTGTGCAAACTGAAGAACATAGTAAATTGTGAATGAAATGGATATAATAAAAATACTAGATAAACTCTTAAAGGCATGAAACTTTGGACACAAGTACTTTTTGATATGAAAAGTATAGGAAAAAAAATGGTACCTCTCGACAATCATCAGCTTGTAAAATATAGCAATTTTAAAATGGCTACTTCACAGATGTACATTTTGCATAGGAAATCTGAATAAATCTGGTTTGGATTTGATTTGGAAAACATGTCTAATGGATTCAATGGGGGCTCAAAATGCATGCAAGGGTTCTCTCTCATGTATACAATACAAGGGATAAATTCTTTGGTCATGAAAGTTAATAGAGTGTGAGATATAGATCTCCAAAGTTGGCCATTCTATTAAATCTAAACATGTGCATAATGTTAACCTTTGCAAACCTCTGAAAACAAGTATTTCAAAAATAGGTCAAAATTAATTGTGGGAGGCTTAAAACTAAAACTTATGTTGTCTGATATGAGTTGAGCACATCTCC
Organism: Chamaecyparis obtusa; assembly: GCA_027943335.1. Taxonomy (NCBI): domain Eukaryota; kingdom Viridiplantae; phylum Streptophyta; class Pinopsida; order Cupressales; family Cupressaceae; genus Chamaecyparis; species Chamaecyparis obtusa. Next base: position 1,073,091 of record BSBK01002127.1, on the reverse strand, counting down.
CAAGTAGTCTCTCATAACACTCACCAGGATCCCATTTATTGGTTCTCAACTTGGGAAACTCAAAATAATTCACAAGGGTGCTCATTTTTCATGCCTTAACCAAAACCACAACATAGTACTTTCAAATTTCTCCAATATTTGAGAGTATCCACATATTTCATACAAAAATTGAAATCTACTTAGTGTGACAAAGAATTTTTTTTACAGAATTGTAAAGTTGGAAAAATGTGATGGAATAGGAGAGGGGTTTTAACAATGCACCTAATAGAAGCCATAAACCAACATTCTCCACCATACATGTAAATTGATATGATATAGAATATAGATCTAAAAATGTAAGTAAGGAATACTGAAATTAAACAAGATGAAATACATACCTCATAATAAACCTGATCTAGAAATACCTATTTTCTGGTGTCTGTATTTAGTTTCAGGAAATTCTGCAATTGAATCTAGCCTGGAAACACAGAAACAGAGAAAACCCAAAAATCTTCTATTTTTCTGAGAAAGGTCGACCTTGACCTGCACTATTCTGACGGAAAAAAATTTCGCGGATCTTGAAAGTTTGCTGAAAAGGGTACTCAAATCTTCTTTGTAACTTCTGAAACAGTGACTTTAGATATCTGAAAATGGTGTTTTGGGGTGGCTATATAGGGTTTTGCCTTAGTCAAACCCCTATTTTGGTGATATCTGTAATCACCCAAAATTGGGCTAATAGAACCTAAGGCCCTATTTGCCCTTAATTTGGTATGGGACCTTAATTATGTTAATTTGATCCCCAATCATTAGCATAAATTCCCAAAAATTCAATAAACCCCATCAAATCCTAAATCAAGCATCAATTACTAAGGTTTCAAGCAAAAATCAAAGCTATTAACTCTAGGCCTATTTAATTAATCCAATCCCATCAAATGCAAAGGCTAGAGTTATTAATTAAAAGAAATGCATAAATACCTCCTAGATCAAACAAACACAACAAACACACTTTCATGATTAGGAGGCTTACACATGGATCAAGGATCAAGCCAAGATGCATCTCAACCACTCCTCACAGATGCATCTCAGCTATTGAATCCCTTCAATCTTCTATAAAATAGAATTTTCAAAGGCTTCTTTCTTCTTCTCAATGTTTCTAAATTCTTCCTAATGCTTAGACTTTTGATATGCTTGCTTCTGAATTTGAGGCTTCATAATCCATGATTATTGAACTCTCGTGCTTGGAGGATTTTCCCACTAATGCTTAATTTGATAGTTTTTTTCCATGTTTTCAAGCTTTGTTTAATTAGAAAACACTTCAAATTGGGTTAAAATGGAAAGAACTAGGATTTCATGCTTTATTATGACTTCATGCATTTACTCTTGAATCTCTCATTTTAGTGTAGATTGTCACTATTTTAAGGGTCAAATCTGAGAGCAAACTAACCCTTATTTCATACTCACATTAATTAGAGAGCAATAGGATTCTTTTGCTTGTTATCTTTTTCAATTAAACCCTTATTTTTCTCAAACAAGTGATGTTATTATCCTATTGAAGTGTTGTGCTATAGGTCACAAACTCACACACACATTTCTAGCGCCCACCGTGGGGCTGAGCCCTGGATTTTTCATTTTACAAGCGTTTCTAACTAACTATCATCGTACAATTTTATGTCAGAGGATCGCATCTGGGAAGATCAGTCGCATACAGTATTTCTTGGATTGCATCCCAAATTTGTGGATCATATTTGGTAACAAGGTCGCATCTATTTAAAATTCAGGATTGCATCTTGTGATCTGGGTCTTATGTGGGAAATTGGGTCGCATGTGGGAAATTGAATCATTTCTGGAAATTGGGGGGAAATCTAGGATCGAATTTGGGGATTTTTATTGCATAATTGGATTTTATGATGCCTAATAAATTTCATTGTTAATATCTCTAGTTTTTGGTAGCTTAATTGTGGTTTGCAGGTTGAAAAGACAGAAAATTCAAATACTAACTTGTGTTTTTTATTTTCTTTAAGGATAAAATGAACATTATGATTTTGTTTTTGAGCACTTAATGGCAATTTGATTTCACTTTGTAAACCAGTTAGAGGATTATGCTCTTTTCTCCTTGAGGGAAAATTAGAAACTCAAAAATTGGCTTATATTTTGAGGTTAAATTGAGAAATGAATGCTAATGATTTGCATAGTTAATTTTCCTTGAAGTATTATTTTTGGATTTTGGATATTCTAACCAACTAACAAGATAATGGGTGAACTTGGTGTTTTTGATTGATTTTGAAATCCTAACGGTTGTTTGCAGGACGTTTTCCTAAGACCAAAAACAAAAGACTACTAATACTTGTCATCCAGGTTGCCTCTAAAGCAAAATCAACAAAAGAACTTCATGCTTTTTTTTTTTAGGAATATTAAACAATTTGAGATCAAGTTGCAAATCAACTAGAGGATTATGCTCTTTTCCCCTTGAGGGAAAACTAGAAACTCAAACGTTGGTTTTCTATTTGGCATCGAATTGGGGTAATTGAACTTTAAACATGCTTGATGTGTTTGAGATTTGTGGTATAAGTTAGGAGATTATTCTCTTCTCCTTCATGGAGAACTAGAAATCTAGAGCTTACCATCACTTATCTATTTACTTTATTGTAAACCTTTAGAGGGGCTATTGGTTGAGGAAAAAATCTCCTCGGAATGATGCAAGTGGGGACAAGTCTTTTGCCGACTCTTCCACCCCACTATAAAATTTGACGCTTCCTTGAGGCTAAAGTAATGGAAGACATGATTTATCTTGTCTTGGGAGATTGATGATCAATCCCAATGACTGACTTTGATTTCATGTAGAGTGGAGCCACTTTAATCTCGCTTCTTGAGACTACACACTTTCAGGTTCCTATAGGGTTAATAGCCTCAATCCTTCTTGCGAGACTATGGGAGATAATTGTGAATGGATGCCTTCATTAAAAGCTCTATGTTAGATGCCACCTGGATCACCCCCGAAAGGTTGTTATCACTTGTGCGAGGCAAATAGTAATTGCCCCAAGACATTCACCATATCGATCCCCCATTGACGTGACTACTCGGATAATATGGGCTCCAATATCCATTGCATGTTATTGGACTGCCATATTCTAAGGAGTCTTTGGGTGTGTTCCTAAGTCAGTGAACCAGTGGCTTCAATCTCTACCTAGTATAAGGAAGGTTAGGTGTGTTTGATCTAAAAATGATTGCTTGGTGTGTCTTAAATACAAACTCGGTTAATTTCCCCCAAATGGACAAGCACACAACATTTTCAAACATTTACAAACACTTGACAGTCACTGGAATCTGACACACATGGCACATTTTCTAAGAAAAACTAAAATTACAAATTCCTAGTCATCATAAGATTGCATTCAATATTCCAAAGTCGTACCCTGCATCCTAGATCGCATCTATTCAAACTTGAGTTACATCTAGTAGTCACACCATGTCCTGAGTCGCATTCGGTGCACATTCCATTTCTTGATTCGCATACTATATTTCTTGCATCACATCTGAGGTTCCAATTTGTTCACTAGTCACTGTTTAGGATCACATCTGGGATAAAGAGCATTTTCCCAGAAGAAAATTTTTCACATTTCTAGATACCCATTTAGCCAATTAGTAGGTTCCTGTTGTAAAAACACAGTCATTTGATACCTAGAAAGAGTCATTTTTTAGAACATCTTGTCATTTTGCATGGTCCAAAACCGCATTATCCAATTGTGGAGTCAGTTTACCCAATCAGTTACAAACAAGTTCTTAGCTCATAAATAGGGCACCTTTGACACCCTTTGACGTTGAAACTTCCACTTGCACTTTGGTTCCCAACTCATAAGCAGGGCATTCTAACCCCATTTGACGTTGGATCCATAAAGACATTTCAAACCCACTCTTGTATCCTTGGATTCACATTCAGACATTGTGAACTATCATACCCACTCTTAAACACAAGACACTCATTGGTTCCTCAATCTGGATTTCATGGTTGTTACTAGGCACAAAACTTACAATTTTGAAACAAACCTGTTCTTGAAAGGAGAATCTATATTCACATTAGAAATGAGAGAAACTTCAAGACTCAATCCCTTGTATGGTGCTACACCTAGTACTACTTATACAACAACACCCGAACCAATAAACATGAATGATCAAGGTGAATACCGATGGGATGAAAGATTCCATGCACAAAATGAACAGGCAAAACGTGAGAGACAAAAACAAAAATCCCAATATGATGATGATGAGGATGATATTGATGATGAAATAGATCCTATTGAACAAGAATACAATAGAGCTTTAAGCAGCAAATGGTTTCACAAAATTCTTGAAAGAGCCTTGGAAGAAAACAAAGAAAAATACTTCTTAGAACTTTCTTCCCGAGGTGTGAAATTACCCAAGGACTATGATGTGGATCAACTCAAACAAAAATTAGATCTTAGTCCTATGTCAATTCTGAATAGACAATTCCTTATCATGAAAGCAGAAATTCAAGAACTCAAGGAATCAAAGGACAAACCAAAACAACAATATTCTTTTGAGCATATATGTCATTTCCCTTTTGACAAGGGACTCGCAATGATTCCATTTCTGTAAAATGTGACAATACCAAAGTATGAAAAATGCATGGGAGACTCTAACCCTCAAGATCATGTGAGGGAGTTTTGTACAACTAGTATGGAGTTCATGCATGAACAAACATATCTCATGAGGCTATTTCCACAAAGCCTAGGTGGACAATCTATAGAGTGGTTTTCCAAATTACCTATTGGAATCAAAACATTTGATGAATTAGTGAAAAAATTCATACAACACTACTCCTACAACATCCAACACATGGTCACAATGTTGGATTTATGCAATACCAAATAGAAGATGGGAAGATCATTCTTGAGTTTCCTACAAAGATGGAGAAAAATATTTGCATGATATGCTAGGGAAATACCTGAAAATGAGAAGATGGATATCTTCATTAACAACTTGGTTCCAGAAATGAATTTCCCAATTCAACTAGAAGGACCACCAAGCTTTGACAAAATGATCGATAATGCTCTCAAGATAGAGGAAGTTCTAATCAAGAAAGGTGACATTACCATTAACAAGGAACATAAAGACAAGTCCTATCCCACTAAGGACAAGTACAAATATGCAAACAAGAACAAGCATGTGGTTAATGATGGAGTGGTTGATACTCCTAATCCAAAACCCAAACTAGATGTTTTCAATCTAATGACAAGTCTTCAAATGAACAAGAGTTTCAACAAACCTCGAAGAGAACCTGTGGCACCATGGCCTAAGAGAACATTCACACCATTGGGAGACACCTTGGAAGTGGTTTTAAAATCACTTGTGGAGAACAAAATCATTACAATTCCTGATCCTGGCAAGCCTTGGGATCCAGAAGACAAACCCAAGTGGTGGAATGATAATGAATATTGCGATTACCATCATAATAAAGGACACACCACTAATAATTTCTTGAAATTGAGACATGTTATTCAGGATCTTATTGAACAAGGTAAATTCAAGGTAGATGGACACCACACAAACAATGATCACAAAGAATTTCAAACTCCACTACCTAACTATGAAAAAGGAGAAACTTCTAAAAGTAATAAGATTAATCACATGTACACTGATGGTGACAATGTAATCAACATGATGGAACCATGTGAATATTCTGTAAACATGATCACTCTCAAAGGAGTGAAAAAAAAATCTGAATCTTCAACTGTTGTAACATGAAGCCAAGCAAAGCTTACTCTTAAAGGAGTCTCAGCATCTAACACACCGCCTACAACAACATCTAAACAAGTGGTTCCATCTCCAAAGTTCAATCTTGTGGAACAATTGCAAAAGACACCCACACAGATATCTATTCTAGAGTTGTTGAAAATCTCCCCTAGTCATAGGGAGATTCTTGATCATGCCCTATTGAGAACCAATGTACCAAAAGACTTAGATGTGGATAGATTCTAGGCCATGGTTGGTCACATGAGTTCCCCACATTACCTATCTTTTTCAGAAGAGGATGATAAATTGTCAAACCAACCACATAATCAGCCCCTTCATTTAGAGGTTCTTATTCATAAACACCAAGTCAAACATGTCTTTATAGATGGAGGCATTGGTTTGAACATTTGTACTTATAATTTAATAAAAAAACTGGGTTTCTCAAAGCACACAATTGATCCTAGGAGAAAGATAACAATCAAGGTATATGATGAGGAAGAGAGATCCTCTAAAGGATTGGTTGTCTTACCCATCAAAGTAGGGCCTGTAGAGCAAGATGTCCTTTGTCAAGTTCTTGATTTACCCCTTGCTTACAACATTCTTCTTGGGAGACCATGGATACATTCAATGTAAGCAGTGCCTTCCACATATCATCAATGCCTAAAGTTTCCTCATAATGGAGTGGAGGTGACTATTCTAGCAAATACCACATATACTTGTAATAACCTTAAACAAATTGAAAGCATGGTTCCCCATAACAAAGAATAGTCCACCAAGGTAGAGATATCTAAAGAAATGGTCCTGAAGAGCTTTGCTAAAAAGATCAATATCCAAGAAACAAACATGGGAGAGTACAAAATAGATCTTGCAACATCTTTGATAGATCTTCCTATATCTCCTAGGACACAAGGAATTCCCTCATCTATATTTACACCTTCTAATGGTAGTGCTTTGACTATACATGAAGGAACCAGAATGGTGAAAGCAAAGGTATCCCTAGAAGAAGAGAATGAAGAAAAGGCTATTTTGCAATGGCTTTATAAAGAACCCAAAGAAGACGGGAATGTTAAACATGTTGAAATTTCCTCAAGAAAATATGAGAAAGGATATGAGCTGATGAAATGAATGGGGTACAAAGTAAAAGGACCATTGGGAAAAAACAACAAAGGACTAGTGTAACCCTTACACATGGATTTTAGAAATCCTAAGGACAAGAATGGACTAGGCTTCAAAGAGGCTAGATTTCATCCTAGAGCAGAAAAAGGTCTTGTATTTGATAGATTAGGAGATTCTGATGATGAAGAAGAAGTGGAAGGATAGCCCATTCCTTATGAAAGGTTTCTACTCTTACAAGGGGACCCAGATGTTACATTCCTTGGCACAAGTCTTGAACAAGAATCAAAAAGAGAACAAGCAGATGAACTTGATGAAGAACAAGAACAAGAACCTTGTATCTTTGATACACCACATTTTGGTGAAGATCCTGAAGAAATGAATCCACAAGAACCATTGCAAGAAGAAGAGAACCATTATAATGAAGAAAATGAGATGCCTATGACTATTGCTCACTTTTTGGGAGTCTCAAATTATAGTCAGGTGGATTCACATGAGTACGAATGGGATGTCCTTTCTGATGCAACCCTAGACATAGAAATAGATGTGATACACAAGTTTTCTCCTATGGTCTTGATTGAAGAAGGAGAAATTTCTAATGTTAGATTGCTAGAGTTAGATCCGCATAACATTAACATGAACTCTAATAATAATGAATATGACTCTAATAATCCTAATGCTTATCTAGAAGCAAACTTAATAGATAATGTTTTGCAAGTCATGAATGGTGATAACCATGTGGTGTTGTCTCTTGAACCTATTGAATCTTTTCCCTTGAAATACCCTGACTTGATAGACTGGGATGAACCTACAAACACAAGATTGCTATCCTTTGACAATGACTATTCCATAGCCTATTATCTTAATTCTTGTGAACTATTCCATTCTTCCACTAGCGTAATGAGAGAAATCATGACTGAGGAGGATATCAAGTTTCTCAGTCTTAAAAAGAAAAACAAAAAGAACAAGAGGTCTGATGGTGAAAACCACTTAGTGGCAGTATCAGACCCTAAAAGAGAAAAATAAAAGGATGTATCCAATGGCGAAAACCTCTTTGAGGCACCAAAGGATGAGATGCTTGATATCCTCCCAGATCATTTCCAAGAAAGGTCCTTAGTTTTGATTGAACCAACACAACCCATTAATTTGGGAATAGAAGAAGCTCCTCAATTAGTCCACATAGCTCAATCATTGACAGAAGATGAGAAAATCCAATTCACTGATTTCTTAAAAGAAAAAAAGATCAACTTCGCTTGGTCTTACTCAGATATGCCCAGATTGGATACAGATTTGATTATGCACCATTTGTCTATTTCACCAAATGTAAAACATGTCAAGCAAAAACTTAGAAAAATGAATCCACATGTGACATTGCTAGTGAAACCAGAACTGGAAAAACTATTGAAAGCAAGATTCATTAGAGAAATTGATTATGCAAAGTAGATCTCCAATATAGTTCATGTTTCTAAGGTGGAAAAATCAATAAGAGTATGCACAGACTTTAGGGATCTCAACAAGGCTTGTCCTAAAGATGATTTTCCACTTCCAAACATAGACATGATTGTGGACTTAATAGCAGGTTATGAGATGTATTCCCTAATGGATGGATTTTCAGGATATAACCAAATCAAAATCGCTCCTAAAGACCAAGAGAAAATAGCATTCACCTATGCATGGGGAACCTACTATTGGAATGTGATGCCATTTGGTCTAAAAAATGCAGGTGCCACATATCAAAGGGCAATGACCACAATCTTCCATGATATGATGCACAAGAACATGGAAGACTATGTTGATGAAACTTTGGCGAAATAAAGAATAAGGACTACACACATAGAGGATCTGAGGAGAATCTTTGACAGAATGGAACAATTCCAATTAAGGCTTAATCCTAAGAAGTGCACATTTGGCGTGTCATCTGGAAAACTCTTAGGATTCATAGTTTCAACTAAGGGAATCAAGTTAGATTTGGAAAAGGTGAAGGAAATTCTAGAAATGAAACCACCAAAGAACATTAGTCAAATGAGAACCTTAGAGGGCAAGCTACAATCCATAAGAAGGTTCATATCTCAGTTGGTTGATAAGGCACAACCTTACACAAAGTTGATGAGGAAAGGAACCACATTCACTTGGGATGTGCATTGTGAGGAGAATTTTACCCAAGTCAAGAATTCTCTAATGAATCCTCCAATCCTAATGGCACCAATTTATGGGAAACCCTTGTTGCTCTACATATCAAAAATAGATACATCACTAGGAGTATTGCTTGCACAAGAGGATAAGGCCAAGAAAGAAAGAGCCATATATTATATCAGTAGAACTTTGGTCACATATGAGCTAAACTATTCAATGATTGAGAAGGCATGCTTAGCAGTGGTGTTTGCATCCTAGAAGCTGAGACACTATATGTTAGCACACAAGGTGAAACCAATGGCTAAAATTGATCCACTTAAGTACTTATTGAACAAATCAATGCTAACAGGAATACTTGCTAAGTGGGTCTTGATCCTAAGTGAATTCAACATTGAGTATGTGGATAGGAAAGCCATTAAAGGGTAGGTGATTGCTGATCAACTTGCAAAGATGCCATTAACTGATGATAATCCATTACTTGTGGAATTTCTAGATGAATCTATCATGCACATAACAGAACATCCCTAGAAAATGTACTTTGATGGATCCTTCACACAACAAGAATCAGGGGCTGGATACTTATTCATTACACCACAAGGATATAAGATCCCAAAAGCTTATAAGATGATCTTTCCATGTACCAACAATATGGTAGAATACGAAGCTCTTGTGAATGGGCTCAAGCTTGCAATAGAGTGGAAAATCATTGAATTACACATTTATGGGGATTCACAACTTATTATCAACCAAGTGAATGGTGATTATCAGACTAAGGATGAAAATCTAATGCCCTATAAAACAATGGTGGATGACTTGAAAAAGTACTTTATCTTCATTACCTTTCAGCAAATTCTGAGGTCAGAAAATAGAGTAGTTGATGTGATGGGTACTTTGGAATCCATGTTATAATTGGAAGAACACCAATTGCACTATGACTTCCTGATGGAAGAACTCCCTTTCCCATCTTATGACTCTCCTAAATGCCAAATCATTTTTGCCCTTGAAAATCAAGTGTTGTCCAGATATGCCTCTATTTACTCCTATCTCAAAGACTAAATCATTCCCAAAGGCTATTCTAGAAATGAAAAGAGATCCCTCCTAAGAGTAGCATCACATTACATAATCATTGCTAATGACTTGTTTAGACGTAGTCTAGATGGCATGCTTCTTAGGTGTTTAGAACATAAAGAGTCTAATCATGTATTAAAATAAGTTCATGAAGGTGTGTGTGGATCACACTCAGATGGTTTTTCGTTAGCCAAGAAACTCCTAAGGGTTGGATACTATTGGCCCACTATGGAGAAAGATGCTATTCACTTTGCAAAAACTTGTAAGAAATACCAGATCCATGGAAATCTCATACATGCACTAGCTAGAGAGCTAATTCCTTTTATAACACAATGGCCATTCCAGAAATGGGCCTTTGATTTGGTTGGTCAGATCTACCCCAATTCATCAAGAGGACATAAATATATCATCACCGTAATTGATTATTTCACAAAATGGGTGGAGGTTGTCCCACTGTCCAATGCAATAGGAAAACAAGTTTCAATGTTCATCTTGAATTATATCATTTTCTATTATGGTGTACCCTCATTGATTATGACTGACAATGGGGGACAATTCAAAAACAAAGACATAGATGAGCTATGTCTGCAATTTAAAATCACTCAGCACTGTTCCTCAATCTATTACCATCAAGGTAACAGACAGGCTGAGACATAAAACAAAAATATTCTAAAAATCTTGCATAGGATAGTAAACAAATCAGGAAGGGATTGGCACTTGCAAATCAATCCAACATTGTGAGCTTACAGAACAAGCGTAAGAACACCAACTGGTGCAACTCCATTCGCACTAGTCTATACAACAGAAGCAGTCTTACCAGTTGAGGTAGAGATCCCATCACTGAGAGTATCACTGAAACATCTAGTGACTGATGAAGATTATAGAATCTCTAGACTGCGGGAACTTGAATTTCTAGATGAGCGTAGACAAAAGGCATTTGACCATCTCAAGGCTTATCAAAAAATAATGTCAAGAGGATACAATAAGAAAGTAAAACCCAGAAGCTTTCAGATAGGGGATCTAGTTCTTAGAGAAAATCCTAAAAACCAACAACATCGAGAACAAAAGGGAAAATTTGAACCCAACTGGCTGGGTCCCTTTGTCATTACAGCAACATTTGGATTAGGAGCCTATCAATTGGCTATGCTTGAAGGAGATGTTTTGCTAGAACCAATCAATACCCTACATCTGAAAAGGTTTTATGCTTGACATTCTAGAGGAAGCTCTTGTATAGTGAAAAGAGTCTTGAAAAAAGTTCAAAAATAGCAAATATGGATCCTGAAAAAAATCAAAAAAATTTTTTTGGTAAAAGTCTTGAAAAATGACTATCTTGGTGAAAACCTAGCAATAGGCACCTTGACGTGTCAACAAAAAAAAACCAAAAAAGAGAAAAATACAAAAAAATAAGAAAAATAAAAAATAAACAAAAAAAAACCAAAAAAGAGAAAAATACAAAAAAATAAGAAAAATAAAAAAGAACAAAAAAAAATTGGAAAAGGGAAAAAGTGTCTTGGTGAAAACCTGGTAAACAGGTGCCATGATAGAAAAAATAGAATAAAATTGTGGCCAAGTGGTGAAAACCTGGTAAACAGGCGCTACTTGTAATCAATGCTCTATCTATCAAGACGATGCTTGCACCTTTGGCCCATGTAAATATCAAATTTGTATACATCCCTCAGTCACTTCCATGACACGCCAAATCCTAAAAGAACTATTAGAAAATTATGCCTCCCTAAGACTGGAATCTATCCACATTAGGGTCCTAGGTAAAGTATTTTTCCCTAGGGGGCATTGATCAAATCACATTCATTGATAGGATGTTACATCCGCAATTGACAATAAACTACAAACACCGATATTTCTCAATACCACCCTTGTCTGCAATTGACAATAAACTACGAGCAACGGTATTTCTCAATACCACCCTTGTCTGCAATTGATTATAAACTATGAAAAATGGTGTTTTTAAACACCAATCAACAGGATCTAAAAATGTGTTTCTCAACATAATGTCATGATGAAAATAGTGTTTCTAAACACTAAAATAGGTAAGACACTTATGGATGAAGGAATGAATCTTTGATTGATGATAGTTCTTAAAGTGTGTGTTTGCAAGATGAATCAAGAGTGTTTTTTAACACTATAACCACAACTGTCTGTTTCTATTATGCAAATACAATGAACATGTTAAATGTCAATGAAATTTTCTTATTATCAATTTTTGATCGTTATGTTTCCATGAGTAACTCGATGATGTCTATGGACTAGAGAAACAAAGACTAGGGGCATGACATTTTCTTTGTCTTCTGTTTGTGGTAATAAATCCAATGATCTAAGGTGATCATGGGGAATGGGTGTCTACTATAAGAGTCTCCAGCATGATTGGAATACCATGTATACCTTGACCTATTTCCTATGAAAACTTTAGTGAGGTTGGATCTATTTCCTTTCCTGTTTAAAAAATAAATAACAAAGATAAACTATTTCCTAGTAAAGTGCATGGTAAATCAAATTATACCCTAGGATATGAATATAACACAAAAGGTCATTGTGGGTATACATTTACACATTATGCACTAGAAAAGAAATGGTTTATATCAAACAGGAAGTAACTGACAATGTTTATAGCTGGGTGCTTTAATGTTTAGGTTGTCTTCCAACATGGCAAATAAAAAAGGATATATTCATATTTTTAGGATTGCTAAATCTATTTGTGAAAATTGTACTATCCTAATGAGGTCCCGCTAATAGAGGCTCTATGATGAAAAACAACCCACTTTGAATGAATAGTGACTATCCTAGGTGTCTTAGGTGCATTTCATTGGTTAATTGCATTAAGGTTCATTTTAGTTGCATATCATATTAATTTGCATTAGGTTCATTTAGATGCATTTCATTGTCTTTAGTTGCATTGAAACTCATTATTAAATTGCATTCATTTTAATATAGTTGCATTCATTTTTAGTCTTGCATAAGCATGAAAATGTGGATTCAACTATCTGAGGCATTAAATACGAACTGAGAAGCTATCTAAAACATTTTGATATAAGCTGAAAATTCTAAAAGCATTAACCATTAACCATTTGACATGTGTGACCAAGAATCATAAAGCAACTGAACCTAAAATGATTGAGTATAAATCATTGATATCCACTTGCATTCATAAACCATTTCATTCCATAAAGCCATTCACATTTTTCATCTATATTAATTCATGCATAAATAAAAGTGAGATGTCCATACATCACATCGCAATACATCTCATACATCCATACATTCATGAAAACTTTGAAAATGACAAAAACATGAGCATATATCAGTGAAATATATTGTGACATCATTTTATCATCACCTAATCTAATCTTGACCAAGTATGACAATCACATCAAATATCTCAAGCATAAAATAAACATCAGATATCATGTGTGCAAAAATTAAAACCATCAGAGATCAGACATAAGAGATAGCAAATCAGATGAATCAGATAAGAACATCTATGGCAGAATCAACATGAGCATCAATATATAATCAGCAATGTCCATAAATAGAAATATTAGGAATGTCCATCAGCATATCAAATCACCAACAGAGTCAGAGTATCATTATATCAGAGCATAAATAAAATGATGGGATAGTGTATCAAAAAAAGTCCAAAGTCCAAAGGACATAAAAAGTACATTGATAAAAAATGGAACAAATACAAGATATGCAATAAGGTAGAATGAGTCCATAGATACAAGATATCAATATGCAGCAAGAAATGTCTACACCTAGATGGCCTCCTCATCCTTAGTTGGAGGATCAGGAGGGGGTGCATCTAATTTTCCAGGTGGTGGTGGTGGTGGCATGACACCCTCGGACTGCTGAGCAATAACTGAATATAGTGGAGCCCTCTGAGCAGCAGGAACAACACCACAATACAAAGTGAAATAGTATGTCACCCTCTGTCCCTAGTGGGTGGATGCTGTATGCACCCTAAAATGGTTGCCTAGACTTTGGGCCCCATTCTTGCAATTTATCAAATCCCTGAATCAATATTTTCAAAAATCAACATTTTTTTCAAATTGATCAAATCCTATTTTATCATTTTCGATTATTTACCTTGGGCTAACCATTTTATCCTAAAGTCTTTATTTATTAAAAGGAATATTTCCTCCCCTTTTATTAAATAAAAATCCCCCACCTTTTCCTCTTATCCTAAGTTGCACAAATAAAGCATTATTCTTATTTTATAAAAAGGGAAAAAACACTTTTTGTCTCATATGGACACAAAAGTCAACTCTTATTTTCTCATTGGAGGATATTTGTGCACATGGATTGCTCCTCTTGGATGCTCCACCCTTGAATAATTATTTTGCCTCTTAATCTCCATGGTCCATTCCTTTTCATTTCTTATAAAAGGAGAGCTCCCTTCCTCATTTAGGATCCATCTCTTTTATGCTAATGTTATGCTGCAGGTTTTCTAGGTCATTTAGAGCTCTTTGAAGACATTCTTGCATTCAAGATTTGAAGACATTGTTGTTTCATTTCATTTAGCTTGCTTTCTTGCTTTCATAGTTTCATAATCATGGCATTCTTAGTATAGACTTTCATTATGCTATAGATTAATCTCACATAGTTTAATTAGGAGGGATTGTAAGACTTGTACTTTCCTTTCATAGCCTAGTTTGCACTTTCATTTTCACAGACTAGCTTGCATCCTCATTCTTAGCTTACTTGCATTGCATTTCCATTTGATTCTTTGGGGATATTGGCACTCTTTCCCTTGTCTTCAATTTTGGAATCTCTCTTTGTGTGGTTGACTAGCAAGGTCATAAGTTTATTAGCTCTAGCTGAAAGAAATTTTACAATCTTGCAACTCCATACATAGAGAGCTCTAGGTCGCTATTGAAGGTTTCCCTTTCATGAATTTCCTTTGATGTAATGACTTAGAGAAGTGTACTACTTTTGTGTGTACATTTCTGGCACCCCCCATGGGGCAGAGTAGATTAGCTTTGTCCTTTAGTTTTGCATTTTTCATTAAGTTTTCAGTAATTTTTGAGCTTAATTCATGGTCTCTAGTTTTCTATCCCAAAGTATCGCATGATACTTGTAGGAATATTGTGTGATAGTTCCCTATACACACACATGATACTTCACCTGTTGGAAGTATCACCTGTCTATTGCAGAAACTATCGCCTGGTCTCAGATGAAGTATCGCCTGGTATAGGGAGAAGTATCGCGCAGACTAATATTATCACCCTAGTATATTGAAAAGTATCGCGTGATAATTCTGGTGTCTACAGTCTATCACCTGTACCTAGCAGTGATCCTTTTCTTGAGATTATTTGGCCAAATCTAGACTTAATCAATTTTTTGTTTTTATTTACTGCAATTAGATAGAATTAACTTGCAAATTTCACGTAGAATCTTGCATATTTCATTTGGATTTTGGGATTTTTCTAACCTTGTGGACCTAACAAGTTGTGGTTGTAGGTACATTTTCTTGAGAAATTTTCCAAAATTGCATGCTAAAGGGCTACTAACAATTTTTCTAGGGCTGCCCAAAAAGCATAAAAATACAAAAAAAAAAAAGTGTGCTTGTTTTTATTTTCATTTTAAGTGTGGCAATTACTAGTTGTTTCTTTTTCTTAGGAACATTAATATCTCATGGAAGAGATTTTGAGGTGGTAGGAGAAGTATGCTCTTCACCCTTGTGGTGAACCAGAAAATCTTGACCCATCTTAGAATTTTGGAAGCAAGAGGGTAATTGAACCTCTTCTTGGTGTGTTTGGGAAAAGCTTTGAGATAGGGGAGTATGCTCTTCACCTTTGTGGTGAAACAAAAACCTTGAACCTCATAAGTTGATCTATTTTTTGTTTAGTTGTTAGAATCCTTTAGCGGGCCTACTCTTGAGCAATCAAGAGGAATGACCCAAGTGGGGACAAGCTAATACCGAGCTATTTCGACCCACTATAAACTCAAGGCTATCGAGGACACAAAACCTTGGTAGACATAAAACTTGTCTTCACTTTATGTGAGTAGCTCATGGGATTGCGACCATGGGGAAAACATTAAGCAAGAATGTTTAAGGTACTCTTGAGGCCGCGAGGTCCTAGTCCTTTATGAGGAGCAAGAGGGGTGCTGTGAACAGAAGCCCTAATTAAGAACCATTAGATAGAGGCCACCTTATTTTAGCTGCTTAGCTTCTTGGTGCAAGGATTGATCCAAGTGGATTAACTCAGATCACCTCAAGATACTCACCATATGTGTTCCTTTGGCTGTCATTGACACTTCCATGACAAAGCCAACATCTATTGTGGGTAACCACTTTGTGTGAGGTGAGATGAAATCAAGTTGTGGGCCAAGTTGATAAGTAATGAGCCTTGACTTTCTAGGATAGATATTGCTTGAAGTGTCTTCAATTGTGTAATACCAATGTTAATGTTCTTGAACATTCAAACAATTGGTAGTATTCATAGGGTGTTTTTCTATTTTGATATCACAAGTGTTTGTCTTAGCAAGGTTGCTTTTTCCCTTGTTTCAAGTATTTTAAGACATGTTTGATCACTTACTATTTGCAAACCTGTCAAATTTCTGCTAGTATTGTGATTGAGATCAAAAACATCAACCCTAAAACTGAAAATTTTGATCAAATAGACCTAAAAACACACATTTCACACAATTCTAGTCAAGTGTCGTACAAACTAGCAATAGTATCACCTACTTTGAGCAAAAATATCACATGATAGTTCGTTCCTGCTGGACTATCGCCCAACCTGCCTGGAGTCTATCACCTGGCTATTGTGAGGTCTATCACCTGGTGAAAGGAAAAGTATCACCTCAATAAGAAGTATCACCTAGTTAGCCTGGAAAGTGTCACCTAAGAATTTTCTGTTGTATACCTAGTTTTAGTCATTTCGCAGTTGCTTTTAGTTGGCTAGGTCTTTAGGTAGGTAACTTATCTTGCCACTGGAAGCCTGTCTTTACTCTGAATTTCTATTTTTAGCCCTCTAGGGGTAGTTTCATTTGATTTACCAAGTCACCTCGGCAAGAATTGTCAAGTTAGAAGATTATTCATGTTGAGAAAGTACATCTCTAGAGTTGTTAGTAACATTCTTGGAGAATTTTACTACTCTTTTTGTCCAAATCATTTCCATTCAAATTCAATTTTAATTATACAATTTGGCTAAGTCCATCCTCCTGGTTCAAATGTGCAATGATATCGATCCTTTGATTTAAGCACCTCTTTGACAATGTTGGTAACACCTTTTGCAATTTCTATCTTACCATCTCTTTTTTTTTTAGACATTAGAGAACTTTGATTATCCTAGTTTGGTGTTGACACTTTGAGAGGTCACCTTATCATCAAGAATCCTTTTCTTTCATGTTAGTTACAACAAGGTACCAAGTGAATCAAGGGAAATGAACCCCGCTTTTCTTTAATCAGTTGCCCTTAGTTAAGACTCACCAACAGTGAAAGGGAAAAGAGCCCATTTTTTACCAATCCCCTAAGAGTGAGTCTGAGGTTTGTTTTAACCCAAAGAGTAATCCTAGAGAATTGAGTACCTCTTTAGCACCTTTTTCATCAAATATGGACATGAGTTACACCTTCACTAGATAACAAAGAGAAGCAATGAATCAAACTCTTGATGACATTTTCCAACAACATAGGGGTAACACAATGTTTGCTGGGTCTTCTTCTGATAGTCCACCTGGATCACCTCCTATCAACACAAGGTATCTAGATGCTCACTAATGAGCTGAGAGACACTATAGGCAAGCTCAACTAGATGCATGGTCACAACATGAAGACCAAAACAATGAATCGGGTGATGCTCATGTCAATGCAGGCAATGTATTCAGACATTCAAGACAACCTTCTCCACTCAGAGAAACCTCATGATACACAAGTGAGAGGTTGAAAAGCATTGAATGAGAAAAACAAGCCTTCTTGGATGAACAAGCTACCAAAGAAGAAAAGCTTAAACAACTAGAAGCTGAAAGGAAAGCTTTGCTAGACATAAAGAGAAGAGCCAGACAAGAAGAACAAGATAGGCTCTTGGCACAACAACTCCATAATCAATACAACAAGAGGGGTACTAAAAATGGGACCAACTCACCCCCATCTACTCCCTCACCAAGTCCAAGAACTAGAAGAAGGTCAAGGACCCCATCAAGATCACCTAGTCCTAGAGGAAGAAGGACTTCTCGGTATAACCATCATAGGAGACAATCACCTCCTAGACTTTCAAGACAACCCTCCCAACAAGCACGTCATGGCTCTCAACATGGAGGAAGTAATGCCAACTTTGATACTATTGATTTCATGACAATGCAACAAGAATCATCCTTCCAAAAATATGTGGAGAAGTATGTGGAACAAAATAAGGATCAGTTCTTGGAAAGTCTAATCAATAAGGGTGCAAAAGTTCCATACAACTTTGACGTGGACCAAAAGATCAAGAAACAAAACCCTTCAACTGATGAGGTGATTAATCAGATGCAAAAGACTATGGAGAAAATGATGGCTCCAAAGAATACCTTCAACTTGGACTCCATATGTCCCAATCCCATTAACAAGAGTGTGGTTATGGTAGATTTTCCTAGAAATTTTGAAATCCCCACATATGACAAATATGATGGTAGTGGTGACCCCCATGACCATGTATGACAGTTCTATATCATGAGCTTTGAATTTCATCATGAGGACTCCTACCTTATGAGATTATTCCCGAGGAGCCTTAAAGGCCAAGCTATGGAGTGGTTTACTAACCTTACCCCTCCTATTAAAACATTCAAAGAACTTGTCCAAAGGTTTGTGCAGCACTTTGCATATAATCTATCAAGGTCAGTCACCATGCTTGATTTGTGCAAGCTAAAACAAAATCAGGGGGAACCCTTTGTGACATTTTTACAAAGGTGGAGACGCTTATGCTCCAAATATTCTAGGACCATCCCTAGGGATGAAAGGATTGATATAATTGTGAGCAATGTAGTGCCAGAATTAAGATATGAAGTTAGAAAAATGGTCTTTAATTCTTTTGACACTATGGTAGAAATTGCATGTCGCATCGAGGATGTTCTAAAGGAACAAGGTATTTTGGCCAAACAAAGTAACAACAACAATGGCCCAAACAATAACAACAACAATAAGGATAAAAATAACTCATATTGGAACAAAAATAAGCAAGTAGTCAATGACAGAGTTGTTGACTCTCCACAACCTAAGGAACAAGGAGTTCTTAATCTATCTAATGCAGTTCAAGCTATGAAGCTGTAGACATCCTTAGATCAACAAGAGCATAAGCCCAAGTATCAAGATAAACCTAAGTCAGGAAAGAGGCAATTCACTAAGCTTGGAGACTCTTATGTAGATATTTTTAAGACCTTGATTGCTCATAATTTGGCACAACCTTAGGATCCTACAAAGTTTCGCATACCGGATCCTAAACCTTATTGGTGGAATGAGAAAGCTTACTGTGTATACCACAATGGGATTGGACATGACATTGAAAATTGTTTTAAACTTAAACATCTTATTCAAGACCTTATTGAGACTGGGAAATTATAGGTTGATGGGTTGACCACAAATGTAGACCACAAGGCCCTTAAGGAGCCCTTGCCTAAGTATGAGAAGGGGGAGACTTCTAAAAAAGAGAATGGCAAGGCCGTAATCAATTATACCTATACAGCTACAGAAAATGTCATCAATATGCTTGAAGTTGTGGACAATGATGTCAACATGATGAGGGGGAAAGATCCCTATGGTTATGATGTAAAATCACCTCCCATATTTGATGAAGGACCTGTTGTTGTGCTTAGGGGTCCTCAATCTTGAAGGTCATCTCAGCCTCTCAATGTTGTTACTAGGAGTCAGTCCCAACATCCTATTATCATTAGAGGTCCTAATTCTAGCAAATCCAAGAAACCAATGTCCAAAAGTGTTCCTCCCAAGTCTGTAGTTGGTCCTGATATGAGTCACAACCTTTTTGATCAATTACAATGAACGCCAGTGTAGAATTCCATTTTTGAGCTCTTAGAATTGTCTCCTAGACACAGGCGTGTCCTTGAGGATGCCTTCCGAGCCACTAATGTTCCTAATGACATAGATGTAGATCAATTCTAGAACATGGTCAATCACCTTGCTAGCCCTCATTACCTCACATTTTCAAAAGAGGATGATAAATCATTAAGTCATCCGCACAATTTGGCCCTTCATATCGAGGTCATGATCCACAAAACCCATGTTAGGTGCATGTTAATAGATGGGGGTGATGGGCTTAATATTTTCTCTTTGAGTCTATTGAAATATTTGGGATATTCTAAGCAAGTAATTGACACTAGGAAGAAGATCACAATTAAAGCCTATGATGAAGCAAAGCGAAGCTCTAAGGGATTGGTTGTTCTTCCTGTTAGGATCGGTCCTGTGGAAAAGGACATTTTGTTCTAGATTGTTGATGTCGAACCTTTGGCATATAATATCTTGTTGGGTAGGCCATGGATTCATGACATGCAAGTGGTGCCATCTACCTACCACCAATGTGTTAAGTTCCCTTACAATGGAGTTGAAGTATGCATACCAGGGGATAGCACATTATCTGTTAATGCGATTTCAGCTGGCTCTCATGTCCCTTTGAATAGAGAGGCTGATAATTTTGATGCTACTCTTGAGCAGTGTAAGAGTAATTTTAAGTCCATAGACCTTGGCATGGGAGACTACCAAATGGATTCCTTCACAAAAATGCCAATCTCACCTAGGTCTTATGGAAAACCTTCACCTGAGAGGAAACCTTCATCCTCAACTATGACCTTCTTTGGAAAGTTTGTAGAGTCCTCAGTACCTATTCATGAGAAGAAAGAGGAGGTAGCCATTAGAGATTGGATTTATAGAGAAGAAAAGTATCAACACAACAAGAATTTTGCACCATCTCCTAAAAACTACGGGAGAGGGTATACTTTGGTTAAAAACATGGGCTACCCAGGTCATGGCCCTCTTAGTCATAGGTTAGATGCCAAGGCTAAACCACTCAACCATGCTCTTTTTGGTCATAGGACTAAGTCAATAGTTGGCCTAGGCTTTGATCATGAAAAGAAGACAAGTGTCCCTATCTTAGCTGTGATAGATAGTGACAGTGACTCAGATTATACACCCAATCTTCAAAACTAGCAAGACATGATTGATGATTGGCTTCCTTCCACCAATCTCCTTTGGGGAGATTCAAATGATTCAGCAGCTAAAAATATAGACACCAGAGAAGGTGATACCCTTCACAATCTCAAAGCTTCTACATCAAGGCATCCCAAGCCTTCTTGGTGTAAACATCCCAGCAGAGATTCAGAAATAGATTTGCATGAGTTCGAGTGGGACTCTCTTTTAGATGAAATAGTTGATTTGGACATGTATGTTGTCCATACCTAT
Organism: Chamaecyparis obtusa; assembly: GCA_027943335.1. Taxonomy (NCBI): domain Eukaryota; kingdom Viridiplantae; phylum Streptophyta; class Pinopsida; order Cupressales; family Cupressaceae; genus Chamaecyparis; species Chamaecyparis obtusa. Next base: position 1,051,646 of record BSBK01002127.1, on the reverse strand, counting down.
AGTACTCAACCTGATGTGACCAATGAGCCTAGTGTAGGACTAGAGGATTGGACTCCTCAAATTACCTTAGTGGACGATGCTTCATTTGGTAGGATGACTCTTAATTCGGGTATCTTAGAAGGAAACTTGACAGATCCTAACTATGTGATCACCAGAGATAATGCCTTTCATATCAATAATGTTGAACCAGTCATTGACCTACCCCTTGTAAACCATCATTTGATTGATTGGTCACAACTTTTTCAAGAGCCTTAGCTCCTCACTTTTCACAATGACTACGAGATAGCCTGCTACTTGAATTCTCTTGAACCCGTAGTCTCTTCCACCAGTGAACCTACAATGAGTATGACAGAGCTGAATATTAAGTACCTCAGTCAAAAAATAAAAGAAATGAAACAAAAGAGAAATGGTTCTGATGGTGAAAACCACTTTTTGGTGGTGTCAGAACCCAAAATAGTAAAAATAAAAGATGTATCCGAAGGTGAAAACCTCTTTGAGGTGCCTAAGGATGGGGTACTTAATAACCTGTCGAGTTATTTCCAAGACAGGTCATCAGTTCTTATTGAGCCTACACAACCAGTAAATTTAAATATGGAAGAGGCTCCACAAGTGATACATCTAGCTCAGTCTCTGTTAATGCAAGAAAAAGAGGCATACACAAAGTTCTTACAAAAGAAGAAAATCAATTTTTCTTGGACATATTCAGACATGCCAGGGCTTGACACTAATCTCATTATGCATCACTTATCTATAGCTCTAGGAATTAAACCAGTAATATAGAAGTTGAGGAAAATGGATCCTCACATAGCTCTCCTTGTTAAGGTTGAATTAGAAAAGCTCTTAGGAGCAGGATTTATTACAGCTATCGACTATGCTGAGTGGATCTCAAATATTGTTCCAATTTCAAAACATGATGGGTCCATTCATGTATCCACAGACTTCAGAGATCTTAACAAATATTTCCCAAAGGATGACTTTCCACTCCCTAACATAGACATGATAGTGGATATGACTGTGGGCTATGAGATATACTCTTTAATGGATGATTTTTCCAGTTATAACCAAATAAAAATAGCTCCTGAGGATCAAGAAAAGATAGCCTTCACATGTGCATGGGGAACCTATTGTTGGAATGTCATGCCATTTGGATTAAAAAATGTAGGAGCCACATACCAAAGAGCTATGACCATAATATTTTATGATATGATGCATAAAAACATGGAGGATTATGTGGATGATACCTTGGCCAAGTCTAAGCAAAGGGATACACACCTAGAAGATTTGGAAGTAATTCTAGATCGAATGGAGTAGTTTCAGTTAAGATTGAATCTAAAAAAGTGTGCATTTGGGGTTACCTCGGGTAAACTTCTAGGATTCATAATTTCAGCCAAAGGAATAGAGGTGGATCTCGAAAAGGTTCAAGCTATATTAGATATGCCACCTCCTAAGAACATTAGTCAAATGAGAAGTCTTCAAGGATGACTCCAATCCATACGGAGGTTTATTTCACAGCTTGCAGATAGAGCACAACCATTCAATAAGATATTGCATAAGGGAGCCACATGTGCTTGGAATGAGGATTGCCAAAAGAGCCTAGATCAAATAAAGCAATACTTGGCTAATCCTCCAATTTTAATGCCTCCTATCCTAGGAAAACCATTAATTTTGTACATCTCAGTGATAGAATCTTCCTTGGGGGCATTGTTGGCTCAACTTGATGATACTGGCAAGGAAAGAGCCATCTACTACATTAGTCATACTCTAGTATCTTATGAGATCAATTATAATAGTATTGAAAAGTGTTGTCTTGCGGTAGTGTTTGCTTCCCAAAAGTTGTGACACTACATGCTTTCCCATACTATACATCTTGTTGCAAAAATTGATCCTCTTAAGTATTTGCTTAGTAAGGCTACTCTCATGGGTAGACTTGCAAAGTGGATGATGGTTTTGTCAGAATTTGATATAGAGTACATTGAGCGTAAGGCTATAAAAGGGCAAGCTATTGCAGATCAACTTGCTGATTTCCCAGTCAAGGATAGCATGCATATTCAAGTGGAATTCCCAAATGAGCATATCATGTACATGACCACGCATACTTGGAAAATGTTCTTTGATGGTTCAAATATGCAAAATGGATCAGGAGCTGGAGTATTGTTTATTTCTCCTCATGGGTACAACATACCAAAGTCTTACAAACTTTTGTTTCCATGCACAAATAATATTGCAGAATATGAGGCTCTAACCAATGGACTTAAGATGGCTATAGAGTGGAATATAACAGAGTTACATGTCTTTGGGGATTTGCAATTAATTATCAACAAAGTAAATGAAGAGTACATTTGTGACATTTCAATAGATCCCTAGAGTAGAAAAAAAGGCTGCAGATGCTATGGCTACACTAGCTTCACTCCTTCGATTAGAACAACACAAATCAAGATTTGAATTCCTGGTGGAAGAGCTACACCATCCCATCTTTGACTCCTCTAAAAGCCATGTCATTTGTACCTTGGTCATTCATGAGTCTTCCCATTATGGTGCTATCTATTCATACCTTCACGATGGCATCATCCCTGAAACATTCAACCATTCTGAACGTAGAAATCTAATCCACAATGCCTCTTGCCACACCATTATCTCTGGTAATTCATATAGGAGGGGTTTAGATGGGACACTTCTTAGGTGCTTGTAAAAGGAGGAATCCGACCAAGCGTTAGTAGACAACCATGAGGGTATTTGTGGAGGACATTCTAATGGTCTTGCCATGGCCCGAAGGTTGCTTAGGGTAGGGCATTATTGGCCCACAATGCAGATGGATGCTATAGATTTTTCCAAATCATGTGAAAAGTGTCAGAAACATGGAAACATGATTCATGCTCTAGGTAGGGAGCTTATTCCTTTTATTTCTCATTGGCCATTTCAGTGATGGGCCTTTGACCTTGTTGGGCAGATTCATCCCAACTCATCAGGTGGACATAAATTCATTATTACTACTACTGACTACTTTACCAAATGGGTAGAAGCCATTCCACTGTCTGTTGCTTCAGGGAAGACAATTTCTTTATTCATCTTGAATCACATCATCTATCAATTTGGGATATCTTCTGAGATAATCACTGACAATCGAGGTCAGTTCAAAAACAAGGACCTTACACACCTCTGCAAGAAATTCAAGATAAAACAACATTGGTCCTCCATTTACTTCCTACAAGGAAATGGACAAGCAGAGGCTTCTAATAAAATCATTCTTAAGATTCTCCATAGAACAGTTCACAAGAATGGTAGGGACTAGCATTTATAGATCAATCTAGCCTTATGGGCTTATAGAACAAGTATGCGTACTCCATCAGGGGCTACTCCTTTTACCCTTACCTATGGCACTGAAGTAGTATTACATTTAGAAGTAGATATCCCTTCACTTAGAGTCTCTCTCAAAGGTTTGATAATAGATGATGATTATCATGCCATGAGGTTACAAGACTTAGAACTTCTAGATGAGAAGCACAAGGCCTCATTTGATCATATGAGAGTGTATTAGAAGTGTATGTCAAAGGCATTCAACAAGAAGGTTCGCCCTAGAGAGTTTCAAGTAGGTGATCTTGTTTTGCAAGAGAATCCTAAGAACCAACAAAATAGAGAGCAAAAGGGTAAGTTTGAACCTAATTGGCTTGGGCCATATGTCATCATAGCTACTTTTGGGACAGGTGCTTGTTATCTGATGAGGATGGAGAACAGCTCCCTAATCCCATCAATGTTTTGCACCTCAAGAAGTTCTATCCATGATGCCTATTCAGTCTGGGGGCATCCTTTGTACATATTTTATGATCCTAAGAAAATACCAAAAAAATTCATATATGATGTTGAAAAATCCTAAAAAACATAAAAAGTCCTGAAAAAATACAAAAAAATCAAAATAATGCAAAAAATACAAAAAAATAGAAAAAGTGCCTTGGTGAAAACCTGGAAACAAGCACCTTGGTAGCAAAAATACAAAAAAATCAAAAAATCAAAAAAATCTCCAAGTGGTGAAATCCTAGAAACAAGCACTACTTGAGGCCTTTGCACCCTTGTCTTTTAGCATGCATCCTCGACACTTAGCCATTCTCCATCATGCATTGACCTTATTTGACTTGGTCTGGAATTGGTCTTTATTTTTGTCTAGGGGGCATACCTGTTAGCATAGGTCCTTTAGGTGCATTTGTCTCTTGGGGAATTTCACAAATAGGTGTTTTCCAACACCACCCCAAACTTTGTTTTTCAACACTACCTTAGCATCGAGTGTTTCTCAACACTTATCAGATGTCCTACCCGCAGTCTAGCATGATATGATATTTCTCCCTAGCAGCTGCGATACTCAAAGTTTGATTCTATGACCTACACACACGTACTTAAACACTTGACTTGTTGAGACTTGTTTGAATTTATTTCTGTGTGATGTCTATGATGATTTCTTTGATGAGTGTTCTTTCCCCTAAGAAGTTTTCGATGATGCATAGTTAAAAGATTGAGGGTATGAGAACATGTTTTATTGCTTTTTCTGCTTGTGGGTATATTTTGTTGGTCTTAACTATCATTAGCATTTATGCTAGTTCCACTTGACAATGGGATCTACAAGGTATTATCCTTGACTATTTGTGCAAGTGCATACTTCTAGCCATCTTCTAGCCATCTTGACTTTCCTTGTGTCTCGATGCGAGTATCATCTTGCTATACTAAACTTAGGTAATCTCACTACACTAGTCATCTTGACCTATATGTCTTTGATGCCTAGGTGGGATTCCCACATATCTATCTGATATAGATCATATTCAGATTCACATAGTCATACTATTGTGTATTATATGATCTTGCAACACTACCAATAACGCTTGATGATGATTATTAGAAATTGGCGTTGTGACCTTGCAAGTCAACCACTTTCATAGTAGCTTGCATTTTCAGTTCATGTTAGTTAGTTTTGCATCTTTCATATGGAGAGAGCTCTCCTTTCATCTTTCATGGACTTGTCGGTCAACCACACTCACCTTTCGCTTCTTCTTGATCATGTCTTTTGCTTCTTGTCTATAGCATTTTGACTTTTTGACCTATTTTCAAAACACCTCAAAATTGCGCAAAAATTGCACCTCTAGCTAATTTCGACATCCTGGATCCATTTTCAGACTTGAAATTGAAATCTGAGGTCATCTTGATATTCAAAATCATGTTTCAAAAATTTCTCTTTCTTATGTGCAGTTGACTAACCTTTTGAGGCATAATTCTTCGATCTTTGATGGAATTTCTTCCTTTTCATGTCTTTCACACTTCTAGTCTTCTGTTTACCCCATTTCTTTTCTTCTCATTCATCACTGGGGCATTTTTTCACTGCTTAATGGTTATCCTGTTATCCTTTATCTTTGATTATGATTTCATTATGATTTGATCATCTTTTATCAATCTATTGTTCTCCTCTACCTGATTTCGATTTTGATTCCGAGGGGGCAGTACCTATTGGATTTAATCCTTGATTTTCTTCATTCAACTATCTTTTTATGAGCTTTCACTCAGCTTGATATTTTTATCTCTTATTTTGGATGTGATCCCAAAATGAACTCATGTCCAAAATCTTTTGTTTATTTTTGTCTGGGCATGTTCCCAAAATGAACACACGTCTAATTTGTTTTGTGATCCCAAAATGAACTCACATTTCAAGTTCTTTGACTACATGTGTTCCCAAAATGATCACACATTAGTCAAAGAGGGGCAAATGTATGCACCCTAAAATGTTCACCTAGACTTTGGGCCCCATTCTTGCAATTTATCAAATCCCTAAATCAATATTTTCAAAAATCAACATTTTTTTAAAATTGATCAAATCCTATTTTATCATTTTCAATTATTTGCCTTGGGCTAACCATTTTATCCTAAAGTCTTTATTTATTAAAAGGAATATTTCCTCCCCTTTTATTAAATAAAAAGCCCCCACCTTTTGCTCTTATCCTAAGTTGCACAAATAAAGCATTATTCTTATTTTATAAAAAGGGAAAAAGCACTTTTTGTCTCATATGGACACAAAAGTCAACTCTTATTTTCTCATTGGAGGATATTTGTGCACATGGATTGCTCCTCTTTGATGCTCCACCCTTGATTAATTATTTTTCCTCTTAATCTCCATGGTTCATTCTTTTTCATTTCTTATCAAAGGAGAGCTCTCTTCCTCATTTAGGATCCATCTCTTTTATGCTAATGTTAAGCTACAGGTTTTTTAGGTCATTGGAGCTCTTTGAAGACATTCTTGCATTCAAGATTTGAAGACATTGTTTTTTCATTTCATTTAGCTTGCTTTCTTGCTTTCATAGCTACATAATCATGGCATTCTTAGTATAGACTTTCTTTATGCTATCGATTAATCTCACATAGTTTAATTAGGAGGGATTGTAAGACTTGTACTTTCCTTTCATAGCCTAGTTTGCACTTTCATTTTCATAGACTAGCTTGCATCCTTATTCTTAGATTACTTGCATTGCATTTCCATTTGATTCTTTGGGGATATTGGCACTCTTTCCCTTGTCTTCAATTTTGGAATCTCTCATTGTGTGGTTGACTAGCAACATCATAAGTTTATTAGCTCTAGCTAAAAGCAATTTTACAATCTTGCAACTCCATACATAGAGAGCTCTAGTTTTCTATTGAAGGTTTCCCTTTCATGGATTTCCTTTGATGTAATGACTTAGAGAAGTGCACTAATTTTGTGTGTATAGCTGTATGCATATATCAGTCTCACTCAGCTCTCAACTGGGCAAGTTGTGTGTCCCTGCGTGCTCTCAACTGTACTAACTAAGCATCTTTATCTGCTCTCAGCTGGGCAATCTAAGTGTCTCTCTCTACTCTGATATGTGCCAACTATGAATCCCTCTTTGATAACTACATTGTAAGGGTAGCCACCTATAATCTCAAAGCAGCTCTCTCCTGCTCACACTATGACAACCTATCTCTGTCACCACCTGCTGGAGGATCTTGTCATGCCTGCTACTACTATGGATCCTGATCACCCCTTGTAGGTCTTTGAGCATGCGCATCCCAATGTAAAAGTTTCCTTGTATCTCTCCGAGTAGGAGTGACCCATACTCTACACTTCCTATGACTAGCATCTCCTCCAGAGGCCCACCATTTGTTGTTGCCCACTGCACCACCACCACCACCCCTATCATCTCCACCATCATCTCCATCACCTCCATCTCCTCGGCCTTCATGGGCCCCATCTCTTTCTCTCCCTCCACCCCAGTGAGCTCCATCGTGGCCTCTCCCTTTGTCACCTCCTCTAGCAGCTCGGGCTCAACCCCTAACATCATCATCTGGATCATAGTCCAGTGTGTCCTTGATACATGGAATGGCATCATCAGGAGCCATGAATCTAGGATATGGATGCCTCAAATAATGATCATGATACTCGTCAGTGACCCCTGCATCATGAATATCTACCTAGTAGTCCCATTCGACGTGCTGCATGTGGGATATCTCATAGACTGACGTCTCAAAAATCAATTGGGCTCCCCACTGAGCCTCCTCATTCTAGATCCATGCATAAAGACATGTCTCTAGAGACATGCCCTGTACCCTCCCATACTATCAACATACTCTAGTGATCAAAAACTTCTCAATGATGTAGCAGGTCCTACCAACAAGATACCTCGTCTGAAAGAAGTATGGCATCTTTCTGGCATCTGAGGGCCAAGCTTCACAATCTAAATATGGTCGCGACTCTACATCTATCACATCATCAAGGAGATGCTGCCAATACTCTAATTTTCCCAGGTGGGGCTGCTGAATGAAACTAGAATACATGTAAATGTAAGGAAAACTGGCATTGTGGTGCCCATCAATAATGGGACGGGTCACGAGGATATGCTCCCATGCCTAGATCTATAGAAAAACACTCCCCACGGTCATAGATCTGGAGTGCTGGTAAATAATCTCATGCAGCTCATGGTACATGTGAGCTAGGATGCAGCTACCTTAGGCATATCTCCTAGGGGATTGGATCATCTGTCCTATAGCTCAGGATCAGCCGCACATGAAACCGTCCTGGCCCCTATCAGGCATCTGTAATGTCCCCACTAGGGAACCCATAAGGAATCAGGTCTATGACCTAAAATTAAAACTAACAATTTTTTTTTCTTAACATTCTAACATATCATCATTACTATTCGCAAGTACGTTCCTTAAGGTTACCTTAATGAATTCATTTACTATTATCAAGCAATGCATTTTATTACTTAATCTAATGCAATTCTATTTTCATTTCAACTTCAAGTTACATTGAAACATTGCTTCCATTCCTCATCAAAACCAATTATATTAATGAGCTAATTGCATTCATTTTCTTTTACCTAATTTGCATAAATATTTACTTTTATAAATGAATCAAAAGCCCATCATTTATCTAATACACTAAATACATTTATCCTTCCCTTTTTCATTTGTTTTCTCCTTAACCTTATCCATGCACTATCATCACATAAACTTTCTATTAAAAAGTCCTTACTTTCTATTTTCGTTTCAATATAATAATAGAAAGTGCGTAAAGTACTTAACCATATATTGCTAACCAACATAAACCATCTAATGAATCATTTTTGTCACAAGTTTAACTTCCACAAATCATCTATAACATTTTATAAGTCTAGTTAAGAATTGAGAAACCTAGTTTAAATAACCTTACACCATACACAATGAACTATACATTTAAGAAATCACATCTCCTTACTACTTTCAATAACATAAATGTTTCCTTTCCCATATTATTTCACCTAGAGATACCCTTCAACCCTTCCCAATTACATAAATTCTTTTTTTACAACTTCAACATAATTACAATTATAGTTGCTACACATGGCCCAAAGGAATATAGAAAGATAATTACATCAAGTTTCCCAAAGGCTTACATTACATCTTTACACCTTGATTTCAAAAGATAGAGATACATGATACAAGATAGGATAACTTCATCACTGAACAAATCAAAATCCAGGCCATGACACGAACCACAAACAATACCTCAAAAGAGATTTTCCACCCAACCATGTGAAACTGGTAAAGTTCCACCGCCCATGCTAGGAGATAGAACCAAGGTACTCTCAAGACCTTAAGGCAATCTAAGTCTCAAATACCAATAAATCCAAGACACAAAAGAACAAGAATAAAGCACATAAAATATCATCATACTATAACACAAAGGTTTAGGTTCTAGGAGACCGCCTAAGTGAGTGTCATCACACAACCTGTATATTGGGATCCTTCCTAGCAACCATGTAACCCTAGTCCCCCCTTTATGAATAGGGATCCATCCTGGTAGTTATCCATAGTCCCGGTACTCCAATCAGGTTTGTGTAGCCTTTATTATATTTTCTTTCATTAGCTTTTGAATCCCCCCTTCCCAGGTTAATTTTTAAGGTTATCACTTTTTACAAACCCACCCATAGGATCATCTGGCAACCACTTTAGGGTTTGAACACCTATGGTGAGCCATTCACTTAGGTTTCCTATTCCCTTACCCCATCACAAGCCACAGATACAAGATAACACTTCCATGTCCTGATTCATAGGTTTAGGAAACTCCCCTGCACACTTAGGCCCTCAAAGTGAGTCCTAACCTTAGCCATATACACAACAGGTACCATTGGAAGAATTTCTATCACAAGACATATCAAGGAAAAACATAAAACTTGCCACATGCATAAGTACAACTTTCCAAGGCTCATTTATAGGTCTAAGGAACCCTCCCATGCACATAGGCCACCGAGACGAGTCCAATCCTCATAAACTAAGCTCAAGTATATGCCACATGAAAAAACATCATAATTGAACCATATAGCCTCAACAAAACAAGTAACGAACATATATAGGTGATACAAATTTCCACATGCATTAACACAACATTATGATAAACCTAAAGCAATAAAATAAACATTAAGAGAGGTACAAAGATGCACACATAAACTAGGATCAAGGTTGGAAGATACAAACCAAACCCCAAGCCAAACAGGTACCCAACACTGAAATCTATGACTCCAAAGTTTATAAAAAATACAGTCTCAGTGCAATGAGCATAAATTTTTTTTGAACAGTTGGAGTTTCCTAATTTTCATATATGTTGGACAAAACCTAATTTCTCACATTCTCACTAGAGTGATTTTCATAATAATGTCAGATTCAAAAGTTATGCACAATGCAATACGGGTATAGGAAAATAAACCAGAATACTATCTCTTTCCAATTAACATATCCTTTTTCATTATCATCCTAATTAAAAATCATTCCACAAAATAAAATTTGTAGATCATATGAACAATATAAATATTTAAGAACACACACATATACACAGATACATATATTAAGTTATAATAATTTAATCAAGCATAGACTTCCAGGAAAGATTTCATAAAACCACAAACCATAAAAACATACATATTCTACTTCCCAGAAAATATATAGAAATACATAGATGATAAAAAATTCACATTTTCATTTTTAATTCACAATAAGATATCACATATCAATCCAATAATATATTATTTATGTAAATAAACACACACACAGGAGAATTGGATAATTCATCCTAGTATAGACCCTACTAGGGGTCTTGCGGAGAAATTCTCTTTTCTTGACTGGAGTCTCTCTGTAGATCTTCATGCCTTGAGTAGATAGCCTCTTGGATATCTTCCTTTAGCAACCAATCTTAAAACAATCCATACAAGAAAGCTCCAAAATTCCCTCACATAAATTTTAAGAATTCCTCCCACAGAGATAGCAACCCCAAATTGATTTCCAGATCCAAAATCCCAAAATTTTCCAAAGTTTTTTTCATCCCCTTCCAAACTCCTCTCCGGGATTAATTTATCCTCCAAATATATGGCTGGAGGAGTTTCTTTACAGGAAGAAGCTTCTCCAACTTCCATGGTTGGTTGAGGATTAATTACAAATCTACCTGTAACACATAATAAGTTTTTTAATTAATTTAATTAAAAATAACTTCAAAAGAATCTATAACAAGAAAGTAAAACAAATAACCTTCAAGAAAAAGACATAGCACACACAGAAACCAACTAGCCTAACTTCTAGGAGGTCTTGAGTTCAACTCCCTCCTAGATGGTTAGTTTTACTACAAAGAACTTTTCTTCTTATTATTATTATTAAATATTATTTTCACTTTTTATTTAATACATTTATTGAATTCACTTTAAATAACATACTATTAAAACAATCAATAAAAACATAAAAATATCATTATTTATATAAGCATGGGTATATGCGTGTGCACCCACATATACACATATCTATATAACATACAATCAGTATAACAAAGATATAAAATAAATATATATATATATGTATATACTAACTAGGATAAATCTAACTCACATCATAAATCACAGAACAACTTCGAATCATAAATCACAAGACCACATCACATACTGCATTCAAATTCCCCAACTAAGGTAACCTCCTAAACATAAATCTAAGTCCACAGGTAACCTTGAGAGTAATCTTGGTAATATCTCCACACAACAATAGGTTGAGGATTTTTAAGGCACGCTCAGACCTGTATAGCTAGGTGGAGTCGATGCTTGGTACCTGCATCCTACAAAACCAACCAAGTACACCAATATATATATACATATGTACAAACAATGGCAAATGAGGGAGAGTGTGACATCATGTGGACCTCCTAGAGGAGTAACTACGACTACCTCCCCTCATCCTACACTCACATTAGATAGTGACATAAACAAAGCATAATTGGATTAGTGTGGTTAATACCAAAATAATCTTTTTTCCATATTCTATAACAAGAATGCATCATAACATAATCACATAAATGTAAATCATCAATTGACTTTCACAACCCAGTTAAACCATTAGGCATGAACTCATAATGTCTCATTATCAAATCATGATAAACAAATCATACAATCCTTAATATAGAAAACCATGTCTAATCTTGAGTATAACAAGTAACATCATTAGATTAAGTAACACATCTAATCCCTTTAAGTAATTATAATTAATTAAAGTAAGATCATTTTAAACATTAATAATGAGCATCTCGCATATAAGCATATAAGTCTATCAGGTGATCCTTTTAGCATTAAGGTCCTAAACTATCACTGACACACATGAAGATATAAAGGAACATACTTATGCAAATATTATTATTTCCCAAATTAAAATATGAATTTATGGTGTGTTCGAAGAGGTTTGGTTTAATCAACCATCTCCAGAAGGATCATTCTCACATATAGCCCTTACTAATTTATAGTGAGCATAACCAGAACTTGTTAGGGTTGGAGGGGCATTACATCATCCCTCCCTAAGATTCGACTTACTCCTGGAAGTCAAAATTTTTTAAGCCATTTGATCAATCATAAAATAACAATATTACAAACATTTCTACTTTAGTCTATCATTGACATATAATTTCCACCTTAGTAATTAGGAGTTCTTTTAATAGCAAAACATATTTAAGGATTCCGAAATGCAATAATGAATTGAAATTTCATTCTCTAAACTAGATACAGATTGATACAAGGGTTATCTCTTCTCAATATGTATACATAAGATACTGTTATCATAATATTGACTTGGTAAACATTTTCAAACTAAAAATCATTCAAATATTGAACAACACACAATTTTATGAGATAAGACAAAAACAATTCTCTTTATGCAACTAGTTACTTTTTCTCATAAGGCCTATGGTAAACTTATAGGAGAAGCACTAATATCAAACTTACACACCAGATGAAATACACATCCTTTTTAAAGAATGAAGCCTAGGATACCTTTTATGATTCTATTATAACAATTTATTAGTATTGTATTACAACAATACACATAAAGATATTCCTAAGAAATTTAACTTGATTCATTAAGCTAGATTTTCATCGACATTACTTATTAACTAGCTATTTAACCAATTCCATATCCCAGAAATTTATAATAAGCTTCTTACGAGTATATATATTTTCCCAACATTAACAATTTTGTTAGAGTTTTTACCATTTTCCAAAATAAAAGTCATAGATTCTTTAATAAAGAGAGGGAGGAATACATGAGTCCTACGGATACCCTCTTATTCAATCAATTAATATGTTCAACCCACTGACCTTTTATACACGCATTTCAATAAAATCACATTTGAGGAGTAACTACAAGTATTATTATCCTTATACATATCTTCAATATGAAATATATACCATTACCTGCAAATTCACATTCTTCTAACATTTCCATTTTAGGACAGTTAGAAACTTTGACTTAACTCTTATTCTAATAGACATATACTTATTCCTTTCATAATAACTCATCATTCCTATATACTAGCAATGTTGTTAGCTTCAACTTCCATTTCACACACAAAATGTCAACAATGTAAATAATTACTACACAATTTTGTTTAATATCATATTCTTTCCTTATAGTTGATGATTTTTCATGGGTTCATTTCACACCTCTTACGAGGATCATATATAATTCAGAACTCCTACCATATAATCAAACATTTATCCTTTCAACAATTGTGTACTATAATCCTACTTATTACAAAACCTTGGGGACATAGGTCCTTGACCCAAGGGTTTCCTCTAGCTAAGCACATTCTCCTTATTGACACATTGATTTTCCCCTATGAAATTTAGCCTTTTAAATATACTTCTTAAGAAAGAAGGGAGAGACACATCTGATTCAACTATAGATTTAATTTATTACTTGCGAGGGTATATAAAAGAGAGATACTTCTTAATCTTTCCATATTTAAAATATCAGATATTACCTAATTTCAACACGTTATCTCATTTTCAAGAAAATATAAGCTCGTAAGTTCCTAAGTTCACAAGGAAGGGATAAAGATACATCTACAAAACATGTTTTACAACCATCCAATATTACAATACTTTCTTGTCCTAGGAACATAGTCATTCCTCATTTCCTATCATGATTCAAATCTATCATGAAATTTTTACATCACTAGCTTCAAAGAATTAGGCATAGCAATCATTTATAGGGAAGTAGAGTATATAACTTTTCAAACTATTTTGGTAGTCATTCATGGTAATCATCATAAGATCTGGAAATAAGATCAACAATGTTCCTTACAATTCTTTAAGATTTTCTTAGAACAAGGATAAGAATACAACATTCAAGCGTAAGGAATTCTTGAACATCTACTTGAACCACATGAATCTCCTAATGAAAAACATAAATAATCCTTTCTTGCAAGATATTATGGTAGAAATAAAATTCTTCAACACCAAAGGCATGACAATTCTCTTCAATCAAGATGAGACTATTAATTTCAACTAAAAATTCTTTTCAAAAATTTCATATCGACTTTCGTTCAATCAAGCTCGGAGTCGGTATTGTCAATTCTTGTCCAATCAAGTTCAAAATTGATAGTTTTCAAATCAAGCAGAATTTCGTTCAATCAAGCTCGAGATTCTTTTATCGGTCTTCGCTCAATCAAGCTCGGAAGCGATAATGTCAATTTGTGTTCAATCAGGTTCAGAATTGACAACTTTTAAAATCAAGTAGGATTTCGTTCAATCAAGCTCAGAATTCTCAAATTTAGAGTAGTTCTCATTGCTCTATAAATCTCCTGAATTACACTTTGAATCATATTTTCTTTGAATCTTTGTGCTGTTCACAAAGCAATTCAAAGAGGGGCAAATGTAATCACCTAAAATTGGGCTAATAGAACCTAAGGCCCTATTTGCCCTTAATTTGGTATGTGACCTTAATTATGTTAATTCGATCCTCGATCATTAGCATAAATTCCCAAAAATTCAATAAACCCCATCAAATCCTAAATCAAGCATTAATTACTAAGGTTTCAAGCAAAAATCAAAGCTATTAACTCTAGGCCTATTTAATTAATCCAATCCCATCAAATGCAAAGGCTAGAGTTATTAATTAAAAGAAATGCATAAATACCTCCTAAATCAAACAAACACACTTTCATGATTAGGAGGCTTACACATGGGTCAAGGATCAAGCCAAGATGCATCTCAAGCACTCCTCACAAATGCATCTCAGTCATTGAATCCCTTCAATCTTCTATAAAATATAATTTTCAAAGGCTTCTTTCTTCTTCTCAATGTTGCTAAATTCTTCCTAATGCTTAGAATTTTGATATGCGCGCTTATGCATTTGAGGCTTCATAATCCATGATTATTGAACTCTTGTGCTTGGAGGATTTACCCACTAATGCTTAATTTGATAGTTGTTTTCCATGTTTTCAAGCTTTATTTAATTAGCAAACACTTCAAATTGGGTTAAAATGGAAAGAACTAGGATTTCATGCTTCATTATGATTTCATGCATTTACTCTTGATTCTCTCATTTTAGTGTAGATTGTCACTATTTTAACAGTCAAATCTGAGAGCAAACTAACCCTTATTTCATACTCACATTAATTAGAGAGCAATAGGATCCTTTTTCTTGTTAGCTTTTTCAATTATATCCTTATTTTTCTCTAACAAGTGATGTTATTATCCTATTGAAGTGTTGTGCTGCAGGTCACAAACTCACACACACAATCTCCACCTCCACGAATAGATGGATGTCATAGAATGTGTGTGTGTGTGTATTGAATGTGCAATGCCAAGATCTAGTCCTCTAGATTAAAAACCTAGCATGAATTGATATGAGAAAGAAATGGATAGATTTGAATATGATAAAGAAAGCATAACAAGACCCCAAGGCTAAAGTACTCCTATCAAACTCACAATCCATAATTGCTGCCCCATGATTGTATCTTTTAATGCTTGAATGTTGAAAATGGTGGATCAAGGAAGAAGAGATCTTTCTTGCTCCAAAGGAATGTCCACAATGGTTTGTCCACAAAAATTCTTGATGTCAACAAGGTCTTGATCTTATATATCATCCTCTTGCAATCTTGCATCATCACTTCACCATCACTTGCTTGCTTCAATCAATTGTGTCCACTTGATGGATACTTGGTGTGAAATGAAGGCAAAAGAGAGTGCTTACATAGAGATTTCAAGGTGAGGCTCCTCAAGAAATGTAAGGGCCCATAATTCAAATTTCACCTTGAATTATGGTCCAATCACAATAACCAGCTAAAGAGGGAAAATAATTAAATGAGTTTTGAATTAAAACCCTTCCGCATTTCGGATCCAGAGGCCCGGCATTGATTTTGGGGCCCGTTGGGACCACAATTTGAAAAGGGGGACCAAAACCTGATAGGGGTCAAGGTTGACCTCGACCTTGACCTAGGTCAAGGTTGACCTTGACCTTGACCCAAAGGTCCAGGCTCGGTCACCTTTGAGAATAGAAGGTCCTGAGGTAGGCCAGAGACTTAGAAATGGTGAGAAAATAGGGTAAAGTGCCAAAAAAAGGCACAAAGACCTAGAATAAATGTGGTGAAGGATAGGAGGACCTATACCTAGATCATACCTAGAAAATGGAGCCATAAAGAAGGGAAATCAAGGAGAATCCTCAGGATCCTAACCCTAATTTCACCTAGAATGAAGGAATAAAGTGCAAATGCATCCTAAATGCAAATCTATCATGATAAATACACAAATGAGGGTGCTAAACCTACCAAGATGGAAGTGCTTCCATTTTAAGATGATACATTTAGCCCCCACTTTAGCTTAGATATGACACTACATGAATATGCAAGCTAAAGTAAGAAAACATCATACTAAATAAAAAGGATATAGCCAAGTCCTCAATGTAGAGATCCTACAATAAAACTGTTAGTACCTACAGCACACAAGGTTAATGAAAATCCATAAATTACCTAAGACTTGCTAGAATGAGATTGAGAAGTGCATAGAGCCCCTTATGCCCCCCTGCTTCATCTTTCTACTTTCGAATGGTGAAACGGGGTGATAAGGATGACTTTATACACTGGTTATGCAATTTATTCAGAAAGTATTTTCCTAAACTAATTAGAAGGATCCCAATCCTTCCGAAACTAATTCAAGGGGTTAGGTATCTGAATCACAATTCCAATGCCACTGACAACACTGAAAATGGAGTTACCGAACTCAAGTTATGATGAAAACAATGAATATCTATATAAATGCATATGAAGGGAAATTTGAATTTAACATGAGTAAACCCTAAGAAAAACCCTAACAAAACCCTAATTTTAACTATAAATAAGGAAAAAGAACTCATACTTACTCATTCTTACCATTTGTAGATTCGAAGAGAGAAAGCAAAATGTCGAGTAGAGAAGAACTTTGAGCGACACGCATGGAGCTCCTGAGACAGTGTCTAACTACTGAATTACCACTTCCCAAGGTGAGTTTACTGTTATTGATTTTTGTACTTCACAAATTCTTTGTTTTTATAAGCAAGGTCAACCCTGACCCTGTTATGTTGACCTTGACCCAAAAAGGTTGACATGAATTGGAAGGTCTTCACCTTTTGTGGAATGATGTCGACCTTGACCCAAAAAGATCAACCCTGACCCAGGAAGGTCGACCTTGACCTAGTCAAGTTGTATTTACAGATTTATTGGTCTAGAATGCTGATATGATGTTTATTTGTGCTTACAGGACATGGTTCACCTCCGAGAGCATCCCTTTGGAGGGTTACTAGTGGTCATCAGAGAGAAGTTTTTTGAATTGAGTGAGGATGAGATGAAGCTATTGAGAGACGTAGGACTATACTAGGTAACAGTCCTACCACATATCAAACTTCACCAAGCCATGTTATTAGCTCTTATAGAGCGATGGAATGAGGATACATGCTCATTTCATCTTCCTTCGGGTGAGATCACTGTGATCCTGGAGGATATCTACAGAATCTTGTGACTTTCGGTTTGAGGTGAGCCTATCAGACCAAGAGCATAGCGAGGTCTTGAGGATGTCCTGGAAAATGCAGAGTATTGTTTGGAATGGGTTCCACAAATGTGAACCCAAGAAGATCAAATCACCTTATCATCCATACTGGTAGGCCCTACACCTTTGGTAATGAGAGTGATGCTATGTATACTATCCTTGGTTGTGGTACACAACACAAAGGGTACAATTTTCTTAGTATCTTTCACCCATCTTGTACATAGGATAGAGAGTGATAGGATTATCTTCTCATGGGGTCACAGCATGCTAGCCCACTTATACCATGACCTATGTCAGCTAGTGAGATATTAGAGAGAGAGTCTCATGGTATGCAGGCTTTTGCAGATCTAGTTGTTTGAGAACTTCACATGTACATGACCACAGGGTGTTCCTGTGATGGTAGATGCTAGCACACTGAGAGGCTTTGCCTACCCACTAAGAGATGTCTGGAAATATGAAGGAGGGTATGTCTAGACCATATTCCAGGAACAAATGTGATATTGAGACCCTACTACCGCATGACAGAGTGGCTAGATACATGACACCAGATGAGGCACTCACAGCAGTGCAAGCTACTAGAGGGTCATCAGAGTCACATAGTGATGCCATACTACTATGATCGAGTGATGAGATAGTTCAATCTTTTATAGGGAGTCCCCTGAGTAATACCTCGGTATACACATCTGATGAGGTATTATCAAAGACCCAGTGCCTTACACCAACCATCAGTAGAAGACATAGTAGATAGTAATGTAGATGAGATAGAGGATATAGAGGTATCACTAGATGTGGCCTATTTAGGCATCAGCTGAGACTACATTAGATACTCGAGTCTGAAGGGAACCCACCCCATCTTCCCTGCTAACTATCCCACAAGTGATCTAGGATTTTCAGATAGGACACACTAGGATGGTGGCACAATAGAGGAGGATGAGGATCTCATAGATGAGGAGGATCCCATCTCTGAGGGAGACCCCATCGAGGAGGTGAGAGCAGAGGAGGGAGTGGAGGAGAGATCAGAGGAGAGAGCAGGTGAGATGCCCCTAGCCGATGGTGCTAGTCTGGATGTGCACATTTTTCATGCATCACTGCTGAGATCACGATGACCTCCATGTGCCCATATAGAGACACTACCTCCAAGACATAGACACATCAAGCATGGAGAGAGTATTCACTCCATGCCCCCACCATCCAGATCCTTTAGTGACATCCAAGAGTGAGATCTAGGTATAAAACATGAAATTGATTTGAAATTTTAACTTAATTAATGAAGAAAAAGAAGTACTAAAAAGATAAATATGTTTCCATTCTGTAGCTAGCATGGTGGAGTGGAGGATTTTTGTATCTGAGGTTCTGAAGGATACATGTATATCCTATCAACTACCATCTAGCAAGTGAGAGTCTTCCACTGGTCATAGAGATCCCAGCAGGTATGTTGATATCTTTGTGTGTGTCCAACAAGAGTTGAGGTTGTGCAAGGAGAGAGAAGAGAGACTGATGGTGGACTTATAGATCGCCCAGGAGTGCATGTGTGACATGAGCATATCGAGGAGCCACTCATAGAGTATCAGACATAGATCTATAGCCTCTTATCATAGATCAAAGAGATCTGGGAGTCATCGACCATCATCACATAGAGATAGACAAAGTGATAGATAGGGCCTTGTGCCACATATGTATCAAAACTCAAAAAGATTTTATAAATGAAAACTTTCTCTACTAGTTTGTTCTGTGCTTGATTACTATATTTTCATCAATATCATAAAACTTAACAGAAAGAGAGAACGTGTATAAATGTATTCAAATGTAATTGGCAAAAACCACATAACCTATAAAACAAACATATTTTATAAGGAATACATAAATACACAAGGAAAGAAAGATAAATTTAAGGATAATAGCATTTGAGATGCATAATATTGATAGGTTCCTTAAAAGAAACACCATCCATATCAGCAATTTTATAAGCACCTGAACCAAAGTCCTCAATTACAACAAAAGGTCCAAGCCAATTAGGGCTAAACTTTCCTTTTTCACTAGGTAAAGCATTCACATTTCTTTGATTCTCATATAATACTAAATCACATATTGAAAATGATCGATCAATTACTTTATGATTATACTACTTCTGAAGATATTTATGATAAGCTTTTATATGTTCCAAAGCATGTATTCATTATTCATCCAGCATTTCCAATTCTTGTAATCATTGTTCTCGAAATGTATCCTTGTCAATTATCCCATGAAATGAAATACATAAAGAAGGTATCTTGAATTCCAAAGGCATAATAGCATCAGTACCATAGAGAAGATTGTAAGGAGAAGTACCCATGGCAGTATGAACACTAGTCCTATAAGCCCATAAAGCATAGGTGAGTTGGGTATGACAATCTTTCGCATGCTTATTAACTATTTTTCTCAAAATTTGTTCGATGATTTTATTCGATGCTTTAGCTTGACCATTAGATTGAGGATAGTAAGGAGTCAAAAATCTATGTTGAATTCGATACTTCTCCAACAATTTTATGACTTCTTTGTTCTTAAAAGAGGTACAATTATCTGAAACAATCATCGAAGGAATACCAAATCATGTTATAATATTGTTAAGGATGAAATCACAAATAACATCCATAGTTGTTGAACAAAGAGGGACAACTTCCACCCACTTTGTAAAGTAATATATAGTAGTCATAATATACGCATGTCCTTGAGAAGAAGCTGGTGAGATTTTTCCAATAAGGTCAAAACCCCAAATACTAAAAGGTCATGGAGAAACTTGATTATGAAGCTCACGAGCAGGAGCATGAATCAAATTACTATGTTGCTAACATTGAGGACACTTCTTAACAAACATGAAAGAATCTTGTTCCATTGTTTGCCAATAATATCCTATTCTAAGAAGTTTATTGATTAGAGATTTTCCACCAAAATGTCCCCCACAAGAACTAGAATGAGCTTTTTCCAAAGCTACCAGAATTTTAGTTCTAGCATGACATCTTAATAATAAACCTTCATAAGAGTGTTTGTAAAGTGTGTCTCCTAAAATAATATAATGCATTGCAAGCTTCCTAACATGATTATGCATGTTCCTTGTTGTCGATTCAGGAAAAGTACCATATTTCAAAAAATGAAAGATATAAGAATACCATTCATCCAAATGCAAATTGAAACAATCAAAGGTAACCTTATCAAAAATTGTAGGATTTTTGGGAGTTTGTATAGTAAATTAAAAATTTTCTATATTATTCTCAAGACAAACCAAAGAAGTTGCGCTTTCGATGGTGTCTGCATGTCGATTATCTTTCCTAGGTAAATTTTGAATCGTATAAGAAGAGAATTGTGAAAGCACATCAAGAGCCAAATATCTATATTGTGTCATTTTATCATTCTTAGTCGTGATAACCTCCTTTAATCTATTCTACAATCAATTTCGAATCTCCATAAATTTTCAAGTGTTTAATGTTAAGGGATAAAGTTTCTCGTAGGCCATCTATAAGAGCTTCATACTCCGCAACATTGTTAGTACAAGGAAAGGTTAATTTATACGATAGATGGATCAGTTTCTTCATAGGAGGGATCAAGATAATACCCACACTAGAACCTATCTTACATCTAGATCCATCAAAATATAATTCCCAAACATCATCCTATTTAATAGCTAGAATGTTTTCATCGGGGAATTCTATTGAAGTAAAGCATGCATCAGGATGAGGACACAGAGCTTCAGCTAAATAATTTTTTAATGCTTGTCCTTTAATCAACTTTTGAGAAATGAAATTAAGATAAAATTCTATAAGTAACATCACCCACTTTGCTAGATGCCCAGGGAGATCAGTTTTTGAGAAAAGGTGTTTCAAAGGATCAAATTTAACAATCACATTGACTTCAACATTTAAGAGATAATGCCTGAGTTTTTGACAAGCATAAACTATAGCTAAGCATTGTCTTTCCAAATCTATGTATCTTGTTTTGTAATCAAGTAAAGTCTGACTAATGTAGTACACATGTCTTTCCTTACCTTCACTATCATACTAAGCTAACAATGCACTCACCACCTTTGGAGTGGCTGAAGTATTTAGATAAAAGGGTTTATCAAATTGATCTGGTTGCAAAATAGGAGGATTGGAAAGATACTCCTTAAATTTCTCAAAGGATTGTTTACATTTGTCATTCCAAGAGAAAGTGGTATCCTTTCTAAGAAAGGAAGTAAAAGGAACAGTTCTATCAGCTAAGTTGGAAACAAAGCGATGAATAGCTTGGCTTTTTCCTTGTAAACTTTGTAATTGAGAAATATTCTTAAGAGGAAGGATATTAACAATAGCTTCATTCTTTTTAGTATCTACCTCTATGTCTCTCTTAGAGATTATAAATCCTAATAATTTACCAGAATCATCTCCAAAGACACATTTCTGAGGATTCCACCTCATAGTGTAACTTCTAATTCTTTCAAATATCTGTCATAAAATATTAACACGGTCTTCTCTTTGTATAGATTTCACCAAGATATCATCCACATAATCCTCAAGAATCTTATGAATGTAATCACAAAAAATCAAGGTCATCGCTCGTTAATAAGTTGCTCTCGCATTTTTTAATCCAAAAGGCATCATGACCCAACAAAATGTTCCCCGAGGTGTTATAAATGTTGTCTTAAATTGATCTTTAGGAGGAATAAAAATTTGATTATAGCTAGAAAAACCATCCATAAAAGATAATAAAGCATGACCCGCTGTCAAATCCATAATCATATCAATATTAGGTAATGGGAAATCATCTTTTAAGGATGCTTTATTTAAACCTCTAAAGTCAGTACACATTCTTATCTTATTTTCTCCTTTTAAAATGGGCACAATATTTGAAATCTAGTTTGAGTAATCAATAGAGCAGATGAATCCAGAATCCAATAATCTTTCAATTTCAGCTTTAACTAATAAAGCAATTCATGGATTCATCTTTCAAATTTTTTGCTTCACAGGTTTAACATTTAGTTTGAGAACAATATTATGAGTAACAATCTTAGAATCTATACCTGGCATATCCGAATATGTCCAAGAAAAAATGTCTTTAAATTCAAGTAAAAGGGAAACCAACTGATCACATTCATCCTGATTCAAACATTTCCCAATTCTTACCATCTTTTCAAAATCCTTTTCATCCATTTGAATCTCAACAGTCTCAGTTATTAGCAAATCACTTTGTATCAGAGAATCCATCAGTAAAGAAGAAATATTTTGTTCATCATGTTCTCCAAAATAAGCTTATGTACTTAAACAATAAGGCTTTTGTCATTTGTGATGAAACGTAGGTAAATCCTCATAAACACCTAAAAAATACGCTAAGGCTTCATCTTCAGGAAAAAATCCAAGGTAGGTCTTTGATTAATGTCAAGGAGGAGTGGGTTAACCAACTTCAAATGTCCACCACATATATGATTAACATTGAGAGGAAAAGTTGATGGTTGTTTGTAAGGATTGAATCCCAATACATAAGTATAATCACAAATTTCATTATCCAAAGATACTTGTATACCTTTCTTGTATTTACCACATCCTTTACGATTAAATCCTGATTTCTTGAGTAGATGATAACCAGAACCATATCTATTAGCCATATCAGATGGAGTCCAAGGAGCAGCATATGTCATGATGTCATAGCAATCAAGTTTTATCATTTCAATTGTTTCTTCAATCGAGGCAGCAACAAAGTTACTCTTTAATTCCTCAGAAAGCAAGGATGGAGTAAACACTTGTTTTTCAAATTCACTTTGTTGTTTCATGAATTCCCAATCAGAGACCTTATATTCTCCAATGAAAGTAGGATTAAAGTCCAATGTTCCCCAATCATCCTCAGTCAAAGAAGAAGATGGAGCTTCAATTTGTTTAATCTCAGGTTGCTTTTCAATCTCTTTTCTTGGTTAAAGAGGCTCAAAAACTTTAACATATTCTGCATTTAGGCAAGGATTCGATGCATCATCCGCATGTAATGTGTACATCAAATTGTTATAAATGAACCTAACCTTGTGATGGAGAGTAGAAGGAACTACATGCATAGTATGTAACCAAGATCTTCCTAGAAGAAGGACATAATTAAGAGGTCCAAGCATAATATGAATAGGTGTATTGAGAATAACTTGACCAACTTTAACAGGTAAGGTAATAATGCCCAAAGTTCTCTTTCCAATATTGTCAAATCCATGAATAGGGACATTATCAGGTTGAATGGTTGTGAGATCAGCCTTAATTTCCTTAAGCACATCCATGCTACAAACATTAAGCCCAGATCCATTGTCAATTAATGTTCTACGAATGATACTTTGATTAATAGAAACATCAACAATAAGAGCATCATATTGATTCTGCACCTCAAGGGAAGGTAAATCATCATCAAAAAACACAATAGGAGGTACAGAAGGCATAGTATGCATGGAATCCAAAATAGAATGAATGTTCTCTTGATTAGGAGGTGAAGCAAGAAGAGTAGATAAAGCTTTTTGCAATGCCTCATGATATGTTGGGGAAGTTTGAAGTAATTCTCATAAAGATATCTTAGTAGGAGTGGCACGTAATTATTCTACTAAGTCATACTCCTTAAAATTAGATGGAAACCTAGGAGCTTGAGGAAGCACAGGTTGAGAAGGTAGTAAAGAAACTGGAACAGTAGGCTAAGGGTTATTTTGTGTGCAATAAGCATGTGAAATGAAATCTGTGTTATCCAAGAAATCCGAAGGATTTCTAGGTTTACCCTTAATTGTGATTCGAGGACATCCTTTTATCATCAAAAAAAGTTTAGGATATATCATTTTAGGTGTATCAATGTTTCAAATAGTGGAGCATGAAGGTAACCATGCACACACCCTATGGTAAAGGTCAGTTGAAGAGGTTGTGGAGGAGAGTGAAATAGGAATAGGATCAATGGAGATCTCATTCAAACAATTTTCATCCTCACGTCCATGTACCCCATTAAGGGATCTATCCTCTTGTACAATAAAATCCTCATCAAAGTATTCAAAACAAGAATCATATGTGTTGAACACAAAGTAACACTACAAGCATGAAAAATGTAAATATTTTTGTATTTTAAAGAAATTTTGCCATTTTTTTGTATTTTTGAAATATAAATGCAAGAGCATAAAAGAAATCTACTTTTATAAACATGCAAGATCTAACACAAAATGCAAATCTAACACCAAAAAGAAAGAGTTGTCGTAAACGGGTTAACCAAAATGTAAAGTTGGAAAAATGTGATGGAATAGGAAAGGGGTTTTAACAATGCACCTAATAGAAGCCCTAAACCAACATTCTCCACCATACATGTAAATTGATATGATATGGAATATAGACCTGAAAATGTAAGTAAGGAATACTAAAATTAAACAAGATGAAATACATACCTCATAATAAAGTTGATCTAGAAATACCTATTTTCTGGTGTCTGTATTCAGTTTTAGGAAACTCTGCAATCGAATCTGGCCTGGAAACATAGAAACAAAGAAAACCCATAAATCTTTTATCTTTCTGAGAAAGGTCAACCTTGACACATAACAGGGGTAAGATCTTACCCTGGGGCACAATCTTACCCCTAAAAGTTGACTTTGACCTGCACTATTTCGACAAAAAATCTATTCATGAATCTCAGAAGTTTGTCCATAAGGGTACTCAGATCTACTCTGTAACTCTTGAAACAGTGACTATAGATATCTAAAAGTGGTGTTTTGGGGTGTCTATATAGGGTTTTGCCTTAGTCAAACCCCCATTTTGGTGATCTCCACCTCCACAAATAGTCAGATGTAATAGAATGTGTGTGTGTATTGAATGTGCAATGCCAAGATCTAATCCTCTAGATTAAAAACCCTAGCATGAATTGATATGAGAAAGCAATGCATAGATTTGAATATGATAAAGAAATCATACCAAGACCCCAAGGCTAAATTACTCCTATAAAACTCACAATCCATAATTGTTACCCCATGATTGTATCTTTGAATGCTTGAATGTTGAAAATGGTGGATCAAGGAAGAAGATATCTTTCTTACTCCAAAGGAATGTCCACAATGGTTTGTCCACAAAAATTCTTTACGTCAACAAGGTCTTGATCTTCTATATCATCCTCTTGCAATCTTGCATCATCACTTCACCATCACTTTCTTGCTTCAATCGATTGTGTGTCCACTTGATGGATACTTGGTGTGAAATGAAGGCAAAAGAGAGTCCTTATATAGAGATTTCAAGGTGAGGCTCCTTAGGCAATGTAAGGGACCATAATTCAAATTTCACCTCAAATTATGGTCCAATCACAATAACCAACTAAGGAGGGAAAATAATTAAATGAATTTTGAATTAAAACCCTTCCACGTTCGGATCCGGAGGCCCGACATTGATTTTGGGGCTCGTTGGGACCACAATTTGAAAAGGGGGACCAAAACCTGATAGGGGTCAAGGCTGACCTTGACCTTGACCTAGGTCAATGTCAACATCAACCCTGACCCAAAGGTCTAGGCTCAGTCACCTTTGAGAACAGGAGGTCCTGGGGTAGGCCAGAGACTTAGAAATGGTGAGAAAATAGGGTAGAGTGCCAAAAAAGGGCACAAAGACCTAGAATGAATGTGGTAAAGGCTAGGATGGCCTATACCTAGATCCTACCTAGAAAATAGAGCCTTAGAGAAGGGAAATCAAGGAGAATCCTCAGGATCCTAACCCTAATTTCACCTAGAATGAAGGAATAAAGTGCAAATGCATCCTAAATGAAAATCTATCATGATAAATGCACTAAATGAGGGTGCTAAACCTACCAAGATGGAAGTTCTTCCATTTTAAGATGACAAGAATTTATAGAATTTTCAATAATATTTGACATTTCTATGAATATGTACATTGAAGAGTAACTATAAGACCTATAGAATAATGAATTCCAACATAATTTTGATTACACTTTAAAGTGAGAATACCCCTAATTCTAAAAAAATTATGGTAATATCTTAAAGAATTGAAAGCCAAAAGGTGGTATAGCAGTGGTAGGGTGCTCTTCAATTCAATAAATTAGGGCCACCCACAAAACAAAAAAACCCTTCATCTCAAAAAATTAGGGTGCTCTCCTTCCTCTCATTCTAAGTGGAATGAGTTAGAGATGATAAGTTCTGTAAATACTTGCAGCCATTTTTAGTCTCGCATTTCATCAAAGAGAAACCATTTATGAATGAAATTCCTCCCAATCACTGCCCATTCATATGTTGTTGCGGTTTCTCATCATTTAAGTTCATAATAAATGGTTGTTAGGCCACATTTTGGCCTAGCTTCCATTGCTTGGGTATATCTCTTAGCCATGAGATCCCCAGCCCTATTTCTTCCAACACGACAACTTGAATGTGATCCCTTAGGAATTCTTTTCTAGAAATGTGCCTTAGTAGCAACAGTATCTCCCCCTTGTCTCCTCCAAGGTCTAGAAGAGAGGCTGAAAATTGGGATGTAATATCCATATTCACTAAGTATTTTAAGGTTGTAAAATGTGATGGAATAGGAAAGGGGTTTTAACAATGTACCTAATAGAAGCCCTAAACCAACATTCTCCACCATACATGTAAATTGATATGATATGGAATATACATATGAAAATGTAAGTAAAGAATACTAAAATTAAATAAGATGAAATACATACCTCATAATAAAGCTAATCTAGAAATACCTATTTTCTAGTGTCTGTATTCAGTTTCAGACAATTTTGCAACCGAATCTGGCCTAGAAACACAGAAATAGAGAAAACCCAGAAACCTTTTGTCTTTCTGAGAAAGGTTGACCTTGACCCAAAAGAGGGGTAAGATCTTACCCTGGGGCATGATCTTACCCCTTTATGTCGACCTTGACCTGCATTGTTCCAACGAAAAATCTGTTCATGGATCCTGGAAGTTTTCCAAAAAGGGTACTCGGAGCTACTCTATAACTCCCAAAACAATGACTATAGATATCTGAAAATTGTGTTTTGGGGTGGCTATATATGGTTTTGCCTTAGTCAAACCCCCATTTTGGTGATCTCCACCTCCACGAATAGCCGGATGTAATAGAATGTGTGTGTGTATTGAATGTGCAATGCCAAGATCTAATCCTTTAGATTAAAAACCCTAGTATGAATTGATATGAGAAAGAAATGCATAGATTTGAATATGATAAAGAAAGCATACCAAGCCCCCAAGGCTAAATTACTCCTACCAAACTCACAATCTGTAATTGCTACCCCATGATTGTATCTTTGAATGCTTGAATGTTGAAAATGATGGATCAAGGAAGAAGAGATCTTTCTTGCTCCAAAGGAATGTCCACAATGGTTTGTCCAAAAAGGCTTGATATCAAAAATGTCTTGATCTTCTATATCATCCTCTTGTAATCTTGCATCATCTCCTCATCATCACTTTCTTTCTTGAAGTTTCTTGATGAATACTTGGTGTGTCAAAATGAAGGCAAAAGGGAGTGCTTATATAGAGATCTAAAGGTGAGGCTCCTTAGGAAATGTAGGGGCCCATAATTCAAAATTTACCTCAAATTATGGTCCAATTACAATAACCAACTAAGGAGGGAAAAGAATTAAATGAATTTTAAATTAAAACCCTTCCGCATTAGGATTTGGAGGCCTGACATTGATTTTGGGGCCCGTTGGGACCACAATTTGAAAAGGGGGACCAAAACTTGACAGGGGTCAGGGTCAACCTTGACCCTGACCCAAAGGTCTAGGCTCAGTCACCTTTGAGAACAGGAAGTCCTAAGGTAGGCCAGAGACTTAGAAATGGTGAGAAAATAGGGTAGAGTGCCAGAAAAGGGCACAAAGGCCTAGAATGAATGTGATGAAGGCTAGGAGGACCTATACCTAGATCCTACCTAGAAAATGGAGCCATAGAGAAGGGAAATCAAGGAGAATCCTCTGGATAATAACCCTAATTTCACCTAGAATGAAGGAATCAAGTGCAAATGCATCCTAAATGCAAATCTATTTTGATAAATACACTAAATGAGGGTGCTAACTACCAAGATGGAAGTGCTTCCATTTTAAGATGATACAAGTATATGTCAATAGATACCAGAAATTCATGCCCCATCACCATCCTCACAACCTCATTTCTAAATGTTCCAAATTGGTCTTGCCTACAAACTAATTGTAGAGTTTCATCTGTGATAGCTCCTAAAAAATTCATATGCTTCTCCTCAATTGTCAACTAGATAGGACTATCCATCTTTAGATTCTACAATATACACCCTAATACCATCCTACCACACTTTATCTACCCAAACTCAAAGATAAGTTAGAAATAAATATGAAATTTTAAAATGGTCTAAACCATATGTATATGTGTAAATTTACCTATTAGTCAAACGCCAATAACATAAAATAGTATAAACACAAAACATCTAACTAATCCAAACTTGCACATACCTCCAATTGAGATTGAATGGAATAACCCTCATTCTATTGATTTTATCCTTGATGGATGAATGTGAATATGCTCTCCAAAAAATAACTAATGTATTCCCCGAGTGATTTTTAAGCTTAAGGTGGATGAAATGGAGCTCTAAGCATGCAACTAGATGGAGAAATGATGAAGTGTATGAAGATGCTATAAAATAATTAGAAATTGATATGCAACTAAACTAAGTTAATCATGATGCTAAAATATGAAATGAGATGATAAAAATTCTATGATAATGCTATAATGCTCAAAAAGATCTTAAGATTCTAGAATGAAAGTAACATGATAACAATGCATATGAGAAGTGGGTCCATTGCTTAAGGAGAAGCTCCCATTTATAGGATTTGGATGGAAATGGATAGTGAGGATTCAAAATGGAATGAACGATCTAGATATAAGAGGATCAATGAGGTCAATTCCAAGTGGAGGCCAAAAATATGTCATGCAAGCATAGTGGTTGGTCATGCAAGAGGGATGAGTTTCTCACACGTGTGAGAAACATTTGAAAGTGGTGGCTCATAAAAAGAGAGAGACAAAGTGGAAGAGAGGAGGTGGCTCAAAATGTCTCACACATGTGTGAGAACATATCAAAGAGGTAAGAGGGGACATTCATGTAAGAATGTAGGTGGATATTTAAGGAAGGTGGTTAGCCACCTTGGGAAGGGTTTCTCACACGTGTGAGAAACATTAGGAGGCTAGTTGTTGTAGGAATTACAAAATTAGTCCTAATTAATCATGATTAGGCAATGTGAGTAGATTTAGAGGCGATGTTGATTGATGTAGGTTACGGATTTAGGCTAGATTTAGATTTAATTAATTAAGAATTAATTAAATTATAAATTAAGACTTGGAGGGGATATTCAAATAATAGGATTATTTAAATAAAAGGGGTATAAAGGGGCTAATGTAATTAATTAAAATTAAATACATTAAGAATTCGAAAAAAAGGTGAATATAATTAATTAAATTAAACTAATTATATAGAAGAAAGGGGATAACATAATCAATTAATTAAATAATATTTCATCATTTAAGAGGTTAGATTAGCATAGACTAGAAGGGACGACTTTAGATGTCTACATTTTGCCCATATTTAATGCAATGTATGAAATTGCACTGTGTCAAAGAAAATAAAAATACCTCAAGGGAAAATTGAGGCTTGTGAATCTTGCCAGAGAGACAGCAAAGGAAGGGTGTGCCCCCTCAAGAGATTAGCACAAAAAATAAATTTTGCGAAAATTTCTCTTAAAAAAGACAAAAAAGAAGAAAATGGGATTAGGAATAGAGGAAAATAAGAATTGCATGACCAAAAAGGTGGTGGGAATAAAATTGAAGACAAACGGATTCCTTGAATAAATTGGGGTCCAAGGGGCGCTATAAGTGTTGGATTACGGAAAGGGGGGTGAATCAATAATTCCTGAATCCAAATACCTTAACAATGTTTCTCTGATTAAGTCGGTAGCAGTTCGGTTAAACATAGTTCACTATTAACCGACAATAGTAAATAAACTATAACAATCAGTAAATCATTCACACAAATCATTCATAACATGTAACACTAATATTTAACATGGAAACCCATATTTGGGAAAAACCACTATGGGAATTATCACCCACTAAGAAAATACTCTTCTAAAGTACGCCCGGTAAAGAGAAAATCTAGTTAATGATTACAATACACATTGTTAGATGTGACCCGGTCAAGGTATTTACCTTAGATCTATTAGGATCTTCACCCTGTTAGGAGTGGCCTTGTTAGAGGGCTTCAAACACTCTTTAGAATGTTACTTTTTTCAAGGACTTTACAATAAGATTGTTAGGTCTACTCTGTTAAGAGATTTCTCTGTTACAAATGCTATTAAGAAATAGTAAATAAAATGACCTGTAGATTTGCAACTATATTTTCTCAATCAAATCTTTGTGCACTCTTCAATATTCACTTCAGTTCTTCATTATCCACTAACATCAACACTTCATCAAATCTTTCTTTTCCACTCAGAATCTCGCTATCCGTTCTTCACTGTATCATTCGGCGACTCTTCTTTTCATCACTTTGCCAGCCATTTGTCCATATAAAATCATCCTTTATATAGAATATTTTTTCCTCTTAATATCCTCTATTACATTTTTCTTTGATCAATCTTAACCATCCAATTCATTATACCTTGAATCTAGATCTTGGTAACACATTTTCTTTTCACCTTGGAACTTGAACTTTTCTTGAAACCTGTTCTATCTCTTTTTGCCGCTTATATCTTGTCGTAGATCTTCACCTTGAATTTTCCTCTTCATAGATCTCTTTTAACTAACTCTCCTTTTTATCATGATCATCCAAGTCATCATAGATAATCATTAAATGTCGATTCAATTCTTATTTAATATTTGTTCCTTGCTCGGTGTCCTCCATTTGAATTTTGGTTAACTTTGCTCGGTGCCTAAAACTTTCTTTGTTGTTTGGTGCCTTGAGTTCCTTTCACTTTACTGAGTGACCTTTCCTTTTACCTTTATCTTTACCAAGTGACATTTCCAGCTTGGTAGCCAAAACAACTTAACTTACCGACTTGTCAAATCTTCATTACCATACTTTACTGACTTAACATAATCATGTGTTAGGTAGAAAACAATTATATAAATATAATCTAATCATTGTCTGATCTGTATCAGTTTCCTAATTAAGTTCTTCAACTTCAAAACATGGAATTTCTTCTTCTCCTTAGCTCATTCATCTTATATCATTTACCAAATGATATGGCAACACAATATAAACCAAAAATCAATTGCTTGACATCAATGACAAGACAATAATTGATCTAATTTTTCTACTATCATCATGTATTCCTCTTATCTTAGTTAGTCTTCACCATCAACTCCGTCAGATAATCAATCTTCAACATTACTATTAGTTATAGTAACAATCTCCATCTTTGGCATTGATGGCAACACTAACAATATTTAGTGTTCAATTGATGATGGTACACTTCACTGTCATTCATATATTGTACTCCCTCTGAGTAAAAACTTCTCCTTTTTTGTTCTTGATCTTCCATATGTAATCTGTCTCTTTCCTTTCCTGATTCCATCATCAACATTCTCCTTCTTTGTATTTAGTAATCGTCAATGATATTCTCCTTCTAAATTTCTCCATACATCTTCAGACTTCTCCCTCTTTGACAACAATGTCAAAGAAACATAAACTTCTTAGATTATAACTCAAGTGTATAGATTTTCCATTGCATTCATAAACATCCTTCACACCTTTAGGATTCACCTAAATAGTGAACACTAGCATCAACTCACAAAATAGATATTCTAATGAGTTCCTAAATTGATGCAGCATGCATCTTGTCGTAGTGCACATTGGATAGGGGAGTAACCCCTAACTTACCTCAAAGATACTCAAAAGCATCCTTTGGTAGTGGTTTAGTAAATATGTTAGCTATTTGTTCTTTAGAATCCACATACTCTAATTTCACATGTTCATCTTGTACTTTCTCTCTCAAGTAGTGATACTTAATAAATATATGCTTTGTCTTTGAATGCATCACAAAATTCTTTGATATGTTAATAGCATTGGTATTATCACAATAAATTGCAATTGGATTAGTGATCTTTTCATGCATACCTTCTAGTAATTGTTTGATCCATACAATATTAGAACAATTCATAATTGTAGTAACACACTCAGCTTCAGCAGTAGATTGTGAAATACAACTTTATTTCTTGCTTAACTATGTCACTAGTCTTTCTCCTAAAAAGAAAGCTCCACCACTAGTGCTCTTTCTATCTTCAATATTTCTAGCCCAGTCAACATCAGTATATACCTTGAGATAAAAATTTCATCCTTTTGTACATAATAGGCTGAAATCTTCAGTCCCTTTCAAATATCTAAATATTCTCTTTACTAAAAATAAATGTGTCTCCTTTGGGTTTGCAAAAAACCTTGCAACTATACCAATTGAATGTGCAATATCAAGTCTACTATGTACAACATATTATATTTTACCAATCATGGATCGATAAAGTGTCTCATTCACTTCCTTTGTGTCATCTTCCTTTGACAATTTACAACCAGTAGTCATCGGTGTTCCAACCAGTTTGGAGTCTTCCATATTATTTTTTTCAGGATCTCCTTGATATACTTTGATTGTGTTATGTAGATCTCATCCTTTACTTGTTGAATTTGAAGTCCAATAAAGAATTTAATCTCTCCAATCACAGACATCTCAAATTCCTTTCTCATTTCCTCAACAAATGACTTAGACATTATCTCATTACTACCAAATATAATATCATCAAAAAATATCTCAGTAATTAAAATTTCATCAAAACTATCAAGTTTCAAGTATAATTTTTTTTATCACTAGTCCTTTCAAATCTAATATTAACTAAGTAAGAGTGTAGTCTTTCATACCATGCTCGGAGTGCCTGCTTCAATCCATATAAATATTTATGCAGTTTGCATACCATATCCTTATTTATTTTGTCAACAAATCCATCAGGTTGTTCGATATAAACTTATTCTTCAAGAATTTCATTTAGGAATTCAGACTTAACATCCATTTGATAAACTTTGAATCCTTTGTAAGAAACATATGCAAGCAATATTCTTACACCTTCTAATCTAGAAACAAGGGAAAGTGTCTCACCATATTCAATACCTTCTTCTTGTGCATACCCTTTGCAGACTAATCTTTCTTTGTTTCTAATCACATATCCTTTCTCATTAAGTTTATTTCTGAAAATCCATTTTTTTCCTATACATTTTTATCCTTGGGTCTTAGTACCAGTGACCATGTGTTTTTCTTTTCACTCTGATCTATTTCTTCTTTCATAGCATTCATCCAATCTTCATTCTCTAGTGCATCCTTTACTAATCTTGGCTCAAATTCAAAATTCAAACATGTGTTATCTTTCAACTTACTTCTCATCATGACTCATGCATTCTTGTCTCCAATAATTTTTCTCAGTGAGTGGTGTCTTCTCACATATTTTGCTAATACAGGTTCGATAGACTATTCATTAGTGTGATCATCTCTCGGTGGAGGCTGATCTTGCTCATCGGGTCCTTCTTATTGTTGCTCAGTTGTATCAATTGAATAACCTTCCTATACATAAACAAATCTTTTGTAATCCTCAAGTTCCTTTTTGTTATCTTCTTCATTCCTTTCTGCAAATTCATCAATCCTCACATTTGCACTTTCAACAATTTTGTTAGTGGCTTTGAGCAAACATTTATATACTTTCTCTTTGATGAATAACCTAGGAATATACCTTCATCTCTTTTAGAGTCAAACTTTCCATTTCTAGTATCTTTTAATATGTAACACCTACTTCCAAAAATTTTAAAGTGACTTACATTTGATGTGTGACCAAAGAAAAGATCACAGTGTGTCTTATTTGTACCTTTCTTCAACTATACTCGGTTAAGAGTATAAATTTTAGTACTTATAGCTTCTCTCCATAATGTTTGTGCAACCTTTTTATCAATCAAAAAATTTCTAGAACAGTCAACAATGGATCTATTCCTTCTCTCAGCTATCCCATTTTGTTGTGGAGTCCTCAGTGCAGATACTTGTCTCTTGATTCCATGCTCATTGCAGAAGACAATAAATTCATCAGATATAAATTCACCTCCTCTATCAAATCTCAAACACTTTAGTTGTTTACCTATTTCATTTTCAACTCTTTCTTTATACCACTTAAACATTTGAAATGCATCAAATTTTTCCTTTAGAAACATAATAGACATCATTCTTGAATAATAGTCAACAAACAAAATAAAGTATCGATCTACATAATAAATTTGAACTTTCATAGGACCACAAAGGTCAGTATAAACCAATTCCAAAATACCATTGGTAGAGTAATATTTACTTGAAAAACTTGACTTAGTCATATTACCAATTTGATATTCTTTGCACATCACTTTATCAAGTTTTCTTAATTTTGGTAGACCTCTTTCTCTGCTTTTCTTAATTATTTTGATCAAGTTATCAAAATTTACATGATAGAGTCTCTTATTCTATAGCCATATATCTTCAATTTTAACAAACAAGAAACTCTTTACATTAGTATCAAGATAAAATAGATTACCTCTTGATTGTCCACCAGTTCCAATTAGATCTCCAGCAGCACCATAAATCTTCATCTTTCTATTCTGAAGTTCTAGTCGGTGGCCAATATTGTTCAATTGTGCAACACTCAATAGATTATAGTTCAATTCTCTAACCCAATATGCATCATTACATGTCATCTTCTCATTTAATACAATGGATCTCTTACCTTTCACGAGACATGGAGCATGATTTCCATATCTGACAAATCCTCCATCATACTCTTCTAGGTTCTCAAACTTGTAGATATCACTAGTCATTTGATGTGGACATCTACTATCAATAATCCATGGGTCTGGTTTACTTACATGAGAGACAAGTTCTTTTTCATTTTCATACTTTTATTCATTGGAGTCTTCCTTTACTGCAACATAGACAACTTCATATCCTTCTGTGGTATCATTAGATTCATCATCAGCTACACATTCCTTGGATAGATAGCAAGACTTCTTACCTTTGTCCTTAAAATCTTTGAATCTTTGGTGTCGGTTGTCCCTTTTGTCATTCTTATCATTCCTGTCAATATCAGGACATCTAGATGCAATATGACCAATCTTATTACAATTGAAACATTTCAATGGTAACTTGCCTTTGTACTTTCCTTTGCATCTAGGTAGTCTGTTATCCAATAGTGCTTCCAATTCCTCCTACTCTTTCTCTTTGGTTAGGATACTGTCATACTTATTTCCATATGAGTTACTATGATTTTATCTTTCTCTTCTTGATGGTCCAATGCTCATAGATGACTTGAAGGCAGTTTCAATGGTTGGTAGACTATTATCATAATTGCTAAGCTCAAATGTAGCCAGCTTACTGATTAGGGCTTCAAGAGTAACAAAATTGTTTGGTATAGATCTCAATTCCTGAATTGCAGATACTCTAATAGCATACTTAGAAGAAAGAGTTCTCAAGATCTTACTTACCACTTCTTCATTAGTTAATGTTCCACCAGCACCTCTGATGGCACTAACAACTTCCTTAATTATGTTGTTGTATTGGGTAATATTTTCTTCATCCTTCATTCTCATATCATCATACTTTCCTCTCAGACTATCAACCTTAGCTTTCTGTACATGTTGATCTCCTCCATTAATAAGTGTAAGCCTATCCCACATCTCTCTTGAATTAGCCTGAGGGAAGAAGTAATCTCTATCATAACTGAGTTGTGTTCTTTATTTTCTTCCATCTGATCAACTATCAAGGGTCCGATAGGTGGTGGAGTGTAGTCATTATCCAGCAGATGTAGTGCAAATTCTCTAATCCCAGATAGATACAATCTCATTCTGCTTTGCCATGTAGAGAAAATTTCTTTGTTCAATTTAGGTACTTCTTTCCTATACATCTTTGGATATTTTACTCAAGTCTTTTAAACTTATCTCTTCAAATTATTAGGCTCTGATACCAATTGTTAGATTATGGAGAGGGGGGGTGAATCAATAATCCCTGAATCCAAATACCTTAACAACTTTTCTTTGATTGACTTGGTAGCAGCCTGGTTAAACACACTTCACTATTAACTGACAACCATAAATAAACTATAACAATCAGTAAATCATTCACACAAATCATTCATAACATGTAACACCAATATTTAACTTGGAAACCCAACTTTGGGAAAAACCACTATGGGAATGATCACCCACTAAGAAAATACTCTTCTGAAGTATGCCCGATAAAGAGCCAATCTGGTTAAAGATTACAATACACACTGTTAGGTGTGACCTGGTCAAGGGATTTACCTCAGATCTATTAGGATCTTCACCCTATTAGGAGTGACCTTATTAGAGGGCTTCAAACACTCTTTAAAATGTTACCTTTTTCAAGGAATTCACAATAAGATTGTTAGGTCTACTATGTTAAGAGGTTTCTCTGTTACAAATGCTAGTAAGCAATAGTAAATAAAATGACTTGTAGATTTGCAACTATGTTTTCTCAATCAGATCCTTGTGCACTCTTCAATCTTCACTTCAATTCTTCATTATCCAATAGCATCAACACTTCATCAAATCTTTCTTTTCCACTCGAGATCTCTCTGTTCCTTCTTCACTGTATCAGTTGGTGACTCTTCTTTTCATCACTTTGTCGGCCATTTGTCCATACAAGATCATCCTTTATATAAACAAATTTTGCCTCTTAATCTCCTCTATTACATTTTTCTTTGATCAATCTTAACCATCCAATTCATTATACCTTTAATCTGGATCTCGGTAACACGTTTTCTTTTCACCTTGGAACTTGAACTTTTCTTGAAACTTGTTCCATCTCTTTTTTTCGCTTAGATCTTACCGTAGATCTTCACCTTGAATTTTCCTATTCATAGATCTCTTTTAACTAACTCTCCTTGTCATCATGATTATCCAATTCATCATAGCTAATCATTAAATGTTGATTCAATCCTTATTTAATATTTGTTCCTTGTTCGGTGTCATCCATTTGAATTTTGGTTAACTTTACTTAGTGCCTAAACCTTTCTTTATTGTTCAATGCCTTGAGTTCCTTTTTCTTTACCGAGTGACCTTTCCTTTTACCTTTACCTTTACCTTTACTGAGTGACCTTTGTAGCTCGGTAGCCAAAACAACTTAACTTACCGACTTGTCAAATCTTCATTATCATGCTTTACCAACTTAACATAATCATATGTTAGGTAAAAAATAATTATATCAACATAATCTAATCATTGTCTAATCTGTATTAGTTTCCCAATTAAGTTCTTCAACTTCATAACATCTCATTTCTTCTTCTCCTTAGCTCATTCATCTTATATTATATACCGAATGATATGGAAACATAATATAAACTAGAAATCAATTGCTTGACATCAATGAAAAGACAATAATTGATCTAATCATTCTACTATCATCATGTATTCCTCTTATCTTGGTTGGTCTTCATCTTTAGCTCCATCAGATAATCAATCTTCAACATTACTACCAATTATAGTAACAATAAGTAGGTCCTAGAGACCCTACAAGTGGTCATTTTCAACACACGCAAGTCAAAAATCAAAGGTTTAGGTGAAAAATATGGTAGAGATAAGGTAGAAGGATTATCTTGGGGAGCATGTATGGGTATATTAGCGGCTAGCGAAGTATGAACCTCTAGTAAGCATCTAACTTTGACTTTTGAATTTTTATATTTTATATTTATTATGCATTTATTAGATCATATAAATCATTAAATGGGATCAAAAGGGTAGAAGAGAAGCGACATCAATCTTAGGATTACCATAAGTGCAATTGTCGATCCTAGGATTGATGCTTGTATAAGCGCCAAAGAGGAAAAGGGGTAGGCAGAGACACTAAATGGGCGACCAATGTTTTTACTAGGGTTTGGAGAGAATCAACATTTACATTAATCGACACAAGAGCCAACCAAAATTTACACAAAGGAACTGACATCTCTACTAAGGAGGGTCAAAGGTTAAGAAGAAATAGAAAACATGGTACGTTAAGTGTTTAAAAATTCTTAGGAAATGGGTTGGACCACACTGGGGGACATGATGCCCCTGACTGGATTAGGATGGAGACAAAATAGGCTAGGTTAAGGAAAGGTTGATTGATGCAAGGTTGAAAGGATGCAGGCTTTATTTCCTTCTCTCAGATCTCGGGAGCATTGGTTAGTGACGATGGAGTTGAGGGAGCAACTGATTGGAGAGGAGTGGGATAGAATTAGGATTGGAATATGTGCATCAATGGCCTCAAATATGGGAACATAATGGT
Organism: Chamaecyparis obtusa; assembly: GCA_027943335.1. NCBI lineage: Eukaryota > Viridiplantae > Streptophyta > Pinopsida > Cupressales > Cupressaceae > Chamaecyparis > Chamaecyparis obtusa. Next base: position 1,012,518 of record BSBK01002127.1, on the reverse strand, counting down.
ATGATTGATGGAGAGGTGGAATAGCAAGACCTCCTTGTTTCACCTCCCAATCGGGGAGGCTACTATCACAGTACTGGACATTAAATGATACTGTGAGTCTCTATTAGAAGAGATATTCCAGAGTACAAATTAGAGGATGCAAAGTACTTGATGAAGGGTGCTTCCCTTAATACCACAAACACATAACAGAAATAGAGAAACAACAACAATATGCAAGAACAGAAAATTGGCTTTTTATTATCTCCACAAATGTGGAATTACAAACTTTCAGAATTACAATATGCAAAGCCACATGGGCATTCCCTTACAATATTCTGTAGGACACAGCCTCGAATCAATACCCAGATCTACTACCCAGAACTATTCTGAACTGCCTAAGACAATCATACAGCCTTCCTTATATAGGCAATTTTCCACCGCCTGGGAAGGTTCCAGAATTTTAGCCAATAAGGCCGACCAACTTAGAATTATTTTATTTTACATTTTATTACATCATAGTCGGCTCAAGATAACCTTTGAAACCCGAACAGAAATTTTGAAGAAAATTATTTTTCGCCATTTCAGGTGGCCCAACTTCCGAAGACCATAAGTCATCACCAGTTGACCCGCTCGGCTATTATAACCCCATTTCGGAAACGCCACGAAGCGCTCTACAGGCTTGACCGGCGCAAGCGCTTGTCACCCAAATTTTTGACCTCATCCGGGGCCTCTAAAGCCTTCAAAACTGAGTTCAAAGTTTCTGTACCCTGCTGCCAATACCGAAAATCTTCAATATCTTCCAATATACACTTGATCTGGCAATGAAACTTTACTGGCAGACTTATATGACCAAAATGAACCTCCAAGAAAGAAATCAAATCATTCTGAGCACATACGAAAATTACCAAAAATAGTAACTTTCCATAAATAACAGCTCTGCACAAAATAACCCTTATTGAATATAAAAATAGAAATATTTTTTTGGGTGATGCAAGATTGCTCTTACACCCAGGATGCTCCTGCATCAGACACCCGGGGTAATTTGAGAAGTGACCCTGTCACGACTCAGGTGTGTAGAGGAAAACCAAGACGGTTAACCTCCTCCTTTGTTAGCCATGATGAATCTTCAACAGGCCGTCCTTTCCATTTGACCAAATATTCTTCATATGTCCTGTTCCTTGTGCTTCTGCCAACACGAATGTCCAGTATGTCTTCAACCTCCTTGGTATCTGAACTACTTGCTGGAATACTCCACTGTGCTGTTGCAACCTCATCTTCAAGACCTCCTTCATGGTACTCTGTCAAATCTGAAATGTTAAACACTGGTGAAATATTCAGCTCACTAGGTAATTCTACCTCATATGCATTTCCTGAATCATGCTTCTTCAATATCTTACATGGTCCAAACTTCTTCATTTTCAGTTTGTTATATGTACCAACTGGAAACCGCTCCTTCCGCAAATGAACCATGACTTCATCACCAACCTGAAATTCCTTATACCTCCTTTTCTCATCTGCCTTAGCCTTATACTGTTCATTCATTTTGGTAATATGCTTCCTCACCTCCCCATGGATGTTCTTCAAGTGTTCTGCAAAATCCTCAGCTTCAGCACTACTTATTTCTCCTTTATCTATCTTCCTCAATTCAGATGCATTTCTTGGACTACTTCCATATATAATCTGGAATGGTGATTTACCAGTGCTCCTGTTGATAGAATTATTGTATGCAAATTCTTCCTGTGGTAAAATCAAATCCCATCCTGTTGGCTTATCTCCAACCAAACATCTCAGCAAATTTCCCAAACTCCTATTCACCACCTCTGTCTGTCCATCAGTCTGTGGATGATGTGATGAACTGAACTTCAAATCTGTCTTCAACTTCTTCCACAATGTACGCCAGAAATATCCAACAAACTTAGTGTCCCGATCTGAAACTATGGTCTTTGGCAAACCATGAAGTCTCACTACTTCTCTGAAAAACAATTCTGCTACATGAACATCATCATTAGTCTTCTTGCAGGGAATGAAATGTGCCATCTTTGAAAATTGGTCAACTACTACAAAAATTGAATTATGTCCCCGCTGTGTCCTCGGTAAACCAAGAACAAAGTCCATACTGATATCCTCCCAAGGCTTCTCTGGTATAGGTAATGGCTGATACAACCCTGTATTCTGCTTCACTCCTTTCGCCATCTGACATACTCTGCAACTCTGTACAAACTTCTTCACATCTTGCTGCAATTGTGGCCAATAATAATTCTCACCAACCAAAGCAAGGGTTTTATCACGACCAAAATGTCCAGCCAATCCTCCACTATGCTTCTCCTTGATGAGATTCTCCCTCATAGAACTTCGTGGAATGCACAACTGACTCCCTCTGAATAGCATATCATCTTGGATGATAAAATCCAGCCATTTCGTCCTGTCTAGAGTAACAGGTTCTGTACAAGCCTTCCAAGCTTCACCAAAATCAAGATCCTCTGGATACAAATTCTTGAGTTCCTTGAACCCAACCACCTCAATCTGCATCTCTGTCAGCAATAGTTGCCTTCTGCTAAGAGCATCTGCAACCCTATTAGACTTTCCACTTCTGTGTTTCAAAACAAATGTATAACTCTGCAAAAACTCAACCCATTTCAAATGCCTTTGATTCAATTTTCTTTGACTATTCAAATATTGCAAAGCTTGATGATCGGTATACAAAACAAACTCCTTAGGAAGTAGATAATGTCTCCACTTCTTTAATGCCTGAACTATAGCATAAAATTCCTGATCATAAACAGAATATTTTCTCTTGGCATCATTTAACTTCTCACTGAAATAAGCAACAGGTTTACCTTCTTGGCTCATAACAGCTCCTATTGCAGTACCACTAGCATCACAATCTACTTGAAACACCTTATTAAAATCTGGAAGTGCTAAAACAGGTTGTTCTGTAACTTTTTGTTTCAACAATTGAAAACTCTTTTCTGCCCCATTAGTCCACTTAAACTCTTTTCTATCCCCTCTCATTGTTTCAGTCAAGGGTCCACAAATACTGCTAAAATTTATGTAAAAGCTAGCCAAACCATGAAAAGATCTTACCTCAGTAGCACTCCTTGGAGTAGGCCATTCAAGGATAGCCTGTACCTTCTCTGGGTCCATTTTTAGACCTTCTGCTGAAACTACAAATCCCAAATACACTAACTCTTTCTTCACAAAACTAAACTTCTTCAAATTAATCAACAATTTCTCTTCTCTCAACTTCTCAAATACCATACGAATATGCATCATATGCTCATCCAATGTCTTACTAAAGATCAAAATATCATCTAGGTAAACAATGACAAACTTACCCAGAAATTCTTTCAGAACCTCGTTCATGAGCCGCATGAAAGTGCTCGGTGCATTGGTTAGCCCAAAAGGCATGACTAACCACTCATATAGTCCTTCCTTTGTCTTGAAGGCAGTCTTCCATTCATCTCCTTCTCTGATCCGAATCTGATGATATCCACTTTTCAGATCTATCTTTGAAAAATACATAGCGCCACTCAAACAGTCCATAATATCATCCATTCGTGGCAATGGAAACCTGTACTTGATTCTGATCTTGTTTATTGCTCTGGAATCTGTACACATCCTCCACTCTCCATTCTTCTTTGGTGCTAATACCGCTGGTACAGCACAAGGACTCAGACTCTCTCGAATCAATCCTTTCTGTAACAACTCATGTACTTGTCTGTTCAACTCCTCACTTTCTGCAGGTGTCATTCTGTGTGCTGCCTTATCCGACAAACTCACTCCTGGGATCAAGTCCATCTGATGACTGATCTTCCTGACTGGTGGTAATCCATCAGGCACGTTATCGGATACAATATCCTGAAACTCATTCAACAAATCTGCAACTTCTACAGGAACATCTTCTACTTCCTCTTGACCAGCTTTTGGAATTAAAGCAAAACATACATGCTCATGCCTCATACCATCTAAGAAATTTCTTCCATCAACAAAAGTTATCCTTGCATTACCACATACCTTTTCTCTAGTCTCCTTCAATGGTTTTAGCTTATGTCGCACTCCATCCTTTGTCAGGGAATAGGTATTCGCACGACCATCATGTACAGCACATCTGTCAAACTGCCATGGTCTACCCAACAAAATATCACATGCATCCATAGATATGATATCACACAATACCTCATCTTGGTATCCGCCAATCTTGAACTTCACCAGGCATTGTTCATTGACCATGACCTTGTGGTCATCCTGTACCCAGGCAATCCGATATGGATGTGGATGTTTCTGTCTCTTGAGCTTCAACTTTGTCACCATCTCTTCTGACACCAAATTGTCAGTGCTTCCACTATCAATAATCACATCACAACATTTACCTTCACACTTGCACCTGGTGCGAAACAGGCTCCTCCTTTGTTCAGGTTCATTCTCACCACTCAACAAGACTCTTCTATTAATTAGCGTTTCTCCTCTTTCAGCATCTTCAGAATTTGATGATCTAGCATCTTCATCGACATGTGCAACTCTGGCCTGGCCTTCATTTCTCCTGTCTGTTCTTCCTTGGCGCTGAGGACATTCAAATTCCCTATGACCTTCTTCTCCACAGTGAAAACATGTTCCACGGAAGCCACCTCTTCCAGATCCTTGTCCTCTTCCTCTTCCTCTCTGATCTCTATTATTCTGATCCTGGAAGCGATTGAAATTATTTCCTCGCTGATTCTGACTGCTACTGGCCTCATCCTTCTTTTCCGGATCTTCATTTCGGCCACCATATGACCATCCACCAGATCGTCCACCGTGACCTCTTCCATTTTGTCTGCTCTCAAACTTCTTGTTCAGCTTTTCCTCTACTTTTAGGGCAAACTGGTATGCCTCTTCAATACTATTCATTCGAACCAGATTCAGCTCCTCCTGAATGCTTGGCCTTAACCCATTAAGGTATCGGGCAACTTTCTCCTTATCAGCTTCTGCATGGCCTGTTCTGATGAGAAGTCGATAGAACTCCTCTGTATACTCCTGAACAGATCTTCCTGCTTGCTTCAAACTCTGCATTTTCTTCAGTAGGTCAAGCTCATAATCAACAGGAATGAACTGTCGCTTCAATTTATCCACCATCCGATCCCATCTTGTGATTTTATCTTTCCCTCTTCTATTTCGCTCCAACTGAATTTCTTGCCACCAGATCTTCGCATGACCTTTCAATCTGGCCTTCGCAAATTTGACCCTATCAGGATCGTGAACATCTTCGTACTCAAAATATTCCTCACATTCATTGATCCAGTCGATCAATTCCTCTGGGTTAAGATTTTCAGAAAATGTAGGAACCTCAATCTTAGCTCTTTTTCCAATCTTAGAAATCGCCCGAAAAAGTCTTTCTTCCTCCTGGTTCACAATTTCAACTTCTCCTTCTTGATATTCTTCTTCGGCTTCATCCTCACTTTCGTCTCTGACATTAAGATTCATTCCTCTGCAAATCTCTTCTTGCAATGCTCGCACTTGTCTCTGCAACTCTCTAACTTCAGGTGTCACAACACCAGGTCTTCTGCCACGTTCTCTTCGTGGAGATATTTTCACGATGCGCACTGAAACCCTAACCACGGTCCTGGTGCAAACTGCCTCACAGTCGGTGATCTGTTTACACACTCAAGAAAACCTGCTCTGATACCACTTGATGAAGGGTGCTTCCCTTAATACCACAAACACATAACAGAAATAGAGAAACAACAACAATATGCAAGAACAGAAAATTGGCTTCTTATTATCTCCACAAATGTGGAATTACAAACTTTCAGAATTACAATATGCAAAGCCACATGAGCATTCCCTTACAATATTCTATAGGACAAAGCCTCGAATCAATACCCAGATTTACTACCCAGAACTATTCTGAACTGCCTAAGACAATCATACAGCCTTCCTTATATAGGCAATTTTCCACCGCCTGGGAAGGTTCTTGAATTTTAGCCAATAAGGCCGACCAACTTAGAATTATTTTATTTTACATTTTATTACATCATAGTCGGCTCAAGATAACCTTTGAAACCCGAACAGAAATTTTGAAGAAAATTATTTTTCGCCATTTCAGGTGGCCCAACTTCCGAAGACCATAAGTCATCACCAGTTGACCCGCTCGGCTATTATAACCCCATTTCAGAAACGCCACGAAGCGCTCTACAGGCTTGACCGGCGCAAGCGCCCGTCACCCAAATTTTCGACCTCATCCGGGGCCTCTAAAGCCTTCAAAAATGTATTCAAAGTTTCTATACCCTGCTGCCAATACCGAAAATCTTCAATATCTTCCAATATACACTTGATCTGGCAATGAAACTTTACTGGCAGACTTATATGACCAAAATGAACCTCCAAGAAAGAAATCAGATCATTCTGAGCACATACGAAAATTACCAAAAATAGTAACTTTCCATAAATAACAGCTCTGCACAAAATAACCCTTATTGAATATAAAAACATAAATATTTTTTTGGGTGATGCAAGATTGCTCTTACACCCAGGATGCTCCTGCATCAGACACCCGGGGTAATTTGAGAAGTGACCCTGTCACGACTCAGGTGTGTAGAGGAAAACCAAGACGGTTAACCTCCTCCTTTGTTAGCCATGATGAATCTTCAACAGGTCGTCCTTTCCATTTGACCAAATATTCTTCATATGTCCTGTTCCTTGTGCTTCTGCCAACACGACTGTCCAGTATGTCTTCAACCTCCTTGGTATCTGAACTACTTGCTGGAATACTCCACTGTGCTGTTGCAACCTCATCTTCAAGACCTCCTTCATGGTACTCTGTCAAATCTGAAATGTTAAACACTGGTGAAATATTCAGCTCACTAGGTAATTCTACCTCATATGCATTTCCTGAATCATGCTTCTTCAATATCTTACATGGTCCAAACTTCTTCATTTTCAGTTTGTTATATGTACCAACTGGAAACCACTCCTTCCGCAAATGAACCATTACTTCATCACCAACCTGAAATTCCTTATACCTCCTTTTCTCATCTGCCTTAGCCTTATACTATGCATTCATCTTGGTAATATGCTTCCTCACCTCCCCATGGATGTTCTTCAAATGTTCTACAAAATCTTCAGCTTCAGCACTACTTATTTCTCCTTTATCTATCTTCCTCAATTCAGATGCATTTCTTGGACTACTTCCATATATAATCTGGAATGGTGATTTACCAGTGCTCCTGTTGATAGAATTATTGTATGCAAATTCTGCCTGTGGTAAAATCAAATCCCATCCTGTTGGCTTATCTCCAACCAAACATCTCAGCAAATTTTCCAAACTCCTATTCACCACCTCTGTCTGTCCATCAGTCTGTGGATGATGTGATGAACTGAACTTCAAATCTGTCTTCAACTTCTTCCACAATGTACGCCAGAAATATCCAACAAACTTAGTGTCCCGATCTGAAACTATGGTCTTTGGCAAACCATGAAGTCTCACTACTTCTCTGAAAAACAATTCTGCTACATGAACAGCATCATTAGTCTTCTTGCAGGGAATGAAATGTGTCATCTTTGAAAATCGGTCAACTACTACAAAAATTGAATCATGTCCCCGCTATGTCCTCGGTAAACCAAGAACAAAGTCCATACTGATATCCTCCCAAGGCTTCTCTGGTATAGGTAATGGCTGATACAACCCTGTATTATGCTTCACTCCTTTCGCCATCTGACATACTCTGCAACTCTGTACAAACTTCTTCACATCTTGCTGCAATTGTGGCCAATAATAATTCTCACCAACCAAAGCAAGGGTTTTATCACGACCAAAATGTCCAGCCAATCCTCCACTATGCTTCTCCTTGATGAGATTCTCCCTCATAGAACTTCGTGGAATGCACAACTGACTCCCTCTGAATAGCATATCATCTTGGATGATAAAATCCAGCCATTTCGTCCTGTCTAGAGTAACAGGTTCTGTACAAGCCTTCCAAGCTTCACCAAAATCAGGATCCTCTGGATACAAATTCTTGAGTTCCTTGAACCCAACCACCTCAATCTGCATCTCTGTCAGCAATAGTTGCCTTCTGCTAAGAGCATCTGCAACCCTATTAGACTTTCCACTTCTGTGTTTCAAAACAAATGTATAACTCTGCAAAAACTCAACCCATTTCAAATGCCTTTGATTCAATTTTCCTTGACTATTCAAATATTGCAAAGCTTGATGATCGGTATACAAAACAAACTCTTTAGGAAGTAGATAATGTCTCCACTTCTTTAATGCCTGAACTATAGCATAAAATTCTTGATCATAAACAGAATATTTCCTCTTGGCATCATTTAACTTCTCACTGAAATAAGCAACAGGTTTACCTTCTTGGCTCATAACAGCTCCTATTGCAGTACCACTAGCATCACAATCTACTTGAAACACCTTATTAAAATCTGGAAGTGCTAAAACAGGTTGTTCTGTAACTTTTTGTTTCAACAATTGAAAACTCTTTTCTGCCCCATTAGTCCACTTAAACTCTTTTCTATCCCCTCTCATTGTTTCAGTCAAGGGTGCACAAATACTGCTAAAATTTATGTAAAAGCTAGCCAAACCATGAAAAGATCTTACCTCAGTAGCACTCCTTGGAGTAGGCCATTCAAGGATAGCCTGTACCTTCTCTGGGTCCATTTTTAGACCTTCTGCTGAAACTACAAATCCCAAATACACTAACTCTTTCTTCACAAAACTAAACTTCTTCAAATTAATCAACAATTTCTCTTCTCTCAACTTCTCAAATACCATACGAATATGCATTATATGCTCATCCAATGTCTTACTAAAGATCAAAATATCATCTAGGTAAACAATGACAAACTTACCCAGAAATTCTTTCAGAACCTCGTTCATGAGCCGCATGAAAGTGCTCGGTGCATTGGTTAGCCCAAAAGGCATGACTAACCACTCATATAGTTCTTCCTTTGTCTTGAAGGCAGTCTTCCATTCATCTCCTTCTCTGATCCGAATCTGATGATATCCACTTTTCAGATCTATCTTTGAAAAATACACAGCGCCACTCAAACAGTCCATAATATCATCCATTCGTGGCAATGGAAACCTGTACTTGATTGTGATCTTGTTTATTGCTCTGGAATCTGTACACATCCTCCACTCTCCATTCTTCTTTGGTGCTAATACCGCTGGTACAGCACAAGGACTCAGACTCTCTCGAATCAATCCTTTATGTAACAACTCATGTACTTGTCTGTTCAACTCCTCACTTTCTGCAGGTGTCATTCTGTGTGCTGCCTTATTCGGCAAAGTCGCTCCTGGGATCAAGTCCATCTGATGACTGATCTTCCTGACTGGTGGTAATCCATCAGGCACGTTATCGGATACAATATCCTGAAACTCATTCAACAAATCTGCAACTTCTACAGGAACATCTTCTACTTCCTCTTGACCAGCTTTTGGAATTAAAGAAAAACATACATGCTCATGCCTCATACCATCTAAGAAATTTCTTCCATCAACAAAAGTTATCCTTGCATTACCACATACCTTTTCTCCAGTCTCCTTCAATGGTTTTAGCTTATGTCGCACTCCATCCTTTGTCAGGGAATAGGTATTCGCACGACCATCATGTACAGCACATCTGTCAAACTGCCATGGTCTACCCAACAACATATGACATGCATCCATAGATATGATATCACACAATACCTCATCTTGGTATCCGCCAATCTTGAACTTCACCAGGCATTGTTCATTGACCATGACCTTGTGGTCATCCTGTACCCAGGCAATCCGATATGGATGTGGGTGTTTCTGTCTCTTGAGCTTCAACTTTGTCACCATCTCTTCTGACACCAAATTGTCAGTGCTTCCACTATCAATAATCACATCACAACATTTACCTTCACACTTGCACCTGGTGCGAAACAGGCTCCTCCTTTGTTCAGGTTCATTCTCACCACTCAGCAAGACTCTTCTATTAATTAGCGTTTCTCCTCTTTCAGCATCTTCAGAATTTGATGATCTAGCATCTTCATCGACATGTGCAACTCTGGCCTGGCCTTCATTTCTCCTGTCTGTTCTTCCTTGGCACTGAGGACATTCAAATGCCCTATGACCTTCTTCTCCACAGTGAAAACATGTTCCACGGAAGCCACCTCTTCCAGATCCTTGTCCTCTTCCTCTTCCTCTCTGATCTCTATTATTCTGATCCTGGAAGCGATTGAAATTATTTCCTCGCTGATTCTGACTGCTACTGGCCTCATCCTTCTTTTTCGGATCTTCATTTCGGCCACCATATGACCGTCCACCAGATCGTCCACCGCGACCTCTTCAATTTTGTCTGCTCTCAAACTTCTTGTTCAGCTTTTCCTCTACTTTTAGGGCAAACTGGTATGCCTCTTCAATACTATTCATTCGAACCAGATTCAGCTCCTCCTGAATGCTTGGCCTTAACCCATTAAGGTATCGGGCAACTTTCTCCTTATCAGCTTCTGCATGGCCTGTTCTGATGAGAAGTCGATAGAACTCCTCTGTATACTCCTGAACAGATCTTCCTGCTTGCTTCAAACTCTGCATTTTCTTCAGTAGGTCAAGCTCATAATCAACAGGAATGAACTGTCGCTTCAATTTATCCACCATCCGATCCCATCTTGTGATTTTATCTTTCCCTCTTCTATTTCGCTCCAACTGAATTTCTTGCCACCAGATCTTCGCATGACCTTTCAATCTGGCCTTCGCAAATTTGACCCTATCAGGATCGTCAACATCTTCGTACTCAAAATATTCCTCACATTCATTGATCCAGTCGATCAATTCCTCTGGGTTAAGATTTCCAGAAAATGTAGGAACCTCAATCTTAGCTCTTTTTCCAATCTTAGAAATCGCCCGAAAAAGTCTTTCTTCCTCCTCGTTCACAATTTCAACTTCTCCTTCTTGATATTCTTCTTCGGCTTCATCCTCACTTTCATCTCTGACATTAAGATTCATTCCTCTGCGAATCTCTTCTTGCAATGCTCGCACTTGTCTCTGCAACTCTCTAACTTCAGGTGTCACAACACCAGGTCTTCTGCCACGTTCTCTTCGTGGAGATATTTTCACGATGCGCACTGAAACCCTAACCACGGTCCTGGTGCAAACTGCCTCACAGTCGGTGATCTGTTTACACACTCAAGAAAACCTGCTCTGATACCACTTGATGAAGGGTGCTTCCCTTAATACCACAAACACATAACAGAAATAGAGAAACAACAACAATATGCAAGAACAGAAAATTGGCTTCTTATTATCTCCACAAATGTGGAATTACAAACTTTCAGAATTACAATATGCAAAGCCACATGAGCATTCCCTTACAATATTCTATAGGACAAAGCCTCGAATCAATACCCAGATTTACTACCCAGAACTATTCTGAACTGCCTAAGACAATCATACAGCCTTCCTTATATAGGCAATTTTCCACCGCCTGGGAAGGTTCTTGAATTTTAGCCAATAAGGCCGACCAACTTAGAATTATTTTATTTTACATTTTATTACATCATAGTCGGCTCAAGATAACCTTTGAAACCCGAACAGAAATTTTGAAGAAAATTATTTTTCGCCATTTCAGGTGGCCCAACTTCCGAAGACCATAAGTCATCACCAGTTGACCCGCTCGGCTATTATAACCCCATTTCGGAAACGCCACGAAGCGCTCTACAGGCTTGACCAGCGCAAGCGCTCGTCACCCAAATTTTCGACCTCATCCGGGGCCTCTAAAGCCTTCAAAACTGAGTTCAAAGTTTCTATACCCTGCTGCCAATACCGAAAATCTTCAATATCTTCCAATATACACTTGATCTGGCAATGAAACTTTACTGGCAGACTTATATGACCAAAATGAACCTCCAAGAAAGAAATCAGATCATTCTGAGCACATACGAAAATTACCAAAAATAGTAACTTTCCATAAATAACAGCTCTGCACAAAATAACCCTTATTGAATATAAAAACAGAAATATTTTTTTGGGTGATGCAAGATTGCTCTTACACCCAGGATGCTCCTGCATCAGTACTACATGCCGCTGGTATTCGAGCAACCCATTAGGTGGATACCTATGAGCTCTACATGGATGCTCCTGCATCAGTACTACATGCCGCTGGTATTCGAGCGACCCATTAGGTGGATACCTATGAGCTCTACATGGATGTGAAGAAGGCTAGCGGTGGATAGAGGACTACAAGGGAGCTCAATAGGGACTTCGTCCCTTGTTCTATTCATTTTTGTTGTTGTTGTTTGCTACCATTATGAGCATACTAAGGAAAAATGTTTATGTTTTTTCAGTTTTTAGTTGTCATATTGTTACTAAGTGTTTTTATGTTTACTAGGATGACCCTAAGTGGCCTTATTATTAGACTTTTAGTAGTATAGATGATATACTGGGTAGTAGACTCCGAGACATTTTTTCATTTTTAATGGTGTGGATGATCAATATATGTTGATTTTTATTTTTATATTAGTAGTTAGTTAATGTTTTATTATTGTTAATCAACTGACTGTACGCCCTCTAGGCCATTGTATCTAAGAGACATCACCCTAGTTTTTGTTTCTTTTAATATAAAAAGAAATCATGGGGTAAATGTAATAACAAAGACATTACTAAAATATATGTTTTCAATTTTATAAAAATGGTTCAATATGCACCAATTTAGCTAAAAGATATTTGGTTGAGAGGGAGTGTTGAATGTAGGAAAATAGCCAAATAGTTAGTATATCTCTTTTGAATAAGACAACACATAAAATTTATGTTAAGGTATAGTAATGTGAGTTTAAATATGAAAGGTAGAAGTAGATTATGTTAGTCTTTTAGTAAGGATCACATGTATTTATTTATAAGAAGACACTATTTCATAACGTAAAGGTTGAACAAGATATTGCAAAGTACTTTTAATCTAAATTTGATTTTGTGCTTAACATTTTCATTTATTTATAATGTGTGGGTTCTTGTAACTTAGTGTAAGAAGTTCAATCAATTTTTTTAAAAAAAAAAATTAGAATTCCTTGTTCTTTGAAAAGCAATAAGGGAAGATACGACAAAGTAAGGGAGGACAACACAAATTCGGTATCCCTAACTTTTAAGATGCATATCAAGATTACACCATGTGATGTTGTGATACACCACTATTGTTGGAGAATGGAAGGGACATGTTTGATAGCAAAAGTAGTGGGTCATCATGACAATGTATGAGACATAAGTATATCATGATTGCTTGATAGCAAACGCAATAGAGCACCGTGATATTGCATGGGACATAGGTACATTACATCTACTTAATAGCAAAAGCATTGAAGCATTATAGCTATGCATAGAACATAAATAAATTATAATTATTTAATAGTAAAAAAGTAAGTCATAACAATACATGAGATATAAATATATAATAATTGCTAGATTGTAACTTTACATCCACTTAAACACTCACTAATTTAATGATAAAACTTAATAACCTAATAATATCATGAGATATTATGTATCATTTTTCTATTGTACTTTCATTTTTCCAAAATAAACAATACTCTTACAATTATTTATTTAACCTATATCTCTATTAACTTACACACTTATTATTATAATAGTTATTAATTTATTAAATTCAATGTACAACATTTTCAAATTCTATAAGATTAATTCATGATAAGGCACCACTCTTGATTTAATTCAAATATTTAAATTAGGTTTTCTATCAATCAAACAATGATTAAAGTCTTCTTGAGAATGATCTCTGGACCCATTTTTTTAATAGATTTTTTAAAATATAATTATTATATTAGTAATTATTTTGATAAAACATGTCTGTAGTCTGTGTCAGCATCATCCGTACATTATGAACTATTTCACTTGTGAGCTATTCACACCCAACCGCCTAGGCTTCGACGATTTCTTTCACAATCCCTTACATTAGGTTTCACTATTTCTTCAACGCCTTAGACTGCTGAGGAGGGTATGTTGGAGAACAGTTATTACAGACAATTTCATTCATAGGTTCTGACATTGTCAATTCTTTTTGGCTCATTATTTCCAATTCGATTGCCTATCCTTTCCCCATTTCTCAGTTGAAAAATTCGCACAACAATACCCACATCTTGGATCTGTTAAACACCAAAACATTTCTAGGTTGGGGACTCAAAAGATTGAATAGGATTGGATCTGCGAAGGTCTTTTAGTACAAAATCTGATAAATCCAACGGTGATTTCATCAAGAGAAATCGCTATCAAATCAATATAGAATGCATCATCACCACCAGCATCATGCACCACACATGGCTGCTCGCCATGGGCACCCTCCCCATAGTTACAGGCAGAGTCAAACTGCAGGTCAATTCCAAGTTTTTATTTTCTTTTTCACTGGACTGTCCATCGTGATTGTACTTAGTGTCATCATGATGTGGGGAAACAGAACCCTAAAGGGAACTAGATCTGTCAAACGGCCATATAAGCAATCATGAGTGTTCATATTTTTCCGGGACAGGAGTTCCTTGGATCTGTCAGAATCAACTGTTTTAACCAAATTTAAAAACAGAGATTGTTTGCACCGAATACGATCTGGTACAGTGTGTTCGGATTTGTGCTTTTCTATGGAATGGTTTGCTGGAGATGTACCAATCAAATTTCTGTGCCATTTTTCTGTAATGCACAAGTTTTCTGAAAAGGGTAGTTGGTCAGTGCTCACTGTAAAGCAAATACCAAGTTTTTCAGGTGAGAAAATTTGTTTGTTAATGTGAGATCCACTTATGTATATTGTATGTTTGTAATGGGAAGTCTATTTTAGGATGTGGGTAGGTTTTTTTTTTGTTTGTTAAAAGACTGCTATGTCCATATCTGTCCAAAAGATTTGGTACATTATTTTAGTATGAAACAGAGTTTTAAGCCATGAAAATCTAAAAATGAGTTGGAGGGACATGAATGACACTATTGAATACTAATATAATAAGAGAATTGTGATAAGATAGAGAAATTGCAGAGAGAGCTTATGTTTGAGAAAAACTCTTACTTCAATCCTAAATATTTATGGGCATATGGAAAGCAGTTTTATAGTTAGTATGAATCACACAAAAGATGAATATGTTTGTGTTTGAAAACATGAAATAAATATACAATACTTATCTTTATCCCAACTGTTAAACATAGAAAATATGCTATAGTCACCCAACAATTTTTATAAATGAGACTCTTGTGTTGGTTATTTTTAGTGTATACTTTTATTACTGGTAACTAAATTGAAGTGGAGAACTTGTGTTTGCTCGTTGGCATGGTTTTTTAATCTTGGGGCTCTTCTGTTGGTCTTTCTTTAGTGTATGCTTTTAATACTGTTTAAGAACATGATAGCTTACTTGGTTGACAAATACTACTGTATCTTGATGTGTTCATGGTGTTATTTGTTAAATGTATATTTATGAGCCTTCACTAGTGCAAACCATAAATGGGAAGAGATAAACATCAGGCCTCTCACAATATTTTTATTTGCTTCATGCTTTGTTATCCATCTCATGTGCTGTAGCAGAATGCAGTCTAGTTTGATTTTGTATCCTGATAGGTTCTCCTTTAATTATGCCATACTAAAAATGTTCTTCATAAATTGCTCTGTCATAAATGTTGTGGCTTAGGAATAACATTTGTACTTATATTAACAAGATGACTTAGTAATTGCTGAAACATATTTTAGTAGCACACCTTGTACTATGTATATTTTCTGTTACATTCGTTATGATTTAAAAAATGAACTCTTTTTAAGACTGTTAGAGAATAGAATAAGTAGCCATATATTTATGAGTATTAGGGATTTAGTTGTGTTTTTTGGGCATTTCATTTAACAAGTGTCATATAAAGGGA
This sequence comes from Chamaecyparis obtusa, assembly GCA_027943335.1. Lineage (NCBI taxonomy): Eukaryota > Viridiplantae > Streptophyta > Pinopsida > Cupressales > Cupressaceae > Chamaecyparis > Chamaecyparis obtusa. The sequence continues at coordinate 996,704 of BSBK01002127.1, read as the reverse complement.
GCATTTTCTTGTAGTATTGTTATAATAGCATTTGATTGTTCACAGATAGATTAGTTACAACATACTTATTCAAGAATAGATTGAGTAATAGTTTGAGATCATATTTCTAGGATATGAATGCATTATATGCATTATCTTTATTGTGTCAATAAGATTGTAGTTGTTTGAGTAGTTGTTTTTTTACGCACAAATGCACAACATTAAAGATAATGTTCTTATTGCTGCTTTCAAATGTTAATTGTTCATATGTATTAGCACAAAATAGTTCATGTGGGATCTACTGGTAATTGTTCATATGTATTAACACAAAATAGTTTGTGTTAAGACAAAATAGCTTGCCTGTCTGAAGTCAAGATTCATTTACATGTTACACATCTCTGCAGTTTGACACCTTTGCTCTGATCTAGGTCTTCCCCTGTCTCTGGCCTCTGAAATGATACCCAGAAAAATTTGTTGTGAGACAAAGCCTCTTGTTGCATTGTTGGTGAATAATATTGTTCTGGTTGATGTCAGGCAACATTCTAGTATCCAAGAGGTGAGAATTTTTGGGCATTCGAACCTGCACTTGGTTCTGCAATTGTTCAGTGGTCTTTATAGTAATCTGTTTGTAGTATGTACTGCTTTTTTTTGAATCCCTAACTAAACAATGAGCTGGTGAAAGGTTCGCCTGAAGTTGCTGGATCTTTTGTGTGGAACTCACTAAAGCAGTTAAAGAATGAATTAATATATAATATTGGCAGTAAGCATTTTTCTGCCCTTTTAACAAATCAATAATTTCTATTGATGAAAAATGATATCTTCTACAAAAAGGATCATATACATGAATTCAAGGGTTGTTCACAGGGGTAAATATATGACTATCAAAGTCTCTCTTAAGTACATAGCAATGAAGTTATCCACTGGGTGATTGCAAATAAAACAATTCGAGGGCCTCTGAGAAACTTTAATTTTGTTGCGGCAATCAGTGCATATAATTCTATGAGCATTGGGTACCACTATCCGATTTTTGCTCGTTGTACACTTAATAGTAATAGATAATAAGCAAATTTGATTTAAGAACAGTCTATAACCTGTCTTCGTGTTGATCTTGATCCTGATTTCCGCTCCCAGCTTTAATTAATTGGGGCTTTGCAGAATTATTGAGACATTTTTCACTGGTGGTCTCTAGTGGCGCTGGGGCCATCAGGTACTCTTTGATTTACCCATGCGAAGGGCAAATGATGTGGCTTGTTGAATATCCATTTTAATAAGATAAAATAAAATAATATCAAATTGCTCACCGAATTGAAAGACAGATTGAGAATTTAGCATCTCAGGTCTTTGTTTCCTACAATGGTGAAGTCAAGGTTCTATTAGTACAGCATAGCCAAGAAATTGATGGGAAACTAAGTTAATAAGAAACAAATGTATAATCTAAAATTTAATGCTTGTTGATTAGCTCCATAAACAAGCAGAAGCATAGCACATTTAAAATGATTATTTTTAACTGCATAAAACAGAGGGGCTTCCTTTGTGTCTGTAACAATGTCAACTGCTTCTGCACCTTGGATCAAAAGCATCTGTGATCTCAAAAAAGATCTAGAACTTGTAATAAAATGACCTCCTCATCACTGAAAAGGTAGAATATGCTGAATTAAATATAATTTTAGATTAGTATCTACTCTGTTGAAAACTACAATTCTAATTGTTCTAAATGTTGAAAAATATTTAAACATAAGAAATCAGAGGGTTCAGACCTGTGATCTCTGAAGATGACCATTATTTGCTGTCATGTGTACGGTGGTCAATTTTTGAAGATTTTTTTTTCCTTTTTTAGAAGAAGATTAAAATTCAGCACCATCAAGATATTTACAACATAGACTTCACCATTAAACCAAATGCTCTTTAACATTAACAAAGACCGGATGAAAATGAATGAAACCAGTAGTGTGCTAACAGCTTACTCTTGAAAGTATCAATAAAATGTGCAGAACTTTTTGTGATGACTTCTTCGAAGGTAAGCTCGAATCAAAATATTATTTGACCTGAGAAGCTTGAACACGTGGCAAGAAGAGAGCATTATCAGTCAATCTTTTGGTGTCTCTGATATGTTTTATGACACACTCTGAAGTGTAGGAGGAGTTCGATTTCACTGTGAAGCACTTTCCTTCGTTGTTAAATGTTTGAAACAGATATATTGCTCGGGTTTGCCTTATCAGACTCATTGCGAATTCGAGAAGAGCAGATAACAAAATCGAAGTAAAATGAAACATTGAAGAAGAGACAAGTTTTATAGTGGTTCATCAAATCGGCTACATCCACTTTGAAGCAGGGAATGAATTTTATTAATCTCCGTTTCTTATATACAACAGCACATATAAATAATCATATATCTTATCTATACGTAATATGTATTTAATAGCCACAACATAAGTGAAATGCTAAGAGGCTGCAAATGGAGGGAAAAAAGAGAAGTCTGATGGACTTCATATACCAAGAATCTCCCACCTGAAATCCAATGGTTGCTGCAACATATCTGAATTTCCCCTACTTCAATCCTATTGTCATGACATCTTGACAATGCCGAGAGAAGTTTGGCAAAACTCGAACTTCTCTTATGGGACAATCTTTGTCAACACATCAATTGGATTTACTTTTGTATCAATTTTCTTGACTTGTAATTTGCCCTCCTCAAGCACGCTTTGAATGAAATGAAACCACACCTCAATATGTTTGGTATGATTGTGAAAAACAACATTCTGCACCAAGTGAATAACACTATTTCTATCACAAAACAAATTAGAACTATGTTGTTTAAAACCTAATTCATCAAGCAATCACTGCAACCATATCATATCCTTTGCACCTTCAGTGAGAGCAATATATTCAGCCTCTGTTGTAGAAAGTGCAACCACTTGTTGCAATCTGGAAACCCAACTGATCGCTGCTCCAGCAAACATAAAAACATAATCTATTGTTGATCTTCACTTGTCTAAATCACCAGCTACATCAAAGTCAACAAAACCTAACAATGAGACATCCTTCCCACCAAAACACAAAACAAAATCAAAAGTACCTTTGAGATACCTCAAAATCCACTTAACCACATACCAATGTGGACTACTTATAAACTTGCTTACCGCTCCCATTGCATGGGCAATGTCCGGGCGAGTGCACACCATTGCATACATGAGACTGCCAATAGCTGAAGAATATGAAATGTCCTTCATTTCTTCTTGTTCCTCTTGTGTCTTAGGGCACATGGCAAAAGATAAATGGAAATGATCAACTAATGGTGTGCTAACCACTTTGGCATCTGCCAAGCCAAACCTGTCCAAAACTTTGTTAACATATTGTTCTTGTGACAACTTGATTTCCTTCTTCCATCTATCCTGAATGATGGTCATACCAAGTATCCATTTCGCTGCCCCTAAGTCCTTCATTGCAAACCTTTGTCCTAAATGATGCTTTAACTCACAAACAATCCTCATGTTAGTGTCAGTTACTAGCATGCCATCAACATAGAGAAAGAGTAGAACAAACTCACCATTGGGTAACTTTTTGTAGTAAACACATGGATTAGATTCATAGTATGTGAAATTATGCTCAGTCATAAAGTTATTAGTCAATCTTTTGGTGTCTCTGATATGTTTTATGACACACTTTGAAGTACAGGAGGAGTTCGATTTCATTGAGAAGCACTTTCCTTTGTTGTTAAATGTTTGAAATGGATATATTGCTCGTGCTTTCTTTATCAAACTCATTGCGAATTCGAGAAGAATGGATAACAAAATCGAAGTAAAATGAAACATTGAAGAAGAGACAAATTTTATAGTGGTTCATCAAATTGGCTACATCCACTTTGAAGTAGGGAATAAATTTTATTAATCTATGTTTCATACATACAACAACACATATAAATAATCATATATCTCATCCATACATAATATGTATTTAATAGCCACAACATAAGTGGAATGCTAAGAGGCTGCAAATGGAGGGAAAAAATAGAGAAGTCTGATGGACTTCATATACCAACAGTCTACCACTTGAAATCTAATGGTTGTTGCAACATATCAGAATTTCCCCTACTTCAATCCTTTTGTCACATCTTGACAATGCTGAGAGAAGCTTGGCAAAACTCAAACTTCTCTTACATGACAATCTTTGTCAACACATAAGTTGGATTTACTTTTGTATCAATTTTCTTGACTTGTAATTTGCCCTCTTCAAGCACGCTTTGAATAAAATTAAACCACACCTCAATATGTTTGGTACGATTGTGGAAAACAACATTCCGCACCAAGTGAATAACAATATTGCTATCACAAAACAAATTAGAACTATGTTGTTTAAAACCTAATTCATCAACCAATCAATGCAACCATATCATATATATCATATCCTTTGCGCCTTCAATGAGAGCAATATATTCAACCTATGTCTTAGAAAGTGCAACCACTTGTTGCAATCTGGAAATCCAACTGATCGCTGCTCCAGCAAACATAAAAACATAACCTATTGTTGATCTTCACTTGTCTAAATCACTAGCTACATTGGAGTCAACAAAACCTAAAAATGATACATCCTTCCCATCAAAACACAAAACAAAATCAAAAGTACCTTTGAGATACCTAAAAATCCATTTAACCACATACCAATGCGGACTACTTATAAACTTGCTTACCACTCCTACTACATGGGCAATGTCCGGGCAAGTGCACACCATTGCATACATGAGATTGCCAATAGCTAAAGAATATGAAATGTCCTTCATTTTTTCTTGTTCCTCTTGTGTCTTAGGACACATGGAAAAAGATAAACGGAAATGATCAACTAATGGAGTGCTAACCACTTTAGCATCTACCATGCCAAACCTGTCCAAAACTTTGTTAACATATTGTTCTTGTGACAACTTGATTTTCTTCTTCCATCTATCCTGAATGATGGTCATACCAAGTATCCATTTCGATGCCCCTAAGTCCTTCATTGCAAACCTTTGTCCTAAATGATGCTTTAACTCACAAACAATCCTCATGTTAGTGCCAGTTACTAGCATGCCATCAACATAGAGAAAGAGTATAACAAACTCACAATTGGGTAAGTTTTTGTAGTAAACACATGGATTAGATTCATAGCATGTGAAATTATGCTCAGTCATAAAGTTATCAAACTTGATGTACCATTGTCTCACAACTTTCTTGAGCCCATACAAAATTTGCTTCAATCTATAATATAAATGCTTCTACCCCTATTTCATAAAACCCTTTGGGCTGCACCATATATAATTCTTCACCTATTTACCATAAAGAAATAGTATTTTGACATCAAGTTGCTCAAGTTGAAAGTTGTAAACTACAATCAATCCCAAAATTGCACAGATGGTAGTCTTTTTAACAACTGGTGAGAATATTTCATTAAAGTCAATTATCTTTTGGTGATCATATCCTTTCACAACTAGTATGGCTTTGTATCTTCTCTTACCTTCATCTTCTTTTTTCAATTGATAGACCCATTTGTTCTTCAAAGCTTTGTGATTTGGCAGTAGTGGAACTTGTTATAGGGGTAAATTGCTTGATTTGGCTTGAAAATGTAATTAGAGAATGCATGTAGGAATTTGACTGATTAGGATAGCATGGATGTGTTAGATAACTGAGGGAGGAGGGGCAGGGGGGGAGGGAGGGCGGGTGAATTAGTTAATTCAGTTATCCTATAGTCCCAAATCTCCCAGATGTATATATTCAAACTTTTTAATCAAATAATCAACATGGTAAGATATCAACAATATCTTTCTCTTCATCTACCGATTGATATTAAATTAACTACTATGTTTACCGATCAATCCATTTATGAAATGTGTAAAGGAAAATAACAATTCAACACATCATTCAAACATAACACATAGATTTTTAATGTGGAAACTTTGTTAGGGGAAAAACCACCTCGGACCGGTAACCCAAAATAATTCACTCTTCTGAAGTGAACCCGGTTAGGAGCCAACCATATTAAAGGTTACAAAACACACTGTAAGGTGTGACCCGGTTAGAGGATTTATCACTAACAGTTCTCCTTTGACCATCATTCACTATGGAGTCAGCAAGAAAATCATCAACATTCATTGAATGTCATATTGAAATAAAAAAAGACTGTTAAGTCCCACTCGATTAAGAGATTTATCTGTAACAATGGTTAAACTGATGCAATAATGATCTGATTCAAATACAACTTCTAATTGCAGATTTTTCAGATCTATGGTAATCTCAAAATACCTCCTCTAATCAATAATCAATCCAATCCTTCATATCCTCCAACTTCATTCCACTCGATGTATGCTTCTCTGATGCTCGGTAATGTCTGCAGTTCAACTCGGTTCTGTCTTCAACCAGTTTGATCAATGGTGCACGAAAATAGTCCTTTCACGCGAATTCTCCTCCAGTATCAATTATCCTTAGACTCAATAATGAATCTCATGTCTCTTTATATAGACAACATAAACTGTTTTCTTCTCATCCGTTAGATTTTGCCTCCTAATCTCCATCATTCATTTTGCCGCTTTAAGCTTCATCTACAGTTGTGTCATTAACACGTTTCAATCTTCTTCATCCGATCACTCTTGAATTTTGTCAACTGTTGGATCATCATAAAAAACTTTATCTTCTACCTCAGAATCATAAGCATATGTCCAACTCATCAATTCAGTCAGCTGTTATAAAACTTTTATTTCTTTCACTCGGTCAATACAGAATGTGTCGGTGATTACCTGCTCGGTTAATACTGTACTTTGTATACACTACACTAGCTTGGTGTATACAAAAATCTTCATTTACTGATCACATAAACTTATTCAGTTCTGATCTTCAATTCATAACAAAATCATGTAATACAATCAGGTCAACAACTTGATGTCATAGACTCATCAATAAGTTACCCAATGTATATCATAACCATATCTTTCATATCCATCTCATCTTCATGTAAATATCTCATTCCTTTACCAATTTCCTTCTCTAGATGTTTGTAACCATCATGACAAGCATAGTCAAAACTAGTTGACATCAATGAAAACACATTGACTGATTTAATTGTCTTACATATCACTTTAGTAGCTTGGTGACCATTAATCACTATCTTTCACTTGTCCATTCATTCCATCAAGATATTCAATCAATTGTAGGTTATCAACCTCTCATCAATCTCTCCCTTTGGAATTGATGGCAACACAATATGAAATATATGTCATAGAATACCAAACATCTATCCTACAACTATATAAACAAATGTTGTAGCTTGGTAAGCTCTCCCTAGCTTGTACATTTAATATGTTTAATCACTACACAACATTCCATGCGGACTCTCCCTGCGAATTTGATCTTCTTCTTGTCATGTGTTTCTCTCCCTTTGATTCTCTCTCTCTGATAATATTTCATTGATTCCTCTCTCCCTTTGACAACAATGCCAAAAGAATAAGCAGCTCTACAATAGCCAAAATATTATTTTTAGTGTTCGGTTCAGATCAAGTACCTTCATGAACCGATATGCAGTGTTATTTTGTTCTTCAATTCTTGACTTTCACAACCTTAGAAAACCTAAAGTGTGAGAAATATGCATCAACATCATTTGATAATTTGATAAAGTATAGGTTGATGCAACCTCCTGATCACCTTAGTGACTAACAAACAGAGGATGGACCCCTAGTCTAGTCCTCAAGTACTCAAATGTATCCTTAGGTAAGGGTTTAGTAAATATATCTGCAAGTTGTTCTTTTGATTTCACAAACTCTAGTTTTACTTGTTTGTCTTGTACTTGTTCCCTCAAATAGTGACACTTTATAGATATATGCTTTGTCTTTGCATGCATCACTAGATTCTTAGAAATATTTATAGCACTAGTATTATCACAATATATTATCACTGGGTCAGTGATCTCCTCATTCATTCCTTTCAAAAGTTGTTTTACCTATGCAATATTTGAACAATTAGTAGCAACAACTAAATATTCTGCTTCAGCAGTGGACTGAGAAATGCATTATTTTTTCTTGCTTATCCAAGTAACTAATATTTCTCCCAAAAAGAATGCTCCACCAGTAGTTGTCTTTCGGTCCTCAATGTTTCCAGCCCAATCTACATCGGTGTAAACATGTAGTTCAAAATTACCCTCTTTCTTGTACCATAAACCACAATTCTCTATGTTTTTCAAGTATCTCAGAATTCTTTTAACAACCATATGTGATTCTTTAGGATTAGCAGGTAATCTTGCTACAATCCCAACTACATGTGCAATGTCTGGTCTACAACATACATCAACTTACCAATCATTGATCTGTATAATGTTTGATTTACCTCGGTCAATTGATCATCCTTTGTTAATTTGCATCATGTGACCATAGGTGTACTAACCGGTTTTGAATCTTTCATTCCAAAGGTTTTCAACACTTCTTTGATGTACTTTAATTATGTAAGAAAAATACATTCACTTTGTTGTAAAATTTGCAAACCAAAAAAAAATTTAATCTCTCCAAACATTGACATTTCAAATTTTTTTCGTATTTCATCAGCAAATGATTTGCATACATTATCATGTCCTACAAATATGATATCATCAACAAAAATTTCAGCAATAAGAAGCTTATCATCAATTTCGCCTTTCAAGTACAAATTATTATTGTCACTTGTTCTAACAAATCCAATACTCATAAGATATGAATGCAGTATTTCATACCATGCTCTCGGTGCTTGTATCAGTCCATATAACATTTTGTGCAACTTACATACCATGTTTTTTGATTTGGATCAACAAAACCTTTAGGTTGTTCAATATATACCTCTTCCTCAAGTATCTCATTCAAAAATGTAGATTTAACATCCATTTGATATAGTTTAAATCTTTTGTAGACAACATATGCAAGCAATATTCTAACTTCTTCAAGTCTAGCAATTGGTGCAAAAGTTTCACCATAATATATACCTTCTTCTTGTGCATATACTTTGTATACAAGTCTTGCCTTATTCTTAATAACTTCACCATTCTCATTCAACTTGTTTCTGAATATCTATTTGGTTCTAATTACATTCTTATCATTCGGTCTTGGTACCAATGTCCATGTTTTGTTTTTTAGTATTTGATCTATTTCTTCATTCATGACTTTAATCCATTTATCATTTTCAAGTGCATCTCTAACATTTTTAGGTTCAAGTGTTGGTGTAATTAATTATTCCTAATTACACTTTACTTAATCTTACTTAGGATAATGCATTATATAATAATTTGTGATTGAGACACTTAGGAGTGTGCACATCTATTAAGCACATGGTGTAGGAGAAATTCCACTTTTAGTGTGATAATTGTCTTCACATACCTCGTTGTGTGTGAGATCCACCTTTTGTGCTCTTATCACATTATCATCCTAATCCAATGCACATACTTTATTGCATATTGGAGGATGATCCACATTTGGTGGACATGTGATTACACCTAGCATAGGTGATAGCTTATCAACTCTTTATCATTCTCTCTTATTGTCTTTTCTATATAAGGAGGCCTATTATGTAATCATTGAGCATTGAGCAATTCATTGGATCTATTCAATCCATCCTTGCATTCATATTTTCTCTCTTGTGCTTTTCTTCAACCTCTAGATTCTTACATGGTATCAGAGTCATTGGAGCGTTTTAGATCAACCGATTTGAAGAGAGCTTGATGCAAGCTTTGAAGGTCCAAATCTCAGATCTGGCAACCAGCGTGCAATAGAGGTGTCTTGGAGTAGATCTGACCTCACTATTGCGTCCGGGAGGTTGTTTCGGTTAAGATCGACTATAAACTTGCCCATATTCGGCGAAAGTCAAATTTGAGGTAAATTTTTTTTGCAAATTGGACCATAGGCCCGATCTGCACCTCTGTGGTAGGATTTTGTATAAAAAATTATTTTTCTTTAATTTTTCTATTTTCAAAATTTTTAATTCCCTGCAAAATTTTAGAATTTTTCTATAAAAATTTGGTTTGAGGGCAAGGTATGGCTCTCCCCCCAGAGAATATTCTAAGTATCAAAGAATCTGCAGCCCATCAGTCTACATCAGAGTGACATCATCCGTCAAGTCACAGACCAAGCGAACAAGCACGACATGCAAGCCCGCTAGCGCTTGTTTATTTGATATCGAGGGCTTTGCATATAAAAAGGGCCAAAACCCCTATTGCATGCTGTATGTGGGATTAAATATCCCACTGCAGCCCCCGCACTGCTCCTCCTCCTCTCCGCTGACAGCTCCACCCGGGCAGCTGCTCCTTGGCCACTACAGATCCCCCGGCCACTCCTTTGCCGAGATCTCCCCCCCGCCTGAAGCTCCTCTGCAGACAGCGGCTCCTCTACACCACTGGCCACCGTGAAACCTCCACTCGGGCCCCCCCGCTCCTCTGCAACAGATCCACCTCCTTCGCTCCGCAGTAGTCCACCTCCGCTCGGAGCCCGACCCAGCCACCACGTGGCCATTGCGCACCAAACACGTGGTGCCACATTAGTGGGCCCAGTCAGCCCATGCGGGCCACTTCACAGAGACACCTTAGCAGTCGCAGCGGGCTCAGATCTCGCCACGTGACAGTAAAGAAATCGCCCAGTCACATGGCCACTGTACCTACCACACCAAATTTTTGTACTGCCATGCAAACTGTCCGTATAGTATGACCTGACAGGTCATCCGCCACGTAAGCAAGGAGGCCGAAAATTTTGCTGATGTCACTATTTTGATATCTTAAATTTGATGGCCATCCAGCCGTCATCGCAGGGCAAAATTAGGTCTTTTTGACGGCCGTATGACCATCAAATTTAACCCCATGATTTGCTGACGTCGGTAGGGTTTGAAAATTCTCTGCCCTCACCATTTGCATTTTTGGTTTGATAGTCTAACTTTGAGAGGCCATAACTTGGTCATTTTTGCTCCTTTTTTAAAGTAATTTTTTTTTAAATTGGGTAAAATTTCGTCAAGAATCTAGTGGTGGTATTATTTTTACATTTTCGTGGCCACATTTGTCAGAAATTGTAGATCTTGTTGATTGTACCTATCTGTTCTTGATTTTTGCAACTTCCAGGGCTTCGTTTGGGCACATACGGTAATATTTTGAGGTAAATTTTTTTTTGAAAGTGCATGATTTTTCATCTACTTTCCAGATCTGCAATCAGATTTGAGTGAATTTGGGTAGACATATCACTTTCAACAATAGGCTATTTTGGGGCTATAATTGCACTTGGTTAATCCTTGGATTTTAGTTTTCTGATTTGCATCAGTCATTTGAACGAGTTATTAGTAGTTATCAGTCATTATTTGGTTGCAATATAGATAATTCAAAGGTTAAAATCCTCACTCCATATAACTACCATGAATGGAAAGTTTCTTTAAGTGATCATTTGTTGAGTTTTGGATTTCTTAGAATGACTCTTGGGCAGGATCAAGAACCTCAAACAAGTGTTGTAGAAAGGAGAAAATGGTTTGATCGAAGGGATAAAGCACTTGGCTCTCTTAGATCATCCATCTCTCGCGACATGCTCTTTCATACTGAATCTTGCACACATCCTCATGATGCTTGGATCACATTGGAAGGACTCTTTGGTAAACTTGATAGAATGAGAAAATTCAGATTAGAGAATGATCTCATAGGTCTCAATCCTAGAGATTTTGACAATATTCAAGATTTTTTCTCTAAGTTCAATACTATTAGATTGGAGCTTTCTTCATGTGGCATTGTTAAAGGGGATGAACAATTGATCTTTTCTATTCTTTCCAAGCTTGGTCCTGATTATTCTATCTTTGTTTCTACATTCTATGCTACTATGGATGCTCTTGGTAGTGCATACAAATTGCCCTCTCTTGATGAATTTGCAGTGCAGCTCATAAGGGAACAAGCAAAGTTGGCACACATGGGTCAATTGAAGCCTTCCACACATTAAGCATTGATTGCAAGTGAGTCTACATCAAAGGCTTCTAATGGCAAAGGAAAGAACCACAATAAGGATCCTAAGCCTCATGACAAAGGTAATGAATCTTCTTCACCAAAAAGTACTAAATCCAAGTCCTCTTCAAGGGAGGAATCATCTAGAAGAAAGAGAGATAAATGTGCATATTGTCAAAAGTTAGGACATGATGAGCATAAGTGTTTTCAAAAGAAGATTGATGAGCTAACTCACATTATTCAGAAACACAACATTAAGTTTCCCTCATCAGTGTCTGCTCCTTCTACACGTTTGGCAGTTTCTACATCTCCATCATCATCCAAAGATAAAGGTAAAGGACAAGCACTCATGGCTTCCACACATCCTGAGCAAGGTAAATGGCTTCTTGATTCAGGTGCATCACATCATATGGCATCATCTATGGATATGTTTTCTTCTATTGAGCCTTGTAATTCTCCTAATATTTTGATGGGTAACAACACATTCATGAGAGTTTGTGGGAAAGGTTCTATTCCTATGGGAGAGGGGACATTTAATGATGTTCTTTGTGTACCATCCTTGACCACTAATCTTCTTTCTATTTACCAAATTACACATGGGGCACAAGGTAAAATTGTTGAGTTCACTCCCAATTTTGTCTACATTAGGGACATGGAGACTAGAGATATCATAGCTATGGGAGTTGTTGATCATACATCCTGCTTGTATTCTTTTTCCACTTTTGTTGATAATGATGATGCTATTCATGATGTACCCATCCCTTTGCCAAGGGATAATTATGAGGAGAACTTTGGGCACTTGAATCATTTTGTTGTTGAAACAAGTGTTGATCTTCATACTCCTCCACTTCCTACTTCTTCAGACATGGGCTCTACTATTCCGCAAGATGATCATAATGTTTTAGATCTTGCAGAGTGTGATGACTACTTGGATGCATTTTTAGCACTTGTTGATTCTCATGATGCAGATTTGGAAGACATACATGAGGGAGTTTCTCTTTCCCTTGATGACAGTTTCATCATAGATGGGGACACTTCTTCACCTTCTTTGGAGATTGGTGTACTTGATTCTTCTCCTTCTTCACTTGATTTGTCACATGAAGTGATAGATTCTTTGAGCTTGGAGATTCCTACTTAGTCTTCAGAGATTCATTCATGGAGACCTACATCTTCTTCCTCCTTCCATTTGCACAAGGATTGGCTTCTTCATCATTTGATGTATCTATTTCTTCCTAAGGGGAGACATGTTTCTTGTAAGCATTGGTTGAACTATTGTTTGCAGGTACTCTTCATCAACATGAGAGCTTCTACATTATGGGGGGGATATCATGTCTCCAACTATCCTTCTTATGGGGGGATAATTATTTGTATATACATGATGTATGTAGTTCTTGGGGGGTCTTGAGCACTCCATCCATGCATCTTGTTTTCTTCTCTCTTTTTGGGGGAGGGTTTTTCCCATGAGGTTTTCCCTTTTTCTCCACTTTATGAGAGTTATGCATTTCATGTATTGCATTTTGTACATGGGTACCTAACATGGCCTAGTAGCCAGGACCCATCTTGCATAGTGAGTTTAAGTGCATTCCCCTAAGTTGCACTTAAGGGGGGGTGTTGGTGTAATTAATTATTCCTAATTACACTTTACTTAATCTTACTTAGGATAATGCATTACATAGTAATTTGTGATTGAGACACTTAAGAGTGTGCACACCTATTAAGCACATGGTGTAGGAGAAATTTCACTTTTGGTGTGATAGTTGTCTTCACATACCTCGTTGTGTGTGAGATCCACCTTTTGTGCTCTTATCACATTATCATCCTAATCCAATGCACATACTTTATTGCATATTGGAGGATGATCCACATTTGGTGGACATGTGATTACACCTAGTATAGGTGATAGCTTATCAGCTCCTTATCATTCTCTCTTATTGCCTTTCTTATATAAGGAGGCCTATTATGTAATCATTGAGCATTGAGCAATTCATTGGATCTATTCAATCCATCCTTACATTCATATTTTCTCTCTTGTGCTTTTCTTCAACCTCTAGATCCTTGGTTCAATATTTGCTATTTGCAAATTCTTACATCAAGTTCACAAACTAAACATGTGTTGTTTCTCAACTTACTTCATGTCATCATGTCAACTTACTTGTCACCAATAATCTATGGATGGTGTCTTCTCACAAATTTTGCTAGTATTTTTTCACTTCTTTGTACTTCAATCAGTGTAGGATCAAGATCTTCCTCAGTAACTATTTCCTGATTCTCAGTTTGTATAGGCTGATGCTTGATAATTTTAACATGTTGCTCGAGTAGAGTGTCAGGTTGCTCAATGTATGTAAATCTATCATAATCTCCTGGTTCCTTTTTGCTTTCTTCATCATTTTTCTCAGCAAACTCATCAACTCTCACATTTGAACTTTCAATCATTTTGTTAGTAACCTTTTTCAAACATTTGTAAGCTTTTCTTTTAGTAGAATATCCTAAGAATATTCCATCATCACCTTTTGAATCAAATTTCTCATTTCTATCATCTCTCAGAATGTAACATCTACTTCCAAATATTTTGAAATAGCTTACATTCGGTGTGTACCCATACCATAGTTCATAGGGCATCTTATTTGAATCTTTCTTTAGTTGTACTCAGTTCAATATGTATACAACAGTACTAACAACTTCTCTCCAGTACATTTATGAAACATCTTTTTCAATCATTAGTGTTCTAACACAATCAACAATAGATCTATTCCTCCTTTCAACAACTCCATTTTGTTGTGGTGTCCTCAGTGTAGAAACTTGTCTTTTAAATCCATACTCATTACAAAAGTTAGTGAATTCATTAGAAATAAATTCACCATCTTTATTTGATCTCAAGCATTTTAACTCTTTTCCACTTTCATTTTTCACTTTAGTTTTATACCATTTAAACATCTTGAAAGCTTCATATTTTTCCTTCAAAAACATTACAGTCATCATCCTAGAGTAGTCATCAACAAATAAGATAAAATATATATTTTCATAATAACTCTGAGTTCTCATAGGACCACACAAGTCAGTATGAACCAACTCCAAACTAGCATTAGATGAATAGTTTTTGCTCTTGAAACTATATTTTGGCATCTTTCCCTTTTGACATTGTTTACACATGACATGGTCAGGTTTAGATAAGCTCGGTAAGTCTCTAACTTTTCTCTTCTTACTAATTTTAGCCATGTTGTCAAAATTTACATGACATAACCTTTTGTGCCATAGCCACGCATCTTCAGTTCTAGCCAATAAACAAGAAGTTTCAACATTGTCAAGATAGAATAGATTACCTTTTGATTGTTCACCAGTATCAACCAACTTTCCAGTCCCATCATAGATTTTCACCTTTCTTTCTTCAAATGAAACTTGGTGACCTAATTTATTCAGTTGTGCTACACTCAATAGATTATAGTTAAGACCCTTCACCCAATATGTATTCTCACATCTGATCTTATTGTTCAACAAGATTGATCATTTTCCTTTTACTAGAAAAGGTGTATCATTTTCCATTTTAATAGATCCACCATTATAGTATTCAAGGTATTCAAATTTGTCTTCATCACCAGTCATATGATGTGTACAACCACTATTAATAATCCAACTATCATTCTCGCTAACTTTATAAATAAGTGCTATTTCAACATACATTTCTTCTTCTTCTTCTAAATCTTCTTTCAAAGCTACGAATACCACCTCAATATCTTCATCAGTGTCGGTGTCGGTGTTAGTGTCATCATCATCATCTTCAACAAGGTAAAATTCTTTCTTGCCTTTTTCTTTATAGTCTCAGTTTCTTCTTCTATCATACTATCGGTTGCCTTTGTGTTCTCAGTTATCTCTTCTGTCAAACTCATTTCCTGTTAGGACATCTAGTTGCAATGTGGCTAATTTATTTACAGTTAAAACATGCCAAAGGTAATTTACCTTTGTATCTTCCTTTACGTACACTAGTACATTTGGCCTAGTTTTTCTACCAAAATTTTTGACCATGAAATAAAGAGGTTTTGGTTGGTCGGATTATAGAAGGAAACTTTCATTTTTTTTTAATCCATGCCCGTGTTCGTCGAAAGTTCGACCAATACTATGTAGGTCAAACTTTCAATGACCATAGGCATAACTTAAAAAATAAAGATTTCATTTCTCATTTCATTATTACCACGATAAATTTTTTCAAGGTTGCAGCGTGTGAAACCTCATTGGCCAGGGCGGATTCGACACTGTGTATAGGGGTGGTTGTTGGAGATTCACCAGCAAGCCAGTGCTGACTGTATGTTTGTCATTGATGACAACATATGGTAAGTAGCATGCATGGAAGAATTATGTAGTGAGATTAGAGTATATGTAACATGGACATGTTATCAACATGATATCATGGACATAGAGGTCAAGTGTGTGTACAGACAGTGTTGTAGCAACTTGTGTCAATAGTGTTCCTGAAAGAGTTACAGGCAGTGTTCTGTGTGTAGTTGTCAATGCAGTTGTCATGGAGCCTTGCGCGTTTGGATATGTGAAGGAGACATGTTAGTGTTGTTGAATTCATGAGCCCATAGTCTGATATGTAGTAGAAGTGAAGTTATGTAGTTGATGTTCAACAGTTGCAGTTTCCTGTGTTTATCCCATGGAGCTAACATAGATTATGTTGGTTCATGAGTTGCACCTATCATCTCGGTATGCGCCCTTGGATTTATGCTTAGTAAAGAGTTAAGGATGTTTGGTTAAGAATGTATGAAGTAATTCAGCTTAAGTAGTAAGTTTCAGTTATTTTGGTGGAGCCAACCAGTGTGTAGCGTACAGTTATTGTTATTGATTTGTACAGGTCCCATATTGTGTTGCGTGCTTAGTAGAGTTGACATATTTTTTATTGGAGTGTATTATTGTTTCTTCTTTATGATTTCAAGGTGGTTCTAATAGGCCGACTTGATTATACCATTTAGAGGAAAGATATTTATAGCCGGTCATTTGTGATCGCTATAGTGTGGCAAGAAAGATAAGATAGAAGTGCAGAGCAGAGAGTGCGAAGCATTGTGCCATCAAGAAGAGGTCTATGTGACATAGAAGATTCATTGTGCTATTCATTGGAACTGATCAAGACAACAAGCCTATGACACAGTTCACCAAGATCCAAATATAATGCATATTTATTATTCAAAAGGTTGCAACCTTCACCCTTCGAGCAGTGAGCTCTCAGACAGTGCGTCCTCACCCCTAATAGGGTTAATTGTAAAAGACTCCTAACAAGGTCCGACCCTTAACCAGGTCACTGTACTAAATGCATTGTAAAGAAAACTCCTAACAGGATTAAGGATCTTCTAACAAGGATCATTATGCACTAGTGTAGATTGTTACTGGGTGTCAATTCCCACCGGGTTTTTTACCTAATTGGGTTTCCCCGTAACCAAAAGATTGGTGTTGTGTTCAAGTGTTCTTTCATTTTTTTTATGCTTTAATGTTTAAGTATACTTAATTGGATAAAGAATTGAAACTTGTAGATAACTGATTCACCCCCCCCCCCCCCCCCCTCTCTCAGTTATCTCTTGGGACTATTCCTAACAGTTGCAATTTTTATCTGGACTTGAGCCTTGGAAACTTGGCTTTTCCTATCCTTATCACATATTGGAGGTTCATTGAGGTAGGGATTATGTCATTATCTCCTCTGCTTACTGCTTTTAGAACTCGTGATCCTCTTATATCCACTTAAATTATTTTGTGAGAAGTACTTAGCAATTATTTTAGAACCCTTATTAGGTAGGGAGCCATGATTTTATTTTCCCAACTTTTGTGAGAATTTGAATGGATCTATTTATTATTACCAGTTTTAAAAAGTTTGAAGCCAATTTGTTCCCCAAAAATGTCATCTGCTGCAAATTTTACTATTTTTTTGGGATTGGAATTAGCTGGGATATTGTTGGCGATGCAAAGAAGGCCAAAGCTTTACTGGGGAGCTGGCCAAAGCCATGGATTGCTTATCCATTATACATATTGTTTGCACTGGGGTTCGAACCCTATTGTAGACACTCTATACAACTGATTTCATAATTTCCCTTGTTCGAACCCCTCCTTTCAATACTTGTCACACTGTCTGATTGAGATTGTGTCTGCAATGTAGTTTGATGCATATTGGAATGTTTGATACAATCTTTAAATCTTCAACTGATGACTGAAGTGTGCTGGCCCTCTAACTTACCTAAAAATGCAAGGGAAAGAATGTTGATCAAAGCTAAATTGATAAAATAGGAGGAAATACATGAAGATAGTCATCTAAAATACTTTCAATAGATACAAAGAATTTTCAATCTTGTATCCAATAGAATAAAAAAAATTCCCTTGAAAATTTCATTGTTGACACAATTAACTTTTGTCCTTGGAAGCCAAATCACTAGCAATATTATGACATCAAGAGGTTATTCTCTTTGAATAATTCCAAATCAGCTAGGAGAACAAATGGAGTTACATATATAAAAGGCTTTTGAGAGAGGAAGTTGTTAATCCTTAATCCAAAACAAAATGTTTTTTGTTCAATTACAAACTTACAAAATTGTGCAACTACCCCATGGGCACCTTTTTGCAAACACCCCTTGAAACTGAAGGGGAAAGTAAATGGTTGATGCAACCAACCACTAAGGTGGACTCCAAAACATAATGGTTTCTTTGAAAAAATTTCAAGGAGCATTAATATTATACAACTAGTGTTTATTTCAAAAGTTGCTTGAGTTGGGGAACTAGATAAGTATAGATCTATAACCTTATGCAACAAGGATTAAATAATTTCTAGTCTTGTCTCCAATAGAATCAAAACAAATCCATATAAAATTACAACCCTGATATAATAATTCTTGCCATTGGAAGGAAAATCAGTGACAACACCAGTGCAGTCTAGGAGGTTATTCTCCTTAAAAATCCCAAATCACCTAGGAGAGCATGTGAATTTAAATATTCAAAATGCTTTTGATAGAGGAAGCTAGTAACTCAAAAATCACAAATAGCTCAGCTGCCATGTGAGAACCTTCTTGTCAACAGTCCCAAATCAAATCACCTTTTTTTCCCCATGCAGGAAAACTTTTAGTTTAAGATGTCATACCTCATTTTCCTTTCTCAATCATCTATTTCAAATAATTAGAGTATTTTTGTTGTTGTTTGATTTAAAGACTGTTCTCAAGAGTAAGCTATAGGTTTCCATTTTCAATCAACATTATGTGTCTTTATCTACTATTTGACTGTAATGTCGCATGGTAGCTACATATCTCTCAATCACAACCTTTGTAGTCTCTGATGGCAATGATCATCCTTCTTAGTTCAAGGTCAATACAAGCTTTATTGTGAAATTGATTTAGGTTTTAACTTAATGACTCAGATATGGGCATTCAAGATTCTGTTTGTACATATTAATTTCCTGTAACATCCCTTATAGTTATTGATCATAGTGTTAAAGGTTTAGGTCTCATTAAGACTACTTTAATTTATTCCTCTTTCAAATACAAAATTCCATTGGCATTAAGTGTGATAGATCTTAGCTTCCATCAACAAAAATATTTCAGATTGGTAATGGACAAGTCTTATTTCAATGACAATTATCTTTTGTTTCAGACCTCAATGAATTCTAACCAAAATCAGCTCATAAAATCTTGATTGTATCTATGTGCACCTAAATTAGTCACAAGGTAAATCTTTCAATAAGGATTACTCAATTTACCCTTACTGCAACTCAGTTGGGTTTGTTAAAGAATTCCTAGATATAATTCTTCCCAACAATAAATCTCAGGATGAATCAAGGAATTTCAATTTATTTATGTTTTGGAAACTTAAATTTATAGTAAATTGATTTGAGTCACACTACCTCGTATACTTCTTATGGTCATGGTTTGATAATCCCTTGGTAAATAATAAGAAAATAAAGAATACTATCCATACATAATCAACTTCTTTGGCTACGTTTGATTACATTATTAAAAATCACATCAATGCAATCAACAACAATATTTTGTAATGTTCCCTTTTTGGTAGTTATTCAAAATTAAATGAATAATTAATTAATTTATTAAGGCCTTAAGTTATTTAAGACAATTAATATTTAATTAATAATTATTTAAATAAAGTGATTTTTAGTTAAGAGTAACTTATAGATAAATTAATAATAAATCACTTTATGGCTAAAGGATGTTATTTTAATTAAGAAATTGCCAAGAGTAGTCATTGAAGATAATTATAAAAAGGAAGGCTTGGAAAGGGGAAATATATCATTTGGGAGATTGATATTGGAGGAATTATGGAGAGTATTTTCTTTCAAAGAACCTAAGGATAGAAACCCTTGAGGTTTCTATTAGATAGAAACCTAACACCATTAGAAGGTGGATTCATGGTAGGATTCACATCAGACTTCAATGTGTAGGAAATCATGAAATTTTTTGTTGAATATAATAATCACAGGTATTTCATTATTTTTTATAATGAAAGTTTACTTCAGGGGAAAAAATGGTGATTGTCAGAATAAAACAACTATTTTATATTTCTATAGAATAAAATATTACTCCTATGACTTTAATAAACTATTTAAAGTTTGTTGGTTGGAGATATAATTTATTTCCCACAACTAGGCAGTTAATATAAGGTCATGATTTTGATATAGGTCAACCACCTTGGGTTTCATGTTATGGACCATGACAATTTGGAGAATGTGGATTTCCAAATGAGGGAACATGGAGGTGTGAATATAGAAGTAGAAGGTAATGATCCCATGGAAGAAGATCACGATGATCAAGATGATCAAGATGATGACGATGTTGACGCAGACCTTGATGTACCTATACTTGAGAAGGCACATGAGCCCCTATACGAAGGCTCCCAAACAACTCTTCTTGCCGCTATATTATTGTTGGTGAACTTGAAGGTTATGAATGGTTTATCCAACATAGCAATGAAACATATGTTAAGGTATGTCATTTTTTTTTCATTTTGTAGTCGTAATTCCCTTACAATTAACAAAGGGTGAATCATGTAGAAATTAATATTATTTATATTAACAAATTATATTTTTGGTCGTAGGTTAATAGGTGAGTGTTTGTTACCACCATCAAATATTCTATCTCACTCGTACCGAGAATTATCTGCCATTATGAAAGATATTGGAATGGAGTATCAAACAATACATGCACGTCTAAATGATCATATTGTATATCATAAACAACATGAATTTGCAACAGAATGCCCTGATTGTCATATTAGTAGATATCAATCAGATCGAATAACAAAAAAGGTGCCTCGCAAGGTTCTTCGGTTTATTCCCATTATTCCATGTCTGTAACGATTATTCAGGTGTAATAGCTTGGCACAATTTATGGATTATGATGCATGCAATATAAGTCAAGATGACATTATGAGAATGCCTATAGAGGGTTCGACATTTAAGGAAATAGAGAAAAATTGGCCACACTTTAAAGAAGAACCTCATAATCTCAAACTTTCATTGGCAGCGGATGGTGTCAATCTATTTGGAGAGATGAGATCTGTTTACTTGGTGTGGCATGTTTTTGTTATCAACAATAACATTCCTCCTTGGATGTCCAGAAAGAGGGAGCACATAATGTTGGCAATGATTTTTCCAAGTATTTTTTCATTTAATAGTCATCTAAATTAATTTATTATAAATAATCCATCAAAATGGTCATAATAATTATGTAATGTTTTTGTTCTTACAACTAGGTAAGTACCAAGTTAAAGATATCAATGTATATATTGAGCCCCTTATCAACGAGTTGATGGTGTTATGGATTGGGGTCACTATGTATGACATCTCCAGACCAATAGGATAAAGACAATTTTAATTCCATGCAATGCTTATATGGACAATACATGATGCCCTTGGGCTAACACATTTTTGTGGTATGTTCTCTTCTTAACACCTCTTTTTTGGTATGTTATAGTGCTAACACAAAGTTAACATATTTAATCTAATTATACATGATCTTGTAGGTCTTCAGATAAAGGGAAAATTTGCATGTCTAGTTTGTAGTCCAAAGATGAAATCTTGTCATTCAAAAAGTTTAGAAAAGAAGATGTTCGATGAGCATAGACACTTTCTCTACATAAATCATAAGTACCAAATTACCGAAAAACATCTTTTCAATGGGAAAGAAGAGACAACATCAAAGCCACGGAGAATGACACCTCACCTATGGAAGTTGGAATACAATAAAATAAATCATCGAAGTAATGTCATTCCATCTAATGGTTTTTGTTTGAAATTTATATTTTGATATTGTGTTTTGTTTATTGATGATGTAATTGATGCTCATGAAAGTTGTCAAGGCATTAATGACAAACTTCCAAAAGGAATAAAAAATTATCCTACGCAATTTAGTAGGTTTCTGTACTACGAGCAACTCTCAATTGTGCATTTGTTTGATGCTATGCATATTGGAAAGAATGTAACATAGAAATTATAGAAAATGTTGGATGGAAGGCGTGACAAAGACAAAATTGTCAAAATTTGTAGTGACATTGAAGAATCCAACCATGCAATGAAAAATATCATTCGATCAAATAACAATGGAGACCAGATTGATACACGTGCCCTTACTTGGTTATTGTCGGAGTAGCAGAGCAATGCTATAAAAAAAGTCATTAAAAAAATATGATTTTCCATAGGATTTGCTGCGAACATACACAATCTCATATCAAAGAAAAGTGAATTTGGGCCAGGGATGAAAACACACGATTGGCATACATTTATTAAGGTAATTCATGTTATTTTGTATTCACTATATCTTTATATACTGCATGTAGTTTTCATTGCAATTTTTTATAAAATATTGCAGTACATTCTACCTCTATCTCTCCCACACCACTTTGACAATAGTGTCAAATAAGTTATATATGATCTTGGAAAATACATGAGGTGGTTGTCATCAAAAGAAATCAATAAAGAAGATATAAAATATTGGAAGAGAAAAACTCCTCATCTTATGTGTGAAATACAAAATTATCTACCTTCAATTTTTTTCAATGCACAAGAACACTACCTCATACATCAAGTTGAGGAGATTGAATTGTGTGGACCTATAGAAACTAGGTCAATGTGGATGGTTGAGAGACACTTGAAATTTTTGAAAGGTTTGGTTCGACAAAGAGCACATCTTGACAGTTCTATAGTGGAGGGATATATGGTATACCAGACCATGGTGTACATTAGTGAATATCTTCTTAAGTTTGTAGCAAAGATCCATGTAGATCGTATTTGGGATCCCAAATCCATTAACAAATTCGAAGGGGAATACTTGATGGGAAAAGGTAGATTGAGGAAAGTGAGAGGAAAATATAAGATGTTATTGTAGTTAATTAATTCTTATAAATCTTCAATATAAGTTATTTATAATTGGTGTATTTTTTTTATACAGTTGGTCGAGAGTGGGATGCAATAAATTTATATATTGTGAAAAATCTTGATTGAATGATAGTATGGATTGAACAATGTCAACAAAATGGTTGCTCATTAACATGGGAAGGTGTTGCTTCATTGGTTAGAGAAGCTCATCGTAATGGAGATTCCAATGTTATGCCAATGGTAATTGATCTAGTATATGGTTTAAGAGGTAGAGAGGTATGTACAAATTTATTAATGATCATGACTCATATGTTTCATATCAACTCATGATGTAAATAATTTTCACATGCTTGAAAAATTACAGGTCAAGCACCACAAAGATATGTACTATCATAGCCATAAATTTTGCATAAAAAAGTTGGATGACACGAAAAAAACTTGTGATTCTGCGATAACTTCAATTTTTGAGGTCACTAATATATCATCTAGAAATGACATACATCCTCAATAATCTAAAAATTGATACTATGGCATCTTGGATGATATAATTGAGTGCGACTTTAACTCCTTCAAAGTAGTTATATTTGTCATCAAATGGTACAGGCTACGACTGAATCAAAATAATCATAATAGAATTATTATTCAACATGATAATAAATTTACAATGATTAATACAAGGTCATTTGAGCTAGTTGGAGATGAGCGCTATGTTCTTCCAAGCCAATGTGAGCAAGTGTTTTACTTAGAGGTTCTACATAAACTGGGTTGGTCATTTGTTGTTAGACATGATCCAAGAGGAAGACCGATAAAGTATAATGTTATGGAAGAAGAAGATATTGAAGAAGAAGAAGAAGAAGAAGATGATGGTGATGGTGATGATGATGATGGTGATGATGATGATGATGGCGATGATGATGAGATGGATGAAGAAAATGATCAATGACATGATTGAAATGTACAAGGTATGTGATTTAATTATTTATATATATTTATATTGATTAGTATATATATTTAATATTGATTTATTGATTTCAATTCTAATGATTACATATTTATTGTGTTCAATTCTAATGATTACAACATATGTGATTTATAATTACCGATGTTTTGCTTACAATGCTCAATTAATTACTACTGATACATGTATATATTTTGTTTGATTGTCACCATTTTTGCAAATAGGCAATTGACTACAGACATCGTCACCCCTTCTATTGATGATCTTGCATTTCATATATATATATAAGGTAAATTTGTTCATGTTTACGATCTTGCATATTGTTCATGTTGTCTTCTAATTTATTTGTAGCATACGTATCATGTAATTTTTAGCTAACTTAAGATAAATGATTAACATATGCAGAAAATTTAACCCCTTTGGCGAGGATCCTGCACAGTGACATGGATCAACAGGTATAAGTCAATAAATAGACATAATTTTCTTATATTCTTCTTGTTTATCACTGAGCACATATGTTATAAAAAGACATATTATATAATAATATAATGTATAGACAAAGAAGAACCTTATAGACATATAATTATATAATCACTTTCAAATTACATTTTATATCTCTCACGTATAGACAAAGAAGAACCGTACGTATGGGTCACGACTTGATTATTCTATATATATTATTTAATTATTATCAAAATTCTATTTGAAGTGGGGACATGACAATATCTCATTTGATGGATTGCAGGACCCACCAAATAGGTACTTGTCAGATCTATCTACATCGAATAAGAGAAATGAGGGAATGGTAGATGAAAGTTCTACATGTAGTATGACTAAAATGGGAAGATCAACTAGAGGTCAAAAGATTAGAAAAAAATTTAATAAACACATGCAATTTTTCCTTGCTAAAGGGGGGTCATGTTCTTATGATGATGAGACCAAATGTGACATCAAGGTGCCCCTTTGGTACACACATCTTGAGAAAGAATGGGTACCCAATGACCTACCTCCAATTAACACTGAGTTTTGTGTTAATGAGAGGATATATCCCATAGCTCCATCTTCATTACATGGTTTGGGCTATTTTCCATGGATGGGATAAAGGTATGTTACAACAAAGTTGTTGAATTGATGAAGTATGCCGGTCGTTGTTACAATTACAATGATTGGATGCAGATTGTTCAATATAAAAAAAGTATGCGTAGGTATGCACTATCAGCAAATTATATACAATGGAAAGAAAATTATCAAAGTAAAAGATTTTCTATGTACATTGATGGGAGACCAAAAGTAACAGGGAATATTGCAGGTTTTATAAATAGTACGTGACCTTCCTCAACTAATAAGCAACCCAATTGCATATTTGAGGTGCATGAGGGGAATCAAGTCTTTGTATGTGCGATAAAATCACTAAGTGCAGGGGAAAAACTGCTAATAGATTACCATTTAAATCACATAGATACAAACAAAGTTACTATCATGAGGGTGGTAAGTACTATCTACCATTTTATTAATAAGTTTTTTTTGGTAAGTCTATTGCTTTTAGTTTGCTGAAGTTTTTATATTTAATCTTTGTCACCAGACAATATGGATCTCCCACATGATAGAGGCCGTGGGGATGCTCCTCCCACCCATTCTTTAGCAATGGTAAACCTTATTGAAATTGTACAAATTAGATAGTTAAAAAATGTTATATTATTATGTTATTTTATTTAGGGTTTTGGAGTTATTATGATAGTTTTACTGATATTCCTGTCACAATTTGATGTTCAGGATAGGGGAAAAGCACTTGCAACAATAGAGGAAATAGTTGTAGATATAGATGAGGATATCCCAAAAATCTCTAATTTAATAAATATGTTGAAGAAAAAATTAAAAAGAGTCAATGTAGAAATTATTAGCATTTTGGTAGATGCAAATCCAACTGAGGAGATGTTGAAGAGGCAAGATGAATTGGCGGCACAAGCACGTCATTTTGAAGTAAGCAGTAATGAATCTTTAGTTATAATACAAGTTCAATAAAGGTTTATATTTTATACTCTTTTATGTCGTGAACTAAAATATGTATGTGTTCTTGTTACAAGATTTTTTGCTTGGTCAAGTACTTGGTCATGGACATCAGGGTGAGGTCAGTACTAGCAGAGCTCCGGCCACCTCAGGTAAAATAATCCTTAAGTTGACAAGTTACAAGGAATTTTTTCTTTGGAACATTCCAAAAATTCTTAAGTTAACTCTTACTTTTATTATTTCAGAATGCCTTTGCTAACAATGTATTGTTCAGATGATCAAGTGCAAATGACTCCTTCTAGGAGGTCAACCGATGTCCATCTGAGATTGCTGAGTATAATGTCGACAACAAGGGGTATGAAAACATCGACACCTTCACGGTCTATGCCTAGTAAATCCTTGTTTTGCTATATTTGGTTTTGTGTTAATTATAATTTGATAATTTATACTTTAATCTTGGGTGCATCTCATAGTGGATTAATTTTGTGGAGTAGGAGATACACTGGCACCATCTGCTACTCCAGATATAGATTAGAGTACATGTATTGGTGATAATTCACCATCATTTCCTGGATCTACCCATGTTTCTAGCACGAGAGTTATGCAGACGTCATTGTTGATTGATGATAAAAAATTGATGCCTTTAAAATGTCCTGAGCTTCCAGGTACTTTAAAATTATTATTTTTTATATTGTAATATGCATTTACCTGTTCATAACAAGTTTTGGATTGATGATCCCATGACATTTTTTGTAGGAAAAGATTCTGTTAGAGTAAAGTATTAATTATATTAATTAACTTTACTCCCTTCTTAAGATGTCAACACTTTCATTTTTAGTTGTTTATATTTAAACACACATGCACTAGTTGATTCAAACTTATGCACTAGTTGTTTTAAATATAAACTTGCATGCATTAGTCTTGTAATAATTTAACTAATTATTACATGCACTTCTGCTTTTTAGGTTTGCCTTTCAAGGATTTCGATCTCCTTTATATGGATAATCCATTGTATATTTTATTCATTCATTATTTGACGATATTTTCTTCTTCATATTTTGAGTCAAACCCTTTCCCTCTTCTTATCTCTACTTCCTTGTAAAGGTTTTTGTATGCAGGTGATCTTCAGATTTTGTGGATTTGTATTGCTCAAATCCTATAGATTCTTTTTATAAGACGCTTTATGACCTCATATTGAAGATATTCGAGCCCACCATATGTACAAGGTAGAACATCATAAGTGAACTAACCCTATCCCATTGTTTTTATTTCATATCATTAATTGGTACAATATTTTTCCTTTCATTTAGGCCTTTTCTTTTACTATATTCAAGGTACATAACTTCAGTTAATTTTTCTATCTAACAATTTTGTGTTTTTTCTTAAAAGGTGGAACTTGCAAGACAAAAAATTAAAAGACCAGCTCATTAAAGATTTAGAACATGAGTTTGGTAGTAATATTTTTGAGGAGAAGAAACTTTTAGAAAAAAATGTCAAACATCTTAAGACTGTGAGGGACTCATATAGAAGTCTCATCTAGAATCCAAAGTATGAGAGTCCTCCCTTTATTCCAGTGAGGGATTGGAATGAGTTCATTTTGGATGCAAAGGAGAAAGGGGATGCTCAAAGAGGAATTACACTAGCAAATGAGAGAAGAAGGTATGCAATAGTATTAACTACTAGTCCAATGTAATAGTGCAATAATTAGTGATTTTTATATCTATATCATCTAACATATTTCAAACTTTTCATAGGTTGCATGACACATCAAAGCCAACAAAGGCCAGGTTGCAAAATATTGAGCAGCACAAACTTGGCTTTGGTGGATATTCTAAAATTAAAGCATGAATTGTAAGTAGCAGTAAATGAATTCCAGAGAAAAATTATTTATAAAATGTAAATAATTTTGTTTAATAAAAAATGTAGGGCTCATAATTTAATTTAGAGGCCACAATAGAACACAAAAAAATTGCCTTCAAGGAAGGCTATCAAGCCATGGCTGAATGCCTACGCCAAGCTTCCACTAGCCCAACCCAAGAGTCTCCTGCATCATGTGAACAAGTAAATATGCCCAAAAAAATATATTTCAAATTAAAAACTTGAGCAACAATCTATTTGATAATAATGCACATGACATTGCAATGCAACCTCCTAATCATAACACAGATCCTATGTCACACGATGAAGCCCCTAATGTGCATCGTAGTGTCGATGGAGGTGTTCATTTGCTATTTAAAATTAATTATGTAATTATTAATATAATTTAACATCTTAGATTGAAATTGGTGTAACCTTTTTGTGTATATTTTAGAGCATACAGAATGTCATGCTGAACGATTCGAGGATGTTCAGAGTGATCACCATGTAGATCATGTGGCACATTCAGGTAAAGAAAATCTATGTTTTGTTCTTTTAAATTGATTTTTTGATTTATAGTTCTTTTACTTAATTAAATACTTGTAACACTAATATAAAATGGTGTGAATTTAACTCATGACGTAGTTGTTATTGCAACGGACCCCCCTTTGGTGCAATGGCCTCCTGTTCTTGACTAGATGATGAGGAGACATGTGTTGGCATTAGAATCAATAGAGGAGGGGAATGACAAGGACATTGATGCTCCTCTTAGTCATTACCTTAAAAAAAATAGCAAGAAACCCAAAAAGAAATGATTATAATTAACATTTTTTGCTAATGAAAGGATGTTGTCTTAATGGATGTAATTTTGTACTAGTAATGTTGATGAATGATGTGTTAATTAATTATTCATGAATGTTGTGTGTTAATGAATTCTATATGTTAATGAATGTTATCATTTGATTATAATGATTGAATATTATATTTCAAAAATGGATGGATGAATGAATGTTATTAGATGTTAATGGGGAATTTAGAGTGATGTTAGGGGCGGGAAGGGGCCAAATGAGCTTCCACCTTCATGTGGTTGGCCTTGTTAAGTAGAGAATATTAAACTATTCTCAAAACCAAGTGAAGCTCAAACTAAACCAATGACGTAGATTCAATGGTCAAAAACACCTACTTCTTATTCCATATTATTTCTCATTCACTTTAAGAAATATTTTACTTCTTAAACATGTTCATCAACCAATCTGCATCGCCATGTTCATCAAATTAAATTTTTAGATAAGAGAGTGAACAAAATACAGACAAATCTAGAAAGCCCAAATGAACATAATCTTGATAATAATCAGTCATACTCTATTAATGTTACTCTTTTTATTTAGAAGCATCATTTTCAATGTTTTTAGATGAATACCCTCTTGAGAACATTCAATCATCCTTTTGGAAAAGTGATATGTTATCCCTTATCAAATGTGGTTGTATGTAGTTCCTTGATTTACGCCTAACTCAAGCTTCTTGTATCAAATGTCAAGATGTACTTTGTTTATCAATTCTATAGTCTTTTTCTATCGTTGATAAGTGTTTTAACTCTAATTATGATTGCTTCATAATTGTTCTTTATGACTGCATGTATGACAACTTTGTCATATGACCATACCTATGACTACCCCAATGTTCTAGTTTAGCTTCATTTTTACCCTATAGTATCACTTGAAGTCAGATAATATGCACATGTATTGTAGTAAAATGGGTGTTGATTCATGGTATTAATGATTGTTCATGTAGTATCCTTTGATACCTTGAATGCAAGTTTTGAAAACTTACCTTTGTTTAGATACCACTATCTCATGTTCATGCTATAACACTTCTTTATGCATTTCATTTTTAGTTGTACCAAATGTCTATGAAGTATGAACTAAAAACATGTGTGTAGTAACTTTTGATGTGCTATATCTATCAATGCATCATTGCTTTGTCCATAATTGAATCTATAATCTTTCAGAAGTCTCTATTCTCACTTTACTTGGTCGGTCTGTTTACCATTGATTTGATCCTTTGCCATGTTGGACCTCATGTCTTTGTAACACATCATAAATTCATATCTCTATGTTGGTTATCCTTGACATAAAACTGAAATTGATTGGAGACATCAGTTT
Source organism: Chamaecyparis obtusa (assembly GCA_027943335.1). Lineage (NCBI taxonomy): Eukaryota > Viridiplantae > Streptophyta > Pinopsida > Cupressales > Cupressaceae > Chamaecyparis > Chamaecyparis obtusa. Next base: position 966,457 of record BSBK01002127.1, on the reverse strand, counting down.
GGCTTCTCACTTCATGGAAATTTCCCTTAAATTCAAAATCCGTTCTCTCTCAACTTCAACTGAAACGTACATTCCTAGTACAGATTTTAAAAATGAAGTTTTGGGACATCTTACTATAAGAATGGTGCCGGGTAGAGAGTGTTATATGGTATGTTATGCATGCTTATTAGCCATCAATGATCATTTAGAAGCCCATATTTTTGGTACTGTTGTCCCTTTTGAATGTGTGAATTATTTATGCTTATGCTCAAACTTATAATTTAATGATCTTCTTTGATACAGATAATGCTAGGTTCCATTAAGCTAGCAAAGAGATACATGAGACAACTATCTATAGAGTTGAAGTCAATGGGAAACTTAGAAAAGGAGCCTGCACAAGAATTCTTGCTGATTCAGGGTGTGCATTTTGATTTCAGAGCTCATCAGGTAAATATTCACTTCATGTGACATGTGGATAAATGGCCTCAATTGTTATTATATTGCTTTGAGTAATGTTTTCTTTTTCCATTTATTTGTGTGCCATATTTGTAGTTTGTAGGAGGGTTTGATGCAGAAACCATGTGTGCTTTTGAGGAACTACGTTGTCTTGTTCACATTGACTTCCTTCCTAGGACTGACTTCATAGTGGTTGACTATTCCTTTGTTGTTCAATTGATTCCAGATATCTCAATTAACAAACTTCTTATCTACTAATATATGATTTTATCTTTATTGAATTGCATTCAGTTTAATAGAGGGTTTGATTTTATCTCACACCAACTTCCCTTGGGTATATGGATTCTCTTAGCTTCCTTCCTATCCATAGCCACCTTTGAATTTGTTCTTGTGAATATTAGAAATCATTGAGATTAACTAAAGACATCTTCGGTTTTGTAAATGGGAGCTGCAGTTGTGATAATACCCTTGATGCAACTTATATATTTTGGAAGGTATGTTTATCAATATCAATTCATAGGATGCCAACACATACCATTATATCTAAAAAAATTTAGTGTTGTTGGTGTTTTCCTTGTGGATTAACTGTCTTCTCATATGTAACTTACATGAAATTAAGGCAGTTAAGTATTTGAGTATGGTATATATGTCTGCAATGGATTTTTAGGAATGCATTATTTAGCCCTTGTATGAAAATTCAAAATGTTTTTTTAGTTTCAATTTTCAATTATCTTTCTTTAATTATTGTAGCACCACTTTGTTCTAATCAGTTTAGACCATGGTTGCATACTCTCTGTTTTACAAACTAGATGTTTTAGAGCTTGCATTAAACTTGAATTGTTTGGATACATAACATTCTATTCCTTATCACACTTAGTTGCAAATAGTATTTTCTCATATGATTTGTCTAAAAGAATTTCTTACATTGTATGCATGGGGGATGATTTTTTTAGGTTGAACATTGTTTTGTACTCTGCCAATTAAAACTTGTGAAGTAATTCTCTGAAGCTAGCTAATGAAAATAGCTTTTACATTCTTAAATATAGTAGATTCTCAAACCTCCTACAAAAATGAATAGTAGTAGACAATGTAAGTACATTTATGGTTTAAAATTGAGGAAAACTGAGAGAGTAATTTAACTTGTATATCAATATTTTGTGATCAAGAATAGCCATTCAAATAGTTGTAGTGTTTCTATGATGGAATTGTTGAGTTCATCTTCAAATTGAAAATATAAGTTACATGGAAATCAAAACTCAAGGATTTATGAAACCATGCTTGTCCTTGGCTGATGAGTGTGAAAGATAAGTTAATATTGGTACCTTCTTGTTGTACTTGGTTTTGAAGATGTCTCATTGACATCTTGTATCTACAAGTTGGATAGATGGTGTCTTATTTCTGACCTACTCCTGCATGATTAATGTTGAACATTTTTAAATTTCATGTTGGATGGAGGCTTTAAAAAGTGTAAGACTCAAACATGTTAAGACACTAATCACATGCTCCTTACCATTTTTAATTTCTCTATTTTAGACCATATGTTGGACATAAGCTCGTTGCAACTCATACAATTTAGTTGCTTCTATAATGTGATCAATCACTACTACATCCCATGATGAGTGATTACTAATTGGGTAATCCCTGTGTTTTGATTTCCATATAACTTAATATTGAGTTATACATTAGAGCTTGCATGTGTATTTCATTGTTATGATTTTATTTTGCTAAGTTTGATTTCAAATCTGAGTTAATGAGTATGTTTGAGTGTGTATTTATTTAGAGTTAGTTGCATGTTACCCCACAAAAGGGATAATCTAGAGAATTTAATTAAATCTTCTACTAATAGATAAAGATTTTTTTGAAATCTCATGATTTGTGTTTTGGCCATGATACACCATAGAAAACAAAACTGAAATTGGAAGCCATTCATATCTCTTGTTTATACTGCTTCGACTTCCTCATGCCCATGAACAGTGTAAAGTATGTTCTCTGATTCGATTAGTCATCTATATATCTATTGGTGATGTGTCCTATTCTTTTCCCATCTCGGTTGCCTTCTCAAATCTCTCAATCGTAAATGACTTGTACCTTGAAGTTGGACAGGAATGTGGGCGCTTCCCTCATGTAGTTGTCCACATTCAATAGAGAGTTATCATAATATAAACACCAGACTGTGTCTTCATGAGAGTTTAATAATGTAAACAATCAAAGCATAATATTGCTATGCTTAATTTAATAATATATTTTATTTTTTTAAAAAAAATTTAATGTTTTGTCAATTTTTTGACGGTAGAAGAATAGTCCTATCGACGACAATGCTATATATTCGATGACTATTCTGACCAGATTTTGTCGAAAGAAAGATGAACATTCTTTGTCATTTTGACGAGAATGATGTACACTCAATGGCAATTTTGACCCTATGGTCATCACAATTTTGACCGACATTGGTCACAGAGATGAAAGGTATGATCGATAATTCTTCTAGGTTGAAATGATTATTTCAACGGCGGGTCCATCGATAATTCAACCACTATAAATGTTGGAATTTTGATGATGGTTTTGTTTTCTTATAATCAATGAAAAAACTTTGACAACAGTTATGGTTGTTTGGTTGACCAATTGGTATAAAAAATTCAACTAATCCTCGTCAAAAAACAAGCTAAAATTTACTAGTGTATACCTTTCCGCAGTCTTCTAGCCATTAATGCTTCAAGTTCATCAAGTTCATCTTCATCGTTGTCACCATCACTCTCATTTCTTATCATGTGTTTACTGCTTGATTTACCAATTTTCAAGGATGACATAAATGTAGACTCAACATTTGGAACAATACTGTTATCAAAGTTATTCAACTCAAAAGTAGTCAGTTTATCGATTAGGCTATCAAGTGTAAGATGATTACCCAAATCTGATCTCATTTAATGGATTGCAGAGATTCTAATAGTATAAATAGGCAGCAAGGTTCTAAGAATTTTACTCACAATAGTGTCTTCATCAATAATACCTCCTGCTCCTTGAATAGCATTGACAATCTCTTTAATTCGGTTGATGTACTATGAAGTGTTTTCTCCTTCTTTCATCTTCATGTCGTCAAACTTTCCTCTAAGACTCTTAGTTTTTGCCCTTAGCACATCCTTTGTGAACTAGTGCAAGTTTGTTCCACATTCCTTTAGCAGTAGTCCATGTCTTGACATCTTCAAATTCAGCATCTAATAAGGCACCAAAAATTTCTATCATTGTGACATTGTGTTCATGTCTATCTATCATCTGATCAATAGTCAAGGGACCAGTTGGTCAGATGTAATCATTTCTCAAGTAGTATATTGCAGATTCACCGATTCCAAATATGTGCAATTTCATTTTTCTTTGCCATGTCGAGAAATTATATTTTTTTAGCTTTGGCACCTCTCTCTTATACATCTTGTGATCTTTAGCTTAAGTCCTTCAAAATTTCCTTCTAATCACTCTAACTCTGATACTAATTGTTAGATAACTGAGGGGGGGTGAATCGATTAATTTAGTTATCCTACAGTCCCAAATCTCCCAGATTTATATATTCAAACTTTTCAATCAAATAATCAACTCAGTAAGATATCAACAATATCTTTCTCTTCATCTCTCGATTAATAGTAAATTAACTATTGCATTTACTGATCAATCCAGTTATAAAATATGTAAAGAACAATAAAAACTCAACACATCATTCACACATAAAACATAGATTTTTAATGTGGAAACCTTGTTAGGGAAAAAACCACCTCGGACCGGTAACCCAAAATAATTCTCTTTTGAAGTGATCTCGGTTAGGAGCCAACCCTATTAAAGGTCATAAAATACACTGTAAGGTGTGACCTAGTTAGAATATTTATCACTAACAGTTCTCCCTAACCAACATTCACTATGGGGTGAACAAGAAAAAAATCAACATTCATTTAATTTCATATTGAAATAAATAAAAAAAGACTGTCAAGTCCCACTCGGTTAAGAGATTTATCTGTAACAATGGTTAAACTGATATAGTAATGATCTGATTCAAATACAACTTCTAATTGTATATTTTCAGATCTATGCTATGCTCAAAATACCTCCTCTGATAATTAATCAATTCAATCCTTCATATCCTCCAACTTCATTCCACTCAATGCATGCTTCTCTAATGCTCGGTAATGTTTGTAGTTCAACTCAGTTCTATCTTCAACTAGTTTGATCAGTGGTGCATGAAAATAGTCCTTTCACATGAATTCTCTTCTAGTATCAATTATTACCAAACTCAATAATGAATCTCATGTCTCTTTATATAGACAACATAAACCATTTTCTTCTCATCTATTAGATTTTTTCTCTTAATCTCTATCATTTATTTTGTCGCTTTAAGCTTCCTCAACAGTTGTGTCATTAACATGTTTCAATATTCTTCATTCGATCGCTCTTGAATTTTGTCAGCCATATTCAATCAACTGTAGGTTATCAACCTCTCATCAAGATGAACTTTTAGCCTTACATTTTGGCTTGATTGAGCATTTTATGCTTGCATTTGTAGATTAAAGACTATTTTGATCACTTGAGAGAACCATCCCAAGATGTTGGGGTAACAAAATCGGTTGACCAATGTAGAATGAGACTACCTTGAAGCTAGGAGACTACTACAGGTTACTCTCATGCCCCAAGTTAGGGCAAACAGAGGATTGGTGGTAGCACTTTGTGAGCAGTGGCACTGGAGGACATATACAAGATCTTGAGACTACTAATCAAGGGAGACAAGGTGGTATATGCACCACAAGTAGATATTAGGGCACTTCATGAGATTTTTGACTATGAGGATGAGGCAAAGCTAGGAATACACCACCATGAGATTATGAGGAGAGACATGGTAGAAAAATATGGTGATTATTTTGGGTTGTCATATGGAGTAGTAGATAGATTTCTAGTTCCAAACATGAGGGGTCATGGATTCGCATTGGAGTGGGGGGAGGTGGTATCTAGGATGTGGATAGAGAGCACTGAGTTTGCATGGGGTCATTATGTACTAGCGATGTTATATTTTCACATGCATGATATCGCTTACCATGGTGCACAACCTTTGGGGTGTAGGGTGACTTTTCTCCAAGTTTGGGCAAGGGAGAATATAGTAGTATGTCACCCAGTGTTGGAAAAAATGCACTATAGGTAGGAAAACCATAAGTATATTACTATGAGGAAATAGAGTAGAGACAAGTGGGACACACTCGTTACTAGAGACACTAGCTAGACACATGGAGGGAATTTATATTAAGACTATAGATAGGATGTACAGTGTGGGATGGGGAGGCAAACCATCTTCGAATATGTAGGCAAGAGCGGTAGCTCATTGGGAAAACTACCCAGAGCTAAAATATTGAGATATAGTTACCAAATAGGGTACTACAAGACTTCAGTGAGAGATAGGAAGTTCCTCTTAGTTTAGCATAGTTTTCTAAATGTAGTCAAGATATCAGAGGATGGGATCCAATGATCCCCATAGCAACTATTGTGGAATATTTTGTAATATTGGCACCTTTACAGTGGGAATGATACTTTCAAACAAGAGACATAGGGACCACCCCAAATTTTAATGCTCAGTGGACATAGAACTGATCAGTTCCCTATATAGATCTTAGAGTTCTAGTCCTAGATGATATGAATAGAAGGATCCACTAGCCATGACAGAGATAGGGGACATGAGGATAGAGAGAGAGAGAGAGAGAGAGAGAGAGAGAGAGAGAGAGAGAGAGAGAGAGAGAGAGAGAGAGAGGTTGGGGTGATAGAGATGGAGGGAGAGATGGAGGAGATGGAGACAATGGGAGAGATGATAAGGGAGGATGAGAAGTTGTAGTGAGTGACCCAGTGGTTTACCCAATAGGTGGACTAGTCGGTAGATAGGATGTGGGTAGTGCAAATTTGATGGAGGAGGAGGAGGTGGATGTGATGGGGTTGATCTCTGAGGGTGAATCAAATAGTGAGAGAACATAGGAGACTAGATCATCTAAGGAGGAGGGTGATGAATCGAAGATGGCTAAGGGTGATGTTGCAGATCTGATGGATGCATCTATGAGGGGATTTGAGGAGACTGGAGCTACACTGCATGATATAGCCATTGGACATGATGTACATTATATCCAAGTTACTATAGTTATGACAGTAGAGATTTATGTTCTTCGAGAGCAGGTTAGATCAGTGCAACAACAATTAGACACAATAGAGGAGAGGGGTTTGGATATTAGAGGTAGAGCAATGAAAAGAGAATCTAGAGCCTCAACTTCTAATTTACATGTGCATTGGATAACATTGAGGGTGACATTACTAGAGGGAAAAATTGCCATGTTGGAGAGAGAGTGTGGGATGCTCTCAGGGTACAGGCATGGACTTCTAAGGGGAAGACCTAGGGTAGTAGAGGAGGAGACTTGGGATGTGATTATTGAGATACAAGATTTCTCCATTAGATATGTTGTCAGGTAGGCAAGGGAGGCAGACTGGGAGATTCAATATTGGCAAGGACATTACAAGAGTGTGGTTCCTCCTGAGTAGAGAGTACCAATTTATACCACATCTCATAGGTCATAGACATCATAGGGATTTCAAGGTAGTCATGAAGCTACCACCACAGATAGGTGCATGACCCTCTACAACCTCATAGTTGAGACCCATTGGTTCAGAGGGTGGTAGCAGCACCAGTTGACATATTTTTAGACACATTTTGTATATCTTTTGAAATCTTGCAAGCTCTTTTTGAGACAAATATTTATGAAATTGTACTTAGACGTATTTTGTGCTATATACATATGAGATGTAGTTTTGGTGAGATAATGTGTTCTATTTATTTTCATACATGCCTATGATTTATTTCTATCATGACGTGATGAGATACTTCTGATATTTACTTCTATGATGATGGTGTCTATGATGCTTATATGATCATGTGATGCAATTTTATATGATATTATGCCATGATGCTTTATGGCTAATATTGCCATGTGTATGCACTACTATGTAAATTTCATATTATGAATGCAATGCTTTACATTATATCCAATGCATTTAATGAAATGATAAATAATTTATGTTTTTGTATTTTATATGCATTTATGGTATCATGTGATGTAAAGACTATTATTCTTATCATCTATATGTACATACTAACTTGATTTATATGTAGGATGCATTATTGTGGATATGCCAGAATACAAGACCATAAAGACTATAAGGACTAACTCAAAGAATTGTTAGGAATGAAAGATAAAGAATTAGGACTAAGAGAAGAGACTTAAGACTGATAGAAAAAACTTTTATTGACATGACTTGGTTTATATCGTATTAGTTAAATCAACAAAAAAAAATAGACCATCTATTGAAATCCAAAAAAAACCATTTGTCATTTTCTCAAATCTGCAAACATGGATACAAATATATTAATCATTGAGCTACTTTCATTTAGAAAAATGGGTTGGCCCACTAAGATATGAAAGATCAGGGAAAGTTTTATTCCCTTTACATTTTGACAGGCATTGATAACAAATAATGAATGCTAATCAATCCATCTGAGAGTACAAGCATTAAGAGTCAAGGTATTGCAAGATCCATGAGCATTGCTATATCTAACAATATTTTTTGTTTGAGATATGTTTCCCATATGTGGACATACTTCTCATAGAGACCCAAAATGCTCATTTCAAACTTTATAAACAAACATCCCACAAACAATATACAAAGAAAATAGAATCATAAGAACATGACTCAAAATAAATCAAATAAAGATCAAACTCACTAAGACAATGAGTCAATAGCCATACAGGTTTTATGTTTGGTGTTATGTGTTTGCTTTGATATTAACATTAGTGGTGACATTTGGTTCCAAAAATGAGGCACCATCTTTAAGATTAACTTGTCTGGTTTTGAGTGTATCCATCCTTTGCATAAGACATGAGACCATAGGACAAAAGATTAATAAGATGTGACTGATAAATAAGACATAGTGATTAGTTTGATTGAGGACTAGTTGTTAAGTTTGTTGATTGATGTGTGATTTGTGAAGTTCAAACTTTTTGTGTTTGATGTCAACCCCCAATGCTTGTCATGGAAAGAGAACAATGTTATTGATGATGGGAAAGAGAATATTTTTTTTTTTTGGATTTTTTAGGGATTTTTTCAAGTTTTCTAATTTTTATGATTTTTTTATGATTTTTAAGGACTTTTTACAATTTTGAATATTTTTTCAAGACTTTTAGAGAATTATGACATAAGTGTGCTCCTAGTTTGGACATGGAACACTTTAACATGGAATGGTGCAATGGACCGACTTGTGGATTGTGTGTGAAGGACTGACCAATGGATATATGGGTTGACTTAAAAGACTAGTGAATTTTAGACCATGGATGGTATGAAAGTATTTATTATGACAAGAGTGAGCTGGATGGACATATGATAATGGATATGCATGGTGAAAGTGATAGAGTGACAATAGATAGTGGAGAAAAACTCTACTCATGGTGCTCGTTGCCAAGTTTTCACCATGGTACTTGTCCAAAGTGTCACCAAAGTGCTTTTCACCATAGGATGACTTATTTCACTTGAATTATTTTTTTTTGGTGTCCCTCAAGGTGTCTATTTTCCATATTTTCACCCAAGTAACAATTTTTGTTTTTGACTTTTTTCAGGACATTTTGAAAAAGATTCACTAATAGTTATGTATAAAACTTGCACAAATGCAAGTTGCTGACATGATCAAGAAATAGGTGAAAAATAATAAGCACCATAACTAAATAATGATATGATAATGTATGGCCCAAGCCAATTTGGTTCAAATTTCCCTAGTTTCACCCTTTAAGACAAGTTCCTCTAATTTTCCATTAAGACTAGGTCTCTGATCTCAAAGATTTTGACACGGACCTTCTTATTATAGCTTCTTCAGATATGATTCTAATAGGCTTGTAAATGATTAAGAGAATTATGATGTTTCCGATCAAAGAGTTCAAGATCTTGTAGCCTAGATACCCAGTAGTCTTCATCTATTATGAAATTCTACAATGACACATGCAAGGAAGGTAACTCGACCTCTATTGGAAAAATAGTTTTTAATTTATAGACTAAGGAATATGGAATGACATTGGTGGGAGTATGGATTCTAGTACAATAGGCCTAGAGGGAAGGATTGAGTTGGATATGTCAGTCACAACCAACATCATTGATAGTCTTTTTGAAGATTTGTACTATGGCTTTATTAGATGTCTCAAATTGATCATTTCTTTGTAGATAATATCTTGAGGAAAAGTGGTGTTTGATATGAAAATTGGCACATATGTCATGAACATCTTGATTCTTGAATGGGGTATCATTATCTATGACTATGGAAAGTGGAACTCCATAGTGACAAATGATGTGATTGAGGATGAACTTGGATATTTTCTTGTTGGTAATATGAGTCATGGAAATAGCTTATATCTACTTCATAAAATACTCAGTGGTATTGATTATGTACTTATGACCATTTGAGGATGAAGGATGAATTTTTCCAATGAGATCGAGTCCCCACTATGAAAATAGTCATGGAGATGTGATCTATTGCAAACCTTGTGTTGGTGCATGTATGATATCCCTATGGACCTGACATTTTTGGAATTTTTGTACAAACTTGTATGCATCCTTTTTCATGGTAGGCCAATAACACACAATACCTAGGAGCTTATTTTCTATAGTAGGGCCATTAGAATGAGCCCCACAAATACCTTTGTGTACCTCACTTAGGGTTACTTGTGCTTCATCAACATTGAGACATCTGAGGAGGGTTTTGTCTAGACTCTTTCTATATAGAGTTTCAACAATGATAGCATATTAGGAAGCTTATCAGATAAGGGTTTTGCATTGGTTACAAGACAAGCTGAGTAGTATGTATTGGTCACAAAGATAGGCATGAATATTATGATACCAAGGGGAACTAACTCCAACACTTTCACACACAAACTTAGATAAAGGGAATTCAAAGGAAAAGGCCATAGGTTTCTCTACTAATAACTCGTAGTGCATTACATCATTTGGAATATTATGTAAATATCTCACTATTTCCATTGCATCGACTACCATGTTCTGTATTCTAGGGATTTTCTCAAAGACAAGGTGATCAAAAGATTTCTTGAAATCATTGACCATTGTCTTGTATGTTATAAGGTTTTTCAGCTTTATTCATGTAATTATCATTAGCCTAGTTAATGATTGGCTATTAATCTCCATAGACATGCAAGTATTTAATTTTTCTATTGGACTATTGTCTTAAGACCCATGAGAAGAGCCTCATAATCTACCATGTTATTAGTACATTCAAAGATGAGTTTGTAAGATTAGGGGATTGAGTCACCTTAAAGTGTGATAAACAATATACCAGCCCCATACCCCTTCTGTGTATAAGACCCAAAAAAGTATAAGTACCAGTGTGTAGGTGTATCAATTAGGAATATGGCCTCATCCATCAAATTTTCTAAGGATCATAACCCATTTAGCCAAAATCCCTATTAATGGCCCTTTACTAAGGAGATATTTGAGTGGGTCTATCTTAGCAATGGTTAATGTCGTATGACTAAGCATATAATGTTCGAGTTTTTGAGACACAAAGACTACTACTAGGCATTCTCTTTCTATAGCGAAATAATTTGACTAATATACAAAAATTATTTTTTTGATGTAGTAGATAGGCCTTTCCCTGATTTAAAAGTCATGTTGTGCTAGTAGGACACCTAGAACGGTTGTAGTTGTTGATATGTAGAGGAGTAGAGAGTTTTCTTCTTGTAGTGAGATTAATACTAGAGTTGATAGAAAATAGTCCTTGAGATTCTAAAATACTTCTTAACACTGTTTTATCCATCTAAAAGGTACATCTTTATGAGGTAGATATTGGAAGGGATGAAACTTGTCTATTAGTTGTGCTATAAATCTTTTTACTGACTGTATCCTCCCTTGGAGACTCCTCATCTGACTAGTATTCTTAGGAGGAGGAATCTCAATTATTGCTTTGACCTTTTCTAGATCTACCTCTATGTCACAATGCAATCTAATCAAACATCCCAAAAGCTTCCCTAATGTAACCCTGAAGACACACTTCTTAGGATTTAACCTAACCTTTTAAGTTTCCAATCTATTAAAGATTACTACTAGAATGCTTATGTTGGCAATCTGGCTGAGTTGATTACATAGCTGTCGTCATTATGGCAACATATGATCCACATGAAGATCACGCAGGTTAGAGAGCAAGTATGACAGAGTGCATTGCAAATTTGTCTAAGTGTGAGACAATATTTTTACCAGTGAACCTAGACACAGTTTTCATTTGCGATGTTGATTGGAGTAAGTTTAGTGCTTGCACACTTGAACATAGACTCTATGATGTCTATTGAACACCCATCTCATAGCACAAGTCAGTACGACATGTATGGAAGAAGTTATGACAATTTTACTGAAGATAGTGTCAAGCCAACAAGACAGAATATGAAGATAGAACTAGTAAAGAGTTAAGGGATTATTTTGTTTATCAAAATAATGACTTAAAAATATAAAGGGATGACATCCTAGATGTTAACTCTTGGATAAAGCTATTGGTATAAATGTAATTGTAATTGTAAAGATAGAAGGAGTAATGAAATGTAATAAAGCAGTGATATGATGCAAAGTATATGATGCATATGTAATAGCGATAGTGAAAGACCAATGAAGAGATATTGATGCAAGCAGTATAAGGTTATGTACCTTAACCTATTTTTGTAATCAACGTATATTGTACATTACTTGTTTGGGTAGTGGGCTCATCTGGTAATCACATTTTGTACTACCAACTCCTAACAGGGTTGAGGCTTCTAACAAGGCCTATAGTCCCTTAATCAGGATTGATACACTATATGCTTGTAATAGACTCCTAACAAGGTCAACATTCTTAACAGGATACTTTTGATTAGTGGATCTTTGTGGGTACCATCCCCACTGGGGTTTTCCCTTGGCCAGGGTTTCCTCAAGAACAAATAATGTGTTATGAGTTCTTTATTGTTATGCATGTTGTTTAGCTTCTTATGTTATGCATGTATAAAGATAATCTATTATATCCATATTTGGGCAAAAGATAAAGTTTGTAGAATATTGATTCACCCCCCTCTCAGTATTCCCTATTTCTAACAATTGGTATCAGATCTTAGTTACTCAGAAAAAAATCATTCAAGGAAAGCCTAGCAGCTTGAGTAAGATCTCTATGGATATGGATCAACTACAGAAGAATCTTGAAGAAGCTCTTGAACAAATTGACTTGCTTACTATTGAAAAAGATACTTTGAAAAGAAAGTATGATGATGCAAAGAACCTCATTGAGAAACTAAAAAACAAATTGGAAGATCTGAGATCTGAAAAGGAATCCAAAGTTTTTATTGAAGATTGTGATGACAATTTAGAAAAAGAAAATGAGATCCTTAATCATGAACTGAAGATAGAAAATTTGAAGCTTAGTTTGAAAGATGGAAATGGAAAGAATGAAACAAATCTGAAATCTGAGAATGAAAGTCTAAAGACTGAAAATGAAGGACTAAAATCTAAACTTTGTAAAGTAACATTTGAACTTGAGAAAGTCAATTTGCAGTATGATGAACTTGAGAAATACAATAAGATTGTGAAAGGTGAATTGACTCAATCCAAACAACAAATTGAAAGGCTATATTCAACTAGTGAGAAGATTGATGAATAAATATCTTATCAAAAATCATTCTATGATAAGACTGGTCTTGGATTCAACACTTTTAAAGAAAATGATGAAAGAAAAGAACCAAATCTGAAAATATCTGAAAGCATAGATGAGAAGAAGTCTGATGAGATCAACAAATCTGAAGATACACCTAAAGAAGAAGAATCACCGAAGCAAGAGGAATCACCCAAAGGTATGAAAAGAGAATTCAAAGGTAGATGTTTTGCTTGTAATACTATTGGTCATATGAAGAGAGATTGCACAGGTAAGCAATTTAAACCTCTTAATGGTTATTGTTACAATTGTCATGGTTTTGGACATAGAGCTATTGAATGTAGGAAACCTAAATTTATTGAGAATAATGATGGTAGTAGAATGTTTAGGAATACTAACAATGCAGATAAGAAACCTACTAAAGATATGAACAAAAGAAATGGAGTAATATGTTATAGATGCGACAAGGTTGGACACATTGCTAGAAAATGTAGATCACAAATCAATCAACCTGGACCAAGATATGGAGACAATGGAATTGTTTGTAAGATATGCAACAAGATTGGACATACAACAAGGTTTTGTAGAATGAACAATAGAGTTTTTCATCCTAATCCTAATCCCAGAAATCATGCAAGAAGAAATGAAGATGCAAGTAATAGTCAGAAAGGATGTTATTGTAATTTAGATGAAGTGAAGTTTATCAAAAGCATAGATCAAGAAGACATATTCAACATTGAAGGTAATCAAGAAAGTGAAGTATTGAAAGGTAAGAATGAATCTTTACCTGACCTATCTCAAAGTACTTAATTTATGAAAATTGTAGTAGAATAGGAACTTAGATTAGTATAGAGGTAGATATATGATGAACTAAGTCTTGTGCAGTTAATGCAAGGTAGTTTATGATGTTCTAATGCTATGGTTAAGAGTGCAAAGAAAAATATTATGTTTTATGAGATCGTAAGAAGTTTTAAGTTTTGCAGGTTAGCAGAAACAACTTTTTGGAAAGAAGCAACAAAAGAATTGAATGCGATGTTAGATCTAAGTGAGATTGAATTAATAAAAGGTTATGATTGGTATTATTTGATCATCAAAGCAAATTCAAGTGTCAAGGAGATCAAAGAGTAGTGATTGGAAGAATTTTGCAAGGATTTGGAGAAGAATTTTGTGTTGAATCTACACAAGCCCTAAAATCATGAAATTAAGGTATTTTACTTGACAAATCTTTGAATCAGTAAAGGAATTTGGAGAAATCATGGATGTTTCTTTAATATACAATGTCAGAGATAAGAATAGACCTAAATTGAAAAGGGAACTAGTAGAACCCTTGGAAGATGATCCTAGGTTTGCATTATCATCCGTACCAAATGGAGTTTTACACTTAGAGAATGTTATAAGTTATCTTGGATGCAAACTAGAGACAGTGAGTGATAGTGATTTCACAAATGAATATCAAAAGATTTACAATCAGGATATGACACTGAAACAAGGTTTTGAATATTTGGAACATAATGAAATTGTTAAGTATGGATTACAATATGAATTTGATAATGAAGAATGCAGTAAGATTATCTTGAGTAGAATTCATAATTGAAAGTTTTGGCTAGAAGATAGAGTGATAGATATTACAACAGATTTGATTCATGAAGTCACTGGATTATCTAAAACTGGAGCTATTCCTTTAAATGAGAAAAACATGAGGAAAATAGTCATTGATAACACAAACTCATCCTATAATGGTAGAGGAATTGTGATTAGTAAGATCAAACAAGATGATGTGAGATACTTATGCAAGATCCTAACTACTAAGTTTTGTGAAAATTCAAGAGAGGATGACATGGAAGTTGGAATGATACATGCAGCCTATCTAATGTGTGTTGACAGGGTACAAGTTGATATGTGTGAAATTCTAAGAATTCAATTGTTTGAGAACTTGGAGAAGATTAAGAAAACTAAGTATACATAGTTTAGGTTCTCATCCCTAATCACTTATATGTTTTTTCATCTTTTGAGGAGATTTATTTACACCATAGGAAATGACTGGAATAATGGAAAAAATACAATGGAAAGGATTAACCTAGTGTACATAAGACATGTTATTGACAGTGTAAATAAGAGTGCAGTACTGGTTATTAAGACATTTCATAATATTGTGTCTAGCAGATCAAGGATCCCTAAGTATCTTGTTGAAAAATATAAAGATGATATATGTTTTATGGTGCATATTGACTTTACCTATATTGAAGCAATAGAGCCTAGAATAGAGTTCATAGACCCTCTTAGCTATGAGATATCTAAGGTAGAGACTGAAGAGTATGTTAGTAGGTTACTTAAGTGTAAGTTGGACACTCAGTGTAATAGGTTTGGAACCTTTGAGGAGAACTTCAACTCCACAAAGATCCTAATTGAAGAGAAGCAGTCTAAGAAGAGAGTTGAGAGAACCATAAAGAAAATCCTAAAAGATACAAGGATGACAAAGCATGAGTTTTTGGTAGCAAAGAAAACAACAACAAAAATCAGAGAGAGTGGACAAAAAGAAGTTTTGACTATCCCTCCTTTATCATCAATTGCAGTACAACAGGAAGAACCACAAGTGAAGGTGAAAGTGGAAGTAACTAAGAATGATATAGAAGCAAATATGTCTACTAGATCCACTTCCTCCACACCTAGCAAAAGAGTAAAGGAAAGTGCTACTGGACCAGGAAAGAGACATAAAACTTTAGTGCAACCAGTTCCAAGAAAGATTGCAAAAATAAAAGATGATGTCACTACTAAGAAGAAAGCTTGGAAACCAAAAGTTGAAAAGCTTAATGAGAAGATCATTGAGAATGGAGACTTTACAAGAATGAACAAGTACTATGATCTTTATGATTATACAGACAGACTTAATTTGGAGAATGCAGTTGTGAAGCATATGATTTTGGCTAACAAGAAGTTTGATACAATTCAGGGATAGATACCTAATGATTTATATAATAAACTTGTTAATAGGAAGAAGAGAGCATCAGAGGAGGACATAGCTATCAGAGAAAAGCTTATAAGGAAGCTTTGTGAAATAAGAGATGAAACACATTTCAATCAGATCATGAAAGCCTTAAGAACCCATCTGAGAACCAAAAGGAGAACCATTCAGATTATGGGAGGTGGATATGAAGAAATCAATTCTGAGATATAACAAGCTATTATCAAGGTTATGTTAGAAAGTGTTGGAGAACCATCAGTTGCAATAGAGCAAGCAGGTGAGAAAGAATAAGAGGGCATTCCCTCTCCTTTAGCCATTAATATTGAAGATGAAACAATGAATGTAGAAGGTACAAAAATCACCTTGGATACTGATGAAAATGTATTCAAGAATTTGGAGAATATTGCTGACAATTTGGCCTTTGAAGAACATGAAGCTACAAAAGAAGAAGACATGACAAAGACAAAAATTGTAGAACCACCAGTAATAGAGGAACAAGTTCCCATTCCCACCAAAGAAGATATCAGTCTTACTCCTGAGACTGGAAAGAAGACTCAAATTGGATCTATGATTGAGCATTTGGGAAAGGAAGTAGATGATGATGATCAGTTGGAATTGATCACATCCTTGAATAAAATCATTGGAAAGAATAAGAAAGTGAAGAGTCTTGAAGGGTGTCTAAAGGAACTAATTGAGAAGTTACAAAGTACTATAACTACACAAATTGTAGAAGCAGACCCTATGGAGAAAGAAAATAAGGTAATGTGCACTTTTGACAATGAATTCACAAACTTGTCTAATATTGCAAAAGTGAAAGCACAAGCAGCCTATGAGGCTAGAATGCTTTTGAACATCAGTCAGAATATCAAGAATGATATCAACACTCTTGATATCTGTATCAAGGATTTGAGGAAGCATTTGGAAATAGGTAAATCTTTGTACATACAATGTACAAAATCAGAGACCTTGACAATAGAAGAAGATCAGAAGATAAAGTTTAAGGAAGTAGAAATTTTGAATGAAACTAACCTTCTATCTAGCCCCAATGTGAAGGTATGTGATATTGAGAAGAAACTTCAGAAACTATATGATGAAATCAGAGTTGTGCAAGATGAGAGAGATAGAAAATTGAAAAGATTCACTCTTTTGAGAGAGCATGCTTCTATGAAGTTAAGCATTATTGAAGAATGTCTTTCAGCTAAGACATCTTTTCAAAATTTTAACTTTGAAAACCTCCAAGCATGTGAAATATCATCTTATGGACTGAGTGCATTACTTAATGTGGTAGATTCCATTAAGAAATCATGGGAGAAGGAGATAGAAGCTATGAAGATAGATTTTGCAGATTGTGTTGCAAGCCTACCGACTTTGCAATAATTTAATTGAGGTATAACTTTTTTGTGATACAATTTTGTAACTCTCCCTACCTTTATTTTGTCATTGTTGTCAAAGGGGGAGAGATATATAGCATAAAATTGATAGCATATGATAAGGATTGATACCCTTAGGGGGAGTACTATATTAGAGACAATAATTTTTTTGAGTTATAAGGATAGTATATATTTTATACTATGGCCACAATTTTGAACAATTTTGAGATTTTGAGTTGTACACTTAGCCAATTTTCTCATATGTTGCCACCAATGACAAAGGGGATTTTTGGCAATTTGGCTGAGTTGATTACATAGATGTTGTCATTATGGCAACATATGATCCACATGAAGATCACACAGGTCAGAGAGCAAGTATGACAGAGCGCATTGCAAATTTGTCTAAGTGTGAGACAATATTTTTACCAATGAACCTAGACACAGTTTTTGTTCACGATGTTGATTGGAGTAATTTTAGTGCTTGCACACTTGAACATAGACTCTATGATGTCTATTGAACACCCATCTCAAAGTGCAAGTCAGTATAGCATGTATGGAAGAAGTTATGACAGTTTTACTGAAGATAGTGTCAAGCTGACATGACAGAATATGAAGACAAAACTAGTAAAGAGTTAAGGGATTATTTTGTTTATCAAAATAATGACTTAAAAATATAATGGGATGACATCCTAGATGTTAACCCTTGGATAAAGCTATTGGTATAAATGTAATTTTAATCGTAAAGATAGAAGGAGTAATGAAATGTAATAAAGTAGTGATATGATGCGAAGTATATGATGCATATGTAATAGCGATAGTGAAAGAGCAATGAAGAGATATTGATGAAAGTAGTATAAGGTTATGTACCTTAACCTATTTTTGTAATTAGTGTATATTATACATTACTTTTTTGGGCAGTGGGTTCATCTGGTAATCACATTTTGTACTACCAACTCCTAACAGGGTTGAGGCTTCTAACAAGGCCTATAGTCCCTTAATCAGGACTGATACACTATATGCTTGTAATAGACTCCTAACAGGGTCAACATCCTTAACAAGATACTTTTGATTAGTGGATCTTTGTGGGTACCATCCCCACTAGGGTTTTCCCTTGGCTAGGGTTTCCTCGAGAACAAATAATGTGTTATGAGTTCTTTATTGTTATGCATGTTGTTTAGCTTCTTATGTTATGCATGTATAAAGATAATCTGTTATATCCATAATTGGGAAAAAGATAAAGTTTATAGAATACTGATTCACCCCTCCCTCTCAGTATTCCCTATTTCTAATAGGTTATAATGTGAAGATCCCTAGTGATTGATTTTGACAATATATCATCCACATAGTCTTCCATGATGTCATGCATGAGATCATGAAAGATTATTGTCATTTCTCTTTGGTAGGTGACACCTGCATTCTTTAGACCTAATGGCATGACATTCCAAAAATATGTTCCCCATGCACAAGTAAACATCATCTTACATTGGTCTTTAGGCACAATGAAAATCTGATTATAGCCTAAGTATTCATCCATTAATGATACAATTTCATAGCTCTCTATTAATTCCAAAAATATATCAATGTTGGGTAATGGAAAATTTTCTTTAGGACATGCTTTATTGGGGTATCTAAAATCTATACAAATTATAATGCCCCTAGACATTTTTGTGACTAGTACCAAATTTTATATCCACTATACATAGTCAATAGGTTAGATAAAACCAACATCTAACAATTTATTAAGCTCTACCTTGACTAGAAAGACAATCATTGGATGCATTTTTAGGAGTTTTTGTTTAATAAGTTTGACTCCTAGATTGAGTGGTAAATGATGGAGGACTAAATCTAGATCCATCTCTAGCATATCTACACAAGACCATAAAAATTTGATCTATCTATCCTTGAAAAACTAAATGAATTGTTCCTTTTCCTCAGGAGATAGTGATGTCATAAGATTTGTATAATCCTCTTGGTTTCTTCAATACCAAGGTTTATCTCTTGTGTATGCTCTACCAGTACTGGTGATCTTTCTTGATTGATGAGAAGTGTGTCCAACATTCCATCCTCTAGTGCCTCAAAGAGGTTTTCACTTGAAGATACATCTTTTGTTTTTACCCTTTTATGATCTAAAGGTGCCTTTTAGTTTTACTCTATAGATTACTCATTTTTTCATTTCTATCATTTGACAGAAGTTGGACACGACTCCAAAAAGTATGCCACACAATCAAGATCAATAGTAAAACTTTCCTCATGGTCACCTAGGGATATATCACCTCCAAGTCCCATGAACTCAATAATAGTTTCATTGTTCTCAAAAATATCTAAGTGTGGAGGGCCTTGATGTTCCCGGTGTATAAGCTTAGAGTATACTAGGGAAATGGTGTCATTGTTGTCAATTTAGGATATTAGAGTTGTTGAAATGGTATTTATATAAGACTCAAATAGGGATTCATGTATTTATATGTAGGGACTTGATAAGTCTCAAATGGTTTCCAAAAGGTTTCAATCCAAGCTCATCCATCTACGGGTTTATCATGTAAGGATAGGTCGGTGAAGTTGGTAAAGACATCATTTAAGTCATAGGTGCTCGATGTTTGAGGGGTTTACCATTCATGGTCACGTGAATAAATTTCATAATGTTCTTCCTCATTCATCTCAATGTTATCATTAGCCAAAACAACCTTTACATAAGGAAACACAATACTTGTGGTTAATTCTTCCAATTTATACCCTATACCTCTATGTTTTGTATTGGGATTTGGGAGCATTGGTTATATTACTTGTTTCTTTATACCAAGGATGCTACATCCATTATAACCATATTTATGTATTATTGTATTGATTCTTTAGTACGAATGTACGTGAAGTGTTATGGACAAGGGTTCTTCATTTGTATAGATCCAATGTGATATGTCTTTATCTATGGATTATTCATTAAGTTATCCCTATCGAGTAAAGGTTTTAGGTGGTCCATCTATGACTATGTATTTTTTATTGCACTTCAATGGCTTTCTTAGTTTCTCATAGGTGTGTGGTGAGATAGGCAATTTTCCCATGCAAAAGGTATTAACATATGTCTACTCTCCCCAACCTTTATCTTGGACATTGATCTTGAGCTTGGATATAGACATGGATGGAGTGGATGAAGTGGAGAATTTTGTGAAAGTGGATGGGTCAACATAATTTGGTGGTGACAAGGTGGAAGTTTCTTGATTAATAGGATTAGTAGTCAATGCCTTTAGGTTGTTACAATATAAGAAAGGATATCTATCACCTGGGACTGTAATTTCTAACCTATTATAGGTAAAATTAAATTATTTGGGATAGGTGGATGGTATGAATTGCATGGTATGTATCCATGGATGACCAAGGAGCATATTATATTCAAACTCAAGATCAAGTACTTAGAGTGTTGTCCTATGTGTGACTGGGTTGATTTTGATAGGAAAAATGATGATACCCTTTGAAGGTTGTTCTACATTGTCATAAGATTTTATAATGATATTGTTTGAAGGGTTTAGACAACTCTTAGAGAATCTTAATATTTCAGCCAATTTGGGGGTGCAAATATTGAGACCTGCTCCACCATCTACTAAGACTCATCAGACTTTGTGTTTATTGACATAGACCTCAAGATGGAGTGGGTCATTGTGAAATGGCTTGTGGGAAGACAAACTATACTCTATGAATGTGACATGATATGTTGTGGAAAGATGCCTAACGATGGCCTAAAATACAATATTCTCTATTTAAATCAGAATGCAAGACTCTTGTAATGTGTTGTCAAGGACCGCTTTGTGATTGGGTGATAGACACAAAAAATTGAATATGGATATCTACACGAGCATTTTTTTATAATTGGTCCAAGACATTTTATTGACTAGTGGATGGGGTTTGTGATGTAGATAGAAGGCCTTAGACAGTAATCTTGGATCACTCGGTAGTAACTACACAATTAATGTTTTGACATTGGATAGTGATAACACGAACCATGTGGTCAAGGTCATGGTGGATATGATTGACAACATTAGCATTATTTTACTTTCCATACCTAGAGACTTTACCTTTTTCATGATTAAGAAGTGAATTTTTAAAGATAATATGATCATTATTTTTTCTAACTGAATTATCTTTGACCTCTTTCTCTTCCCTTTCAAGTAGATTATGGACAATATGCTTGATTGAATTCCATTTATCATCTTACATCCCTTTATGTGATGGACTTGCAAAAATCATTTTCATTATACCATGATGGCTTAAAAGGACCAAGTTCATAATGTTGCACTTATAGAAATGTGATAGCGCTAGAATGGATTGGCCATTTTAGAACCATGTCAAGTCACTCAACAAGAGGTGTAAAAGTGCATTGTGAGTTTGGTCGTATTGGTGTATATAGTTGTTTGTTAGTCACATTGGTCATTTAATTGGTATTTTAAGGGACATTGTTATTGGTATTGACCATGTTAGAAGGTGGTTCTCCTTGTAGGTGTATTATAGGTTTTGCAATATGTATAGCCTTGGCATCAATAACACCATCATTCATCACTTTTTTGTTTTGAGACCAATATTTAGATATGTCAAAAGTTTGGTTATATTGATTGGTCCTATTAGTGTCTTTGTTGATTTTGAATTTACCCTTAATGGTGAGTCCTCTTTTAGCTTTTAGACATCATTCACCAACTTTAGAAAATATATCTAAATGTTGGGAGTGTAAATCACATATTATGTTAGTTTGGTAGTTCTTAATAAACATCTAGATCTTATCCTTATTAGGAAGAGGAAATGGTTCTTTTCTAGCCATGTTTCTCCATTGTTGTAGGAATGATGCAAAGGGTTCGCCATTTTCTTGTTTGGTGTTGCATAGATCCATGATTGCGACTTATGTGATAATGTTATGATAATAGTTGGTTATGATTTTTTTTTCCAATTCACCCCATATCTATATTCCAAATGGGGGTAAGTGCACCAATATGATGGTCAGAAAAGTGGCCACATGCAAAAAAAAACTAAAATTTTCATAACTCGATCGGGTTCCTTAAATTCAAAAATGTCCTTGGCTTGGTAACACCAAGCCTAATAAATAACATAAAAAAGAAAAGAAAAAGTTTCTCAAAACTTGTGTGGGTTTTGAGGAAGAAAAAGTTTCTCATAACCCATACAGGTTATGATAAAAATTATATATTTTCAAAGCCCATGGATTTGGGCCATTTTTAATGCCAAAAACATTGAAACAATGACTTGGAGGAAGTGAAAAACCTAATAACTTGTGTGCATTCTTCTTGCAATTGTATTTTATCATCTTTTAGAGAAATTTCCAATAATGTCACCTCATCAAAAGGGTAAGAATTCATTATTTTGATTATTTTTGTTTGAATTTTAATTGAAGTAGGGTTTTTAAATTGATTTAAGTTTTTTTTATTAATTTGATGTCATATTATACAAACAATCCCCAAAAATGAAAGAGAGAACAAAAACCTCTTCATGCACAACTAAAAAAAGAAAACCATGAAAATAATGAACTTGACCAACAAGAAAACCCTCAAGGCATTGATCCACCTATGCAAAATCCTAAAAATGTTGCTCTTGAACAACCACCGCCACCCCTAAACCCTTTGCGTCCTCCAGTAGATTGTGTGCAGGCCATAGAAGCTGATCTTATCACTCACATGACATAGAAAATTACCCAAATTTATATATTAGTGAACAGGTTGAGGTCCTGTAATTAGGAGCACCACTCATCACTCATGAAAATCCAGGAAACAATGGCCAATAGAATGAATCAGGTATCTAGAGAGCTCACAAAATGGGGTTTATATAGTGATAGATGTCGTGCATTTTTTGTAGATAGATAGTCATGAGATGAGTGAAAAGAAAGAGAATACTTAAGGATGACATGTATTCTCTTTTCACCAATCATAGAACTAGTAATATGCTACTTACTACTACAAATCAATTTCCTATATATTGGTGTGTTCACACTAGGATGAAAGAAACTTTTTGGTATAGGTGGTATATGGTCTTTGACCAACCACCTTGTAAAAATTGGAGGTGGCACTATATTTTTTGAGAAAGATTTATTGTGAGTTTATCCTTAGCTTGAAGTCAAATTACTTTGACATTCGACAGTTCCAGGGTAGAGGGGGAGGCTCTGCACAGGATAGACCTAGGGATCGTAGGGTGGTAGACCCACAACATAGGAGGTGTGTAGCTCCTAGACCCATGGTTCATGTCATTTTCCCAATATCCTAAAGGATTCTATGGAGTTAGAAACTCTTCAGGTAGTTGTATCATTGACTGATGTCATTTTTGAGCATGGAACACACTTAGTTGGAGAAAAGGATAGACTAGCACCTATGGCACCTCCATCATCAAAAGATGCATCATTTGGCATGAGATATCTCATTGAAAATATGTGTGCCACCTATTAGAGTGTATTTTCTATGTAGATACTAATGTGAATGAGAATGGATTGACATCCAATTCATGTACATGTTGCAGGAGTAGATGTCATGCTTCCACTCTAGAGGATATGGCCCTCATTGATGACCTGATGAGTATCTTGTTTTCTCACGAGAAAACACTGATGTGTTTATTTCTATTTATGATATGTTATTAATTAATAACCTAAATCTTATAAAAGTAAATAATTATTTTTAGAACAATTTAAAGTGACATAAATAATATGCATTACAAGGAGAAGTAGGTGGTAGGAGTACACAATGTACTTTTCAGTCGACTCCACGGTCACGAGTAGTTTCACCACCTGAGGTAAATATTTGTAAATTTGTTAAAAATATAATAATATGTTGGTTTCAAAATATCTTTTTTAATATATAGGTATCATTACATGGTGTTTTATAGGGCTTATTAGGGGCTGAAATGTCCCAACTTGATGATATCATGCTTTTGGCCATTGACTTTGGCCTACATAGCTTTGCGGTACCATTTAGATATAGATATTTTTTACTTATATTTAATATTAATCATGTTCTTTTCCCTTATATTAATTTTGTTTCTATTAGTCTACCCCGCTTGCCTCGAGGACATCTCATGTGAGAAAGCCATCCTCCAACACTTCGAGGCAGAAAAAGAAATCCTCCCGAACACCCAAACAATAGAT
Organism: Chamaecyparis obtusa; assembly: GCA_027943335.1. Taxonomy (NCBI): domain Eukaryota; kingdom Viridiplantae; phylum Streptophyta; class Pinopsida; order Cupressales; family Cupressaceae; genus Chamaecyparis; species Chamaecyparis obtusa. Next base: position 941,852 of record BSBK01002127.1, on the reverse strand, counting down.
GGTAATTTAGTACAATTTAAATTCATTTTTTGAAATGTGTTATGATTAAACATGTATATGTAGATATTGATAAATGAACCTAATTTATTTGTTCTCTATACAAAAACAAATGTGGTTTAAAAAATTAATGAATGCACCTAATGTCAACAAGGTTTAGGACAAGGAAGATGTAGCATCTTCATATTCACTTTGGATTGTATTATTTCTTGTTCAAAATCTCTAAATCCTTCTATGAAGTTATAACATACATTATCATTTTTTATACATGAAATGGTAATAGTTGTCTTAGATTTGGCGATGTCTCCTAAGAGTATAGGAGAACTATCTTAGGCTCCAGTGTGCATTTGTTCTACATATGTTAAACATCTGTGTTTAGATATAAGTACACCCATTTTTAGTTTTTTAGAGTTTGTTAACAACTTAGGGTTTTTAACTTGTATTAATTGGCTTTTACCTATTATAGCCCCCTTTGAAACTTCCCACTGATGCTCTACCATTCCATTTCATTATAATTCCTACTTGTCAAAGATGGATTCCAACACAATAGAGGGAAGAGGTATGTTTTTCTTCTTAACTCCTTTTATCTAAGTGCACAACAGAGTTGGAACACTCTTGTTAACTCCTTTTGGATTTATATCTTGTTTGTTTGAAATCCCCACTTCCTTCCTTTATGAATATAATATCTTTTATCACTTACCATATAGGAAATGATCATAACTAATTCATTAGTGAATTTTCCTCCTACGAACATAGGATATCCATCTGAGGCTTTGGTATGCATTTTTTCTTTAGTCCATGCTTTTAAAGTTTTTTATTGTTTCTTAACATATATGTTATTAACTTGTATTAATTTTGTTTTACCTGTTACATCCCCCTTCATGACTTCCCATGGATCCTCTTCCTTTCCTCATAAGGAGTCTCGATTGTCAAATAGGAGGTCCAACACAACATAGGTAAGAGTTATGCATGTCTTCTTAGTTGAAACCCTCTTGTCAACTCATTTTGAATTTCTTTCTTGTTTGTTAGAAAGACTCGATTCCTCCCTCTATGACTATAACATCTTTTATCACTTACCATACAGGAAAAGATCATAGTTGATTTATCAGTGGTTGTGCCTCCTACCATCATAGGAGATCCATCTGAGGCTTTGGTATGGATTTTACTTTAGTCCATGCATTTTTAGTTTTTAGTGTTTCTTGACATATATGTTATTATCTTGTAATAATTTCTTTTACCTATTACAACCCCCTTCATGACTTCTCATGGATCCTCTACCTTTCCTCATAAGGAGTCACATTCTCCCATGAATGAGACCATCAAATTTACTATATAGTCCAAGTGCAAAAGAAAGAGATGAGGTAATCAACAATTCAACTGTCAACAAATTAGAATCTAGTATTTAGTTATTTTGATATTATTTAAGAAAAGATATCTTATTTAGCATTTGAATTATTCTTGTAAACCCACCTAAAGAGCCATGTAGTGCTTCGAAGAGGCTCAATTTTGATGATCCACCAAAATCATAGATATCGATAGAGATATATAGTTCTAGTTGTGGTCATTAAAGGACCAACTTATGTATATATTTTTCATTTGTATTGTATTTATCGACCTTGACATGGCACATGCCACATTTTTGTAACTATTATTGATTTGGAATCTATGCCATTTTTTGTTATGTACATGATTATGGCTCATTTTGATATATATGAAACTTGATATTCGATCCAATTTGTTCATTATGTGCATATATTTGTACTTAAAACTTAGTTATTTACAATTGAAATGTGATCAAACTTGTTCATGTGTGTATGTCTTGATACTGCAAAATATACATATTTTCAATTTAAATATGATCATACTTGTTCATTGTGTGTGTATTTATAATTTGAAATGTACATATTTAAAATTTAAATATGATTAAATTTGTTGATTACAAGTGCCTAATTAACCCTGAGATACACTTAGGGAAGTAACGCTTCTATTTGTCATTGGCATGAACCAACAATTCCATCATGTATAGTTGGGTAGGTTTACCCTAGGCATGGTCCCACCTTGTCTCTCAAAATGCCAGATCACCCGCTAGCATACCCTACCAATGACTTCTCTTATGTAACGGAGTTGGAGAAAAAATGTTTCTATTTTTCATGAGCATAAACTGACACTTCCATCACATCTAGTTGGGAAAGTTTATCCTAAGAATGGTCCCACTTTTTCTATTGGCACGCTAGAATGCTCATCGATATACCCTAGCGATGATGTCCCTTGTATAACCAATTTGTAGCAGCAATGTTTTTGTTTATCATGGGAATAACCTAGCACTTCCATCGCATCTAGTTGGACAGGTTTGCCCTAGGCATGGTCCCACTTTTCCTCTAGACACACCAAAATGCTCGTTGAAATACTCTACAAACAATGTCCCTTGTGTAACCGAGTTGGAGAAACAATTTTGTTTTCATTATGGGTACAAGATGACACTTACATCACATATAGTTGGGCATTTTTACCCTAATAATGGTCCCACTTTTCCTCTCAGCATGCCAAAACACTCACCAACATACCCTACTGATGATGTCCTTTGTATTACTAAGTTGGAGTAGAAATGTTTATGTTCATTGTGGGCACAAAATGACACTTCCATTGTGTCTAATTGGGTAGTTTTACCTTAAGAATAGTCCAAATTTTCCTGTTAGCATGCTAGAATGCTCACCAACATACCATACTGACAATGTCCCTAAGGTGCCCTAAGTGCAAAAAGTCATTGAACTTCGACATACTCTTTCTCACAAACCATGACATCTACACATGATTCATTTCAACCTATGGGGTTGTGTTATCCCCCCCTATGATTAAATGTCTCATTTTTTTTAAGACTCGAATTTGTTTTTGCAAGGTAACAACTTTTATGTTGATGTAAAAATCATCAAATTCACCTAGTCCACCTTACAGATACTTCAATCTGACATGGTTGTGAATATTCAAGAGACTCCATGGGTGAAATTAGATTGTCACTAGTGTTTACTTAGCCAACTAGAGCTAATGACATAGATGGTTCAATGCCACGATGATTGGTTTGAAAGATATGTAGTGTTGCTCCTTTCAATTGAGAAACATTGTAAGTTTTGACATAAAATGAGATTGCATTGCCAAGTTTTAAAAAAATTGAATCTCCCAAAAATGAGATAGGTTATTGAAGGTCTCCATAACATGGTCTCATAACACCTAAAATTTCATTGATACCTTGTACGAACTCTGGGATATGGGCCTCAAAATATTGTTTCCCAATGTTGCTTAGTGCACCTTAGGAGCACTTTGGTCTGGCATGGTTGTGAATGTTCAAGTGACTCCAAGGGAGAAATGAGATTTTCACTAGAATTTATGCAGCTAATTAGAGCTAATGGGATAGATGGTTTTATGCCATGGCGAGTGGTTTAAAAGATATGTAATTTTTCTTCATTCTAGTAAGAAACATTACAAGTTTTGACATAAACCAAGATTGCATTGCCAAATTAAAACAAAGTTGAATCTCCCAAAACTAAGATAGGTTATTGTAGACCTCCATAAAAAATTCTTGTGACACCTAATGCTTTTATGATACCTTAAACAAAATCCAAGATACGGGCCTCAAAAGATTGATGCCCAATGTTTCTTAATACACCTTAGGGACACTTTAGTCTAGCATGGTTGCGAACGTTCAAGAAAATCCATGGGTGAATATCACTAGTGTTTACATATCCAACCAAAGATAATGACACAAATGGTTTGATGCCATGAAGAACAGAACATTCGCCAACATACCCTACCAAGAGTGTCCCTTAGGTTCCCTAAGTGCATAAAATTGATGAACTATTCTAGGGCATTTCTCTCAATCTGAGGTACATGTGTATGATCCATCTAAAGTTACTGGATTGTGAGAGACCCCTCTACAATAGTGTATCTCAGATTTTGAAGATTCCAAGTAGTTTTTTTAGAGCAGCAATTTTTCTATTGATGCAAAAACTATCAAAGGAATTCAATAGAAAGTTGCAAGGTAGCCCAAAGCTTTGTGCATTCTTTGTGGGCATGAACCACCACCATCAACATGTCTAGTTAGGTGGGTATACCCAAGGCATGGTCTAGTTTGGCTCCCCACTCACTGTAATTCTCACTGACATACCCTAAAAATAGTTTATGTGACAAAAGCTCTTTAGTGCAAGGAATATTCTTGATGAATATGGGATTGCATTTATGTCTATTCAATATACAAAGGAAGATATAGAAAACCTAGGGTTGATGAATATGGGATTGCAACTACATCTATTCAATATGTCATGGGAGCCTATGTCAGATGATGATGATGAATAGTTACCATCTACTAGTATCTAAAGTTGTGATGGACTCTCTTTAGTGCTCTTTATTGCCACCTTTGGAAAACAAGTCTCAATCCTCATTTTACAAAGGGTAGCCATCTATAATCCAAGGTTTTAATTTAGTTGACATTAACATGAAATATGAAATTTGAAATATGACTTTAAAGATTCATAAATAACATTTTGTGCACTTTATTACATCATGCAGGGTATCAAGTTATTTTGGACATTAACATGAAATATGACTTCAACTATTTTGAGCATTAACATGAAATATGAGTTCAAATATTCATAATTACTATATGGAGGCATGAAGACAATATTTTTTCCACTTTGCAAGTAAGGAGAAATTTAATAATGATAAAATATAATGAAGATAATATTTTTTAAACTTGAATGGCATGAAGAGGATACAAATATAATGATAAGAAATTCAATATGTATTTATAATCAAATGTTACAAATTTGGGCTCTCAATATTTGCAAATCAGCCCCATGGGCTCTTTTATATATAAAATTTGGCATCTAATATGCATGATCAAACTCATTATTATTTATATATACAAAATTTTACATCTAAATATACACAGTACAACTCATTGTTGTTTTATATACAAAATTTAGTATCTAAATATGCACATTACAGCTCATTGATATTTTTATATACAAAATTTGGCATCTAAATTGTTGGCATTAAGTATGTTTGTCATTAGTAACAACACTTATTTAGACTCTATATGTTTATCAAGTAGATAGGACAGTGCTTACTAAGTTATCATTACCGAGTGATGAAATGAGCAGTGTTTACCGAGCACCAGCATGGTAAACAGGGAATTCAGTTTCTACCGAGTGACACTATATCTACCGAGTCTCTAGTATATACCAAGTTCAAAACTACAACCGAGTGGTTAGTATGGACCAAGCCTCCACTTCTACCGAGAGCATGATGATGCCGAGTATCAGAAAGTCACTGAGTTAGTTTGCAGTAACCGAGTAACTATATTTGGGCCGACTCAGTAATATTTGTGTTAGCTTGTTTAAGAGCTGAATTTTTAATTATTTTATAATTGTTTTGGATTGATATATAAACATTGTTTTGTATCATATCCAAGGTGTAAAAAGAAAGAAGTGAGAAGTCTGAAAAAGAGAAGAAAGGTAGAGATAAGAAAATTACAAAGGGCTATAGAATTATAAGGAGGAGCAAAGATATATCCATCATAAAAGGTGATCAGTACATCAAAGAATCTCAATCAACAAGTACAGTTGCAAGTAAGAGATCTACTGTTTCATCCTAATAGGTGAATCAGCTTAAAATCCTTTAACAGGGTAGACTTAATAGTCTTTGTAAAATCTCTTAACCGAGTGCATATTTCTTTGTATGTTTGTAAATCCTCTAACAAGGTGGACCTAGCAGTCCTTATTGCTCCTAACAAGGCAGATCATCAGAAGTGATCATTGTAAGCCTTAACCGGAAAACTTTATACTATAGTATTGAAGTTTTGTGGGTATCATCCCCACCCCAGTTTTACTTTCTATTTGGAAGGTTTCTGGGTCACCAAATCTCTGTGTTCAAAGTGTTATGAATGTTTTATTCTTTCTGTTAGTCATGCATGTAGTTAGCTTATTGATCTAAATGTTATTTGGAATATGGTTAAGATCTAAATTTGTTAAAAGTTTTGAAGTTACTGATTCACCCCTCCCCTCTCAGTAACTTGGCTAGTCTTGAATATTTCCAACAATTGGTATCAGAGCTTTGTGGTTCTCAGGATAAAGTTTGACAGCTTGAGAAAAGATTTAGGACAATGGAGATATTTAGACTTAACAAAGTAATTGAGAATGAAAAGCTAGATCTAGAAATGGCCATAGCTCAACTCAAGGAAGCAAAAGAGCATCTTTTTCAATCCCTAAAAAGAAGGAAGGAACTTGCAAATTAGATGAATGACCACCAGTATGTTGAAGAAAAGATTGAAGACCTTTTCCCTTCAAGTAGCTCAGATGAGGTAAATAATGCAATCAAAGAACTTCTAGAAAAGAATGGATCTCTGCAAGAAGAAGTAAGAAAATTGAAAAGAGAATACGAAATTCAGTCAACAAGATTCCATGAAATCTTAGAACAAAGAAACAAGATGAAAGATGAAATAGATGGAAAGAAGAATGAAATCCAGAATCAAACTCTTCAGCTAGAAAACCTTATTGATCAAGTCTCCAATGCAAATGAAGAAATCTTGACTCTAAGATCAGAAAATGAAAATATAAGAGAGGAGTTGAGATCTGAAAAGCAAATCAATTTAAGATTGGTGAATGACCTAGACACTGAAAGGAAAATCAATGAGAGAAAGTTGAAATCTCAAGAAGATATAAATCAGGTGTATGAACGAAACCTTCATAAGCAAAAAGGAAAAGCAAGACTTGGATACAAAGAGAAAGGTGAATCCTCCAAACAAGGTACTCAAAAGAATCAGAAACCCACTTGTAATCACTGTGGAAAAATTGGTCATACTTCAAACAAATGTTGGAGCAATGGAAAAGCACAATTCAATGGAAAATGCTACAATTGCAATTAGCATGGTCATAAAGAAAATGAATGCAAGGAGAAACCAAGATTTAAAGGCAAATGTCACAAATGTAACAAGCAAGGTCACAAGGCATCAGAATGCAGAACTAAAACACCCAATCCAGCAGAACAGATTGTGAAAGCAATATTTGGTTGGGATTACAACACTTGGTGTAGGTGTCATTACTATGGAGAATATGGACACATTGGCATGAATTATGTAAGACATCACTTGAGAAAAAGGGAAACTACCATAAGATGTTATAAATGCACGAAGCTTGGTCACATAGCTAAAAATTGCATGAATTCAGGCAAAGTTGAAGATGAAAAGAAAGCAAAAATAGATAGCATCAGGAAGCAGATGAGACAACAGTGGATTCCTAAACCTACCGAGAAAACCAATCCAAGTAATGAAGTCACTCATGAAGAGGGTGGCTCTATCAATTCTAACTAAGTCTCCAAGAAAGCACTAGAGCTGTATCTTCATAGACATATTCCAAAATAGTTCCAAAATTGAAAGGAAGAAAGATCCAAATTAGTATGCAAGATACAATAGGATCACAAGAAGGTCGGTATCAGTTATCACTGAGCAAGGTTGGGAGTAACCTAATTTCATATGGTTACTGAGTAAGGATGAAGCAGTATGAATTCATATGTTCTCCAAGTTGCGAAATCTTCACCGAGCAATTAATGCATAGTGGATGACAGTCTATCAAGTTCAATACCCTAATTCCTAGGGAGCATTAATGACAAAATTTTAACAAAAAGCATGAAATCAAGTTCATTCTTCACCGCGAATATCAGCATATTGAGCAGAGAAATTTCTCGTGCGATCAAGCGATTCGAAGCAAAATTTTACAACAGAAATTTCTTCGAAGAATTTTTCTTTTTCTATCGAGCTACCATGGCATCATCCAGCACCAAAGTAAAGAAAGGTTCAAAAATGTTAGTTCAAGGAGGATGGAAAGTGCCAGATTTCAAACTCATGCCCGCGATTGTAGAAACCCTAGACGTGAGTGGAGCTCAATCTTAGATTCCTCCAAAGGTACTTCTTGTAAATGACATTTGCAGTCATTTTAAAGGTACAATTCAAGAGCTTGGAAGCCTAGAGATAGATGTTGTTCATGATGAACTATGCATTGATGGTATTCTCAAACTAGAACATAAACATTTGGAAGATAAGGGTTTGACACATATCACCCACTCGCCTCAGAGTTTCTAGATAAAATGGATTAGATATATCCTAAGCCGAGTGCATGAAGGTAAAATTTGGCTTGAGCAACTAGTGGAAATAATAGAGACGATGATTCATCGAATCACTGGTCTTCCCATGCTTGCCAAGGCTAAATCTACAAAAACCCTAGGTCAGGTAGAGCTGGAAAAGAAAACCCTAGCCAAATGGGATGGTAGAGGTATGAGAATAAACAATATTACTGATGCAGAACTAAAATTTGGCACATATGTCATAGCTCACAAGATATACAGTTCAAGTTGATAGAATAGTGTTCCATGTGAAGTAGTTGACCTACCCTATAAAATTGTGAAGAAAAATCTGACATTTGACCTAGCAGATTTATTATTGAAATAGTTCAACAAGAATATGGAGAGCATCCAAACCTCAAAGAACAATCCATGTAAGTTTGGCTCACTATTGGTTTGTTTATTTTTCTATGCTCAAAAGTTTTTCCCATCAAAAGGCATGGTAAAATGGAGAAAGGATGTGCCTGTTCTTTATCAGATAAATGAGTACATTATAGAAATGGGTGAGAATTTTGCAAGCATAATGGATAACTATTTTGAATCTTTTAAAGAAAAGATGAATAACAGATTCTGGATTCCACAAAAGTTGGTGGAAGATTATAAAGATGATATTTGTTTCATGGTTGATTGTGATAGAGTATACATTCAGGTAGTAAGGCCTAGGATTGTATGGGTGAAACCTCTTCCTTATGAGGTAAACATTGATGAGACAAAGGATATAATTGAAGCCCTAGTAAATCAACCTGTTGATCCAAAGGCTCCATACTTTGGAACATATGATGAAGCTAAGGTAAGAATTGAGCTAAGCATAAAACTTCCACAAGCGGTTAACAAAGGTAGAAAGAGGATGGCCAAGATGCAATCTAGCACACCTCTAATGTTAACCGAGGGAAAAGGAGAGGACATTGAAGAAGAAGAAGAAAAGATGAGAATGAAGAAGAACAAGTACCTGTGAAGAAGAAAGGGAAGGTGACAATCACTAAGACACCAAAACAATTTACTGCAGTCTTCTCAAGAAAAACAAGGGGCAAGGTAGGTAAAGTCAATGATGATATAGTACTCAAAAGGCCTCCTCCCTCACTTGAACAAAAGATTAAGGATTTGAAAGAAGGATCTAGAATTTCAAATTTCAAATCTCTCAAATATGAAATTAGATCAGAGGCAGGGCAGCAGGAAATTGAAGATGTTGTTATTGAGAAAATGGGAAAATGGAAGTACTCACCTGATGATATGGCTTCTCAAATTCTAGGTGTTCTATTGGATAAAGTCAAGTTGAAATGGTCCAATGCAAGACAAACTGTCAAGGACATATATGCTCAAACCTTAAGAAAATTGATGCCAAGTTTGAAAAATGATGAAATAAATAAGGCATTGATAGAAAATGAGCGCAAGATGACACTAAAATTCAATAGTTGTTTGATTTTGATCAAAGATATAGAGTCAGTTGTGAAGAGTGCAAATTTTACTTGGAAAAACATCTATCATCTTCACAAACTGAGTGTTGAAACCGTGATAATAAAAGATATTGAAGATGACAGTGATGAAGAAGAAGAAGAAGTAGTTCAGATTGATAATGTTGAGATAGAAGAAGCCACCGAGGAAGCTAAGAAGAATGTTGAGGAAGATGATCCAATTTAGATAGCTACAGAGGTGATTGCCTCACTTCCTCACTCTCCAATGAAGATTGCTACATCTAGCCCAGAGATAATTCCAAGTGTGATTGTGACAACACCTGCAAATGCATCAAATGTCCAATCATCACTAACATAGCTCAATGTATCAATGATAGAAGTGGCTACCACTTCATCTACCGAGCTTTAGCCTCCTTCTTCCACCGAGTTGTAGTCTCTAGTGCCATCTTCAGTACCTTCTTTAGTTTTGAATTTTTTAGCAGCAAGTACTTCAATTTTGAATACCTCAGTAAGTACTTTAGATTCTACAGTTGTAAATACTTCAATTTTTGGTTTATCAAGTATTCTAGTTAGCATTCCATCAGTTAGAAGTTTATCATTTTTCACTACAAATCCTACTGTGTCTACAATAATTTCTACTACAAAGGCAATAAGTATAAAGACTTAACCGAGTACAAAATTTTTGAGTAAGAATACAGAAGAGGACATAGATTTAGATGAGGAGATAGAAATTCCACAATTAGATTTTGCAAATCTTTTAGCAGACCAAATGCAAATAGTTGGTGAACTCCTCTAGAAGAAAGCAAAGTAGAAGAAACTAAAAGAAGAAAGAGATAAGGAATATAAGATCATTGAGGATGCCAAGAATATTTTGACAAAAGCAATAGGTGTTGAAGTTAATTCCTCTCAACACATTTTGTTACAGTTGGCAGAGGCAGTAAACAAGTTCAATGAGGATTCTTCTGGATCAGATAAGTTGCTTGAGAAGGCTAAGAAGAAGTTTGAAAATAAAGTGCTTGAGCACATTGCTCAGCAAATAGTTATCAATCAGGTAGGGTTATCTTCATTTTTGACTAGCATTGAGTCCTCCTATTCCAAGGTAACATCATTTTTTGTCAAAGTATGTAATGTTGCCGAGTTCTCAAAGGAGATTAAAGACAAAATAAATAAGATTGATGAAGATCTGAAGATTAGTGCATAGAAGTTGCAACTTGAACCTAGTTCAAGCTCTGCACATCATATGACAGTCAGATTCCTATCTGATAAGCAGTCAAAGTTATTGAGAGAAGATGCAAGGATCACGTCAACATTAACAGATATTCAGAACATGATCCTTCCCATCATGGATACAATGCAGAACCATATTGCACACTCAAAAACATTGATCCATGACAATCAGTTTTAAATTGCAAATCACATGATTGAACTCTCTGCAGAAGTCCAAATTGCACTCCATATGTGCAAGATTCTGCAAGAAAATTGGGATAGAACTCTAGCATTAATAAGTAAGGTACATTCTAATTTTCTCTCACACTTTGGCATCTTTGTGTAAAATATTTGTATATACACCTTTGGCATTATTGTCAAAAAGGGGGAGAAAGTATATAAGATATGTAAGATATGAAAGGGGGAGAAAGTATATGAGAGAAATAGGAAATATAAGTATGAGGTGAAATAAGATATTTGTATATATACTGTATGTTGGAGACATGAAATGTATATACAATAGTATGACAAAGATAAATTTTTGAAAAATCAAAAATAGATTTAGCATGATTTTTTGGGAAATAAGTGTTTTTGTCACTAATTCCAAAGGGGGAGATTGTTGGCATTAAGTATGTTTGTCATTAGTAACAACACTTATTCAGACTCTATATGTTTACCGAGCAGACAGGACAGTGTTTACCGAGCAGACAGGATAGTGTTTACCGAGTAGATATGATAGTGCTTACCGAGTTATCATTACTGAGTGATGAAATGAGTAGTGTTTACCAAGTGCCAGCATGGTAAATAGGGAATTTAGTTTCTATCGAGTGACACTATATCTACCGAGTCTCCAGTATATACCAAGTTTGAAACTACAATCGAGTGGTTAGTATGGACCAAGCCTCCACTTCTACTGAGAGCATGATGATGTCGAGTAACGTAGTGGATGCTAAGTATTAGAAAATCACCGAGTTAGTTTGCAGTAACTGAGTAACTATATTTGGGCTGACTCAGTAATATTTGTGTTAGCTTGTTTGAGAGCTGACTTTGTAATTATTTTATAATTGTTTTGGATTGATATATAAACATTGTTTTGTATCATATCCAAGGTGTAAAAAAGAAGAAGCGAGAAGTGTGAAAAAGAGAAGAAAGGCAGAGATAAGCAAATTACACAGGGCTATAGTAGTATAAGGAGTAGCAAAGATATATCCATCATAGAAGGTGATCGGTACATCAAAGAATCTCAATCAGCAAGTATATTTGCAAGTAAGAGATTTACTGTTTCATCCTAATAGGTGAATCAACTTAAAATCCTTTAACAGGGTAGACTTAACAGTCTTTGTAAAATCTCTTAACCGAGTGCATATTTCTTTGTATGTTTGTAAATCCTCTAACAAGGTGGACCTAGCAGTCCTTATTGCTCCTAACAGGGCAGATCATCAAAAGTGATCATTGTAAGCCTTAACCAGCAAACTTTATACTGCAGTATTGAAGTTTTGTGGGTATCATCCCCACCCCAGTTTTACTTTCTATTTGGAAGGTTTCTGGGTCACCAAATCTCTGTGTTCAAAGTGTTATGAATGTTTTATTCTTTCTGTTACTCATGCATGCAGTTAGCTTATTGATCTAAATGTTATTTGGAATATGGTTAAGATCTAAATTTGTTAAAAGTTTTGAAGTTACTGATTCACCCCTCCCCTCTCAGTAACTTGGCTAGTCTTGAATATTTCCAACACTAAATATGCACATTATAACTCATATGCACATAGAGCGCCTCCAAAAAAATGAAGTTACAACATTTCACAAAAGATATATACATGATTGGACCAAAATTATTCTACCATATTGTAGAATTATTCTTCTAGATGGCCCAAAATAAATCAAGTGAACCTTTTGGATCATCTCTAACCCTTAGTGTCTCAAGTATTGTCTCGTGGTCAGATTTACAAACTTTCCACAAATTATTGTTAAGAGGTCTACCATGATATTCAATCAATTGAATATTTGTTGCAAAGATAAGGTTTGAGTAATGAAGAATATGTCAATGTGTCTCAAAGTCCTCAAACAACCAAGTATTAGAATTTTTGATAGGGTACCTACATTTTATAGAAGGATAAGTTAATGCCAAAATCAATGCAATGTTTACTAAAATGAGTTGAAGAGGTCTCAATACAACTCAACACAAAAATGGTACATTCTAATCCATGTCCCTATCAAAACAATAGATCCTATTGGGTACTCAATACCGTCTCCATCAATTACTATAGTTGTCAATTTATTTTTGGCCTCAATATAACGACACAAAAAGTAATATGTTCCTTCTTCATTGTTCTCATCTGCACAAAAGGCCCCATTTGGTTGCAAGAATTAGAAAATGTTGAATTTTCTCTAATGCTAGAAATGGTCAAATAAGGAATTTCATATTCTGATTTCTTATTTTTGGAATATAGTTTGATTCGTTTGGTTAACCTGGAAGATGAACAAGAAGATGCATTTTCTTTGTTTGGTACCACATTTTTGGAATTGGAATTAGAATTTGATTAAGGTTTTTTTTTTTAAAACTTTAATATTTTTTAATTTAATATAAAAAAAATTCAATTTTTTAATTTTTAATTATCATTTTATTTTTTAATATTTTAACATAGAAAATCATAAACAAAGATATTGTTAGGATTAACAGTCCACAATACAACTGAGAGGGGGGGTGAATCAGTTGTATAATAGAATATTAAACTTAAAATTTTAAGCTTATTAATATCAGATCCAATGAACACAGTGAATACCAACACAACAACAAAATATTTTGGTTACGGGGAAACCTTGTTAAAGGTAAAAACCCCAGTGGGAATTGGCACCCACTAATGATGTACTAAGAGTATAGTAATCCTTATTAAAAAATATAGCCCTGTTAGGAGCTTGTTGAAACATTACAGTACATAGTCCTTGTTAGAGGATAGACCCTGCTAGGAGTCAAGAATAAGGAGGGCTCAATGCCCAAGGCTCACTACTCAAAGAAGGTTAAGTCCACCTTCTAAACTCGCTAGTTCACAACAAGTGTATATGAGAAATACACAATCTTTTGAACTATTTGCTAGAAACTGTCTTTACTTGATCAATTTCAATAAAGTCCACCAACAATCCTCTACTCTACATTCAGTAGACACAAGTTCACAACCTTCTTCTATCACATATATCCATCCATACCTTTTCCAAAGAAAAGACCTTACATTTATACCTTATTACATTTTACCAAGATCAGGTCAGCCCATAAGGCTTTCCTAATTACAAATATTTACATAAGCCCTTGCTAAGATACACATGGTATCTAAAACAAGTTTACAATGATTTATTTAAAACAATTAAGGACCGACATCCTTGAATTAAACTTGTCAAACAAAACACATGCTTCATTTCCTGAGTCGACTTCAGAATAAGCCATTGCCAAAGCACACGCTCTAGATGACATCACCAATCATTTTGTACCTTGCATTGACCAATGAACATTCTTTAGTACATCTTCCATCATCCTTCAAGATCACATACCTTGAATCCAATCCATTTGAAAGCTATACCAAAAACTTAGAGACTAACTCTGTCAATTCTCACCGTCACAATCCAGTGACTAGTCTTTACCAAAACAGTTTTAACTTTCTTAATATGTATCCATTAATGATGCAATCTCAGATATAAGATCAAAACATCCATCTGAACTCTCATCTAACTTTGTAGCATCTGAAACATCCGTACGACTTCTGTACACTGTGATTACTAGTCTCATTCCTTCATAGAAGCATATGTTGACATCAGTGAAAAAACACAAATGACAACAATATGAGTGCCCATTTAGTAATGTAGTGATTAAATATATTAAATATCTCAATCACCACCCATGCATTAGCAATATCCAATAATCTTCCCCTTTGGCATTGATGTCAACATAAGGGAAAATCTTATCCCAAAGTTATATCAACCCAAAAGTCCTTCAACTGAACAATCATCCCCAATCAATGAGGATTTTCTCATTTTGTCATAGCATTACTCCCCCTTTGACAACAATGGAAAAGGGTGCCAACCACCTTCACATCTAAACATACTTCCATGATCACTCCCCCTGAGGAGTAGATCCCTACATCTAGTCCAGAAAATGATGAGGCTCTGAAAACTTCTGGACTGATGCATCTCTATATCATTTAGTTCTAACTAGGAGGGGCCTGAACCCCTAGCATACCTTTGAGATATTCAAAGGTATCTTTCGGTAGTGGCTTTGTGAAGATGTCTACAATCTTCTCTTTTGTACTGATATATTCTAATTTGATTTCCTTTTGTGCCACCTTGTCTCTCAAGAAGTGATACTTGATAGAAATGTGTTTAGTTTTAGAATGCATCATTAGATTCTTTGACATATTTACTACACTAGTGTTGTCACAATGAATAACCACAGGCTCTTCAAAAGTTATCCCAATGTCTGTTAGCATTTGTTTCATCCAAATAATCTGAGTGCAATTTATAGCAGTAGCAACATATTTTGATTCAGCAATAGATTGTGCTATACAATCTTGTTTCTTACTTAGCCAAGAAACCAACTTTTTCCCAAGGAAAAATGCACCACCACTTGTACTTTTTTTGTCATCAATATTTCCTACCCAATCAACATCAGTATAAGCATGAAGTTCAAAGCTATCATTCTTGTCATACCATAAACCATAGTTTATGGTTCCTCTGAGATACCTTAGTATCCTTTAGCAGTAGCTAGATAATTTTCTTTGGGTTCTACATGATATCTAGCAACAATTCCAACAACATTAGCAATATCTGGTCTAGTGTGAGTTAGATATTGTAATCCTCCAACCACTAATCTATACAAAGTCTAAAAAACACTGTTTGATTCATCATCAATTGTTATCTTGTTTCTAGTTACCATAGGTGTTCCTACCGGTTTACAATCTTCCATACCAAATTTCTTGAGTAATTCTTTGAGATACTTGGCTTGAGAAATGAAAATACCATTCTCAGTCTGAGTTATTTGTAGTCCAAGGAAAAATTTCATTTCACCTATCATAGACATTTCTAATTCACTTTCCATTTCTTTATCAAATTTCTTACATAGATCATCATTACCTCCAAAGATAATGTCATCCACAAATACTTCTACTATTAGGATTCCATCTTTAGTAGTTCTCAAATACAAATTGCTATCTGCATTACCTTTTCTGAATCCAAGCCCAAGTAGATACTTTTCCAACCTTGCATACCAAGCCCTAGGAGCTTGCTTCAGCCCATACATGGCTTTCTTCAATTTGCACACCATGTCTTTGTCTTCGCATAGAGGAAATCCATCTGGTTGTTCTATGTATACTTCTTCTTCAAGATCTCCATTCAAAAAAGTAGATTTGACATCCATTTGATACACTTTGAAGTTTTTATGTGCAACATAAGATAGGAATAATCTTACTGCCTCTATTCTAGCAATAGGAGAAAATGTTTCTTCAAAGTCTATGCCTTCTTGCTATGAGTATCCTTTACACACTAGTCTTGCTTTGTTCCTTACAACTGTTCCTTCTTCATCCATTTTGTTTCTGAAGACCCATTTTATTCCTATAACATTTTTATTTTTAGGTCTTGGAACCAATTCCCAAGTTTTATTTTTCTTTATCTGATCCAATTCTTCTTTCATGGAATTAATTCAAGATTCATCTTTAAAGGCTTCATCTATATTCTTTGGGTCAACTTGAGAAATTAAACAAATTTCTTCTCTAACTTTAGATCTAGTTAGTACTCCCTAACTGGTATTACCAATAATTTGATTTTAAGGATGGTTATTTTTTACATACCTTGGAGTTTTAGGAGTTTCAATAGTATTTCTTATTTCACTTTCTTCCTCAACAAGTTCTTCTTCTTCTTTGGTAGCATATTCTTTCACTTCTGATATTTGATTTTTGTCATACATTCTTTCTTGTATATGAAATTTCTCATCTATTCTTACATTATTACTTTCAACCATCTTTCTTAATCTTAGATTGAAACATTTTTATGCCTTGATTTTGACAGAGTATCCAACGAAGCTACCTTCATCACTTCTTGCATCAAATTTTCCTATCTCATCATCCCTCTTCATGTAACATTTTCTACCAAAAATTCTAAAATATTTTATAGTAGGAGTGTGATCAATGTTAGAGTAGTCATATTATAGCTAATAATTAATTTATTTAATTATTAGTCTATTATTCTCTACACTTAAGTTAGACTTAGGCATCTTATTATTCTTTAGGGTTTTCACCTTTAGGGTTTCGGTATCCTTTATAAGGATTCACCGCTTTGTAATTCATAAGGAGATTGTATTATTTTCATCATTGTTAATAGAAGATTATTTTCTTGCAACATGGTTTTGCAGTCTCTGGCCTATTGGCCGCCATAGCTTTCTGTCTCTCTTCTGTCTTCATTCTTGTAGCAGTCTTTGCATGCAGGTGTTCTTGGGAAGATTTGATGCTTACCTAATCTAACATGGTATCAGAGCCATCTTGCTGCTCGCTGTTCGTGTTTTGTTGAAGTGTTTCAGAAGCAGGAGTTTTTCAAGGGTTTCAAGAGTTTTTTTTGTGGATTTGGGGGGGAGGCAAAATTTGGCTCACCTTGGGCAAAAACGGACACCACCATTGTGTCCGGAAGGCCCAAGAACCCCTAAATCCATATAAAACTTGTCCATTTTGGACACAGTGGCATCAGAGGCAAAATTTTTTTGCATACCAGGGCCGTACGGCCCTGGCACGCACTCCGAGATGGCGATTTTTCAAAAAAATTATTAAAATTTTTTTTTACGGGGCGGCCTCCCGGGCTCCACCTCACGGCCTCCACCGAGCCGCTAGCAGCTGGCTCCTCCGCCGCCCCGCTGGCCTCCTCCGCCGGCCTCGCTCCGCGGCCCGCTCAGCCGCCGCCTGGCCCAGCCGCCACCCCCGGCTCCGCCTGCGCCCGCTGCCCGCCAGCCCAGCTCCGCTCGCCCGCGGCCCCGCCGTCCTCTGTCGCCCACTGTCCGACGGCCCTCTGCTCCGCTCCGCCGGCCGCCCTCTGCTCCGCTCCGCCGGCCGCCCGACGGGGTTTTTAAGCCCTGCGGGCCCTAGGGGAGGTCACATGGGTGACCGGGAGCTCTAGCTCCAGCCCCCTGCGCGCGCCATGCGCCCAGGGGCTTTGCATTTCCAGCCCCAGGGGCTTTAAATATTTTTTTGAAGCCTTTTTAGGGTACGGCCTAGGCCTTTTTTGCAATATCTTGAGCATACGGAGGTCTTTTTTTGACTTCTTTATATCGCCGGAAAGCTCTTTCCGAGCTCTTTCTGATTATGGAGGTTAGAATTTTTGGATCTTCTGTTTTGACAGTGTTTTTTTCTGTCAAAGGTGATGTTTACTTTTTACCTTTCGAGAGCCATATCTCGCTCATCCGGACTCATTTTTGGGCTCACCTTATATCGTCAGAAAGCTGGTTCAGTGTGCTATTCAGTGGCAGAGGTTATTTTTCCAGATTCTGCTCTAGGTTTTCACTCCTCTGAGTTATGCAGTTTATGCCCTCTGGTGGTGTGCTTGGTTCTACAGGTCCGGGGATCTCTTCTTCTGAGTTCATAGCTCACTCTTCTTTCTGACTTCTGAGCTTGCATGCTCTTTCTGATGTATCTTTGTTCTGTAAACGCACTAAGATAAAGTGCCCTCTTCTGCATTTCTGGGATCTTTTTCACCTGGTTCAGTTTTAGTATTCGCACTCAGTTATAAAGTGCCATGGGGGGATTCTGATGCATTTGCCACTATAGGCGCATCCACTTTTGTCAAGTGAGCGTACCTTCCATGACATTAGCCCATGTAGACTATGTCTATGACACCGCCCTTTATCTTGTGTGTGTGCTTCTGTTGCACTGTTGGTGTTCCTGGTTCTTCTTCTGCAGCTGTTTCTGGCATCGCATTTCAGTGTTCCTGTCACCTCTCCCAATTCAGCATTATGGGGGGGTTCACCTGTTGGTTCTATTGCTTCCTGGTTCGATTGATCAGCTCTTCAGACACTTGTCTTCTCTACCTGATCATGCACTTCAGTGGGGGTTCCAGCAGTATCTTCTGACAGAGTTTTCAGACATGCTTCGGAGGAGCTTCTTGCTCTTTTCTTGTTCCTTTCTCTGGGACATCTTTTGCTTTATGTCTTGGGTACCTGATCAGGCCTTGTTGTCGGGACCCATAGCTCTTTCATGCATTTTTGTTTTCATGCATCTTTTAGTCCTTAGTTGTTTAGCTTCTCCCTAAGTTACACTTAAGGGGGGGTGTTAGAGTAGTCATATTATAGCTAATAATTAATTTATTTAATTATTAGTCTATTATTCTCTACACTTAAGTTAGACTTAGGCATCTTATTATTCTTTAGGGTTTTCACCTTTAGGGTTTCGGTATCCTTTATAAGGATTCACCGCTTTGTAATTCATAAGGAGATTGTATTATTTTCATCATTGTTAATAGAAGATTATTTTCTTGCAACATGGTTTTGTAGTCTCTGGCCTATTGGCCGCCATAGCTTTCTGTCTCTCTTCTGTCTTCATTCTTGTAGCAGTCTTTGCATGCAGGTGTTCTTGGGAAGATTTGATGCTTATCAAATCTAACACCTTGGGCACTAGATTTGATTTGACCATGTTAGATTTGATAAGCATCAAATCTTCCCAAGAACACCTGCATGCAAAGACTGCTACAAGAATGAAGACAGAAGAGAGACAGAAAGCTATGGCGGCCAATAGGCCAGAGAATGCAAAACCATGTTGCAAGAAAATAATCTTCTATTAACAATGATGAAAATAATACAATCTCCTTATGAATTACAAAGAGGGAATCCTTATAAAAGGATACCAAAACCCTAAAGGTGAAAACCCTAAAGAATAATGAGATGCCTAAGTCTAACTTAAGTGTAGAGAATAATAGACTAATAATTAAATAAATTAATTATTAGCTATAATATGACTACTCTAACACCCCCCCTTAAGTGTAACTTAGGGAGAAGCTAAACAACTAAGGACTAAAAGATGCATGAAAACAAAAATGCATGAAAGAGCTATGGGTCCCGGCAACAAGGCCTGATCAGGAACCCAAAACATAAAGCAAAAGATGTCCCAGAGAAAGGAACAAGAAGAGAGCAAGAAGCTCCTCCGAAGCATGTCTGAAAACTCTGTCAGAAGATACTGCTGGAACCCCCACTGAAGTGCATGACCAGGTAGAGAAGACAAGTGTCTGAAGAGCTGATCAATCGAACCAGGAAGCAATAGAACCAACAGGTGAACCCCCCCATAATGTTGAACTAGGAGAGGTGACAGGAACACTGAAATGCGATGCCAAAAATAGCTGCAGAAGAAGAACCAGGAACACCAACAGTGCAACAGAAGCACACACACAGGATAAAAGGCAGTGTCATAGACACAGTCTACATGGGCTAATTTCATGGAAGGTACGCTCACTTGACAAGAGTGGATGCGCCTATAGTGGAAAATGCATCAGAATCCCCCCATGGCACTTTATAACTGAGTGCGAATACTAAAACTGAACCAGGTGAAAAAGATCTCAGAAATGCAGAAGAGGGCACTTTATCTTAGTGCGTTTACAGAACAAAGATACATCAGAAAGAGCATGCAAGCTCAGAAGTCAGAAAGAAGAGTGCACTAAGAAACCAGAAGAAGAGATCCCCGGACCTGTAGAACCAAGCAAACCACCAGAGGGCATAAACTGCATAACTCGGAGGAGTGAAAACCTGGAGTAGAATCTGGAAGAAATACCTCTGCCACTAAATAGTACATAGAATCAGCTTTCCGACGATATCTCATTTGCCAAAAAAGGAGTTCGGATGAGCCAGATATGACTCCCGGAAGGCAAAAAGAGATATCAGACTTCAACAGCAAAAAATACTGTTGAAATAGTGGAACCAAAAACCCTAACCTCTACCATCGAAAATTTCTCAGAAAGAGCTTTCCGACGATATATGGAAGTCAGAAAAAGACCCCCGTATACTCCCTGTAGAGCGAAAAAAGCCCAGTACCCCTAAAATTGCCAAAAAAGGCTTACAAAATGCCCCAGGAGCTAAAAAAATAGGCCCCCGGGCGCATGGAGCGCTCCGGGGGCTGAGACGCAGCCCTTGGTCGGTCATATAACTGCGCGGCTGTGTATATGAGCCCGCGGGGGCTGAAACAGGCCGCCACCGGCGGCGGGGGCCAGCGGAGCGGCGGTGGGCCGGGCGGAGCCTGCAGAGCGGAGCGGGGGCGCGGGCCAGCGGAGCAGAGTGGAGGGCGGCGGGTGCGGGCAGAGCGGGGGCCGATGGAGCGAAGGCCGCGGAGGGCGGCGGCGGCACGGGCGCGGGCGCGAGTGCGGGCGGCGGGGCCGAGGGCGGCGGAGGCCGCAGAGAGGTGGCGCGGTGGCCGCTGGTGGCGCGGCGGAGGAGCGCGGTGGCTTGCAGCTGCTAGCGGCTCGGCGGAGGCCGCGGGGTGGCGCCCGGGTGGCCACTGGGTGGCACCCGGGAGGCTGCCCCGTAAAAAAAATTTTAATAATTTTTTTGAAAAATCGCCATCTCGGAGTGCGTGCCAGGGCCGTACGGCCCTCGTATGCAAATTTTTTTTGCCTCTGATGCCACTGTGTCCAAAATGGACAAGTTTTATATGGATTTAGGGGTTCTTGGGCCTTCCGGACATAATGGTGGTGTCCGTTTTTGCCCAAGGTGAGCCAAATTTTGGCTCCCCCCAGATCCACAAAAAAAACTCCTGAAACCCTTGAAAAACTCCTGCTTCTGAAACACTTCAACAAAACACGAACAGCGAGCAGCAAGATGGCTCTGATAAGCATCAAATCAAATCTAGTGCCCAAGGCTTTAGATTTGATAAGCATCAAATCTTCCCAAGAACACCTGCATGCAAAGATTGTGATCAAACCATAGCTCATAGGGAGTCTTACTTGTGCCATCTCTGATTTGAATTTGGTTTAATGTGTACATTGTTGTTCCAACAGCCTCTCTCCAATGCACATGAGATACATTTCCTTCAATCATCATTGTCCTGGTAGCATCAAGTATAGTTCTATTTCTTCACTCTACTATTCCATTTTGTTGTGGAGTCCTGGGAGTAGATGTTTGTATTTTTATTCCATGCTCTTCATAGTATAAGTTAAATTGATCTGATGTAAACTCTCCACCTCTGTCTGATCTTAAACACTTTATTTTCAATCTTGATTCATTTTCTACTTTTGCTTTGAACAGCTTGAATTTGTCAAATGCTTCTAATTTCTATTTCAAATAAGTAACCCATATCATTCTAGAAAAATCATCAACAAAGAGTATGAAATACCTTTCACCATAGTATGACTTTATTCTTGTAGGCCCACATAGATTTGTATGTATCAGATCTAACTTTCCTTTTGATGTAAATGCTTTGCTTTTATGACTGTTTTTAGTTTTCTTTCCCATAACACATTCTCTGCATACAGTGTTAGAAGGTTTTACAATCTTTGGTATATCTCTTACTACATTAGTCATACTTGCTTTTACAATGTTATCAAAGTTAACATGACAAAATCTTCTATGCCACAACCAACTATCATCTACCTTTGAAACAAAACAAGAGGCTCCAGATGTGTTTAGTTCAAATACATTACCTCTACATCTTGAACTAGTAGCAATCAGTTTTCCTTCCTTACTTTTGATAAGTCACTTACCATCAGCAAAACTTAACTAAAAGTTTTTATCCATCAATCATCCAACACTTAAAAAGTTATGTTTTAGTCCCTCAACAAGTAGTACATTGTCTGTATTAGTCTTTCCATCCAGAGTGATGGATCCTATTCCTATGATGGATTTTGGGAGATTGTCCCCAAATCTTACAACACCTCCATCATAGTTAACTAATTTAACTAATTTATTCTTATCACCAGTCATGTGATGAGAACATCCACTGTCAATTATCCATTTAGTTTTCTTGTCAACATGAGATACTAAAGCTTTTTCCTCATGAACATGTTCATCTTTAATAGAAACAAATCCAATCTCTTCATAGTCTAAATCATCATCATCATCATCAGAGATTCCTTCACTAGCATAATAACATTTTTTATCTCTTCTAATCTTTGTATAATTAGGTTTATATTTAGGAACTCTTGTAGGACATCTAGATGCAAAATGACCTACCTTATTGCATGAAAAACATTTCAAGAGTAATTTTCCTTAAAATTTTCCCTTACCTCTTTTCTCTCTTCTGGCTATTAGTGCAATAATTTCTACCATCTTCTTTTCTTCTTCCATTATCTTTTCCCATTCCTCAGCATACTCACCAAGCTCTTCTCTCAAATCTTATTTTCTTATGCTTGGAAGTGCAGATGCTTTCTTGTGTGCGGATGCCCTGAATGTAGATTCAACTTTAGGAGTAGCTTCTCCCAATTCTGTAGCTTCAAAAGTGGTTAGCTTTGCAATCAACATCTCTCTACTAAAGTTAGGAGTCGGGGGTATAGTTTCTTGAATAGACATTGCCTTGAATTTGTAAGTAGGAGTTAGAGATATGAGAATCTTCATAATGACTTCTTCTTCATCATAAGTACCTCCACAATTTCTGATTCCAACTACAGCTTTTGTAACCCTTTGAACATAGGCTCTAATGCTTTCATCTTCATTCATTTGTAGCTTCTCCATCTTTGATTTACAGTTCTGTAATTTTTCTTGTTTGGTATATTTGTCTCCTTCATAGAGTGCCTCTAGTCTATTCCAAATATCATGTGCCAAATCTAGATCTTTAATTTCAGTGAACTCACCCTCAGATAGTGCACTGATTAATTATTCTCTTGTGACCATGTTGCATGAAAATAGTTTCTTTTCATCATCAGTGGTTGACCCTAAGTCATTCTCAGCATTCAAAGTTTCCTTCTTCCTCACAATCATCTAGTAATCTATGCCCAAGCATAGAAAATGTGTTCACATCTTGTTTTTCCAACTATCAAAGTTTTCATGATCAAACTTAGGACTATCCTTCCTATAGATTGCCATTTTCCAAGATCACCTCAAGTTGTTAAGCTTTCTCTCTGAGGACCACAAGCTCTGATACCAATTGTTAGGATTAACAGTCCACAATACAACTGAGAGGGGGGGTGAATCAGTTGTATAATAAAATATTAAACTTAAACTTTTAAGCTTATTAATATCAGATCCAATGAATGAATAGCAACACAACAACACAATATTTTGGTTACGGGGAAACCCTGTTAAAGGTAAAAACCCCAATGGGAATTAGCACCCACTAATGATGTACTGAGAGTATAGTAATCCTTATTAGAAGATATAGCCCTGTTAGGAGCTTGTTGAAACATTACAGTACATAGTCCTTGTTAGAGGACAAACCCTATTAGGAGTCAAGAACAAGGAGGGCTCACTGCCCAAAGAAGGTTAAGTCCACCTTCTGAACTCACTAGTTCACAACAAGTGTATATGAAGAAATACACAATCTTTTGAACTATTTGCTAGCAACTATCTTTGCTTGATCAGTTCCAATGAAGTCAACTAACAATCCTCTACTCTACATTTAGTAGACACAAGTTCACAACCTTCTTCTATCACATATATCCATCCATACCTTTTCCAAAGGAAAGACCTTACATTTATACCTTATTAGATTTTACCAAGATTAGGTCAGCCCATAAGGCTTTCCTAATTACAATCAATTACATAAGCCCTTGCTAAGATACACAGGGTATCTAAAACAAGTTTACAATTAAGGATTAACATCCTTGAATTAAACTTGTCAAACAAAATACACGCTTCATTTCCTGAGTCAGCTTCAAAATAAGCCATCGCCAAAGCACATTCTCTAGATGATGTCACCAATCATTCTGTACCTTGCACTGACCAATGAACATTCTTTAGTACATCTTCCATCATCCTTTAAGATCACATACCTTGAATCCAATCCATCTGAAAGCTATACCAAAAACTCATAGACTAACTCTGTCAATTCTCACTGTCACAGTCCAGTGACCAGTCTTTACCAAAATAGTTGTAACTTTCTTAATATGTATCCATTAATGATGCGATCTTAGATATAACATCACAACATCCATCTAAACTCTCATCTAACTTCGTAGAATCTAAAACATCCATACGACTTCCATACACTGTGATTACCAGTCTGATTCCTTCATAGAAGCATATGTTGACATCAGTGACAAAACACAAATGACAACAGTATGAGTGCCCATTCAGTAACATAGTGATTAAACATATTAAATGTCTC
This sequence comes from Chamaecyparis obtusa, assembly GCA_027943335.1. Taxonomy (NCBI): domain Eukaryota; kingdom Viridiplantae; phylum Streptophyta; class Pinopsida; order Cupressales; family Cupressaceae; genus Chamaecyparis; species Chamaecyparis obtusa. The sequence continues at coordinate 916,813 of BSBK01002127.1, read as the reverse complement.
AATCACCACCCATGCATTAGCAATATCTAAGAGATATAAATAATAAAATAGTCATCACTTGACCAAATTTGTCCAATGTATCTACATAGTAAAAAAAAATATGTCTGTAGAATATGGGCCCTATCTTTTAACCACATTTATGCATATGGTCCCAACAAAGTAGTGCAATTAGAACACAAAGAATTCATTGTAGAAAGATGATTTCGTCTTTCACCATTGATGCAATCTCAATGACACTAGCTATCTCTCGAGCCTTGCATAATGTACACTTCTTTCCTACATCAGGTATAGATGTAGATGGGGCTTCATTGACCCATCAAAAGTATGGACATCCATTATGTCCCTACAATACCAAATAAAATTTAGTTCTTGCTAGAATGATTAGTCACTACATTATTTCTAAATAGAAAATTATATTTCCATTTAATAACCTTCTTCATATTTGAACAACACCAGAACTGATGATTAGGATTACCCGTTGTGTGTAATGTCTTCAACAAGCAAGGCCCAATACCACATTGACATATAGGCACATTCACCAACGCCATGAATGCTATATCAAAAAAAATTACACTATCACTCTCCATATCATTTTTTTTATTGATTATTTTTTTCATTCATATTATTTAAAATTGAAAGAAAAATCAACATAAGAAATTATTGACTACAACATTCAGATAGAATCATTTGAATGCAAATAGTAATATCATCATATGTAAATAATGACAATAGTTTATAAGAACTAAAAATGGACAATTATGATTCTTTTCCATTAGAACACATGATTTGATTATGAACATTACAATAATATAATTGACAAAGTACGAGCCCTTAACAAAAGGTCAAACCGTCTCCATAGGAGTTGTCTCAACTTGCCACCACCTATTAATAAGGGGGGGTCTCAACATGAGCATGAGGTCCCCACCTACCTAGCAAAATTGATGAGGAAGTCATCCTACTATTTAAAGGGCTAGAAGGATAACTAATTAGGGTGGGTGGCCATATTATTATATTATTCATAAAGACTGTAGGAGTTCATAAATTTGGTATTGAGTTCAAGGATGTCTACCCCGCTCAAGGAGGGAGCTGGTCAACTCGTAGTATCATCTCATAGTTAAGGAATCTATACTAGGTTACTGGATTCATGCAATTGAAATAGTTACTCTATTGATAGATACTCTAGAATTGTTTCATCAAAATAGAACATTCCCCACACCCCTCTCCCCTTGATTATTTCCTTTGAACTATCCCAACATAATAAAAGGATTTTGGGATCTCTCCCATTCCTATCTACCCTAGATAAATACCTCTGAGGTGCACCATTAATAGGCACCAGATTAACTGCTGATTATTATCACTCTTATCTTTTCTAGATGACTATTTCAAAGTTGTCTCATCTCAATGGAATTAATGGAGGATCTCTTCCCATGATGTATCCCCTAGAGAAATGTGGAGGAACTAAATTAACCTCCTTAAAATAGTAGGGCAGTAATGTTGGGTTGTCTATTCTCAAGCCATTCCCCTTGATAGCTAGTTCATGACTGTTCCATCACCATAGCATTTTCTCTAGTTATTCCTACATCTCTCTCCCTAGATGGATTATCTCTAACTTCCTCATCACCTAAGCAGTACTATGGGTTATTCTCCAATAGCGTATCCCCTTGAAAGATAATCTAGAAGTATCCTATCACCATATCATTTATGAGGGTAGGGATGGCTATAATAGAAAATCTGGGCCGAGCTAATACAAAGAGAATGGAGACAAGTTATGATATGTCTATTCTCCATTTCCTAATTCCCCTACTATTGTAATGGATCCCTCTAATCTAATATTATGGCTCTCTCATCCCCTTAAAATAGTAGGGAGCCTATAGGATTGACATGAGATGTTAGGGATGGATATATTGGAAACTCCAAGTTGAGATTATATGAAGCAAATGGATACAAGCTACGTCTAAAGTCAAGTCCTTTTAAGATTTTTCCATAAGTATCCTCTATAAGTGTCCATAATGAAATTATGAATCTCATGGATAGTTTTATCTTGGCTCGGGATGAACACTGGTGGCATGCTTAACACGTGAAAGTCAGACAAGAAGTGGTTTTTCCAGTAGTGGGCGGATGAGTAATGTATAAGAACCTGCCCAAAAAAATAGCTAGAAATGACTACCCCATAGAATAAAAGGGCCCCATAAGTAAGGAGAAAAAGGAGGGTCCAAGGAGGGGTTTGTGTTTGATAAGTCACTTTGGTGAGGCAATGGCTTACCAAACAATATGTAGCTAGTCTGAATGAGAGGAAAAACACACTGGGATTGAGACATAACTATAGCTCCCATACTATAGTTCCCAACCAAAATCAAACCTAACCCCCCAATTAATAAAAATTTCACCCCCTTACCCCCTAACCAATATTCCCTACTATTATAAAGGGGGGCTAATCTACCTATTTATTAATCAGTTCCCTACTTTTCTAAGGATATGTTTGCTAGAATAATATAATAGGTCTATATGTAGGGGCTCCCCTTACTATTTGAAGGGCCCTACAACTATATGGGGAAAGACCTTTAGAATAGTAGGCCATAGAAATTTTAGGGGCCCGTGGTTGGATATAAAGGTGGAAATAGGTGGTGAACCTTATCACCAACTTGTCAAGGTTTGGTAGACCTTCTCATACCTAACTATTGGGTGTGATATACCTATAGTTCACTCATATTCAACTAAGAAGTTACACCCTCACCCTAGAGGAACCTTAGGATACACACCAATCTACCTACTGTGTGTGTAGTTTGTGTTACATGTTATCTTGCAACACAACACTTCAATAGAACATTATCTTGTTAGTTTAAACCAAATTTAAACCAAATTGAAGTCATTGAACTACACAAAACCATTCTATTTCTCTCTAACTAACACAAGTATGGAAATAATCTAAAAGTGCTCTTAGAATCAGACTCTAAACAGTGAAAATGCATGTTAGAATGAGATATTTATGTTCAATAATGTATCTAAACTATCAAATTTACTGATGAAAGCCATTAATTCATAACCATAAGAAATTTAGATGTTTTCTAATTAGATAGGAAATCAAATGAACAACATGCATGTATGAATTCAAATTAACTATATCTAACCTTTTTTGAAAATTCTTCTTTTATAGAACTTTGAGAATTTGGACAGTTGAGATGCATCTATGATGAATGGTTGAGATGCCCCCAAGATTGATCCATGTGAGTGATCCATGTGATTAGCTCTTATTGGTCAAAGGTGTCTTTGTTGTCCCCTTGAGAGGTGACATATCATTTTCAAGCCTTTTTAATCATTTGTTTTAACTAATTAATCTAGCCATGCATTTAATAGGTTTGATTTAATTAATCAGGCGTAGAGGTAATTAAAGTGATTTTTTTCTCAAATGTTGATAATTAATGCTTGAATTATGGAATTTTATTGATTTTATCAAATTTGGTGAATTATATTAATAATCAAGAATCACATTAACATAATTAGGATTTTATCCCAAATTAGGGCATATAGGGCCTTAGGTTCTATTAGCCCAATTTTAGGTGATTACATTTGCCCCTCTTTGAATCTCTTTGCGAACAACATAGGGATTAAAAAAAAATCTGATTTAACACAAGATTCAATGGAATTGATAAATTCAAGGAGATTTAGAGAGCAACAAGAACCACTCTGAACTCTAAGTGACTTAGAGAGCAATCAGAACCACTCTGATTTTGAGGAGATTTAGAGAGCAGTAAAGAGAACTACTCTAAATTTGAGAATTTTGAACCTGATTGAATGAAATCCTACATGATTTGAAAAGTCATCAATTTTGAACTTGATTGAACAAGAATTGACCATACCGATTTTGAGCTTCATTGAACGAAAACTGATAAGAGATTTAGATAGAAATTTTTAGTTAAATTTGATTTGCAGTAATTGAACATGCTAACAAATAACCAATTTGATTTGAAGCGATGAAATTGATCAATGCCAGAAAGATTAATAGTATAAATCTTGATTAAAGATAATTTTCATGCCCTGGTGTTTGAGAATTTAATTGAAATTTTTTGAATTCTAGTATAATGATGCCCCCTCATGACTAAAATCAGAATAAAATCAAATTAAATCAATGTTTTCAAGCATTTAGGAAATATTACAGTGATTAAAATGGATCTCAATCAAGCGAAAATCATTTAGGAAGTGTTAGAAATCAATTAGGATCGAGTTTAGTGTCAAAGAAACATTGTTTGATCAAGTTTGACCAAGTTTGACCAAGAAAATATAAGAGTTGACCAAGTTTGACTAGTGTTTAACCAATATTTAGATTTGTAAATTTGGTGCATGAGTGAGAAATTCACTTTCCACAGCTTCTAGTAAGCTTTGTGTGCATTAATTACACTCTGTGTAGTTTTTGTAAAGTGCATTTGACTGAACTTTGACTTTTGTTAACCATAGATTTGAGTGATAATGATTACTAAATATATTTTCCATGTTTGTGTCATTGTTTATGTTTGTTTTTCCTCTGTTTGACTACAATTTGACCATAGTTGACTTTTGCATTTTGAAGGTTGACTTTTCTTGATAACTTCATTTTTATTTCATTTAAGTGATATGAATGACCTATTTTGATTTTGGTCTTGATATGAAGCTTCTATGACATCCTGTCATCAAAGTTCCTTAGGTCATTAGGGTCTCTGGGAGGCTTAAATAGGTTCAAAAGGGTCATTTTACTATTCATTTTCACTTTTCACCATAGTAATTTCTAAGCTCTGATAGACAAGATGGTGTTCCCAGCTGAGCGTCACCGATTTGAGCTTGCCTGGCGCCACAACTGACCCACTCATTATGCAACACCTGTGAGTACCCTATAATGCTTTCATTCAAATTTAAAATTTTCATTTCCTACTTTTTTCATGCTTTTTATAGGCAATTTAGTTTAGGATCGCATCTCGTATGTGGGATTGCACTTGGTCAAACCCACGGTGCATCCAATTTTTCACCAAATTCCAAATCGCATCTTGAATTTTTTGAATCGCACCCTATCAGGTTGTAGCTAGTCAAATTTGTCCAATTTCTTAGCCTTTTAACTTGATTTTTGCATCTGGTAAGAACAAGGTCGCATCCTGCCTATCCTTAATCACATCCCAGATGCCAAGTGTCATATCTAGTTAGGCTGTCATGTCCTGGGTTTCCCTAATAGCATCTGGGATCCAGGATCACATGTGGTCTATCTTGATTTTTGAGCCAATTTTACTTGTCTATTTGAACTTTTTAGGCAATTTCCTATCAATTTCTTTTGTCTAATATTGATGTAGTGTCCCTGCTTTCTGTTGTGCAATCTCAGTTTAGTGTTGTATCTTTTCAATCACCTCGACCTACATAGGTGTTAGATCTACACAAGCATCTCACACCTGCATAGATGTGTGTTATCACTCAATGTAGCCTATGGAGCTTGGCCGATTTACCCAAAATTTAGGTAAATTGCGGGTTATTGACTGCCCCAACTAAAAGGTGGCATTCAGAGAATAACACCTTCCACCTACCAATCAGAGAGATGAAAATGACTCTGGAGGATATGTGGCAGATCTTACATGTTCTTGTGATGGGTGGCACATGGAGTATGAGGCCAAAGCCATTATGGCGATGGAGGATGCTCGGTGTTTGTTCCATGATGATGTTATTGCATAGAGATATCTGATTTGGGACCACATGGTGGCCAACTATGAGTGGTTTCCTATGTACCTAGCAGGATTGATAGGAGGTTTGATGATGCTTGACCATGGGCAACATGGCTTCATGTGCGGCTAGTCTAGAGTCATCGAGGAGATGATCTAATCACCTCGTATATTTGCATTGGGGAGTTGCATCCTAGCACATATGTATAGGGAGCTCCATGAGATCATTTATCAGAACTCCCATACCAGGACTATCAGGATATTAGTTTTACATATCTAGGCCTAGGAGCACATTATTGTTTGACATCCAATAGTTGATAGGTAGTGAGATCCCGAGTTGTTGTATATCTACATGTATTCTAGTATGTTGCAGTAGCCCCACCTAGTCAAGTTGGACTATTGGCGGTGCATCCTTGATGATCTTACATAGGTCATCTGGTGGCCTTATTTAGATTGTGAGGAGTGGTGCTCTGATGTCTACCAAATGCCTATTTTATTTTAGTCCCAGTATCTCATAGGCAAGACCAAATATATTGTAGAGCAATTTTTGGTCACATGTGTCATGAGACAATTTGGCAGGGTACAAGGCATATCATAGGAGACTGTAGTCTATGCCTGGATCCATGATGAGGACATGCAGTGGGGATCCCACCTGATATATGAGACCATATTGCATCATATTTCACAGATGGTTTTGGTACCATGGGACTATCTTCCAAAGGTGACTGATAGAGGTATCACTGATGGGTACTGCACTCATTATTCAAAGTATCCATATCCTAGGTTCACTTCACCTGATGAGATTGCTCCTCACTTTGAGGATGCACTTGATTATGATCCTGTTGATGAGGGTTGTGGTTGAGGTCAAGCTGCTAGAGGTGGAGAAAGGGGTAGGGGAGGGATAGAGGGAGAGATGGTGGCAGGGATGGTGCCCATAGAGGAGGTAGAGATGGAGGGGGAAAAGATGGAGGAGGAGGAGATGGGAGTGGTAGGTGGTGGGCACTAGGGGGATATGGAGGGCAATAGAGTCAACAAAGGTGGCTCAGAGTACACCTACTCTAGAGAGACACAGGTTCGCTCTTACACAGGGATCAGATAGCTCAACAACAGGGGGTAGCAATGGTGGTGGTGGAGATCAATAGGCACCGAGAGATCCACCAGCATACGGTGATGGTGACCCTTTATCATGATGTGAGAAGGATAGGGAAACTTTACGCCTTGAGATTTCCATACTGAGGGCTAGGATAGCAGAGAGAGAGACACATTTAGCTGATCTTTGAGGTGATCGAGACTAGTAGTTAGTTGTTCTCAGAGCTGAGATAGATCAATTTGCACATAATGCCACCCACAAGGGACAGAGGGTGACTTATTACTTTTCCTTGTACTGTGTTGTCATGCCAGTTGTATAGAAAGCCCCATTGTATTCCATTATTCTGCAATAGTCAGAGGGTGCCATGCCACCACCTATTCCTGGTAGAGTAGATGTGCCTCCTCCCGATCCTCCACAAGAGGATGAAGGTGCCAGTCAAATGTGACCCTTGTATACTCCTCATTTATTTTTTCATAGACTATATTGTATCATTGATATATCTTGTATGATGTACCATTTTTTATCGATGTACATTATGATGTCTCTTGGACTTTTTATGCTGATACATTGATACTATTCCTTAATCATATTCTGGTACACTTTATGTTCTGATTCTCTTGATGTTCTGATTCACTGACATTGTGATACTTTATTATTCTCCGATATACTAATGATTCCTGATATGGACGCCTTATCTAATTTTTGTTGCTCATATGATGTTCTCTAATTTTTGCACATGTGATATATGTTGATATGCATCTTATGCTTTGAATATTGATCTCATGTTGATACTTGGTTGTGATGATTAGATTAGATGATGATGATATAGTGACCTCGTGATATTATTTCATTGATAATGGATGCAATTTTTATTTTTATTTTTATTTATGCACATGGATAGATGAGATGTAATGCGATGTGATGTATGGACATCTCATTTTTATTTATTTATGAATGATTATGGATGCATTATACAGGCATATTTATGATACTGACATGATTATGTAGATGAATGGATATCAGTGATAAATACTTAGTCATTTTCTTTTAAGTTTTTATGATCATATGATGTACTTGGTCAAACTTGGAACAATGGTTATGTTTTTTGAATTTTCAGTTATATGGATGTTTTAGTTAATTAGATTCACACATTAATGCTAATGCAAATTAAAATTAATGCAACTTTATTAAACTGAATGCAATTTAAAATGAATTTCAATGCGACTAAACACATGAAATGCATCTAAAATGAACTTAATACAATTTAACAATGGCAATGCACCTAAAATGAATCTAAATGCAATATACAATGAAAATGCATCTAAATGCAATTAACAATGAAATGCACCTAGACTAACACACCTAGGACAGTCACTGTTTATTCAAATTAAGTCAATTATCATATTTGAGCGTTATAATTGGGACCTCATAGGATAGTGCAATTTTCACTGATAGGTTTAGCAATCATGAAAATATGAATACTTCCCTCTCATTTGTCATGTCAAAAGTTAACATAAACATTAAAGCATATAGGCTACGATGTTTTGCCAGTTACTTCTTGTTGATATAAACCTTTTCTATTCTGGTGCAAAATGTAATACCCCCAAAATGGGCTTCAATACCATTAACCTCCTATGTCAACAAATTGATCAAAATTGACCCTAAAGTCCTAACCCAAGGCACATCTGCACATCAAGTTATTGAAACCCTAATTGATTCTTTCATAAATTTGCATCGGGAAATATTCCTAAACATTCCTAATATATCCTAATTATCTCTGATTAAATATTATTTGGGGATAAATGATGTTATTTTATTTATCCTAAGTGTGATTGATTGAATATGTTAAATATTTAATTAATTAAACTTTATTTAGCCACTTAATCATTTTAATTAGATTTAATTAAAATTATTCTTAATTAATATTGTTTATTTGATAATTAATCAAAATTTTAAAAAATAATTGATGGAATATTTATTTAATTGATTAAATTGAATTATCAAATTTAATAATATAATTTTGGTTAAAGTTTCATTAAATAATTGATTAACCCATAAATCAGTTATTTTAAAATTAAATTAGAAAGGTTGAGAATAAAATACATGGAAATTAAATAAAACTCATAATTATCTATGCAAAAATTAAAAGAGCATTTAAACTCAAAATCAACTCTTGGACTCATTTTGTTAACTTTCTAAACTCAACACGTGATTGTGAGTTAAAAAGCAGATTGGAGTGATCTCAACTTCCAATTTTGAGTTAAAAAGCAAATTTGCATGATTTTCATAAGATAACTATTTCTAATTCCCTGATTACTTGCCAATAAATTTGAGTTAATCAAGGAGTGATTTTTTGCTATTCCATGAGTTCTCAAACTTGGATTTCTATATAAACGACCCTCGGTCCTTAATAAATCACATGCAAATTTTGAGAATAATAGCGCTATACTGTCGAGTTTTTGAGAGATTGTGCCATTTTTTAGATCAATTGCTATCATTTATTTTCTAGTTTTTGCATGCATAGTTAGTTTGATTTCATTTTGTTATGAAGTTTTAGATCAATTTCATTTAGATTAATCATTCTTATTGCATTAAAAATAAAAAAAATATAGATTAAATCTTGCATTCATTTCAATCATTTTTGCATTCAAATCCTTCGTTTAGGCATTGCATTGTCACTGATCTCAGTCAAATCTGAGAATACCATACTCATGTCTTCTAGAAGGTAGTAAATTGCCTAATTGATGATATATTCGTTAATTGCTTATTTGTTTATCATTGATCTGTAATATTTTATTGAATTGTTGTGTCTTCTTAATAGGTACAATTTCCACACACACATTTATGGCGCCCACCGTGGGGCCCGATATTGGGATTCCATTTCATTTTTTTTATCAATTTTCTAATTATTTTTCGTCAAGTTTTTGAATTTTGGAAAAATTTTGTGCAATTTCCAGGAAATCTTGTACGATAGTTTGCAGATTTTTTTTTCAACATATACTATCTATTGTACAACAGACGATATTCTTTATGTATCGTATCAGTTCATATACATTGTTGTATCAGGGAAAAATTGTCATGTGGGTAGAGGTATATTGTCATACAACATTCCACACCAGTATTTCAATTGTTGTATGGGTTTTGAGATTAGTTTTTAAGGTTTTTACCCTTAGATTTGATTGATACTAATCCTAACCTCTGTTGTTTGCTGGTGAGTGATTATTTTTAAACAACCTAACAATTTTTGCAGGATGTGTGAAGAAGACCTGAGCATAAAAATTGGCCCATTCTTGACCTCTTCTTGTCTTGACTTTTAAGCCCTTGTTTGTAAGAAACCCTTCAGAGATTGCTTGTCAAAGAATGCTCAATAAAATTGAAATTTTTGACTTATGGTTTTTCAGGTTGCCATATCTTCATCGAGAAAATACTCTGTTTGGTTAGAATATATTTTTTATAGGCACATGGTTTGTTGGAATAAGGTGAGATAAGGTACTGAGAGGGGAGGGGTGAATCAGTGACCACTAAAACTCACACTTCAACCTTTCAGATCTATAATAGTAAACAATAGTAACCTTGCAAAATAGCTTGTATCTAATGCATGTTTCATTCATTCATTTAACTTATGAAAGTAAACAACATGAAATCAACAATATAGAAATCACATAACACATGTATTTTGGTAATGCAGAAACCCTTGTTAGAAGGTAAAAACTACAGTGGGGATGACACCCACAAATTCTTTACTACTATAGATAGAAAAGGTTGGCTTGTTAGGGCTACAAGTTTTTGATCACTTCTGATGATCTTACCGTGTTAGAAGTAACAATTAGATCAGCTAGATCTACCTAGTCATAGGATTTAAACAACACTTCTTGAGTGTGCACTCAGTTAAGAGATTTACATAAAGACTGTTAAGTCTACTCTATTAAGAGATTTCAACCATACTCTATTAAAATTGTTAGAAAGAAATAGGAACTTATCTGCTATAATGACAACTTAATTGTTTGATACAGATCAATAAAATATTGATAATATATCACCTTCCCTGTGATGAATCTCTACTCTGAACTACTCAGTTAGCCTTGTCTAATTTTGCTAAATCTGATAACCTCTATGATCTGTTCTTCTCTATCAATTGATAAACTTGAAGTTTGGCTAAAGGTTCAAGTGCCTCTTCAATCATACATCAGCTCATTACTCAAATGATGTAAACATACAAATATATAGCATACTGCTTTATGCCGCTTACAAAATTAGGTTTACATAACTTAGACAAAACCCTAAGATCTACTGTGTACAAAAATGACCTAGATCAAAATATTACAAATGATCATCATTACATTTAATGAAAATATCATCATTAAAGTGTCCTTGATCTTGGTAAAATGTTTTTTTATCTATTGTAACCGTTTGCATAGAAGAATGTGACATTCCAGATTCCTATGTTGTTTCCTGTGATCCTTAATAAACACTATATAAACTACTCGGTAAATACCCTGGTGCTCGGTGTCTAGTTTGCTCAGTGTTTACTATCTCTTGGTATTGGTGTCTGATGCTCAGTAAACTGCTATGTGCTCAGTGTACATACTTAGCTGACTAGCCTCTTTTGCTTGTAGTTACCGACTAACTCAATATAAGTGATCGACCGATATACTTGGCTTCCTTAATGATAACCTTTGATACTAATGACAACCTTTAATGCTCAATAGAGATAACAATAGTTAATTAGTTATGTGTGACTATTAACATTGTGGCAGATATTTAGGGGACTATGCTCTTCTCTTTTCAGAGAAGGTAACTTCTCCATGCCAGTATATGTACTGTCTCTAGATTATTCCTATTCTGTGTGTCTTGGATAGGGAAAAGGACAAGATTAGGGGATTTTTCTCTTCTCTTTTAAGAGAATCAAAACCCAGATCATGTGGTCCCCAACCTCACATTTAATTTAAACCTTTAGAGGGTCTTTCGGTTGAGGTAAAAATCTCCTGAGAGTGACCCAAGTGGGGAAAAATCTTAAGCTGACTCTTTCACCCCATTATAAAATTTGACGCTTCCTTGAGATTAAAGTCTCGGAAGACATAATTGTGCTTGTACCTTGGATCTTTTCCATGAACATGCTTGGATTTTGTGTAGAGCAGAGACACTTAAATATTTCTTGCAAGAATAAACAGGTTTGAGTAATCATAGTGTTAACAACCTCAATCCTTCTTGTGGGACTATGGGAGACAGTTGTGAATAGATTCCTTGATTAAAAGCCTAAGCTAGTTTACCAACGATCTACCTCCAAAGGATTTGTAGTTCTTTTGTGAGGTGAATAGTAATCATCCTAATAAACTCATCATATCGAGCCCTCTTTGATGTTACTACTCGAATAATATGACCTCAAACATCTATTGCGTGTTTTTGGATAGTCATCTTCTGAGGAGTCATTGATTATTTAAATGATTTCCCATGTGTTTTCTATGATTGTGAGCTTATTTATATGCTAAACATCCTCAAACAATCCAAAATGCACAAATCTTGAAAACTGGAAAGCAAACCTAAAAATGAACTGAAGACCAAAAACATCAAGAATAAAAAAATTGAAGCAAAAATCCTTTTTCTGGTGTCAATTGTCATCCTGCCCCAAAAATTATTGTATGACAATTGCTCAACATTTTTAAGTGTCGTATCAGAACCCCCCTATTTTCATATGAGAAGCATGTTATTGTTGTACAATAGTTTTCAACATTTGCAAGCAAAAATCAATTCATGGTGTCAATTGACATACAAGATCCTATATTGTTGTGCCAGGGTGTATTATGTGTCGTACGAGCCTACATACTATTGTACGATAGTTTCCACCAATTTCTAGAAAGTCCCTAATTTTGATATAAACCCAGTCAACCTTTAGCTTTGGTCAAAATTTTTTCATAAAATTCACTATGTCAGGTACAAATAAGAGAAACAACAAACCATCTCATTTTCCTGAAGTAGTCTATTTTGCTCAATTTTCCATCATGTTGATTAATCTGAAACACATTTCATCTTGTGTCAAAACAATCTTAATCTATCATCATATCTCAGAGGCTAAGTATCATGAATTAGTGTCCACCATCCTTTGGGTGTCGACCCATACATCTTAGACACTGTATCCTTCACTTACGTCCGATTCATCTTTTCATCAACAATCCAACCCTACCTTGACAAGGTTGTGTCACTTGATTTTTCTTGAATCAAATTATAATTTATTTGTCTTATCTTGCTCCAAGATTCACCTAAAGGTTAATGGTGGAATCTAGAGCTTATTTTCTTGAAAAACCCAGATAAGACCCAAAGACATCACCTTCATCTTCTCTCATTGTTCAGTCTTTTCATCAACCATATGATCTCGATCTTTATGAAGAAGATGAACTAGGAAATTTGTGCTTAAAGGAAGGTCACACACCTCCTTCTGAATCAACTCTAAAAGACAATCAACATGCTACTATATCTCAAAGAGAAGCTAGCCATGGCTCACAAGGCCATGACTCTGATGAAGGTAGGGCTCAAGATCCCACACCTTCTGAAATTGCACAATACTCAGATGATGATCTCTTCAAGAAACTCATGAAGCACTTCCTACAAGAAGGAAAAGAGACATACTTTCTTGAATTATCCCAACAAGGGGCTAAAATTCCTCAGAACTTTAATATCAAAAAAATTGTAACACAAAAGGAAGAAACCCCTATCACTACCATGATGCAATAGATGCATGTTGTGCAAGTCAAAATCAATAAACTGGAAAAAGAGAAAGAACCTAAAGAATTCTTTATGGATGCCCTATGTTTGTTTCCATTTGATCAAAGCTTGTATATGCCACCATTGCCTAAAGTGGTGGAACTAGCCAAATATGACAAATATGATGGAAATTTAGATCCTCAAAACCATGTCAAATAATTTTTCACTCTATTCGTGGAGTTCATGCATGAACCAGTCTAGCTAATGCATCTCTTCCCATGATATTTGGGAGGGGAAACCATCAACTAGTTCTCCAAAATACCTCCAACAATCAAAACTTTTGAGGAGTTGATCAAATTGTTCTATCAGCAATACTCCTATAACATCCAATATCTGGTCACAATGATCGACATCTATAATTTGAAATAGAAAACAAGAGAACCATTCCTGACTTTCCTCAAATATTGGAGGAAGAATTCTTTCTTTATCCTCGATAGATTTTGGAAAATGAGAAACTGGAAATATTCATCAATAATTTGATTCTGGAAATCAACTATCATCTTTAGATGCAAAATCATACTTCATTTGACAAAATGGTAGATAGTTCCATACAAATAGCATTTGTACGCAAAGGGGATATCATGCTTTACAAAGAAAATAAGTATGATTCAAGTTCCAATTTGCACAATAAAGACAAAGTCAAATTTTGGAACAAGAAAAAAAATGTTGTGACATATGGTGTTTTTTATCACATTAGTCCTCCACCCAAAGCACCAACATTTAACCTCACTATTGGCACTCAAGCCATAAATGCCTCTGAGAAGTAGAAAATTGAGATTCCTAAAAATTTGAATGAATACAAACCATGGGTTACAAAACCAAAGCATAAGTTCACTCCTTTGGGTGAGTCCTTGGAATCTTCCATGAGAACTTTTCTAGAAAATAACATCATCACACTACCTGAGATAAAACCCTAGGACCCACAAGTTAAACCTAAGAGGTGGAAGGAGACCAATTTTTGTGATTTTCATTGAAAAAAGGGTCATAAAACCAATAATTGCATGCATCTAAAATATCTTATTCAAGAAAAAATTAATGCTGGAGAAATTATGATTGACAACCATAAATCCGATAATGATCATATGGTATTCACAGAGCCTTTTCTGAAACACACTCAAGGAGAGTCCTCTTCTAAACCAAATGTGGCCGCTAAGGTCAATTATACATACTCTGATAATAATGATGTTATCAACATGGTAGAACCATGTGTATCTCAACATTGCAATGCCATCACCATTGTCAAGAAAGATAAAGAAAATAGATCGGCTATTGTAGTCACTCGATCTCAAGCTCAGGTAACTCTTCTAGGATTAAACTCAAGTTCATCAAATGCCCCAAAGGTACCATTCAATCTTGCATCTGTGACTAAACAAAGGAATGCATCTAAATATTCTAATCCTAAAGAGTCCAAACCTACATCTTGTTGGAAATATTCAAGACTATCTAGGTTACTGAGAGGGGAGGGGTGAATCAGTAACTTCAAAACTTTTGACAGATTCAGATCTTAATAATATTAGATTGATAATCTGACTGCATGCATGAGTAATAGAAAGAATAAAACATTCATAACACTTAGAACACGGAGATTTGGTAACCTAGAAACCTTCCAAGTAGAAAGTAAAACTAGGGTGGGGATGATACCCACAAAACTTCAATACTGCAGTAAAAAGTTTGTCGATTAAGGCTTACAATGATCACTTCTGATGATCTGCCCTGTTAGGAGCAATAAGGACTGCTAGGTCCACCTTGTTAGAGGTTTTACAAACATACAATGAAGTATGCACTCGGTTAAGAGATTTTTACAAAGACTGTTACGTCTACCCGGTTAGAGGATTTCAAGCTGATTCACCTGTTAGGATGAAACAGTAGATCTCTTACATGCAATTGTACTTGCTGATTGAGATTCTCTGATGTACTGATCACCTTCTCTGATAGATAGATCTTTTTTGCTTCTTATATTGCTGTAGCCCTTTGTAATTCACTTATCTCTTCCTTTCTCTCTTTTTCATACTTCTCTATATCTTATCATAAAAACATTGTTTATATATCAATCTAAGTCAATTCCAAAACAATTACAAAGTCGGCTCTTAAACAAGTAAACAAAAATATTACTACGTCGGCCCAAATATAGTTACATGGTTACTGTAAACTAACTCGGTGATTTTCTGATACTCGGCGTCCACTACATTACTCGGCATCATCATGCACTCAGTAGAAGTGGAAACTTGGTCCATACTAACCACTCGGTCGTAGTTTCAAACTCGGTAAACACTAGAGACTCGGTAGATAAAGTGTTACTTGGTAGAAACCAAATTTATTGTTTAACTGTGCAGCACTCAGTAAACACTATTCTACTTGGTATGTACTGTTCTGCTTGGTATGTATTATTCTACTCGGTATGCTCTGTTCTACTCGGTATGTACTGTTCTGCTTGGTATGTACTGTTCTACTCGGTATGTACTATACAAAATAAGTGTTGTCACTAATGACAATCATGCTTAATGCCAACACATCTTCAGGATACAACATTATCCAACAAATCCAACACATTAACGCAAAGATCTCTATATTCAAGTTGCTTCAAATTTCTCCTTCTCATCGAGAAATTCTAGACAAAGCTCTCATTAGTTCTAATGTTCTAGAAAATCTTGATCTTGATCAATTTTAGACCATGGTGGGTCATTTAACTTCTCAATATATTTCATTTTTAGAGGAAGATGAAAATTCACTAAGTCACCCACATAACCAACCATTGCATATTAAAGTCTTGATTAAGAACCGTCGTGTCAAGCGTGTTTTATAGATGGAGGAGCTGCTCTAAAAATTTGTTCCTATAAAATGGTTATACAACTGGGATTGTCAGAAGATGCTATTGATCCTAAAAAGAAAATAATAATAAAATCATATGATGAGAGAGAAAGATCCTCAAAAGGAGTCATTGTGCTACCTATCAGGATAGGACCTGTCATCTGAGATATCACTTTTCAACTATTGGATCTCCCATTTGCCTATAACATCCTCTTAGGAAGGCCCTGGATTCAAAAAATGAAAGCTATTCCATCAACGTAACACCAATGTGTCAAATTTCCCTATGATGTGGTAGAGGTCACAATACCCGCAGACATGTCAGCATCTTGTAATGCTTTAAAGGAAAGTGCAGACAAGCTTGTCGCACACAACAGAGAGTCTTCTACCAAATAGAGTGACATAGCATCCACATCCAAAATGGAATACATAGAAAAGGAAATCAAAATCATGGATATAGGTATGGGAGAATACACAATAGAATCAGTTCTATCTCTTACCTCTCTCCCACTCTCACCTAAATCTTACGAACAACCTTCTGAGAAAATGAAACCTACAACTAAAGAACCACAAATTATCTTTAACTAGAGTTTCATCACAGAATAGGTGTCCAAACAAGAATCTGATGAGGAAGAAGTTGTACTAGCCTGGCTATATAAAGATGAATCTCAGTAAAAAATAGTTGAAAAATGTGAATCTAAGTCACTCAAGGTTCCTTCAAAATCCTATGGACCAAGATAAAAACTAATTTCCAAGATGGAATACATTGGAAAATGACCTCTAGGAACAAGAGGAAAAGGTATCATAAAACCCATTGAACACTGTGGGAGATCAAACAAGGATACAATAGGCATTAGTTATCAAAAGAAATCTTTCCATCTCGGTGGGAATTCTTCTCATGTCATAGAACAAATAGAACCAGGAATGGATACTCAAGAAGAGGAAGAAACATACAGATGTTTTTCCTTATAATTGTATCCCACAAAACATACTAGACCTTCTCAATGATGATCTAAAATCTAAAGAAAGAATCAGTGTGGTAAACACACAAGAACCTACCACTGAAAAAGAAAAGACTGATCTAGCAAAAGGAGAGACATCCCTCACTATAGTTGAACATCTGGGACACTCTAGTGAGTTCGAGACAGATTCTCATCAATAAAATTTTTGTTCAAACTTTGAAGGCAACCTAGCTTAGGGAATTAGTCCTGATTTCACACGTGTTCTTGAATTTATTAGAAATCCTGATGAGGAATGTAATGACTATGAATGGGGATTTGTTCTAAAACTAGAAGAAGATGAGCTCATAAGAGACAAACATATAGATGTTATTCACTAATATGCACCTACAATCGACGTGAGTCTAGAACTAAATGATGAACCTCATGAGTTTGATTCACTTATTACTAACATGAGATCCAACAATGACATTGAGATGCTTAACAAGATAAACCTCTTGAGTAGTAGTATCACCTTTGAATTTGAGATTTGGATCAGAACCAATGATGACAATACTTTGTGTGTAAACATTATCATCCAACCCTTACCTACGCTTACCATCCAACATCCTGAACTTATTGACCAAACATCCAATGACCCAAGCCAAGACATCCATACTTTTTTAATATAATATTCTTTAGCATGCAACCTAAATACGGTTAAACCCATGAAAAATTCCATCAATGAACCTAGTGTCAACATGACAGAGTCAGATATCAAATATCTTAGTCAAAAAAATAAAAGAAAAAGAAAAAAGAGCTCTAAGAGTGAAAACCACTATGTCACAATCTCAAAGCCAAAAATAGTAAAAATAAAAGATGTATTCAAAGGTGAAAACCTCTCTAAGGTGCCAAAGGATAAGATATTTGACATCCTTCCAAGTCATTTACATGAAAGATCACTAGTTTTGATAGAACCAACATAGTCTATCAATCTAGGTATAGTAGAGGAACCTCAGTTGATTCATGTTGCACAATTCCTATCAGAACAGGAAAAATAGGCATTTACCAAATTCTTAACAAATAAAAAGATCAACTTTGCATAGAAATATTCAGACATGCCAGGATCAGATCCCAACCTGATCATGCATCATCTCTCTAATGCTCCAAGAGTTAAACCAATCAAGAAAAAGTTGCACAAAATGCATCCTCATGTTGCACTCCTTGTCAAAACTAAGCTAGAGAAATTACTCAAGGAAGGATTTATCTAAGTCATAGACTATGCTGAATGGATATCAAACATCATTCTGGTGTCAAAACAAGATAAGTTTATATGAGTTTTAATCACCTGAAAATGGACAAAGATCAAATCAAAGCAAATCAAAGAAAATCAAAGAAAATCAAGGACATAATTGAAACAATTGAATCACAATGCATAATTAGCCAATCAAAATAGAAATCAAATCTTAATTCAAGATCAATCAAAATTGAGAGCATTTTAATCAAGTGCAATCAAATCAAAATACAATTAAATCAATTAATTGTATAGTCTTGGACTAAATTAAATTCAACCCATTCAAGCAGTACATGGCTAAAATAAATCAATTAAATCAATTAATAAATCTCAATTACTCTCAACAACCATAAAAGGGAGGAAAATCAATTAACCAATGAGATATAAGGAAAGGCATTCACATGGATCAAGCCAAATTTGATCTCATTCACTCAAAGTGAAAGAGAATCTTGTCCACTCATTTTGTATTCTTGTCCCAAGCTTTGAGGACATAAACTTTTCTTTGTCGATAAGTAGGAGATATTTTCCACAGCAAGTCAAATTGTGATATTGCTATCAAGATTTAACTGTGTAGTTTTTTGAGTCAAACTCATTGACCCATGATTTAATTGTGATATTTTCTTTGTCTTCAAAGGGTGGAACCAAAGACTCAACCAAGGCTTAATCATGATCAAATACAATTACACCCCCTACCATTGGGAAAATCTATAAAAGGAAGACCAAATTTCTTCATAATTCATAACCACATATTTGAGAATTGCATCAAACCTCTTACAATTTGAGTTTAGAAAGGCATTTGAGATCTTAGTTAGCATTTAATTTGATATAATTTTTAGCTTTAGCTTGTTTATCTTTATCATTCTCATTCTAGGACTGTCATTAATGGAAGCTTGCTGAGAGCTTTGCATTAAAATTCTTAGTTAGAGAGCCATAGGATGCTCAATTGATCATTAATTTGGTAAATAGTTGCTCTATTGTGGTTTAATTTAGTTACTATTTCATTTATCATTGATGTTCAACCTTAATTCTATGAAGATACTTTCATTAGTGTACAAAATGGTGCCCAGCGTGGGGATCTAAGCCTCATTTTATCATTTTCATCATATTTTGTATGCTTGTATTTTCACTTTTTCATGAGTGTTCTGCAAAAAATAAGTGAAGTCATGCATATAGATGATCTAGTCATGCCTACAGTCACTTTGATGATGCCTAAAATCACTGTTCTAACACCTACTAGCTGAGGATTCACGCCTGGTCGATAACTTCTCTTCTATCTTAAATTCTTTCTAATTGCCTACAAGATAGATTCTCACGCATGTGAGATAAAGTGTTCAGCCTTTGCACGTAAAGTCATGCCTATGATTTAAGAAGTGTCACGTAAGTACAATTCATTGTTGCCTGTGACAGACCTTTGCGAAGCACTTTATAGACAAAGTCACAAGTATTATCAGCTATTTCATGCTTTGAATTGTTAAATTTTTGCTTCAGATAAATCAGTTTACGCTTCATTAACTTTCAGTGTCACTTGTGTCACTAGAAAGTGATGATTTTTGACATTAAAGTTATGCTTGATATCAATTTAATCTCACGTATTAGCTAGACAATATCACTTTCAGTCTGTTGTCTAAATTTTTTGGTAGATTGATCAATTCAAGCATCTAATTCTCTATTTTTATGAGTTGACTGTAAATGAGAAAACACAAAAAGGTAAAAAAACCAGAGAGCAGATATAACAACAAAGAAAAGGCTTTAGCAAAGAAGATCAATAAGGATAATTTTCCTCATATTGATTTGATTCTTGAAGAGTCCAAAGAGGAAGAAAACCAGGTATACCAAAACTATCTTGCAATTATCGAAGCTTATAAAATGAAATTTGTCTCTCTGAATTGGATTTTTAGTCCTTAGTTCAAGTTTTTCCTTAAAAATTTGCAAATAAGGTGTTTAAAGTTCATACATAATTCTTTGCTTCATCAATTTCGATTTGGTTTCTCCTCATTGTGATTGTTGGTGTGTTGACTAACTTGCTGGTGGAAAAGCACATTGGGAAGGAGCTATTGCCAAGGTAAGGATGAAAATAATGAAATCACTCAAAAATGTCCCTAACTTCGATTAGCTACAAAGAAAGAGGTAAGCCTCAACTAGTCAATATTTTCCCTTAAATTGTGCCATTGATGCATTTCAAGAATCTAGTAATTAAGAACGATTAAGGAATCAAACACTTAAAATCAAAGCCCCTTGTTTGTGGAAGAGATTAGAAATACTCAAATCCCTATAGTTAGTGGGTGAAATCAATTGAACATTGCTAATTGTGTTTGGGAACTAAAGGAAAAGTTAGGGATATGCTCTTCACCTTTTGGTGAATCAAATTCCCAAAATCTTGACCTTAATTCCATTTTCCTTGCTTTAAAAATGAATATGCTAGAACATTAGTGGGCTCACCTCCCAAGTTGTGCCTTAACGAGGCCGGTGAGAGGGATAGCCCAAAGTGGGATACACTTTCTTTTGCCATGAGAATCCAACCCACTCTAAAAAGAAACACATGTATCCTTAATGGGGTACATGACAAAAGGATTTTAAATTTTTTGAACTTCCTCTAGTAGTCCTCACAGATTGTGCCAAATCATACTTTTGTGCATGTGGAAAGCCCCTTAACATACTTGGGGGATGAAGATTTAAAGTCCATTTTGTATGGAATCCACAATAAATCCTTGATAAAATAACAAGACCACCTTTTTAGAGCCATGTTTACAAGCCAAATCTTGTGCTAGGTAGGTGCTTGAAGTTTCTTTTTGTGCAAGACCCATGAAAATGTTCTTCAAATCAAACATTTTTTGTTAAGTGGGTAAAAAGAGACAAGCGAATGCGTGGTTGTTGTGTTTGAAATACATAAACAAGTGAAAGAGATATCCATTGGAAAGTTATCTTACATTTTTAATCTCTTCAATTTAAAATCAACAATTATCAAATTAAGGATCATTCCAAATCAAACTCTTGTTGAATGTCAGTTGCTACTCAGTCCCATACATATAGGGCATCTTTACAAGGAGATAGCACTCTTTTTATAAATGAAGGTCAAGAAGTGGAATACCAAAGTCTTTTTAAAGGTCCTAATCAAGAGGAATTTTTACCAAACTTATTTGAAGGAAGACTTGGAAACATGTATAGAAACTCCATATACCATAATCATAACACCAACAATGCCAATCATAATGCCAAAGAAACACTTGAAGAAAAGGTTGAGAGAGTAGCCCAAGACCAAGAATTTTTAGAAGTCGTGGAAAAATTAATAGATAGGGATAAGGAGAAGTTTTTCTTAAACCTAGCCCAAGCGGGAGTAAAGCTCCCCCATGATTTCAATATGGAACAACTCAAGAAAGACCAGCAACAAGATGACCCCATGAATATAATGACTAGGCAGATAAAGGCCTTTCAAGAACAAATCGATACCATGAAGAAATTAGCTGAACCTAAGGCCTTTTCTATTGAAGCTCTGTGTCCTTTCCTGTTCGACAAAGGCCTAGTTATGGTAACCTTTCTCTTCAATACCATTTTTCCTAAATATGATAAGTATATGGGTAAGACAGACCCACAGGATCACTTAAGGGAGTTTTGTGCCCTAAGCATAGAGTTCATGCACAATGATATGTACCTAATGAGACTCTTCCCTAGAAGCTTAGGAGGACTCACAATGGAGTGGTTTTCAAAACTACCCCAAGGAATAAATACCTTTGAGGAGTTGGCCTCCAAGTCCATAACCCAATATTCCTACAACATTGAGCATGAAATCACAATGCTCAAACTATGTGATACCAAATAGAAAGATGGAGAGTCCTTCTTAGGATTCCTACAAAGGTGGAGGACCATTTTTGCAAGGTATCCATGAAGTATCTTGGAAAAAGAAAAGATGGAGATCTTCACAAATAACTTGACCATGGAAATGAACTATAGATTGCAACTCCAATGTCCCCCAACATTTCAAAAACTCATCGAAAATGGGATCAAGATAGAGGACATTTTGGTCAAGAGAGGTGAAATAAAATTATTTAAAGATAACAAATCCAACAACAACAACAACAACAATAATAATTATGTGCCTAAATATTTCAACAATCAAGGGTCTAACAATCACAATGACAAATCTAAATCATGGGTAAAGAATAACAACAAAAACCTTGTGAATGGTGGAGTTGTGGAGGCACACAACTTGAAGTCAACCCCATTTATTATACCATATGGAGCTAATTCTTCAAATAATGTTAATCAAACAAACAAAGCTCCATATAATTCCAACAATTCCAATAATTCCAACAATAATGATAGTGGGAATAAGCCCAAGTCATCTTACTCCAACTATAATAAAAAGAAATTCACCTACTTAGGTAAACCTTTGGAGAATGTATTAAGGACTTTGGTTGCTAATCAAGTTATCACATTACCCAACATATCCGGTTATGAACCTCAAGTCAAGCCTTATGGTGGAATGATGCTCATCATTGTGAATACCATCGAAATAGAGGTCATCCAACCAACAAATGCATGAGATTAAAGCACTTGGTCCAAGATCTAATTGATGATGGAACCATTAAAATTGAGGGGCCTCAAAACAATGAGGACCATACAGCCTTCAAAAACCCCTTTTTGAATCATGAGAAGGGTGAGTCATCTAATTAGAATCAAAAGAAAGGTAATGAGAAAGTGAACTTTCCTCATACTTATGATAACACGATAAATGCTCTAAGAGAAGAGGATCAAACTATAAATGTTATCATAATAAAAGATAAATCAAGAGAAGCATCATCAAATGTCATCACTAGGGGGCAAGCATCAAAAATTACCTTACCTACCAATGCTCCAAAAATTGTGTTATCAAACCAAGCTTCAACATCATCATCGAAACAATATAACTTGGTTGACCAATTACAAAGAACTCCCTCTCAAATCTCTATTCTTGAGCTACTCAAACTATCACCAATTCATAAGGATATCTTGGAGAAAGCTTTGTTGGAAACCAATGTACCTCTAAATTTGGAGGTAGACAAATTCCAAAATATGGTAGGGCACCTAATTGCACCTCATTGCCTATCATTCTCTGAACAAGATGACATGTCCCTTAACCATTCTCAAAATCTGCCCTTACACATAGAAGTGTTGATCCATAAGCATAGGGTAAAAAGGGTACTTAAAGATGAAGGAGTGGGCATAAATATTTGTACCCTTATCTTGGTAAAAGCCCTAGGATTTTTTGAGGAGGCTGTTGACCCAAAGAAAAAGATAACCATAAAAGCCTACGATGATGAAGAAAGAGCCTCAAAAGGAGTCATAGTCTTACCCATAAGAGTTGGTCCCATGCAAAAAGAGACCATATGCTAAGTATTGGACTTAAATTTGACTTACAATATCTTGTTAGGAAGGCCATGGATCCATGAAATGCAAGCCGTTCCTTCAACTTATCATCAATGCCTAAAATTCCCATATCTAGGGCAAGAAATAATGGTAAGTGGAGATCTAAATCCATTCCAATATTGTAATAATGTCAAGCCTATCAATGAATCCTCGGTTCCACACAATTCTAAAGGGTCTATACCTAATCAAATGGAACAAGGTAAAAAATCCAAGGATATTCCTTTGTTGAAAGGAAAAGAAAAGATAAAAGAAGAAGTTATTATTGAAGACACACCAAAACTCATTAACCTAACTACATCAACTAAAGGAAAAGAGAAGGTTAATGAGGATAACATTATTGAAGAATCAAAAGAAGATTCTACCAAAGCTATCCAAAGGTACTGTGTGTGAGTGATTTACACCTTCATGAAATTACAAGATTAACTAAGAACAACAAGAATTAGAGAAAAATAATCTAACAAATGCACAATTAATCTATCAATATCTCATGGTTCTCTAAATTGAAGTAGTAAGTGAGGCTCTCAGCTGCAAATCCTCACTAGTGACACTCTAATTATGAGAATTGAACTAAGAATGATATGCAAACTAGATCTAATTATCAAATTCTAGCTCTATTTGATAAGAAAATCTCTAAAATGATCAATCAATTAAGCTAAATATCAATGAAAATGCTAAGTGAGTGGTGTGGATGCAAATTGCAAGAGCTTTGCTGCAATTCAAAGATATGGAGTGGATGAATAATGCCTCAAAATGCCTTCTATTTATAAGATTTTCCCAAGGGTAGGGGGTAGAGTGAGATAACCATGGTTATGCTTGGGTAAGGTCAATTGGCTTTGCTTTGTCCCTAAATTGGGGAACAAACATTTAAATGGTTTCAAAAGGCTGGACCATTTCAATAAAAGTGAGTGATTTGTGTCCATTTTGTCTCCTTTTTCCTTTGTTGAGGGAAATTATGATTTATTAATTAATTAAAGTATTTAAATTTAGCCATGAAGGGTAAGAGGTTCATTTTGATTTTTCATTTCAACAACTATGTCATTAATTGAATTTAATCAATTTCTTAGTGTTTTTCCCCTTTTCAAGCTTTATTTAATCATTTAATCATTTAATTGAATTTTTCTTTGATTTGAATTGCCTTTGTTCCATTTATTGATTTTTAGTGCTATTTTGATGATTTGATTGCACCTTTTGATTGAATTAAGTCTTTGCCAATTTTCCATGTCTACAAATGCCCCTCTTTGAGTTGATGTGCGAAGAATGCCGATTCAAAGATTCCCTTAGTATGATGATCTGATTCAGGTCCTGGTTTTGATATGCCTCTGATCATTCCGATTGATGTACTTCCTGATGATGATGATGTGCCTCTGATGATGGTGCTGATATGATTCTGATGCCTCTGATATGATACTGATCTGATATGGGTCCTGATTTGATGATAGGTCCTGGGTTGATTGATAAAGGTCCTGGGTTAATTGATAAAGGTCCTGGGTTGATTGATAAAGGTCCTGGGTTAATTGATTGCTGATATGTTGATAAGTTTGATATGATAGCAGATTTGATATGAAACTGATATGAAATTGATTTGCCTCCTGATATGATACTGATATGATATGATACTGATATGATATGCCCCACTGATAAATGTTTTTGATGTGATGCTCATTTTGATACTCTGATGCCCCCTCAGAAATAAAACATATTAATTCCTTGATTTGAACGATTTTGAGTAGTTGGAATATGTTTTGATTTCTGATACCGTTTGAAAGAAACCATCAAGTTCAATTCATGCCCCGATTAATGAAAATATCCTATAATAGGTCCAAAGTGCATTTTTAAGTGTTTATGAGGACCAATTTCACCTTAAATAGGGTAAAACCCCTCATTTTACTATTCATTTGCACCGTTCCTTCTTGAGATTTGAGCTCTGATTTTAGCCTTTTTGAGACGATGGTGGTTCCACATCGCGAGCATCGGTTTGAGAGAGTGCACCGGTTCAGTCGGAGAGCGACCGATGGTCCTCCGGTATGTCATTCAAATTTTCCTCATGTTTTTAAAGTTGCATTTATGACCTCATTTAATGCATTTAAAAATTTTAATGCTGCGTTTGTGAAAAGAAATGTCGCCTCCGTGCCTTTTAATTTTGCCTAAAAGTTTAAAATGTCACCTTCGGTAAATTTGATGTCGCCTATCTTAGGTTTTCTCATGCATTTAGAAAATCTTTTATCGCCTAAGTATAATTTAATATCGCTTAGGGTTTTAATCATTTTAATTCTATATCGCGTGATAATAAAATGTCACCTGCAAAAAATCTTATACCGCCTCCATGAAATTAAGTCACGCGGATGAATAAAATCATGCGTATGGAGAAAGATATGTCACCTCTGGTAAAAGAAATGATGCCAAAAAGAAAAGTCGCGTAAGTAAAAAAAATTTTTTTTGTTTATTTGAGACTTTTCTAGGACGTCGGATTGCTCGATTGCGTCAAGTTGATTGATATCGATCATGTCAATGAATTCAATCAAATGTTCAGTTAGGGTGTTCCCTTTTTTTGATTTCAACAATGAATTAGGACATAGGTAACTATAATATCGAAGAATAAGGTTAATCAATCTTCATCACGAATGATAGGTCATGGATTTAAATGTCCATTCATTTTATGCTCAAATGCTTAGAGACATAAAACTAGGATCATCCCTCCTCAATGCTTAGAGTTAGGATTGGTAGGTCTGATAGGTATATTTAAATTGATGACTATGATTGATTGTTTGATTTCCTGATAGTAAGTTACTCATGTGATTCCCTTGTTTTGATTAAACAGGAGGATGTCCTTGTTCTGTACCTTCAGACTGTACCACACTAGGTGATGGAGCTTAGGGCGCAGTTGACTGATGCCGAGAGGTGAGTGATTAGGCGCTGCAGTTTACTATGTGTACTAGAGCTTCCTCGGTTCCAGATGAACCAAGGTTTGATTACCGCTGTCGCAGAGCGTTGGCACTTTGAGACAAACACGTTTTGGCTACCACAGGGCGAGATGACTATTACACCTGAGGATGTTTACAGATTGCTATGGATCCCGACTCATGGAGAGATAGCATATTATGATGCAGTCTATGATGGGACATATTATCGATGAGTATTCGGAGATCCATCTATAGGTGATGATTGCATCCTATGGCCTCAGTTTGCCTCATTTCCTATTTTACCAGCATTATTAGGTGCTATCATTGGTGGTGTATTATTACCTGATCGGCGAGGTCACAGATTTTTAGTGGGATGGGGCAGGATTATCAAGGATTTGCTACATCAGCCTCGACGCTTTGACTGGGGATCATGTGTGCTAGCACAGCTTTATCACGATCTTCATGAGGTGGTTTACAGGAGATCAGCTTCGTTATTTGCTGGGATTCACATTTTGCAGTTGTGGATATGGGAGCACTTACCAGTCAGTCATCCTATATCAGATCGAGATCGTCCTCTAGGATATCCTTTTGCATGGCAGTATACTGGTATGGTGACACAGCATCACTTGGGTCACTTGGAGTATTGGCGACGTCAGATTGATGACATGGATGAGGTCTATTGGAGACCATATGTTGAGGTCGAGGATTGGAGAGAGGATAGCTTGGAGTTACCATATATGTTTGCTCCTCGATGGATGATCGGCAGGATCGACTCTGTTCTTGAGAGATTCTTAGTAGGGAGAGTGCTACGGCAGTTTGGGCAGATTCAGCCTATGCCTCAGGGATCTGTAGTATATGCTCATTCTAGTGTAGAGCGTGCTACTTGGGGTCACATGCCTTCATACGATGATGCTATAGAGCAGATATCACTACTGGGTTATATGGATTGGGACATGAGGTTACACATCAGAGATGCCGGAGTCATGCAGGAGTATCTAGCTTGGTTGATGGAGCATCCGATGCCTCGATTTACAGACCCTGTAGAGCCAGTGCCTGGGCGAGATGATGATGGTGATGATGTCGGTGGTGGGAGGAGACGCAGAGGTAGACCACGAGGTAGGGCGGTGATTAGGCTCAGAGGACGAGTGAGAGATGCACAGGTATAGGCACCACCTCCTCCTCCTCCTCGTCTTGTAGTAGCACAGAGATAGAGGATAGATCATCAGGATCATGTGAGGGCTGCTAGATAGGATCCAGGTACAGGATAGGATATGGGAGCAGGATTACAGTAGGTTACCGTGGATGGTCAGGATACAGGTGCACAGCAGATGCCAACAGCTTTTTCTCATGATCGGGGAAAAGCTCCTATAGATACAGGTGATCCTCAGAGTACCTATGAGGTTGGGGAGAGTTCTAGTACTACCCAACTATGAGTAGATGTGGGAGCATTACAGACAGAGGTATCACAGATGTCGTCTATGATTCAGCAGTTAGTATCAGGTTTGGCTCCATTGGTTCCTCTCCTTGTTGCTATGGTTGGTCAGACGCCTCCTCAGCCGCCTCAGCAGCCTCCATCACAGCCTCCTCCAGGACCTCCTCCCAGTGGTGACGAGAGTTGAGCTATGAGTGCTCTTATTGATCATTTGTGTACTGATACTGAGATACTTGATATTGTACCATAGTCTTGTGACCTTGGTGTCACCTTTCCAGTTGTACTTTGATACTTATTTGACATTGATGCCCCTGTTGATGGGCGATTATAGAGTTGATTTGTGATATCATTGTTATACTTGATGTATTGAGTTGTGAGTAGACGTGTGACATGAGGACATTTATGATCTTTCCTGCTTTTACTTGATGATATATGAGATTTCCTTTAGATGCTGCTATATGTGTTTATCTAATGCATTTGTTTTTGGATGGATGTGTCTATGGATGCAACGTATCTTATGTATGATATAGATAGATGGATGCATTTCTTTCTTCATGTATGGATGTAGTTTTGATATGTTATTTCTCATGTATGCAATCTGTATGTATGCACATGTAAATGATTATTTCCTTCTTTTCCTTGATAATATATTTATGTAATGATTAATGATATGGAATGAATGCAAAAAGTATAATCTCATGTTTTTATTGTAGAAAAGATGATATTGAAGTGATGTTGTCCTTGCTGATTTAACCCTGTTAATGATGTTATGTACCCCCTTTTTGATGTGACATGAAACCCTTGGGAAAAATGCATGTGCAATTAATCTAACATGATAATGCATTTAACCTTTTTATGAATGCAGCTAAGTGTCACTAGCTTTTAGCAAATAAATGCTTTGAGGATATATTTTCATCATTGAGCACTTGGGACCGGAAAGTTTATACAATCACCACTACCCACTGACATGATGATATGAATATCACTTTTTATTTACTCATATGGTAACCTCCGTTTTGCTTTCCCATCGGTCTCGTCGATACGACTATCACTGATTACAAACAATCATGAGAGTACGAATACTGATTTTGTCGGATTCTATATTGCAAGTGGATTTTGTCATTTAGATATGAAGAATCTAAATATCCAAGGTATCCAGTTGCGTAAACAAACAAAGGTTAACTCATTGTTTTATAAGATAATCCTCGATGGTTCTTTGATGACCATGTCTTTAGATGAAATCTCATAAGGCAATGAATCTTCCTCCAAATAGTCACTTCATAGTCAAGATAAATATCATGTCTCCCACATTGCCAATCTAGTCAAAACATCATTGATTAGCTAAAAAGACTTGATACAAATTGAATTAATGTAAGTAAACAGATTTTTAACCAACTTTTCAAAAGAATCTATCTAGGTGTTTTGCATTGTTTTCTGATCTTCAACAAAAAAATATTTCCAAGTGTTTGATCATGAAATGATGTTTGATTTTTAATCCTGAATAACAAGTCAATTTAGGCTCAAGGATTTTGTTGTGGTAATCAACCTCTTGGTTATCAATCAAAGGTTTACACAAATCTGATCTCTCTTCTGAAAATGTTGATCCCTTTCTACTTGTGACTGAATGTTGCTCATTTGAATCCCTTTTGAGGTACCCACTTTCCAATCCATTTATGCTGCCCCCAAGTATTTGATGTATCAGTTTTGACAACTTTGGGCAAGGCAAAGGATGATGCTACAAACTGTTATTATGACTATGTACAAATGACGGATGCAATGAAGGTTTAGACAAATGGGATGATGAGATGCATTATGTACACATGTGGCTAGGAAGGAAATGACTTAAGGGAACCAAAAGTGCTTGTTGCCAAGTTTTCACCTTTGGGTATTCTCATTTTTTTTTGCTACCGAGGCGCCTATTGGCTAGGTTTTCACCAAGGCACTTTTTCTCTTTTTCATTTTTTTTTGTATTTTTTTTCTTTTTTTCTTTTTTTGTATTTTTGTATTTTTCTTTTTTTGTATTTTCTTTATCACCTTGGCACCTATTTGCTAGGTTTTCACCAAGAGATAGTTTTTCAAATGTTTTTGCTTTCTTCAGGCTCAATTTTCCACTATTTTTGATCTTTCTTCTTTTCCAATGTTTTTGGATTTTCCATTTTCAAATGTTTTTGGTATTTTCAAGATCCCTTTTCAATTATGTACAATAATTATGATGCTCTCTCATCTGATACTCTTTATACTCTTTCATCTGCTTTAGGTGTAGAATCTCTTCAAATGAATGCTATTTATGGGTTCTTGTAATTCTTCACCATTACAATTTGATAACTTATATGTTCCAGTTCCAAAGGATGACACTATCACAAATGGGCCTATCCAATTAGCTTCCCACTTTCCTTTCTTTTCCCTTTCAACTTGATTTTTGGGATTTTCTCTTAGTACCAAGTCTCCTACTTGAAAAGTTCTTGGTTTGACAATGAATTGTGTGCAATCCTATTTTGATAAACTTTTAAATGCTCATAAGCTTGAGTCTGGTGTTCCTCTAACAATTCCAATTGTTGTAGTCTGGCAATCCTATAATCCTCATCAGTGATCAATCCTCTTAATGAAACCCGTAGAGATGGAATTTCAACTTCTAATGGTAGAACTGCTTCAGTTCCATAGACCAAAGAGAATGGGGTGGCTCCTGTAGGTGTTCTGATACTAGTTCTGTAAGCCCATAGTGCAGGATTTATTTGCACGTGCCAATCTCTTCCTGATTTGTTAACCGATCTTTTTAATATTTTGAGGATATTTTTGTTCGTTGCTTCAGCTTGTCCATTGCCTTGTGGATAATAAATGGATGATGAATGGTGTGTAATGTGAAATGTCATGCAAAGTTCATCAATATCCTGATTTTTGAATTATTTCCCATTATCTGTGATAATGGCATGTGGAATACCATAGCGGCAAATTATGTGGTTCAAAATGAACATTGAAATTTGTTTTCCGGTTGCTGTTGTTAATGGAACTACTTCCACCCATTTGGTGAAGTATTCTGTTGCTGTGATGATATACTTATGTCCATTTGAAGATGGAGGATATATGATTCCAATCAAGTCAAAACCCCATTGATAAAAAGGCCATGCTGTAATGAATGGGTGTAATTCTTGAGCCGGTGCATGTATCATATTACCATGATATTGACATTTGCTGCATGTCTTCACAAATTGACAAGCATCCTTTTCTAATGTTGTCCAAAAGTACCCTAAACGAAGGATTTTCTTAGCTAGATTAAGACCGCTTGAGTGTGACCCGCAAATGCCTTCGTGGACCTCGCGTAAAGCTAACTTAGACTCTTCTTCCTCTAGACATCTAAGTAACGTCCCATCAAGACCCTTACGATACAATGTATCTGAAAGGATTAGGTAACGGGCGGCTTGGCGTATGAAGTTACATTTTTGGGCGCAAGTTTGGTCTATGGGGAGTACTTGGTCTTTAAGGTAAGTATAGATGGGTACATACCAAGGAGAGTCATGTCCATGTAAAAGAGCAACAATTTGGGTGTCAGGAAGGTTGAATGCCGGTTTTACCAACTCTTCCACCAAGAACTCATACTTCTCATTTTGATCTGGTTTTTGTAACAATGAAGCCAAGGTAGCCATGGCATCTGCTGCTCTATTCTTTTCTCTTGGAATCTGTTCAAATGTGATCAAAGCAAAGTACTTCTTCCATCCATCAATCAAGGTTTTATATTTCATCAATGTTATGTCTTTGGTATTGTATTCATTATTAACCTGATTGATTATGAGTTGGGAATCTCCATACACTTGTAATTTTGCAATATTCCATTCCAAAGCCATTTTGATGCCAATGACTAATGCCTCATATTCCGCTATGTTATTGGTGCATGGAAATAAGAGTTTATAAGACTTTGGAATAGTGTACCCTTGAGGAGTAACCAATAATATACCTGCTCCAGAACCTCCTTGTGTGTAAGATCCATCAAAATATAATTTCCATGTCCTTGCTTCTATGTTGACAATTTCTGCATCTGGAAATTCAATTTGCATGGTTTGTGTAGACTCCATTGGGTTATCTGCTAAGTGATCTGCTATCACTTGTCCTTTAATTTCTCTTCTATCAACATATTCAATGTCAAATTCACTTAGGATCATGACCCATTTTGCTATTCTTCCTATTAAGGCAGTTTTACTTAGCAAGTATTTGAGAGGATCAATCTTGGCAATTAATTTGATCTTATGCATCAACATATAATGTCTTAGTTTTTGAGATGCAAAAACCACTGCTAGACATGCTCTTTCCATGAATGAATAATTGAGTTCATATTTTATTAAGGT
The DNA here is from genome assembly GCA_027943335.1 of Chamaecyparis obtusa. Classification (NCBI taxonomy): domain Eukaryota; kingdom Viridiplantae; phylum Streptophyta; class Pinopsida; order Cupressales; family Cupressaceae; genus Chamaecyparis; species Chamaecyparis obtusa. Next base: position 884,183 of record BSBK01002127.1, on the reverse strand, counting down.
TCTACTAAGATAGTAGATTGCCCTTTCTTTTCCTTGCTCATCTTCTTGTGCCAACAATATGCCTAGAGACCTTTCTGTGGCTGATATGTATAACAACAATTCTTTACCCTTGATAGGTGACATAAGATAGGTGGGTTTATCAAATAAGTCTTCAAAGTAGCGAAGGCCTTATCACGTTCTTCATCCCACATAAATGTAGTGTCCTTGTGTAACAATCTGGTGGAGGAGTGACACTTTTCTGCTAATTGAGAGATAAATCTCCTTATTGATTGAATCTTTCCTTGTAGTGACCTCATTTGGCTAATATTTCTTGGAATCTCCATTTCTAGAATGGCTTGTACTTTTTTAGGATCAACTTCAATGCCTTTTGCTGACACTATATAACCCAATAACTTGCCGGATTGGACACCAAAGGCACACATCTTTGGGTTTAGTCTAACTTTGAATTGTTCTAACCGAATGAATATTTTTCTTAGGATTTGTAAATGCTCTTCTCTATTGTGAGATTTTGCTAGAATGTCGTCCACATAATCTTCTAAGAAAGTATGCATCATGTCATGGAAAATAGTTGTCATGGCCCTTTGATATGTAGCTCCAGCATTTTTTAAACCGAAGGGCATGACATTCCAACAAAAAGTACCCCCAGGGCAAGTAAATGCTATCTTTTCTTGGTCTTCGGGAGCAATTTTGATTTGGTTGTAACCACTAAATCCATCCATTAATGAGTACATTGCATGACCTGTTGTCAAATCCACTATGGTATCAATGCTTGGCAATGGGAGGTCATCTTTGGGACATGCAAGGTTTAAATCTCTGAAATCCGTACACACACGGATAGATTTATCATGCTTAGTAACCGACACAATGTTAGAGATCCAATCAGCATATGCTATTGTTCTTATGAATCCCACCTTTAAAAAATTTTCCAATTCTGCCTTGACTAGGAGAGCCACATGTGGGTGCATTTTCCTTAGTTTTTGCTTCACAGGTTTAACTCCGGGTCTAACATTCAGATGATGCATTATGAAATTAGGATCCAGTCTAGGCATATCGGCATATGACCATGCAAAATTTACTTGTTGTTCTTGGAAGAATTTGATAAAGTCCTCTCTTTCAAGAGATGTAAGTGATGCAGCCAAGTGTACAACCTTTGGCTCTAATTCTGTACCAATGTTAACTTTTTCTGTTGGTTCTATAAGAATAGATGACCGTTCTTCTTCATGTTCAGGAAAAGTATCCAATCTCTCTTCTAATGGTGCCACAGTTGGGTTTTCACCAATAGAACTTCTCATTTTTATTTTTTTTTTCATTTTTTCTTTTTTTTGACTAAGAGATTAGACCCTTTTTGTTGTCATCATGTTCGTATTGAGTTCGTTGGTGAAAGAGGGTTCAACCACATTGAGGTATTGCTTTGTTGCTTGGTCATTTGGGAAGTAAAGTAAGTCATGTGGTTCAGTTTGATCCCAATCAATGAGGTCTGGATGTATCAAAATTAAGGAGTTATTGGGTAAGGTATCATCAATAGGATTTATGGACATGACTTCATTTGAGGGTTCATACATTGTATCGTTTAGATCTGTGATGTGCACTTCCTCAAGATGATCCATGGAAGCAGGGTCAAAGTCCCCTTTGCTGGAATCCTCGTCGACCTCTACGGGAAACAATGTGGGAAAAGCCACAAGCGGGTTAAAACTAACATTTGAATTTCCCTCCTCTGAAGGTGTCCAAAATGTTTCTATCCATGCTCCACTACTAGATGCTTGTTCTATGTTAGGCCTTGGAATAGGAGATTCTTCATTAATTGGAGCATCTTGTTTTGGGATTTTTGCATAAGTATGTATAGCAATGACTTCTTTATCTTGACATGACTCATCTGATAAATTATCCCATTCATAATCCCTAGAGTCATCACTATCTCCTTCGGATTCTAATGCATTTATTTGAGGATGAAAATTATGCATTGGACTTGAACTTTCTCCCTTATATTGAAAACCTACTTCGGATTTTTCATGACTTTCCCTCCAAATAGGTTCAATAGGTTCTAATAATCCTCTATTTCTTTGGCCTAGGGGTCCTCTTCCTTTGTATCCCATCTTTTGCATAATATCAAATCCTTTCCCATATTGTTCTGTTTGTATATTGACATGCTAAATTCTTTCCATGGGAGTGTCTAAGGTACCATCCTCATCATGATAAAGCCATTGAAGGACATCATCCTCTTCTTTATCCCATGTTGCTTTTCTATCTTCCCTCACAAAATAAGAATTATACTTATGTGGAAGATGTTCTTTTGAGGGTTTACCATGTGACTTAGGAGACATGGGCATGTCAAATAGAGAAACTGAATATTCTCCTACCCCTTTTGAACTAATCTTGCATTGTTTGTCAAATTTGTTCATCATCTCACTCATGTATTGATAATGAGCTACTTTAGCTTGTTCTTTTTCCTCTTTAGTAGGTTTGTAGATCACTATTTCCAATTTAGGTGCCACATATGGACTTTCCATCACATTTGGACCCTCGTAGCTCACTTTTTCCTTGCCCTTAGTTGATGTAGTTGAGCTATCTTGAAGAGGATTTTGTGCATCTTCATTGGTGATTCTTGGAACAACCCCTTCATGATTATGTGGAATGTATAATTCATGCAAGGGTTTGAGTGCATTGCAATATTGAAATGGATTTGAGTCTCCTCCAACTGTGATTTCTTCACCCATGTATGGGAACTTGATGCATTGGTGGTATGTGGATGGGACAGCTTGCATCTCATGAATCCATGGTCTTCCCAATAAGATGTTATAGGTTAATTTCATGTCCAACACTTGACATTTGGTTTCCTTCTTAACTGGTCCCACTTGGATGGGCAACACAATCATGCCTTTAGAAGCTCTTTCAGCTTCATCATAAGCTTTTATGGTGATTTTCTTTGTAGGGTCAATGCAAGACTCAGATAGACCTAGGGATTTTACAAGACTCAATGTGCATATGTTAAGGCTAGCCCCTCCATCAATAAGGGCTCTTTTGACTCTATGCCTTTCGATCAAAACCTCTATATGTAATGGCAAATTTTGAGGATGAGTTATAGACATGTCATCTTGATTGAAAAATGAAAGACAATGAGGAGCCACAAGATGTCCTACCATATTTTGAAATTTTTCTTCCCCTAAGGTAGTAGAAACATGTGTCTCTTCCAAAGCTTTTTCCAAAATCTCTTTATGATTTGGTGACAACTTCAATAACTCTAAGATTGAGATTTGTGCTGGAGTACGTTGCAATTGGTCCACCAAACTATAAGGCCTTGCTGCTGTAGGAGGTTGTTTGACCACAATGTTGGATGGTGGGATATTGGTGCTTTGAGGGACTATCCCTTGTAAAGTCATTCTAGAATTTTGCCCTCTTGTAATGACATTTGTTGCTTCCTTTTGGGGCTGTTCATTAATGATGATAGCACTAACAATATGATCATATGATGGCACAAAGTTGAGATTATTGGCACTTTGTTTCTTGCCATTTGATGACTCACCTTTATCATGTTTGTAAAAAGGTTGTTTGAAGGCCGTATGATCTTCATTATTTTGGGGGCCATCAATAGTGATTATGTTATTATCTATCAAATCTTGCACCACATTCTTTAATTGTAGACATTCATTTGTAGTGTGCCCCCGAATCCTATGATATTCACAATGATGCTTAGCATCCCACCAACCCAGCTTATGGTCTAGTTCATAAGGCTTAATAGCAGGTAATGTAATAACATTGTTAGATATGAGAGCCTTTAATGCAGTTTCAAGTGATTCTCCCAAGGGTGTAAAGTGTCTTGCAGGAGTGGGCTTCAAATACTTATCATACTTGCTGTTTTGATCCTTGTTTCCTTGATTATTCTTGTTGGCATTGTTGTTGTTGTTAGAAGGTGCATTATATGCTTGATTAGCATTATTCACTTGATTTGGTGTCTTTGTAAGGGCAAATGGAATCACCTTCAAGTTGCTGGATTCCACTACACCATCATTAACAATGCCTTTGTACCAACTTTTATTTGGATTGTTGTTATTGTTGGTACTATTGTTGTTGGAGTTAGAGTTAGTCTTATTTTCCTTGTACAATTTCAACTCTCCACTCTTAATCAACACTTCTTCCGTTGTAATTCCGTTATCAATCAAATCTTGAAAAGTTTTAGGACATTGCATCCTTAGTCTATAATTCAGCTCGCTTCTTAAACCGTTAATAAAGATATCCATTTTTTCTTTCTCCGGTACACTTCTTGGATATGTAGCAAATGCAGTCCTCCATCTTTGCAAGAATGTGAGAAAGGCTTCTCCATCTTGTTGCTTCGTGTTACATAATGTTATCATTGTGACCTCATGTTTGATGTTATAAGAGTAATGAGTCATGAATTTAGAAGCTAACTTTTCAAAGGATTTTATGCCGGATGGTAGTTTTGAAAACCAATCCATGGCCATTCCTCCCAAACTTCTTGGGAATAGTCTCATTAAATAGGTTGATTCATGCATGAATTCAAGATTCAATGCGCAAAACCCCCGAAGATGATCATGTGGGTCAGATGTTCCTTCATACCTCTCATATTTAGGAAATGTTACATTAATGGGAAAAGGCACCATGACCAAACTCTTATCAAATGGAAAATGACATAATGTTTCAATAGAGAAAGGCTTAGGAGCCCCATTTTGTTTCAAACTGTCAATTTCCATTTGTAATGCCTTGAATTGTTCCCTTATTGCTTCCATAGGGTCTTCTATTTCCTTGGGCTTTAATTGCTCTATGTCAAAATCTTTAGGTAGCTTTACCCCCGTTTGTATTAAGTCCATGAAGTGTTTTTCTTTATCCATAAGCATGGTCTTTTTCATTAGTTCTATGAAATAAGGACATTGTCTTGCCTCTAATGCTCTTTCAATCGTGGCTTCTTCTGCAGTTGGGGGTAAGTTTGTATTATGAGGAGGAAATAAGTTGTTGCCTTGTGAATTTGCCTCTTGAGAATTAGGATCTCTTCCTCCATTATTAGAATTTCCTTGATTATTGTTAAGATCCATACCCCCATTCATGTTGTTCCCTTGATTATTGTTAGGATCTATACCCCCATTCATGTTGTTCCCTTGGTTGTTGGGATCGATATTTCCTAGGGTATCACTAAACATCTTGTTAATGTCCTTTGCCTTAGCGGGTTTTTCAGTCACTCGTGAAGTAATGAAAGTGTTCTTTGGAAATGGGAGCTCTTCTCCGTTGTAGGTCCCGTCTGTTTGTAATGCTTTCCTTATAGAGAGTGACCTTGTAATAACAGGCATGAACAAACTTTAAGGGTATGTTGACTTTCTTCTCTTGATAAGCTATTTTTGGAATAAGGTAAAAGTTTTTGATCAATTTTAAATGGTTTAAAATTTTAATGGTGTTTTGATCAATAACTTTGGAATATCTTGTTTGAAAATAAAAACAATCTCAACACACACATCAATTGGATACCATATCCCTAGAATGCTCTAATGTGTATATTTTTGAACATTTTCACTGGTTTAAACACAAGAATAGCTTCCACACAATCTACCTAGCACATAATTGGTTCGTAAACATGGCTCTAATAGGTAGTTTTGCTATTTTAGCGTTATGTAGTAAGTTTTCCGTTCAAAAGAGATCTTAGCTTTTCATCCCCCAACAATGTTAAGGGGCTTCCCACACGCACAAAAGCATGATTTTGCGCAATCCGTTAGGACTACTAGAGGAAGTTTGAAAGAGCTAAAATCCTTTTGTCGTGTACCCCATTAAGGATACCCGCATTTCATTTTATAGTGGGTCGGATTCTCATGGCAAAAGCAAGTGTATCCCACTTTGGGCTGTCCCTCTCACCGGCCCTTCTAAGGCAATCTCGGGAGGCGAGCCCACTAAGTTTTAAACATGTTCATTTGAAAGCATGAAAAGTGGATTTGGTAGAGCAAGTTTGGGAATTTGATTCACTCAAAGAGTGAAGAGCATATCCTTATTGCTTTTCCCTTATCCCAAACACTCACAATCAATTTGGTTCTTTTTCAACCCCGTGACAAAGGGGTTCTTAGAATTGAAGTGTTTATTTTTTCCTTTTATGATTAAACTATGTTTTGAACTTTGAAATGCCACAATTTAAGGGAAGTGCAAGCTTGATGAGAAAAATACCTCAAATGATGCTAGCAAAGGCTAGGCGCATTTTTAAGTAGTAGATTTTTTGTTTTCTCTCCCAATCCTTCTCTTACCTTAGCAAAACGTTCCCTCCACCAACAAGTTAGTCAGCACAATACAAACAAAGTGAGGGGAAAAAAAAATCAAAGCTTAAAAATGATATAATTGATTATGCTTTTGATTCTTTTTACCAAAATATTTGCAAAAAATCTTACAAACTTAAGGACTAAATTCCCAATTTAATGAGACATATTTTCATTTGTAAGCATCTACAACAGCAATGTATTTAGCATATAATTGTACTTCTTTCTCTAAATCATTGTTGAGAACAAAGGTAGAATGTACCCAGTTTTCTTTCCTTATCCTTTTAGGGATCAATTTTTCCTCTAAGTTGTACCTTCTCTCTAGTTTTTGCACTTTTTTATGACAGACCATGCTCCTGAGACAAAAAAAAATGACAGTGAAGTTAGCATACAGTCCTTATTTTGACAAAATAGAGAAAATACAGTCAGGCGACATCATCCAGATTACAGGCGAGATTAAATTTAACAAAGACGTGACTACTTTAACCGCGAGCGTCACCAAAAGGGGCTCAAGCGAGATTAAAATAGACAAATGCGATATTAAATTTTGCAAACACGTGAAATCTTTAATACATGCGACAACAGTAATTACTCTGATATAATATCAATGCTAAACCAGGCGACATTGTCCATGCTAAAGGCGAGATCTAATTTAATAAAGACGTAATTACTTTAACCGTGAGCGTCACCAAAAGGGGCTCAAGCGAGATTAAAGTAATTAAGTGCGATATCAAATTAAATGAACGTGTGAACTCTTTATTTCAAGCGACAAACTAACTCAGAGAAGCGACATTTAATTAATTGAAAGCGACATTTAAAATACTCAAAGCGAGAAATTAAATGCGAAAGGCAGGAAACTCCCTTTACACCAGGCGTAAACTTATTCCTCGACCGTGGCTTTTAATTCTTTCCAGGCAACATCTTAATGACCAAAGGCATCAGCTGCTTGTCCGTGATGCGACAATTTAATTTCCGCAGGTGTGATTTCTTTCTCCAGAAGCATGATTCTGCAGGCTGATAAGCATGATCGTTCAGACTCCAGGTGACATTTTAATTTTTGAAAGTGACATCTCTTTGCTTTAGGCATGATTTCTTTACCGGCAGGCATGATTTCTTTCTTGTAACCTGCAAACAGTGAGCAAAATCATGCAATTCTAGCCTAAATTTTGCAAATAACGTGGAAATTATGATAAATTTGAGGCCTAGAGCCCCACGGTGGGCGCCATTTGTGTGTGAGTGATTTACACCTTCATGAAATTACAAGATTAACTAAGAACAACAAGAATTAGAGCAAAATAATCTAACAAATGCATAATTAATCTATCAATATCTCATGGTTCTCTAAATTGAAGTAGTGAGTGAGGCTCTCAACTGCAAATCCTCACTAGTGACACTCTAATTATGAGAATTGAACTAAGAATGATATGCAAACTAGATCTAATTATCAAATTCTAGCTCTATTTGATAAGAAAATCTCTAAAATGATCAATCAATTAAGCTAAATATCAATGAAAATGCTAAGTGAGTGGTGTGGATGCAAATTGCAAGAGCTTTGCTGCAATTCAAAGATATGGAGTGGATGAATAATGCCTCAAAATGCCTTTTATTTATAAGATTTTCCCAAGGGTAGGGGGTAGAGTGAGATAACCATGGTTATGCTTGGGTAAGGTCAATTGGCTTTGCTTTGTCCCTAAATTGGGGAACAAACATTTAAATGGTTTCAAAAGGCTGGACCATTTCAATAAAAGTGAGTGATTTGTGTCCATTTTGTCTCCTTTTTCCTTTGTTGAGGGAAATTATGATTTATTAATTAATTAAAGTATTTAAATTTAGCCATGAAGGGTAAGAGGTTCATTTTGATTTTTCATTTCAACAACTATGTCATTAATTGAATTTAATCAATTTCTTAGTGTTTTTCCCCTTTTCAAGCTTTATTTAATCATTTAATCATTTAATTGAATTTTCCTTTGATTTGAATTGCCTTTGTTCCATTTATTGATTTTTAGTGCTATTTTGATGATTTGATTGCACCTTTTGATTGAATTAAGTCTTTGCCAATTTTCCATGTCTACAGGTACACTAAAGAGGCCCATTATCAAAAGATGGACCAAATGATGAAGAATTTTGATAAGCAATGTAAGATCCAGCAAAAGGGAGTAGGTGAATACTCCTTATCTATGATGGACCTACCTTTATCACCCAAGTCCTTTGGGAGACCCTCAAATCTACCTCATAGATATAATGATAACTTTGTGAGGGCAAGTACATCATCTACCATGGATGAAGAAGACAATGAAATCCTAAACTGGTTATATAAAGATGAAGAATCAAGTGCCCACATCAAACATATCCAAAATATAACCATTCCCACACATCAATATGGGAAAGGGTTTTAAATCATGCAAAAGATGGGTTACAAAGGTCAAGGACCTTTGGGCACAAAGAATGAAGGGCTAATTGAACCCTAGAATCAACATGGTGAGATTCCAAGGAGAAAATAGGATTAGGATATCTTGAAGAAGGATACACAAAGAAACATTACCCCAAGCTTCATGATCAAATACTACAATTAGAGTCTCATAGTGATGAGGATTATAATGAATGGGAATGGGAGACATTATCAGATGATTCATGTCAAGATAAGGGTATTGATGTCATTCATACCTATGCTTCTACCAAAAACAAAGGGCCAATAGAAAAATCAAATTCAAATCAAGCATCTAGTTCTAGTCAAGTGATACTGAGTGAAGTGCCAAGCATAGAAATAGAGATAAATCAATGGGTAGGTTAACCACATGTTCCTTCATGGAGACCTACTATGGAACAATCAAATGCTAGGTTTAATCTACATGAGTTTTATCCAATAGAAACCCTAGTGGAGTCTAGTGAGGAGGACTTTGATCCTTCTTCTTTAGAACATTTAGAGGAAGCCCATGTTCAAGATTTTCAAGATACAACATTTGAACCATCCAATAATGAGATATACAACTTAAACCCAATCGAAACAAATCCAAGTGTTGACCCATTAACTCTTATCCATCTAGATCTAATTGAATGGAATACCATTGAATTGACTACCTTGCCAATTTTCTTGAACGACAATATGGTGTCCCAATACCTCAATGCATTTGAACCTTCTTCTATTACATAATATCAAGAAGAAATGATCAAAGGGAGCATCCAAACTTCTAATCCGAGAAAAAATGAAAAAATAAAAAAAAAAAATAGAAAAGGAAAAGAGTCGAGTGTTGAAAACCATGTTGTGGCAACATTAGACCCAAAAGAAAGAAATAAAGAAATAAAGGATGATTCCAAAGGTGAAAACCCAACTGTGGCACCTAAGGAAGGAAGTTTGGATGTTCTACCAGAACATTATGAAGAAAGATCTCCTATCTTAATTGAGCCAACAGAAAAGGTGAATATTGGGTCAAAAACAAAACCGAAGATACACCATCTAGCAGCATCCCTATCTAGCGAAGAAAGAATAGAATTCATCAAGTTCTTTAAGGAAAAACAAGTTAACTTCACATGGTCTTACGATGATATGCTGGGTTTAGACCCAAATTTGATTATGCATCACTTAAATATCAAAGGAGCCAAACCTGTTAAGAAAAAGCTAAGGAAGATGCATCCTCATATAGCACTACTTGTTAAAGTAGAGTTAGAAAAACTATTAAAGGTAGGGTTTATAAGAGCCATTGATTATGCACAATGGATCTCAAATATAGTGCCAGTATCAAAAGTAGACAAATCCATCAGAATCTACACAGATTTTAGAGACTTAAACTTGGCATGTCCTAAGGATGATTTTCCACTTCCAAGTATTGATGCCATTGTGGACCTAATAGCAGGACACTCCATGTTCTCACTCATGGATGGATTCATTGGATATAATCAAATAAGGATAGCACTAGAAGACCAAGATAAAATAGCTTTTACATGTGCATGGGGTACTTTTTGCTGGAATGTCATGCCATTTGGTTTGAAAAATGCTGAAGCAACTTATCAAAGAGAAATGACTACAATATTTCATGATATGATGCATAAATTCATGGAAGATTATGTTGATGACATACTAGCTAAATCACACTCAAGAAAAGAGAACCTACCAATTTTGGCAAAAATTTTTGAAAGGCTAGAAGAATTCAAAGTGAGACTTAACCCAAAGAAGTGTGCTTTTGGAGTTCAATCTGGAAAACTACTAGGCTAAATTATATCTACAAAAAGGATAGAGGTGGATCCCTAAAGTGAAGGCTATAATGGAAATGGAAGCACCTAAAAACATTAGCCAGATGAGATCTTTACAAGGCAGAATACAATCCATCAAAAGATTTATCTCCCAATTAGCAGAGAAATGTCATAATTTCACCCAACTTTTGCATAAAGATACAATTTTTAGATGGGATGACAAGTGTGAAGAAGCTTTCAATATACTAAAGAAATACCTCTTGAATCCACCAATCTTGATGCCACCTATCAGAGGCAAGCCCTTGATCCTATATATTTTAGCAATGAAGAATTCATTAGGGGCACTTTTGGTACAAGAGGATGAAATAGGAAAAGAAAAAGCTATTTACTACATAAGTAGAACATTGGTCAAATACGAGCTAAACTATACATTTATGGACAGGGCATGCTTGGCCATGGTTTTTGCTATCCAAAAACTACACCATTATATGTTACCACACAAAATCAAACTCATTTCTAAAATAGACCCTTTGAAATATCTACTCAGTAAAACAACACTAAGTGGAAGATTAGCAAAGTGGGTTATGATATTAAGTGAATTTGACATCGAATACATTGATAGAAAATCAATCAAAGGACAAGTCATTGCTAACCAATTAGCTAAAGTACCACTTCAAGATGATCATCCAATTCAGGTAGAATTCTCAGATTCAGAAATTGTGAATGTTGAGGATCAAAACATAGCAATTATATTTTGATGGTTCATACACTCAACATGGATCAGGAGCAGGCATACTTCTCATTACCCCACAAGTATCTACTATTCCAAAATCTTACAAATTGTTATTCCCATGCACAAATAATATATCAGAATATGAAGCCTTGGTCATTGGAATCAAGTTGGCATTAGAATGGAAAGTGACAGAAATAAAGGTTTATGGAGATTCACAATTAGTCATAAACCAAGTCAATGAAGAATACCAGACGAAAGATGACAAATTGGTACCCTACAAAAACATGGTGGACAATTTAAAGAAGTACTTCATCCTTATCACATTTGAGAAAGTACCAAGAGAAAATAATAAAGCAGCATATGCCATGGCAACTTTGGCCTCACTTTTGCAAATGCCCGATAAGAGTGCTAGATACGAGTTCTTGGTAGAAGAAGTGAACCAACCCGCGTTTGATCCTACCCATCCTTATACTATTTTCTTGTTAACTACAACTGAATCACCTTGGTATGGACCAATTTACACCTATTCAAAAGATCAACCCCTTCCTATTCATCAAACCAGAAACCAAAAGAAAAGCTTCATTCGGCAAGCTACCAAATATACCATAGTTTATGAAACATTGTATCGAAAAAGTCTTGATGGAATGCTCCTTAGGTGTTTAGAAGAGGAAGAATCAAATATAGCCTTACAAGAAATTCACAAAGGAATTTTTGGATCACACTCAAATGGATTATCCCTAGCCAAGAAAATTCTTAGGATAGGATATTTTTGGCCTACAATGGAAAAAGATGCTTGTAATTTTGCAAAAACTTGTAAGAAGTGTCAATTCCACAATAACTTGATACATGTGCCAGTGCAAGAACTTCATCCAATGACAACACCTTGGCCATTCTATTAATGGGGTCTAGACCTAATAGGCATGATTCATCCTCCTTCGTGAAATGGTCACAAATTCATTATCACTACAATGGAATACTTTACAAAGTGGGTGGAAGTTGTACCCTTATCAACTGCAACAGGCAAATAGATATCTTTATTTTTCTTGAATCACATCATATGTAGATATGGCATTCCACACACCATAATCATGGATAATGCAAAACACTTCAAGAACAAAGACTTAAAAGAGTTGTGTACAAAGTTCAAAATGATTCATCACTCATCCTCAATCTATTACCCACAAGGTAATGGACAAGTTGAAGCGACAAATAAAAATATCTGAAAAATATTAAAGAGGATAGTGGATAATTCAGGAAGGGATTGGCACATTAAGATAAATCCAACCTTATGGCCTTATAGAACTAGCATAAGAACACCGATAGGGGCAACACCATTCTCACTAATATTTGGAATAGAAGTGGTTTTACCTTTGGAGGTAGAGCTACCATCATTAAGGATATCCATGCATGGTTTGATAAGTGAAGAGGACTATAGAGTTTCTAGATTACAAGAACTAGAACTCTTGGATGAAAAACAAAAAAAAGCATTTGACCACTTAAAAGTATATCAAAATATAATGTCAAGGACTTACAACAAGCACATCAAGCCAAGGACATTTCAGATAGGTGACCTAGTTTTGCGAGAGAATCCCAAAAACCAAGAAGAAAGAGAAAAGAAAGGAAAATGGGAAGCAAACTAGTTAGGACCATTTCTCATTGTTGAAAATTTTGGGACCGGAACCCACAAGCTAGCAGATTGTGATGGTGAAGAGCTACAAGAAATAATAAATAGCATACATCTAAAGAGGTTTTATACATAAGGAAGATGAAAGAGTATAAAGAGTATTAGATGAAGAGCATCATATTTATTGTACATAGTTCAAAAGAGATCCTGAAAATATCAAAAACATTTGAAAAATAGAAAAGATCAAAAACAATGGAAAATTGAGCATGAAGAAAGAAAAAACATTCATATATGATTCTCAAAAAGATGTTGTCTTGGTGAAAACCTAGCAAATAGGCACCTTGATGATGTGAAAAAAAAAAAATTGAAAAAAAGAAAAATACAAAAAATTCAAAAAAGAAGAAAAGTGCCTTGGTGAAAACCTAGCAATAGGCACCTTGGTAGCAAAAAAAGAGAAAAAGCTTTAAAAATAGAAAAAGAGCTAGATCCATTCAATTGGTGAAAACCTAGTAAACAGGCACCATTGAAAGTCCAAGTCATTCGCATACCTAGAAGGTCACCCTATAAATATTGCATTCACCAGCATTTGTATATATTGCATAATAAAACCCCACAGTTGCATGTGCGAGAACCTCAAAGATTTTGGTCACCTAATCAAAAAATTGTCCTAAGTCCCACAAATGAAATCAATATCAAACTAGGGGCAATCTACTAAAAAAAAAAGGAGTAAGGATTCATCAAAGCAAGCTTTATTCAATTAGAGAATCAATTCATCACACTCGAAAGAGGAACACTTAATCAAATCTACATCCCAATCCAATTTGAGCCTAAAACGCAAAATTTGATTCGAGAAATGAAATGACCTTATCTTTATCAAGATTAAAATTATGAAATGGATGGAGCTAAACTTGAACTATGGATTTGAAAAACATTGCAAAATTTTTCTAAGTGTTTACTAAATTGATGAAATCATATCTTTCTAGCGAATCGATGAAAGTTTTAGACTAGACAAGCTATGATGAAAGGATGATATTCTTCTTGATTTCTAAATGCTTGTCTTAAAATCAAAGTTTTAAATCATGTATTATTTCTCTAAGGATGTGATCATCAAAGAATCATCGAGGACTTGTACATAGGATAAGACTGAGATTTCTACTTGTTTACGCAAACAGATACCTTAGCTATTTTGATCTTCAATATATACCAAAATCCACTTGCAACATAGAATCTGACAAAATCTGTATTCGTACTCTCATGATTGGCTTCAATCAGTGAAATTCATACTAAAGAGACTGATGGGAAAGAAAATAAAGAGGTGCAAAAAGTATTCATATCATCATAGTTGAACTAGTGATGGTTGTACTAAAATGGGATTTCAAAATGCTCAATGATGATTATAAGCTCCAATTCTTGAATAATGATAGTTAGTTGCATACATCTTAGATTAAGTGCATTGTATATATTATTTTGCCTTTCTTAGCTTACAATTGTAAAAGGGGAAATGAAAAAAGGGGCTATACCAATAAATCTTGGTGAGTCAAAGCATTCGAGAAAATCAAAGGTCTATTCAAACACATTATCCTTGAAAGCAATCAATAAAGGGAGATTATTTTTTTGCATTCATGCATAGCATTATTCATTGTCCATATATAAGAAAAACAAAAGAAAAAGAATCATTACTCATACATCATTCGCATACATTTGCATAAAGATAGAGTTGCATACATTTAATAAACAAAAACATAGCGATATTCATATTCATACTCCATAAAACACATTGCATCCATACATTGCAAAAGAAAAAACCATGTTATAAACCCATACATCAATGCATCCATCTATCTATATCATAAAATAAGATACATTGCATCCATAGCATAAATCACAAGTAAATGCATCATAAACACCATATAGCTACATATAAAGATAATCTCATAACAAATTCATCAAGAATATCAAGGAAGTGATATCATCATATAAAGTGCTCATCAAATGATCCAGTACACCAATATGTCATGACTGTCATACAACAAGAGTTCTGATCAATAAAATAGCTAGATACAAGATACATGATACAAAGGACATCAACAATGTGTAGATCTATCATCAATAATCAAGAGCCATCCCTAGCATTGGATCCATCAGGATCCCAGCCATCCTATCTACCCTATGGGGGAGGAAACTGTGAAGTGTTCACTCTAGTATGACTATGTGTCATCATCATCATAAACTATTGCATCATGGTAGCAACTTGATCTAATCTACCCACAACAGTGGATAAATCTGTCCTCAATGACTGAACCTCTTGCGCTACGATATCACTGCTAGGAGAAGACTATGAACTCTGTCCCATATCCTGTGACTGCTACACCTGTGGAGGAACCTACTGACCCTATGGAGGCACATGTTGTGCTAGAACCTGATCCTACTGAGCTAATGCAACTCTTTGTAACTGAACCAAGGGATCCTATTCACTAGGGATCTGTCTAGCAGCATCTACATGATCTTGTCTCTCCTGTCACTGCTGATGATGAGCTCTATGCTATCTATCTACTACTGCTCTAGGATGTATCACCTCAACTACATCATCCTATCTATCCCTAGCTCTATCCCTAGCATGCCCACCTCTAACCCATGGTCCATCTCATGCCCTACTTCACTGAGCTCCATGTCCTCATCATCTCTGATGTCTCCTACCACCGCCATCATGACCACCACCACCACCACCACCTCTATCATCCTGAGCTAGGATAGGCTCTGAAGGATTAGTAAAATGAAGAAACCTATTATGAGACCACCAATCTTGATACTCATGTGACATCCCACCATCAGCAACACTTGGCAACATATCTCATTGACAATATGGCATAGCAGCAATCTGATCAACTGCAAACTAGTAATCAATCATAGGACCCCACATAGATCACTTTGCCTATACTCGAGTATATAAAGCTGGACCCAAAGGCATATCTTGTACTCTACCATACTGGCAAGATGCTCAGCCAAAATAGAATCGCTCAATTGTAGTATCAGTCCTGCCGATCATCCATCGAGGAGAAAACATATAAGGCAACTCATCATCATCCTCTCGCCACCCCTCACAACCAATGTACGGTCACCACACAACCTGATCAAGGTCATCTATTACATGGTGCCAATACTCTAGCTGACCCAAATGATGTTGTACCACCATACCACTATATAGAAAAGCATAGGGATATCCCCGATGTCGAATCCTATCTAAAATAGGCCTAATAATAAGACGGTGCTCCCATATCCACAACTGGAGAATAAATACACCTATGGATAATGAATAACTCTCCATGTAGAAAACCTCATGCAAGTCATGGTAAAGCTAGGCCAACACATAGGAACCCCAGTCAAAATGTCAAGACTGAGCTAGTAAATCCTCTAAAATCTTGCCCCATCCAATGGAGAAACCATGACCTTCATCGGTCGGGAAGTAGCAATCCACTAATAATGACACCAAGAACAGCTAGCAATGTAGTAAATGAAGCAAACTGTGGCCATGTGATAGTATCATCATCAATTGTATTGTCCTTGAACACTCATCGGTAGATAGTAGAATCATAAATGGAATCATAGTACACTATCTCACCTTGGCAAGGAATGCATAATAATCTATACCCATCCTCAGGTGTAATGGTCATCTCTCCATGAGGAAGGTGGAAGGTATTGTGGTCGGAGTGCCATCACTCTGCCATAGCTATCAAAAGACCATGATTCAACTAAAACCATGGGAGATAAAGAAGAAAAATAAGCTCGCACACCTCAATAACACAATACTCAACAAGTGTCAAAGCCTGACTAAGATC
This sequence comes from Chamaecyparis obtusa, assembly GCA_027943335.1. Lineage (NCBI taxonomy): Eukaryota > Viridiplantae > Streptophyta > Pinopsida > Cupressales > Cupressaceae > Chamaecyparis > Chamaecyparis obtusa. The sequence continues at coordinate 867,560 of BSBK01002127.1, read as the reverse complement.
GATAACCCAAGATGCAATAGACTGGATATACAGAACAAGAAACTATGCCTATTTGGAAAAACAAAAATAATCATATCAGTTTATCATATCAAGGAATCATTTCAAGTCAATCACTTTTATCAAAAGTATCAAGTAATCACACCCATGTTCATTTCTCTGTATCCTAAGAATGAATATCAATTCTATCAGCTATCGTATCAGTTTCTACACTAATTGATCTATCCTATTAGATTGACAAATCATATTCATTGGTATCATTATTTAGATATCCTAATCAAATTGTTTTGTTTAAACACAACAGACCTAATCTTATCATCGGAATTCATCATCTGGAGTTATTAATTTTTTTCAAGAAAAATCAAGTCCAGTTGGAAAATTTTCAAAAAAATTTGCAAGCGTGATTTTATCCATCCAAGGTGACATTTCATCTTAAGTGATATAGAAAAGTTGGCAGGTGACACTTAAGTTCTCCAAAGTGGTACTTCACCATTTAGGTGACACTTCATGATGTTAGGTGACATTTAAAACATCAAAGGTGACAATAAAATGCTAGGGTTTCACATGTGGAAAAACATATACAGAGGGGCATTAAAAACCTAAGGCTACACGATAATAGATTTTCCATAGGCGAGAAGGAACATTTCCTAAGAAATAGTTTACTATGTGAAGGCATGAGTAAAAAGTGTAGATACGATATTTTAGAGGCTTAGGTGACACATAAATTATCCTACGTGTGATTTTTCAAATTAAAAGCAATGACAACATGTAAAAGATGCAATAAATGCAATGAGAAAGTTAGAAATGACTCACTGGAGGACCATAGTTAGGTGGTCTCTGATACTTTTGACACCTCTCAAACTGATGCTCTCTGATAGGGACAACCATCTCAAAAATCAAAGCGGGACCAAAGAAAAATCTCAAGAATAAAAAGTGAAAATGAATAGTAAATCAAGGTTTTTTACCTATTTAAGCTAATTTTACCTAATTTTGAGGTTAAATTTTGACTTCAAACAATATTAACCTATTAGTTTAAACTGAGACAAATGGTGAATCATGACATATCATCAATGTTTTTCAAAAATGAAAACATATTGGATCCAAAATATTAATCAAATCAAATCATTCAAAATTTCTCAAATCAAACATCAATATGTTTTATTCTGAGGGGGCATACCATCAGATAATCAGAGTAACATTAGGAAATCAAGATCAACATCATCAGTAACATCATTGAAAATCAAGAGATCGATCATCAAATCAAAGTGAAAGCTTTTATCAAAAAAAAATTTTCGTAATCAAACAAATGAATGGGGCATCACATTGAAATCAATCATCAAATCATGTATCATATAAGGTAATCAATCGTCATATCAGAATGATAATCAAAATCACATTAATTGAGAGTTTCATATCAATCATATCTGTATCAATCTCATATCAAAAATCAAGAATGAGCATCAAAAGATATCAAGAAAAAACATCAGAGATCGACCATCAATGAATCAGGACCTATCATCAGCAAGATCAGAGTATTCTTTGAATCGACATGCTTCACACGTCAACTCAAAGAGGGGCATTTGTAATCGCCTGAAAATGGACAAAGATCAAATCAAATAAAATCAATTCAAATCAAAGAAAATAAAGGATATAATTGAATCAATTGAATCACAATGCATAATTAGCCAATCAAAACAAAAATCAAATCTTAATTGAAGATCAATCAAAATTGAGAGCATTTTAATCAAGTGCAATCAAATCAAAATACAATTAAATCAATTAATTGTATAGTCTTGGATTAAATTAAATTCAACCCATTCAAGGGGTACATGGCTAAAATAAATCAATTAAATCAATTAATAAATCAATTACTTTCAACAACCATAAAAGGGAGGAAAATCAATTAACCAATGAGATTTAAGGAAAGGCATTCACATGGATCAAGCCAAATTTGATCTCATTCACTCAAAGTGAAAGAGAATCTTGTCCACTCATTTTTTCTTCTTGTCCCAAGATTTGAGGACATAAACTTTTCTTTGTCTTCAAAGGGTGGAACCAAAGACTCAACCAAGGCTTAATCATGATCAAATACAACTACACCCGCTACCATTGGGAAAATCTATAAAAGGAAGACCAAATTCCTTCATAATTCATAACCACATATCTGAGAATTGCATCAAACCTCTTGCAATTTGAGTTTAGAAATGCATTTGAGAGCTTAATTAGCATTTAATTTGATATAATTGTTAACTTTAGCTTGTTTATCTTTATCATTCTCATTCTAGGACTATCATTAATGGAATCTTGTTGAGAGCTTCGCATTAGCATTCTTAGTTATAGAGCCATAAGATGCTCAATTGATCATTAATTTGCTAAATAGTTGCTCTATTGTGGTTTTATTTAGTTACTATTTCATTTATCATTGATGTTCAACCTTAATTCTATGAAGATACTTTCATTAGTGTACATGAGTATGCACTGATTTCAGAGATGTAAAAAAAGCATGCCCTAAGGATGACTTTCCACTACCTAACATCGATATGATAGTGGAAATGACTGAGGGATTTAAAATGTACTCTTTAATGGATGGCTTTTCTGAATATAACCAAATAAAGATAGCTCTTGAAGATCAAGAGAAGACAGCTTTCACCTCTATATGGTGTATTTTCTATTGGAATGTGATGTCATTTGGTCTGAAGAATGTTGGTGCTACTTATCAAAGAGCCATGACATCTATATTCCATGATATGATGCATAAAAATATGGAGGACTATGTGGATGACACATTGGCTAAATCAATGAAGAGGTCTAAAAACATATTTGAATTGGGTACAATACTAGATAGAATGGAAAAATTTAGTCTCTGACTAAATCCTAAGAAATGTGCCTTTGGTGTCACTTCAGGAAAGCTCCTAGGATACATTGTTTCAAAGAAAGGTATAGAAGTGGATCAAGAAAAGGTCTAAGAAATCATGGAGATGCAACCTCCTAAAAATATAATTCAAATGCCTACTTTGCAAGGAAGAATACAATCTATTAGGTGCTTCATCTCTCAGTTAGCTAATATGTCATAACCTTTAACTAGAACATTGTATAAAGGTGTGATTTACAAATGGAGTGAAGAATCTGAAAAGAATTTCAATCACATCAAGAAATAATTGGAAAATCCACTGATTCTCATGCCTCCTATTCAGGGAAATCCATTGATATTGTATGTCTCCACAACAGATACATCACTAGGGGCATTATTGGCACAACATGATGAAAAAAATGGGAAAGAGCTATTTATTACATCAGTCAAACCTTGGTGGTTTATGAAAAGAACTACACCATGATTGAGAAGGCATGTCTAGCTATGATCTTTGCATCAAAAAAACTGAGACACTACATGCTGGCTCATACCACACACCTAGTAGCAAAGATTGATCCACTAAAATACTTATTAAGCAAAGCTACTCTCACGGGTAGATTAGCGAAATGAGTAATGCTACTGAGTGAATTTGACATTGAGTTACAAAAAGCGATCAAAGAACAAGTCATGACTGATCAACTAGTTGAAGCTCCAATGTTTGATGACCAACCAATGCAGGTGGAACTCCCTGATTCTTCTATCATGAACCTATCCTCTAGAACATGGAAGTTATTCTTTGATGGGTCTTATACACAAAATGGATCTATAGCGGGTATCCTATTTATCACTCCACAAGGTTACTCCATTCTGAAATTATTTTGAATTAGATTCCCTTGCACTAACAACATAGTAGAATATGACGCTTTGTTAAATGGAATGAAATTGGAAATCAAATGGAGAGTGACAAAATTGCACATTCATGGGGACTCTCAACTAATCATTCACCAAGTCAATGATGTATATCAAACAAAGGATGAGAAGCTCATTCCATACAAGCGAATGGTAGATGATCTAAAGAAGCATTTCATTTCTATCACATTTGAATAGATACCAAGGATGGAAAACAAGGCAGATGATGCCATGGAAACACTATCATCTCTACTAAAGCAGCCAAAACATGAGCTACGCTATGAGCTCCTGGTGGAAGTATTATCATTCCTTGCCTATGATTTCCCAGAAACCCACTTGATCTATACCATTGTTGGTCATGATTCCTCATGTTACAAAACCATATATTCCTGCCTTTGTGACCAAATCATTCCTAATACATTTAACCATCATGAAAAATGTTACCTTATCTGAAATGCATCATGGTATGTCATCATTGGTAATGATCTATACAAATGAAGTCTAGATGGTACACTTCTTAGATATTTAGAATGAGAAGAGTCACAATGCGCATTAGAGGAAGTCCATGATGGTATTTGTGGGTCACATTCCAATGGTCTAATATTAGCTTGAAAACTCAATAGGGCAGGGTACTATTGGCCAAATATGGAGAAAGAGATCATGAAATATGCCAAGAATTGTAAAAAATGCCAGGTCCATGGTAACTTGATTCACATGCTAGGAAGAGATTTGATCCCCTTTACAACACAATGGCCTTTTCAACAGTGGGAATTTGATCTCATAGGAGCCATATATCGACATTCATCACATGGTCACACCCATATCATCACAACAACTAATTATTTCACAAATTGGGTGAAAGGAGTTCCATTGACACAAGAAACTGGTAAACATATTTCTATGTTCATCCTGAACTATATTATTTGTCGGTATGGTATCCCACACTCCATCATCACTGACAACAGAGGCCAATTGAAAAACAAGGATGTAGATTCCCTATGTTTCAAATTCAAGATCACTCAACATTGGTCATCCATTTACTATCCACAAGGGAACAGACAAGCTGAAGCATCCAACAAGAACTTACTAAAAATCTTGCATCGTATGGTTAACAAAATAGGGTAAGATTGGCATCTGATGATAAATCTATCTCTTTGGGCTTACAAAACAAGTATAAGAATGCCCACTGGGGCTACTCCCTTCGCTTTAGTATATGGTACTAAAGTAGTACTACCAATAGAGGTTGAAATCCCATCTTAGAATCAGAATCCATGTTCTAGTTATCAATGATCATTACAAAGTATCTAGGTTGAAAGAACTTGAATTATTAGATGAGAACAAGAAGGATGCATATAATTATCTTAGAGTATATCATAAATGAATGTCTAGAGGCTACAACAAGAAGGTCAGACATAGATAATTTTAGGTCGGTGATCTAGTCTTGAGAGAAAACACTAAAAATCAATCCCATCGAGAATGTGAAGGGAAGTTTGAACCCAACTGCATGGGTAACTTTTTTATTACTACTACTTTTGGCTCTAGCACCTTCAACTCTCAATGACCAATAGAGAATAGCTCTGAGAACCAATCAATGTTCTTCATTTGAAGAAATTTTATGCCTAGACATTCAAAATGTGGAAAATATCCTGAAAAAAAAACTAAAAATTGGAAAAGGTCCTAAAAAAATGATCATTCTGGTGAAAACCTAGCAATAGGCACCTTGATGTTCCAGGAAAAAATTAAAAAAATGGAAAAATACAAAAAAATTGAAAAGTGAAAAAATAAATTAAAAAAGAAGAAAAAGAAAAAAGTGCCTTGGTGAAAATATGGTAAACAAGCACCTTGGTAGCAAAAATAGAATGTCTACCAAGATGGTGAAAACTTGGCAAATGGGCACCACTTGTAGGAAATGCTCCATCTATCAAAGCAATCTTGGGCATTTCCCATCTTTCTATCCTGTTTTAGCTTGTATGTATCTTGCAATTCAATAAGTCGATCTGGCACAATGCAATAAGAGTCTGAATCCGATCAATGTTTCCAACTTGGAGGAAATCCAAGTCATATCCTATGGTCCTGAGTACCTCAGATGAGTAATATCTAGTTAGTATCTTTCAATGCCTTATCTGAGTTAGTTGGTTTGTCTCCCTACCAGAAAAGGATTTTTGCAACTGACACCAATAGAAACAAACTACGACACTACAAACAAATCAAGCTCTGAGATATGCTGAAATATTTTTGTATACTGATTGTTTCACATAAGATTTTGGTATATTATGTCCCTTGAGCTAATTAATGATGTCCTTTCTAGGATTTAGAGAGGCAATGACTGGGGGCATAATCTTTTCTTTTTTTATGTGTGAGTGAAAATCTAATTGCTCTGAAAACTTTGGATTGAATTGGTGTCCACTATAAGTGCTTCCATCATGATTGGATCACCATGTGTACCTCAACCTTTGATACCAAACTCTTCAGCGAAATGGGATCTAACTTTATATTTTGAGTTATTTCTTACTCCTACTATGAAATGAGACATTACCCAATGATGTGAATGATAAAGGATCACTGTGGGTAACTCACATTGGAACAAAAATGACCTCCCAAATATTTGGTGTGTTTGAATGCAAGGCATATTCAGGTCATCACAAAATTTATGCTCTGATGCTTATACAAATTGCTAAATCAAAATGGACATGATATTTAGGTCATCCTAGCTCTTTTGCCTTGGTGTTTATATCTAATCTGACAAATTTGACTAAATTTCCATATTCATATGTTCATGGTTGCCTAACCAGTGAACATTGTATCGATATCCAGTGTTACCTAAAATATTCAGTGATGAAAAAGACCGATAAAAGATCAGTGACTAGGTCATAGGTTGCATTTCATTTGTGTTTTGCATTGTGTCTGGTTGCATGTCTTTCATAATTTGAATTCAACAAATCATTTAATATTCTCAAGTTTGCACTTAACAAATCAAGAGATTGAGGGTCATGTGAAGGTATCTTCAACTAACAAGCAAGAAGTCTCTGCCTTGAGTTAAGCATCCTTTTTTACAACGACTGAGCTCTTGAACTCTTCATGTACCTACAAAAACATCATGTGTATCATTGCATTTACATATAACATCATTACATTTTCATACTTATTTCATGATCTATCCATTACATACATACATTTGCATCAATAACCATAATAAAGAAATACATTTTCATATTTCATACAACATTCATCATTGCATCCATATTGCATAACCATACATACATTGAAATAGAAAATTAAACATTGCATACATTTGCACCACATGATGAACAAGATCATAAATCAAAATTAAAAGTGCTATGAAGTCTAACCAAAAGATCTCATATATGTATATATATATATATGTGTGTGTGTGTGTGTGTGTGTGTGTCAAAATAGTACATGGGGTACATCTCAAAAATACATGATACTTGTGAGAGCACAATGTGCATACAATACAAAGAATGAGCTACAATGAGCTATAAGTACAACAAAAATGATAAAAAATAGGAGGAAACTACCATATCAGCTCTTAGCCTAGTCCTATGTGTCAGGTGTAGCTCCTTCTCTAGCTGGCACATCAGGTGGTGGATCCACATGTGGTGCCCTCACTCCCTTTGAAATTAACATATAATGGGAGTAAGATCTGACCCTCTAGCTAGGAGGTACAACTGCAAAGTATGCTGAAACATAATATGTTGCCCTGCTGGTCTGGTGCGCTATATCTTCTCTCAAGGAATGATTCTCTACCTCAGACTCCTATAGCTTCCTATCCTGCTCCACCAATCTAATCTCCAGAGAGAGTCTATGGGCTCTAAGATCCCTAATCTAGTGGCAAAGACAACATATCACATCCTATGGATTATGTCTCAATCCTAGGTCAACCTCCTTTGATACATCCTCCTCTCCTCCCATCATCCCATCACCTCCTACCTCCTCTTCCACCACCTTACAATGTCTCACCTCAGCTTTGAGATCAAAATTAGGTGTTCCCTCCACCTTACCCATGGGAACATCCTGATCTACTCCCAGCACCTCCTCTATTGCTATGGTGCTACCCATGACACCTAGTGACCCACCCTCACTCCCGATCTAACTCCTCTACAAAACTGATGGCCTAACCAATGGAACTACTCATTTCCTAGGGGGAGGTCTGACATTAGGTACCTATTGTGCTAGGGCACCCACTACTCTCTACACTAGAGGAATCTACTATGCTACAGGAATCTATACATCCCTCCTCCTCTGACCCCTACCACGGGGTGCACCTATCACATCCTTTACCTCCTCCATAGTTAGGATCAACTCTGTAGGGTCATAGAATCACCAAAATGGGTGCTCTACTAGATGATTCATGTAAGAATCTATAACCCATGCATCAACCACCTGCACCCTATAATCCCAGTCACAACTCTGAAGGCTGCTATAATCCTGCATACATATGGCATAGGATAACCATGGATCCCAGCCTTGCCACGTCTCATGCACTTGTCGAGCATATGAGGAAAACTCCTTTGGGGCATCCTACACCAAGTTGTACTGCCTCCACACCCATGTGATCAATAATCTCTCTAAAATATTGGTCGATCGACCAATAATAATGTGGCTCTGGAAAAAATACTTGAACAGTGCCCTAGCAGTGGGCCATGCCTCAACCTATAAATAGGGTCGCCATACCAAAACTATCATATCATCAATTACTCATCTCCAGTACTCCATCTATCCCATCCTAGCCTGAGTAACATAGCCTATAAACCTATCTATCAGAGGCTATTGTGGCTACCTCTCATCCTCGCATATAAGCCTATAAATGGGGATATGATCCCATGCCCAAACCTATAGAAGTATGACTCCGCTAGCAAAGCTCTTACCCTTATGGTAAACAACCTTGTGCATCTCAAAAAATATATGGGCCATTAGGCATTGTCCCCACCCAAATTTTGAAAGATGTGCCATCAATCTCTGCACCATCAGTGACCAACCCATCAGGAAATTGTTTTGCTAATGGTCTGACATAATGACTCCTCCTATCATCCCAAAAATAATGCACTCCAATCAGTGCATCGATCTGCATCTCTGCACCAGTGTCTTTCAGGGGATCTATTGGGCAATCTGCTCATCTACCCTGAATATCATGCAAAATGCCTGTAGACCTATGTTCCCTAAGCTAAGGTAGTCAGGGTGAGGACCATGGAATGGGATCCAGAGGATGCATTATACATCCTCTAGTGTGATGGTAATCTCCCTATCAAAAGATGGAAGGTTTGTGTCTCAGAATGGAATCTCTTTATAAGTGTTGTAATCAGACTGTGATTTACCCTGATCTTGGGAAAACCAATCAAATGCTCAAATCCGCAAGTGGTCAGATGTACTCTAAGGGGATCTGGTAGTGAAATGCACACCTTTTGTGTGGATGGATGTGAGACTCAGATGTGTATATCAGGATACCTAATTTGCAAGCATAAAAAAAAGCAAAAGAGACATTAGTAACTCGATCTAAATCAATGTCAAATGTGTGTGAATCAAAAAACTATACATGTTAAAAGGTGCATTAAATTCCATTAAATCTAGCTAAGCAATCAAAAATTTCAAAAAATTGCATTAACAACCCTAAATACTCATTTTCTTTCATACGACATTTCAAAAAATTAAAACTGGTGCCAATTGTTGAACAACACTATACATGAACCCATACAATATTTCATCTGAAACAACACTATAGAGGTTTCCCTACGACAACCCATGAGTGAAAACTTAAAAATGCATAAAACATCTAAAAATCCTAAAAATCAATTCAACGTGTACTAAATTAAATGCTAAGAGGTGTTTATAGGTTGACTTACCGTGTTTCCATACTGTCGGAGCTGTTGAAACTAACGAGATCGCTTGGATCGATGTGAAGACATGAGGACCACCATTTTTGCTCTTAGAGGGCTCCACACGTCTCAAAAGTCAAATGGTAGAAATGATTTGAAAATGACCTCTTTTGGACTTATATAGGTTTTGATCTAATTTTTCAAAATACTCCAATTTGCATCAAAACAACACCCCTAGCTAATTTCAACATCCTGAATCCATTTTCGGGATCAAAATCAAAATCTAAGATTGTTTCACTTGTCAAAAACATAATTTAAAATTTTGGACCCAAGACAATCGATTGCTTGCATAATCAACCTTCACAACATCATAGGAATCCAAAACTCAACCTATTTGATCATCTAACATCAAACTTTTAAAATTTCAACTTGGTCAACCCATGGTCAAACCTAGTCAAACTTTGTCAATCAGACCCCTAAAATGATGCAGAATGCATCTTTCGATGTGCACAACCACTTCTATAGTCAATCACATTGCTTCATATCAATTCACACTAGCTTCCTTGCCAGATTTTGATTTTAATCCCGAAGGGGCATTGTATTCTATATCATTAACAATTATCAAATATGTTCCTTTTTCAAATTTTATTCAGTAATCAAGACAACAACCAAGTCTAATTGCGGACTCATCAAAGTCCTCGTCACTTGGGGCATATCAGATTCATCAAACTCCATATCAATCTGGTATTCTCCTAATCTTGTAAACTATAGAAGCTCTTCACATCCATCAGTTCAGATGTGTTATTTCCTTGATTCTTTGTAACTAAAGGGTTCGGAGTTGGTATCCTTTTGATTCCTTTAGACAAGTAGGTCTGGAGTCAGGATATTCAATTCCTCGTAATCATAGGTTCAGAATTAGGCGTTTTATCACTTCTTCATAATCATAGTTTTAGAGTTGCTATTGTTGACATCATCTCAATTCTTTGGTCAATTGGGACTTAAATAAACATCTTCAAATCTTCCAATCAATATCTATCTTGGAATCGGTTAATCAAACCAGGATTAGTTTCTCCATCACATAACTGAGTCTGCATTTCAACAAACATATTTATCTTTGAACCACTGCACTTTGCACAATAATTCAAAGAGGGGCAAAATATAATACCTCAAAAATGGGCTTCAATACCATTAACCTCCTACGTCAACAAATTGATCAAAATCAACCCTAAAGTCCTAAGCCAAGGCACATGATCTGCACATCAAGTTATCGAAATCCTAATCGATTCTTTCAAAAATATTCATCGAGGAATATTCTTAAATATTCCTAATCTATCCTAATTATCTTTGATCAAATATTATTTGGTGATAAATGATGTTATTTTATTTATCCCAAGTGCGATTGATTGAATATGTTAAATATTTAATTAATTAAACTTTATTTAGCCACTTAATCATTTTAATTAGATTTAATTAAAATTATTCTTAATTAATATTGTTTATTTGATAATTAATCAAAAATTCTAAAAATAATTGATTGAATATTTATTTAATTAATTAAATTGAATTGTCAAATTTAATTATATAGTTTTGGATAAAGTTTGATTAAATAATTGATTAACCCATAAATTAGTTATTTTAAAATTAAATTAGAAAGGTTGAGAATAAAACACATGGAAATTAAATAAAACTCATAATTATCTATGCAAAAATCAGAAGAGCAGTTAAACTCAAAATCAACTCTTGGACTCATTTTGTTAACTTTCTAAACTCGACATGTGATTGTGAGTTAAAAAGCAGATTGGAGTAATCTCAACTTCTAATTTTGAGTTAAAAAGTAGATTTGCATGATTTTCAAAAGATAATTGTTTCTAATTCCCTGATTACTTTCCAATCAATTTGAGTTAATCAAGGAGTGATTTTTGGGTTTTCCATGAGTTCTCAAATGTACATTTCTATATAAACGACCCTCAATCCTTCACAAATCATGCACAAATTTTGAGAATAATAACACTACACTATCCATTTCTTGAGAGATTATGTTGTTGGTTCCTCAAAATGACTTACGCACTTGGGCCACCAATATACCTTCATATTTGGTTTTAGGAGTGGTTAATTCCAAATATGTTATGGATCTTAAGGTACTTGGACCAGCTAAAGGGACAAGACTTCCCTCTGCACTTTTGGCTCTGCAAAACCAAGGTGGGTGCACCTAATCCAATCAATAAAAAACAACACTCCTTATAAGACCATGACTGGATTGAACAAAGTAGATAAGATAGGATGGTGAGAAAATACTAAATGGAAACCAATCATTCATTGATTCTCAATCACCATGATTAAACAAACTGCCCTATAACCTTAATATTTTGAATGATTTCGGATTGGTTATGATTTAAAATTTTGACAAATATAACAGACCATACCAAACACATCATCGTAGAATATACTCACTTTTGATCAGTGTCTTATTTATTGGGAAAAACCTCTAATGCAATGTAGTACAAAGAATCCAATTACTATCCTTCATTACAAATCCAAGCCATTCATAGAAATACCCAAACCCACACTGCTTATAAATATCCCTATGAAAACCAAATGAATTTATGCTTCATCCACAACATCTTTAATCTGATCCTAAAATCAGAACTAGAGAATGAAAACATATGCATAATTCTATGCAATGAATCAGAAAATTCAAAAAACTCATAAGATTGAGACAAATGGAGAGAAATGAGAAATGATATTTGTGTTATGTATGAGGATCATCCCTCTATATACACCCTGCATCGAGATTTAAAACCACTTCAATAATAGCAATTAATCAAGAAGTTTTCTCTTTGATATAATAATACAGTCTGATAAACATATGCTACATCCTAGACTGAGAGCACAACCATCAACCTGTGTTCTGAAACTAAGAAGAGACTAAACCTAGACCTCCTACCCAACCAAAAACTACTTGGGACCAACTCTGAGAAAATTACAAAGAATTTGGAACCCTTACAATAATGAATAGATCATACTATATCTAGAAGGAAAAGAGACCTAAAAGATAGTGTTAGCAAAATGGTCAGCGCTCCCCTCAGGATTCATGACATGGCTTAACCACCTCTTGTGACTTCTATAAGTCTAGTGATTATTGAATAGGTGTGAAATGGGATCACCTAAATGAATGGGGTAGAATATAATATGGAATAGCGAAAATACAAGGTCCACTTCTAAATCCAAATTGATCAACCAAAAGGTTAATGCACAAAAGAATCATTTTATGAAGAATATGAATGAAGGAGGAAACCTTATATTTTGTTATGAAAAGAAAAAAAATACTAACCTCAAAATAGGGAAAATCTAGAAAATGCTGATTTCTGATGTCTATGTACAGTTTCAAGCAATTCTACAGCTTGATTTGGACTAGAAATGCCAAGACGAAGAAAACCCAGAAAATTTCTTTCTTTCTGGAAGCAGGTAGTCTTTGACCCAGATAAAAGGTCAAGGATTACCTTGGAATATTGAAAGTCATCTTTGACTTTGTTCATGGATCTCGAAAGTTCGCTGAAAAGGGTATCCAAATCTGAACTTCAATTCACTGTCCCGCACCTGTACTTGCAAGAAAAATGGTTTTTGTTGTTTTGTTTGGGGGGCTTGCCTTGGTCAAACTCCAGTTTGGAATCAACCTTGAAATGTAATTGAAATTGTAATGTAAATAAACAAAGTAAATGAAACTTATTCACCTTTCTTATGTTGAAACCCTTGTGGAGGATTCCAATCCTTGAATCCACAAGTACAGATGCTTCAAATGAATGTAGAAGTATGTGAGATGTCTCAAATCAATGGCATTAGATCTTCAACACCAATCTTGAATGGATCTTTGCATAGGAAGAGGCTTGGATGAATATGGATGGAGAGATCTTCAAGGGGGCTCCAAAGAGATTGAATCCTTCAATAGATAACAATGGATATCCTTGATGAATGTTTGAATGGATGAGCACTTGAATGCTTGAAGATTAATGAATGCTTGCTTTCTTTCCTTCTCCTTCTTTTCTTGCTTGATTTCTTGAGAGATGCTTGATACTTGATTTGTGATTTTTTGTGATTGAGAAAATGAGAGAGGAAGGCTTCCTTTTATAGTGATCTAGGGCATAAACCTCTAGAGGGGAAAACATTGGAGAATTAAATCCCAATTAACCTTAACCTCTAGAAATGGACCCAAATTAAATTTAGTTTAAGGATTTATCATTCTGAAACCCGAAATGGCCGACCCAGAAGCTTGGTCATAGGTTTGAATCTCCTTGGGTAATGTTGAGGGGGAGATTGTTGGAAAAATGGTCAGTGCTCCCCTCGGGATTTGTGACATGGCTTAACTGCCTCTTGTGTCTTCTATAAGTCTAGTGGTTGTATCAAGAATTGATAGATCGATCTTTTGGTGCAACGACAACTGCTACTTGTAATAGATATTTCTACATGACATCTATCTCTTTCCAAAACAAAACATTCTACATAATATCTTCTTCCCACCAAAAAATTGACTTTGAAATACAATAGCCTTTACTGCTCTTTCCCACTTGTGAGAAACTAATCATTTCCACCACCATTGTATCCCTCCTTTCCCTCTATTTCCAACAATATATTACACTTCTATGTTCTAGTAAAAAATGAAACTCAAGATCGAAATTTCATTTTCACTTTCATGAGCAAATGCAATGTTTTGAATTTCAAATTTTCTATAGTCCAAACTTTATTATCTCTTTCAAATCTTTCTGCAAACATTTAAATTTGGGTAGGCCCCATATATTCCACGTGTCATCCTTTGATTTTATCAACCTACCACCTCACCATCCAGTTGGAACTACTACATCTCCTTGCCATGTCATCAGTGCCACATCACCATCCTCACCACATGTCAACATCCCGTTCATTACTTCATAACCTTGCAACTCTATCTGCCAGCTCATCCCTTTTCCACATGTTGGATTGTCGCAATGCCGCAATGGTAAACCTCGAGCAACTTGCTCTTTGTTGGATTGTGCCTGTCATTGATCTCGCTCATGCATCTCGAGGCCACCAGACTGTCCATCTCATCACTCTATCATCACTCTGTCATCACTTTCTACCATGTTTCAACTTCTGGTTCGTCACTTTATAACCCTACAACTCTATCTGCCAACTCATCCCTTTGCCACATATCAGCTTGTCACAATGCCACAATGGTAAACCTTGAGCAACTTTCTCTTTGTGGGATCACACCTACCGTTGATCTCAGGCACGCATCCTGAGGTGTCAAACCTATCATTGATCTCAAGTGCACATCTTGAGGCCACCAGACTGTCCATCTCGTCACTTTGTCATCGCTCTCTCATCACTTCCTGCCATGTGTCAACCTCTGGTTCATCACTTCATAACCTTGCAACTCTATCTGCTATCTCATCCCTTTACCACATGTCAACTTGTCATTATTCTACAATGGTAAACCTTGAGCAACTTTCTCTTTGCAAGATCATGCCTGTCATTGATCTTGGGCATGTATCTTGAGGTGTTGAACCTGCATCTCTTCCAACTGTCAAAATATACATCACCTCTACATGGGACTCACTGCCATGTCATCTCCAACTATCTGCCATATCACCACCTTGGTTCTCATGCACGTGAGAGAGGGCTCCATATAGGCATCCAGACTTGGACACCATTCATTTGTGCTCATTGCCTTATAAATATCTTATTTTCCTTCCTCATAGTGAATGTGGGATATATCCCATCTCATTTTATATTTCATTCAAGTAGTCTTTAGTGCGCACCCATCTGGCTGAGCCCACACAAATCTGAGAGGCCCACACACATGCCCCTCCTTCCTTACTTCATTACCATACACTTGAGCATTCTTTCTTTTAAATATTGGTTGTCCATATATCTGGGCACATGTGGGACAAATATCTCCACATAGCAGCCCTCAGACCAAACATTGGTGCCCAAAGTGCCTTCTTGAATGAAGCACATACACTAAATGGCACGCGCAGCTCCCTTTAGTGCATACACAACACAACTTCCATTTCTTTGGTGTGCACAAAATACAAATGGAGAGTGCGCAGCCAGTTAGGCATATACATCACTTTGATGTATGCACACATGCTTGGGTGCACCCAACCTTTTGCATAAACAGTGTGTTGAGAACAAAATAAAAAGTGCATATAGCATGGGAAAATGTATGTGCAGCATCATTGCAAAATACTTGGAGAAGCATTGTTTGCAGCCTCCATTTGGCTACACACACCCCTCTCAAAAACTCAACCCTGCATGCTTTTGTGCGCACCATCCCTTTGGTGTCTCTAGCCTTCCTATGGTGGGTGCAAGGGCCCCTTTGTATTCATTTTGGGCTTGTAATGCAGCACCATCAAATGGTGCATGCGTAACCAATAAAGGATATGTTGATTTTATGTTTCACATAATTGCAAACTTATATGAAACATAAGCTATAGTTAACTGATATATCAAAGAAAACTAGACCAGCCAAAAGGAATTATTATTGTACAATCTGACCTTGATTGGACAAATCTTTCATGCCATAGAGATATATTTTAGTCTAGATATATGAAATCACTTCTTTCACATTGGATATGCAAGAACTTTACCTTGAGTTATATGTCTGCATGCTTAATAGAGTGGATATAGAGATGCCAAGAATACAAGCTAGATAATAAAACTCGACCGTTGATGCACATTTGCCTCACTGGAAGTAAGGCTCTTCCAACATTTTGGAATGTTATGAGAAATTGTTTCAAAGTATGAAAAAATTTAGTTTAGCTATTTTTTATTCAAGAACTTCATACTGTTTATATTTTGTTGAAGGGAAACTAGTCGTGAAGCTCTAATCAATTGGCTTGGAGCTTATTTTAATAAAATTATGCATAGCATAAGAAGAAGGATATATAACATCAATGGAAAGCATGTGTAGAATGGAAAGGCAAGCATGATGAAAATGTTGAAAACTTCTTGATTGATTGTTGTTATTGAAGTGGTTTTAAATCTCGAAGTAGGGTGTATATAGAGGGTTGATCCTCATACATAATATGAATATCATTTCTCATTTCTCTCCATTTGTTTCAATCTTATGAGTTCTTTGAATTTTCTAATTCACTGTATAGAATTATGCATATGTTTTCATTCTCTAGTTCCAATTTTAGGATCAGATTAAAGATTTTGTGGATGAAGCATAAATTCATTTGGTTTTCACAGGGATGTTTGTAAGTAGTGTGGGTTTGGGTATTTGTGTGAATGGCTTGGATCTGTAACAAAGGATAGTAGTTGGATTCTGTGTAGTGCACTACATTAGAGGTTTTTCCCAATGGATATGGCACCTGACCAGAAGTGAGTATATTCTGCAATGATGTGTCTGGTATGGCCTATTATATTCCTCAAAGTTTTAAATCATAACCAATCCCAAATCATTCAAAATATTGAGGTTATAGGTCCATTTGTTTAATCATGGTGATTGAGAATCAATGAATGACTGGTTGCCATTTAGTATTTTATCACCATCCCATCTTATCAGCTTTGTTCAATCCAATCTTGGTTTTATAAGGAGTGTTGTTTTTTATTAATTGGATTAGGTGCACCTGCCTTGGTTTTGCAGAGCCAGAAGTGCAAACGGTAGTCTTGTCCCTATAATTGGTCCAGTTACCTTAAGATCCATAACATATTTGGAATTAACCACTCCTAAAACCAAATCTGAAGGTATATTGGCGGCCCAAGTGCGTAAGTCATTTTGAGGAACCAACATGTGCCATTTTTTAGATCAATCGCTATCATTTATTTTCTAGTTTTTGTATTCATAGTTAGTTTGATTTCATTTTGTTATCAATTTTTAGATCAATTTCATTTAGATTAATCATTCTTATTGCATTGAAAATCACAAAAATATAGATTAAATCTTGCAATCATTTCAATCATTTCTGCATTTAAATCCTTCGTTTAGGCATTGCATTGTCACTGATCTCAGTCAAATCTGATAATACCATCCTCATGTCTTATAGGAGGTAGTAAATCACCTAATTGGTGATATATTCATTAATTTATTTTTTTTTTATCATTGATTTGTAATGTTTTACTGAAGTGTTGTGTCTTCTTAATAGGTACAATTTTAAAACACATGAAATGTATATATATCCTTAATGACCCTTTTATTTTATATTCATATCCTTGGGTATTTTCTTGATTTATTATGTGTGTGTGTCTAAATATGGACCTCTAAATCAAGCACAAACGCAACATAGTCATTGCTCAATCATGAGATGGCAAGTATGAACATGAATTGTCCATCTCACAACATTGATTGAATCAACCTATTGCCTCCTATGTAGATGGGGTGTTTAATCACTCTCAGATTGGAGAACCAACAACCATAAGACCGATTCTACAATGGAGGATTTTCCAAGAGCTATGAAGATGAACAAACTAAAATTGAACTAAATGAATGCAATTTAATCTAAGATGCTTTGAAAGAACTATGATACTATTCTAAATAGCTTGAAAGAAATATGCAAATTATTCTAAAGAACTTGGAAATAGAAATGATATTAAACTATGAGCATGTAAGAAAATTAATCTAATATGAGAATGCAATATTAAACTAAAATGAGATATTAAGCTAATTAATGCAATAAATCTTTGAAAATAATGTAATAATGGAGACTAAAATTTACTATAGTATAGATGCTCTCAAAAATTCCTCTGAATGAAGAAAATAGGTCCATGAAATAGAAAAGTTCGAGAAAAGAATGGAGGGGTTCTTGATTTGAAACTCCTGACCCTTCATTTCCATTTGAGACAAAAATGCAAGAATTACTTAATAAAAAGAATGGAAAATGCCACACAGGTGGCCTTTCGAATATCTTGAATTATTAATTCAAAAAGGTGTGTCCATTTGAATATCAAGCAATTATTAATTCTTTTTTATGGGTAATTAGCCAAATGGGGTGGGTTTAATTTAATTCTAAGCACCTAAGACTTTAGGATTAAATTAAATTATCATAGGGGTAATTTAGCTAATTAAAGTCAAGGACTTTAGGAATTAATTTTAATATTTGATTAATGCAATTTAGGGTCTTTGCAATTGACATCAAGTCAAGTTAAGTTAGGTAGGAGAGAGAATATTGCCTAGGAAACTAGGACTTTGGAGATGTAAAATTGAAGATAAATGCACCAAAAAAAGATTGAATTTATTAGGTGCCAATTTTAGGGTATTACATTATGCACCTTACTAGGAAGTGGTTTTTATTTTAGTTTAAAATAGGCAAGGAAATAAATCCAACCTCACTAAAGATTTCATAGGAAACAGGTTGAGGTATACATGGTGTTTCAATCATGATGGAGGCACTTATCACCTTAGATCATCAGATTTATCATCACAAACTAAGAAAATAAGAAAAATTAAGAAAATCATAATTCTTTTATTGTAGTTTCTCTAATTAGGACTAGTATGTTTGATCTAAGAACAAATAGTTTTGATTGTAGTGTTTAGGAACACTTTTGGTTAATTTGCAAATACTTATAAAAGTTATTATAAATTATAGATTTTTCTTCAATCAATGAATAGCTCACCTATTTAGTATTGAAAAAAACCCTTATCGGCATGACATAGTATTTATGAACACTTTTTAGGTCCAAGTATTAAGAAATACTATTGTTGGTGGTGTTATCAATAGATTTTGTTTAATTTTCTTAGGCTCAAATTTTCCCAAAATCACCACATAATATTTAAAGGTGTATTTCACTCAAAGTTTCAATCCTTTTCACATGCACCTTGTCGATTGAACTTGAACCTTGAACTCTCATAGTTCAAGATTCAATGTTCAATAACATCCTTTGGTATGATATTCCTCTTTGTTTGCAAGCTTAGCGTCATGTCATCTTTGCAGCGTGTGCTTGTCCAATGAACTATGAATCGTCAATTCTCGTAGTTCAAGATTCAAAGTTCAATGGACATTAGCATTTTGCAGGAAGCTTTTCTTTGCCTTCGTCCTTGTCACTTTTTGTTTTTGCTTTCTTTTATTAAGTCATGCCAAAGGATAGTCCTTCCACCTCCTTGTTGAACTTGAACCGTGAAATCTTGTAGTTCAAGGTTCGAGGTTCAATCTATGCTTGTAATTTGCAAAAGTGCAAAGTGGTGATTTGGCATAAAGGGCAGCTGGCGATTGATTATGACTTCTGTGCATGGTGAGGATGTCGAAATTAATCAAAATGACATTTAAGTGTCACTTCAATCTGGCAAAGTATATTAATCAATGCTTAAAGTGGTGCAAGTTACCCAGTGATCATTAATTAAACCTTATGGGACATAATTTCACCATTATTGCGAATTCCCAGGATTTTGTAAATTGTTTTATGATAAATTGGAAAGCTTAACCTATCTTGTTCATAATGTTCAAGACATCTCATGTAGTCAGTCAAGAAGAAGGTATTCTCTCCTCCTCTCAGATCTTAGTTCATCGCATAAGAAACCAGGTGAGTCTCTCTTTCAACCCCCTTATTTCAATTAAAGCTCTTTTCTTTGTCAAATTTGAATTCCTTTAAGGTTGTTGCATCTCCTTGTTTCTTTCCTAGCTTGAGAACCCAAAATGAAGAACCCAATTCTAAATTTTGGAAATACCTCTCCTTTGATGTGCTCCCTACTAGACTGTGAAGACACCCTGATCAAAACCAAAGCTTTAGAAGACATTATGAACTGAGTTAAAGAACACATCCTAGGTTCCATGCTATAAAAAGCCATTCGGAGTGGTCTAACTAATGCAGCCGCTTTCCCAATAGTAGCTCCTTGTCGAGAGCTAGTTGTTGAATGTGCAAAAAGATATAGCTT
This sequence comes from Chamaecyparis obtusa, assembly GCA_027943335.1. Taxonomy (NCBI): domain Eukaryota; kingdom Viridiplantae; phylum Streptophyta; class Pinopsida; order Cupressales; family Cupressaceae; genus Chamaecyparis; species Chamaecyparis obtusa. The sequence goes on along the minus strand of BSBK01002127.1, from coordinate 847,123 downwards.
TGAGGAGAAGTGTATCAAGAAGGTTGATGGGAGTCCACTGGTATACATAAGTAGAGATATCATCTCAAAAGCCATAGGAATTCCAGAAAGTGACCCATATTAAGGGTGGAATATCCCCTCCTCCTATTCAGCTTTTGCCACCAAGAGACAAGTATACAGGAATGAAACAACTCAATACTAGTTGCTCAAAGCCCAAAAAGGAGGGTCCAGGCCCCCAAAGCCACTCATTGTAGATCATTTTAAGCCGAAGGTAGCTGAGCTGATTATATTACTCAATAGAATTAAAGGTAACCAACATGCATATTATTGGCATGAATGGATCTACTTCTATATCTAGGTCACTCTCAGAGGAGAAAAATATATGGACTGGGCCGAAACCATTTCTGATGAACTCAACCATCAGTTGGAAAACTTCCCCACAGGCAGTAGCTTTCACATGTCCTCTTACTTGTTCTACATTTTAGCCTATACTAGAGAGTGGAAAGGCCTTTTCCATGAATAGCCTCTCCCAAATATGAAGGTCTACAATTACTAACCTTAGCTGCAAAATGAATATCATGCTGATAGTTTTCTAAAAGTTAATGGGGTTTTCTTTGGGAGGTTGACATATGAACTACAAGGGAACACTAGGCAAAGAATGTCAGAAGAGGTGAAAACCTTTGTTAATACTTATGGAAGTTTCTTCATCCAATTTAGAAGATTCACATATCTCAGAGTGGGTGGTTTTCAAGGGGAACCATTTAAATTGCCCAGATATACTTTCAATAGTTTGATCATTGCAGAAGTGACTTGTCAATTGGCATATGTACATAAAGGGGTCAAGGAAAGGAAAGGTAGAGCGAAGTCCTATTTCCCAGTTGAATTAGGGTATTATACTTGAAAAACCTCTTCTGATGCTCTAAACCTAGAGTACGAATTAAGGAAGATGAATTTGAAAAAATTGCACTCAGGAAGGATTTTGATAGTAGAGGATATGCTGCCCAACATTTCAATTTTCCATCTGAGTTTCAACATACTTCCCAAATACAAGATTATTGGGAGGTTTGTGCTGATGATTTTGAAGTAAGAAGAAGAAGTTGGTCAAGGTTCACCCTAGGTCAGATTCTTACCTTAAATATCCAGATTGACATCATGGCAGTAAATGAAGATAGTGATGAAGAGGTGATAGATGATTAGTTCAAAACCAGAGTTAGGGGCACACCATTGCCTGAAATAGATTGGGGTATTCATGAGAGAGAGAGTATTGTAATTAAAACCCTTAGTGTAATAATGAGAACCGAGAAATGGGTTAATAGTAAGAAGCCCCCTGTTTCAAGAAGACATAATCTCAGAAGAGCTGCACATGGTGATTCTATTGTCAAACCCATTGTTACTACTAACAAAAATATTTCCCTTGCAGGTACTTCCAAAGCTATAAATAAGAAGAAGTCTTCAGCTGATCTGGTGAAACAAGCCTCTCCTGGTTCTTCACCAGTAAGAAGAATCTTAAGGGGGAAATTTGGTAAAGAAAGTGATAAGTTGGTTAATGAAAAAGAGGTCATTGATCTTGATCTCACGGACACTCATATGTTATAACAAGCTGGTTCAGATAACATGGAAGGAGACACATTGACTCCAAAGACCAATCAGCCAGATTCTGGAGAACCATTGGCAACCGTGGTGAGTGACACCTTGCAAACTCCATCTCCCACTCTCAATTGGCTAGAAAGCTCTATTAACAACAAGAAATGGAATGTCTTACCGATAACTCTTTTGGTAGAGGACATGGTTAGTAAGTGCTTGGGAGCTACAGTGAAGCCCAAAAGAATTAAGATGGAGTCAATGATAGATGTAGATGAGAAAAATGGGAGGTAGACAGTAGAACGAGCAATACCTAAGTCTAATAAACATGTTTTTGAAGCCTCTATTGAGGAATTCACTATTGAAAAGATAGACTTAGGAGTGGCAAGTAGGGCAGGGGATGAAAAACACATAGACTATTCTACATGGAAGATACTACACAGGGCTTTCAAGGATGAGAAGGACAAGAAGGAACTAAAGGCTACCATATAGAGATTGGTGGAGTTCATTCAAGCAGTACAAGAGCCTAGTCCACTTCCATTAGCCTAGGTGCCTCATACATTTGACCCTCATTCACCTAAAGTTCATAAAGCTCTAGACCAAATTCAAAGAAATAAACTAGTGGTAGAGGTTTTTAACAAATGGGTCGTGGGCATGATCCAATGGGGAGGTGATCACTTAGTTAATTGATACTCATGGAGTTGTGACAAAATTTATCTCAGAACTATTGTTCGAACTGACCAGAATGGAGGAAGGAAAGGAAAAAGTGGACTGGTATAGCCGATCAGCTGACGGAGATCGATCATTACGGAGTCCCTAGATTCCTTATGGAAAAGCCAGTTCATGGCTTGAATGAGGAGGTCATGTATGTTTCTATGAAGAATATTGAATGGAGAAACTCAATTATTAAGGACAGATGTGATGGGGTGACCCACCTACTCAATGATCTTAAGGGATTGATTGATACCATGCAAAAGGATCTTAAATGCCTTAACATTGGTCTAATAGATGAGGGAACTCAAGATATAAAGAAAGTGGAGAAGATAATTCAAGAGTTGGAGGTAGGTATAACAGCTATCAGAGATAGCAAAGAGCTCACAACATAAGATGTCACCTCCATAGCTAACACTGAAGCTATGTTGGTGATCTATGTAGATCATCTTGATTCTCATAAATCAAGGCTGAATCAAATATGCAAAGATAGGAAAGTTCTCGGGCAAAGAATTTCTCTCATTAGCCTACCATATCATGCTATAGTTATCAGCACGTCACTAGCTCATGAGGAGTGGAAGCAGGCACATGCACTTGGGTCATCCCAGAATTGAATCTAAAGCATCCATCTCATCCGTGATTGGTGGTCTTTTCTCCATGCTTTCCGGGTCATTGTCTTTTAGTTTTCTAGTTTACTATTTTTAGCATATTTTGGTTATCTTAAATAGTTTAGATCTGAAACTGGGGGAGTTTCAAAGATATTATTATTTTTGATATTGTAACTGATGGCTATATAAAAATCTAGGGAAAAACTTGTGAAAGGGATGATAGTTTTAGTTTTTTCTTAAGTAAGTTAGAATAGTCGCAGTTTCTGTATTTTGAAAAGACTTTTTAATTAAGATCTCTAAATCAATGAATAGAAGAAACTTACTGATATAAATCAGTTGGTTCATGTTTGTAAGTGGATCTTTGTTGGGATATCTTACATTGAGTTGGATTTCTTGGTTAGATGTTATTCATTTTTCTTTAAAATCTTAGATTGAAGTTATATCTTTTAGATTAGTGTAGAGTATTTAAATTGAAGTCTGTGAGCTTCTGATTGTTTGAATCACTTCTGATTCCTAGTAATTTCTCATTTTGATGAAAGTTGTTGTGTATACCTTATTAACTTTCTAGTTAAAAGTTTGAAGATTGCAAAAATGCATTACTCTTTTTCATAAAAATTCATTGAAAATCATTTTGGAAGCTGTACCATAATTCAGAGAATTAAACACTTCATGTTTAATTCAATTTTTAGTAAGAAAGTTTTCATTTCTTGATGGGCTATAGAGAATAAGAAAGAAACTTGATAAAAGATAGATTCATTTACTAATAGTTTTTAGCGACTCTACTAGGGAGCGCTAACAGTGTAGACCAATGTGTGCTTCTTTGTTATGATATAATCATGGTCTTACTTGCTAACGTTATACCTAATCAACAAGAAATCCCTCATGTCATTCAGCAAGGCTTGAATTTTGAAGATACACAAGAAGATATTATATCTGATCTGAATGTCGTTGCCTGGAAGGTAAGAACTAGTGACCAGCAATATCACAAAGTTCTTTTTGTCTTGGAAGAAGAAGAAGACATTGGTGAATGGTTCAGAGGCCTCCCAATTTCTCAAGAAGCTGAGATTGTAAATAGGGTTGTTCAAAGACCTTAGGGTTGAAACTCTAGATTCTCAGCCATACACTAGGTCCCTAAGGAGGGAGGGAATACCTGACACTTTCTTTGAAGAACTACAAAATCTTCAACTTTATAATACTTATTTTCCTAAATCTAAAGAAAAAAGAAAGCCTCCTTCTCCATCTAGAACTTTACCAGACCCCTCTATTTCTAATAATCTTTGGCAAGCTCTCACTTTGTCTGGTATTCAAGCACCTCCTCTTGTAACTATCTTTCCACCAGTCATCATGGTGCAACCATGGGGAGCTACAGTTGGTCCTCTGGCTCTAACCAATCATCACCCACTTCGTAAAGGGGCTAAAGACATTCTTCCAAGGTTCTCTGGAGATGGAAAAGTATCTATAGAAGAGCACATTAATTATTTCAATGTAGCTACTGGTATTTTGGTAGTGCAATATGAAGATGTTTTTATTAGACTTTTTGTCCAAACTCTCATTGAAGGGGAAGCAGAATGGTGTGGTCACCTGCCCAAAAGACCCATAACTAATTGGAACACCATGAAAACTACCTTTGAAAATCACTTCAAAAGTGTTGATGATGAGCATTCTTTACTAGCACAACTTACTCAGATGAAAAAGGAAATTCAGGAGCCTATGAGGGATTGTGTAGCTCGGTATAATAAAGTTATTCATAAGATTCCTACTGGTAAAAGACCCACCCCTAAAAATCAACAATATTTCTTCATGAATTATATGCCTCCAGACATCGGTTTTCATCTTAGAAGGAATCAACCAGCTAACTAGGAATTGCTCAAAGCCAAGCCACCGAGCTAGAGGATGATTTGATCACAGCCAAAAAAATGGAGAAAAGATGTCCAGATACCAAATGCACATAATGTATCTTCTTTTGATCCCATGTTGCAAAGATTAGTGAATGATGTGATTGCTCTCAAGAGGCAACTCCCTAAGGGCAATATCAATCCTCCTCCTTTCTATAGAGATATTCCTAGAGGAATGACAGAACAAACTAGACCTAGTCACCAAGCACCAAATTTTCCTCCATCTGATAATAATTAATTGGAAGCTCCTCCTAGAAGAGCTAATATATGTACTTTCCATCTTACGGACAATCATGATGGCACCTCCTGTCCAGAGATGATCCAATCAATGCAAATGCATGTGAACTGAGAATTGACAGAAGGATCACTTGATGATGCAGAGAGCCCTTAGTTGCCTAGTGGCTCTAGAAATTATTATATAGAATACAAGTCTAAATTTGAATGAGGAGGAAGTATTCTGGCAACTTTACAGGACCCTATATGTACCATGTTAACCAGAAGTTACCAAAATTCTCAAGCTAGTGACACACCATCAACTTCACAATGATGGGATAAAGGGAAGGATTTTTCATATAAATCATCACCTTTTAAAAATTCTTTTTCTAAAGAAGATGATTCATTGAAGAAAAGCAATTCTAGTTCTTCTTTTGATATAGTCAATTTTTGTGGAAGTTCTAATATTCAAGTTACCCCTACTGAATATCTTAGAATGAACCAAAAGGAGTTAGATAAACTTGTCAAACATGTTAAATCCAGCCAACCTCCTGCAGATCGCTCGACCATTGAAACTACTAATGCAGCCTTCTCAAAACAAGCCACTGCAGATACCCAAGCTACCAAAAATAAGAGCTCTTCATAAGAAAAGAATTCCCCACTAGAAAAGAGCCCTCTAGTAGGATTAAAACTAGAACCTTTCTATCTATCTTTGTTTATTCATGGCTTCAAATTGAACAATTGTGTTATAGATTTAGGAGCTTCTAATATTATCATGCCAACTTCAGTAGCCAAAGCTCGGGATCTTCCCCTTACTGCAAATTTTTCCAAATGTTATGCCTTAGATGCAAAGCAAGTCCCATTAGTTGGGAAAATTAAGGATGCTTAGGTAGCTATTTCCATATACCCTAGTAAAAAGATCAAATTAACTATACTTGAAGCTGATATCCCAACTAGCTATGGTATGCTTCTAAGCAGGAATTTCTATCGGGACCTTGGAGGAGAGATCAAGCTCTACTGGTCTCAAGCAATAATTCTAGTGGGAGATAAAAGGGTTGTCCTACAACCAGAGGGAAAGTCAAAGTACACAGTGATCCCATCTGAAGATCCCAAAGCTCAAATACTCTCCCAAGAATCTAAATTTGGAAACTATATGATCTCATCAACTCCTGGCATGAATGATGAAATGATAACCAATGGGCCTAATGGCCTTTGGACTTTAGAATTTGATGGTAGTTGTGCCTCCATTGGTTTTGGAGTGGGGGTTGTATTAATATCACCAGAAGGAGACTTGTTTCCCTGAGCCTTTAAGCTAGAATTTGATAATATTGCAGAATATGAGTCCCTTTTGCTCAGTATTGAAGAGGCAAAGAAAATGGGTATTAGGATACTTAGAGCTTGAGGAGATGCAGAACTTGTTGTGAAAAAAGTGAGAGGAACATATGTAGCCAAAAATGAGAGACTAAAACACTATAGGAACTGAGTTTGGGATGAGATTGAAGAACTCAAAGCTTTCTCTATAGAGGCTATTCCTCAAGAATTGAATAGCAGGGCTGATTCTTTAGCAGTCTCTTCTCCTTTATTATTGCCACATTCAGATTTCAGACAAAGTTCCTATAAAATTGAAATGGTACATAGACCCCAAGTACCAAATAATGTTGAGCATTGGCAGGTTTTTTAGGATGACAAATAGATCGACAAGTTTCTGCAATTGGCAGAAGTTTTTAGTACAACCTTCTTTGAAGGGTCTTTGTCAACTTGTGATGAGTTTTGTCCTGATGGAGTAACCAAGGAAGGAATTTTTCAATTAAAGGGCAACCACATTCATAAAGGGCTCATTTCTCTTGAAAGTCAGTTTGATAGATATGATCATAGTAATTTTTAGTGGCTAATATTCGCCAATTCGCTAATTTTGGAAATTTGAGAATCCAAATTTGGCTATTAATTCAAGATTTAAGGCAAACTAAATCACCACATTTTTACAAAATTTTGATTTAGAAATGTTTAAATAGCAAAATAATTTATTTTATAAAAAACTTGAACTCAAAAATTTGACACAATATTCGATACATGATTAGATTTTATTTGCCAGAATTTTATAAGTTATTGTAGAAATTTAAATTAATTCTCTATTAATATATCATGATTATTAGTGACAATAGGGATCTATCACCAACTTTTAGTTGGCATTACTGACTTAAAGTATAATCTAGTGACCCTCATTATATTCTATGAGGTAAAAATGTTACTATTTGGTTTGTAATACTTATGGGAGCTAAAATTTCTTTCGGATTGTTGATCTCAATATAAATCAATGGTCTTGAAGAAATTTTGGGCCCCATTAGTATTTAAAAATATCAATACATTTGTCTCAACAATACAACGAGGTTATTAGATTATATTTTAAATAAATGGTAGCAAGAAATTATTACAGAGTCTATTCCTAAAACCCATCAAAGATTTCCACATTAAGCCTAATAATTTTCTATAAGAATTCTATTTTTTTAAATAGAAGTATTCACCATGGTGATTAATTATTATTATTTTATTGTTTGAGATTCACCAATATTTTTGACAAAAAAATTGTTATTCAAAAATAATCACCAATAAGAATACTTTTTTTTTTCAAAAAATTTGAGAGATTCGCCAAAAGAAATTAATTTATTTTTCAAGAAGATGAAAGACTCACAAAGATTTTATATCTTTTTAAAGAGGAGGGTTTCTTAAAGATTACTCTAGATATGATGCTCTAAAACATGTACCTTCCCCTCAGAAAGACACAAATCAAGGTGATTACGAGAAAATAAATATAGGGGAAGAAGAAGAACCTAAATGTATAAACCTAGGGAAGCGTTGTTCCCCAAATGAGTAGAGATTTGTTAATTTGTTGAAGGAATATCGTGATACCTTTTCCTGGTCCTATCATGATTTAAAAAAATTTAGAGGAAAGTTCTAGCATCAAATTCATCTCAAGCCGAGAACCACACCTTTTAGATAGAAATTAAGAAACTACAATCCAAAATTTTCTGAGGCAATTCAGAAGGAAGTTGAAAAAATGCTACAAGCCCATATCATCTATCCTATTCATCGCTCCACCTGGATTGCGAATATAGTTTCTGATAGAAAGAAGAATGGAGAGATAAGGATCTGTGTAGACTTTAGGAACTTGAACCAATGTAGCCTAAAAGATAACTATGGACTTCCTGTTATGGATCATATTCTGCAAACTATGGCAGGTTCAAAAATGATGTCGATGCTTGATGGATTTTGTGGTTACAACCAGATTAAGGTGGAAGATCAGGACCAGCATAAAACAACATTTACTACTCCATGGGGTACATACACATATAATAGAATTCCTTTTGGATTAATTAATGTAGGATCAACGTTCCAACATGCAATGAATTCCTCATTCAACCATCTGCTCAATAAGGTCATATTGGTCTATCTAGATGATCTGATAGTATTTTCTAAAAGGCATAGAAATCACTTGAGAGATTTAAAAGAAGTTTTACAAAGGTGTAGAGAACATGGAATTTCACTAAATCCCAAAAAGTTCATCTTTGCAGTCACGAAAGGGAAATTACTAGGCCACATTGTATCAAAAGAAGGGATCAAGATTGATCTAGAAAGAGTTAAAGCAATCCAGCAGCTTGGTTTACCTTCGAATAGAACTGGCGTGAAATCTTTCTTTGGACAAACCAATTTCCTCAAAAGGTTTGTTCCTAATTTTTCTGAGACAACCAAGCATATGGTAAGTCTCTTGAGTGAAAAGAACCCATTTAAATGGAGTACAGAAGCTGTCAAAGCATTTGATGACATAAAGAAAGCTATAGCAGATGCTCCCACTTTAATAAATCCAGACTATAAGGACTTCATAATACACCATTATGCCTCAGAACATACAGTGTCTGGAATATTACTGCAGAAAAATGATAAAGATGAAGAGGTTCCTATTGACTTCATGATTATTCCTCTTAAGAAGCATGAGTTAAATTATCCCTTGGTTGAAAAGCAGGCATTTTCTATGGTAAAGGTGGTGCAGGCATTTAGTTTTTATATTTTACACTCCCACTCACTTGTTTTTGTTCCCACTTCTACTATGAAAGATGTCCTTACTCAACAAGAGATAGGGATGAATAATCAAGCAACTTGGATCTCTAGGATTCAGGAATTTGATCTAGAAATCTGCCCTACAAAGTTGATTTGGGGTCAAGGACTGCGCAAACGTATGTCCGAGAAAGAACTTGATAGCGGCATGCCTACAGTTCTTTTTGTTAGTCTTCATGATTCTTGGTTTTCGGATGTAGCATTTTATCTTACCTATGGAGACTATCCCCCTCATTTAAACCAAAAGGAAAGAAGGAATCTTAGGCTGAAGGCTACAAAAATGTTATTGTAGATGACAAATTATATAAAAAGGGTCTAGATGGAGCTTTCTTGAGATGTGTTGACAAGGAGCAACAAGAGAAATTACTCATGAAATTTCACAATGAGGCATGTGGAGGTCATTTCTCCTCTACAGTAACTACTTTTAAAATTATGAGGAGTTGTTATTATTGGCCAGGAATGTTTGCTGATGCCTATAAGTGGGTTGCAAATTGTGAAAAGTGTAAATTGTTTAGAGGGAAACCGCGGTTAGCAGCACTTCCATTAAGACCAGTGATCATAGAGGAACCTTTTAAGCATTGGGGATTAGACTTTATTGGCCCAATCAATCCTCCTTCAAGTGTTGGGCACACCCACATACTCACCACAACAGATTATTTCACTAAATGGGTGGAGACAGTTGCTGTTAAGAAGACTACTTCTGAGGTGGTGTGTGAATTTATAAAGAATTACATTTTGGTCAAGTTTGGAGTCCCAACCAAGCTAGTTATAGACAATGCTATGAATTTCTCTTCCCATGAGTTGAAACTATTTTTCTATGATCATGGCATCTATTTATCCCATGCATCTGACTATTATCCTCAGGGGAATGGACAAGCGGAGTCAAGTAACAAAAACTTGATTAGAATAATGAAAAAGCTAGTATGTGATAATGCTAAAGACTGGCATAAAAGGTTGTTTAAAGCTCTCTAGGCTGATCCTACATCTCCAAAAAGGGAAATTGGCATGTCACCCTTTGAATTAGTTTATGGTGTTGAAGCTTAGCTCTCATTACCCTTGGAATTAGCTACTATGAGATTGCAAAAGATAATTGAAGATCAGGTTTTTCAAAATGCCTTGGAGAAAAGGGTTTTGTATGTTAACAAAAGACAAGAAGAAAGGGAAGAGATGGTGAGCCAGATAGCCACACACCAAGCTTGAGTCAAAAATATTTTTTATCAGAAGTCTAGGCCAAGGAATTTTATGGAAGGAGATTAGGTACTGTTATGAGACAAGAGAAGAGAGCCTAAAGGCACTCATAATAAATTTCAATCACTATGGAAGGGTCCATTCATCATCAACAGAGCACTAGGAGGTAATTCATTTAAACTTGAGCATTTGGATGCTACTATCTTACCCTTGACGTTTAATGGTCAAGATCTCAAGTTGTATAAACTCTAAGTAGGTTCGTCCTACTTGTTGTACATATCTTTTGTTGTGGTGTTTTCTATTTGGTTCCTTTTTGTTTGTTTCTTTTCCTTTTCTTTTAGTTTTTGCTGGTATGTGAACCCAAAGCCATAGGTTCATCCTTCGCCCTCAAGAGGTCTCATCCCCAGTCAGAGCCATTATTATGAATAGATTTTGTTTAATTTTCTTAGGCTCAAATTTTCCCAAAATCACCCCATAATATTTAAAGGTGTATTTCACAAAAATTTCCAATCCTTTTCACATGCACCTTGTCGATTGAACTTGAACCTTGAACTCTCATAGTTTAAGATTCAATGTTCAATAACATCCTTTGGTATGATATTCCTCTTTTTTTACAAGCTTAGCAGCATGTTATCTTTGCAGCGCGCGCTTGTCCAATGAACTATGAACCGTGAATTCTTGTAGTTCAAGATTCAAAGTTCAACGGACATTAACCTTTTATAGGACACTTTTCTTTGCCTTCCTCCTTGTCTCTTTTTGTTTTTTCTTTCTTTTATTAAGTCATTCCAAAGGATAGTCATTCCACCTCCTTGTTGAACTTGAACCATGAACTCTTGTAGTTCAATGTTCGAGGCTCAATGTGTGCTTATAATTTAAGAAAATGCAAAGTAATGATTTGACATAAAGGATAGCTGGCGATTGATTATGACTTTCACATGTGGAGAGGATGTTGAAATTAATCACATTTAAGTGTCACTTCAATCTGGGAAAGTACAGTAATCAATTCTTAAAGTGGTGCGAGTTACCCAGTGATCATTAATTAAATCTTACGTGACATAATTTTGCTATTATTGCAAATTCCCCAGGATTTTGTAAACTATTTTATGATAAATTGGAAATTTTAGCCTATCCTATTCATAATGTTCAAGACATCTCATGCAGTCAGCGTAGAAGAAGGTATTCTCTCCTCCTCTCAGAGTTTAGCTCATTTCTTTGTCAAATTTGAATTCCTTTAAGGTTGTTGTGTCTCCTTGTTTCTTTCCTAGCTTGAGAACCCAAAATGAAGAACCCAATTCCAAATTTCAAAAATCCCTCTCCTTTGATGTGCTCCCTTCCAGACTGTGAAGACACCCTGATCAAAACTAGAGCTTTAGAAAACATTATGAACCAAGTTAAAGAACCCATCCTAAGTTCCATGCAAGAAAAAACCATTTGGAGCAGTCTGACTGATGCAGCCACTTTCCCAATAATAGCCCCTTGTTGAGAGTTGTTGAATGTGCAAAAAGATATAGCTTTGAGGAGAAGCGTATCAAGGAGGTTGATGGGAGTCCGCTGGTATACATAAGAAGAGATGTCATCTCAAAGGCCATAGGAATTCCAGAAAGGGACCCGTATGAAGGGTGGAATATCCCCTCCTATTTATTTTTTGCCACCAAGAGACAAGTATATAGGAATGAAATAGCTCAATACTGGTTGCTCAAAGCCCAAAAAGGAGGGTCCAAGCTCCCAAAGCCACTCACTATAGATCATTTTAAGCTGGAGGTAGCTGAGTTGATTATATTACTCAATAGAATTAAAGGTAACTAGCATGCATATTATTGGCATGACTGGATGTACATCTATATCCAGGTCACTCTCGAAGGAGAAAAATATATCGACTGGGCCGAAACCATTACCAATGAACTCAACCATCAGTTGGAAAACTTCCCCACTAGCAGTAGCTTTCACATGTCCTCTTACTTGTTCTACATTTTAGCCTGTACTAGAGAGTGGAAAGGCCTTTTCCATGAACAGCCTCTCCCAAATATGAAGTTCTACGATTACAACCCTCACCTGCAAAAAGAATATCATGTTGATAGTTTTCTAAAAGTTAATGGGGTTTTCTTTGGGAGGTTGACATATGAACTGCAAGGGAACACTAAGCAAAGAATGTCAGAAGAGGTGAAAACCTTCGTCAATACTTATGGAAGTTTCTTCATCCAATTTATAAGATTCACATATCTCAGAGTGGGTGGTTTTGAAGGGGAACCATTTAAATTGTCCAGATATGCTTTCGATAGTTTGATCATTGTAGAAGTGGCTCATCAAAAGGTGTATGTACATAAAAGGGTCAAGGAAAGGAAAGGCAGAGTGAAGTCCTATTTCACAGTTCAATTAGGGTATTATACTTGCAAAACCTCTTTCAATGCTCTAAACCTAGAGCATGAATTACGGAAGCTGAATTAGAAAACATTTGCACTCATGAAGGATTTTGATAGTAGAGGATATGCTGCCCAACATTTCAATTTGCCCTCTAAGTTTCACCATACTTCCCAAATACAAGATTATTGGGAGGGTTGTGCTAATGATTTTGAAGTAAGAAGAAGAAGCTAGTCAAGGTTCACCCTAGGTCAAATTCTTACCTTAAATATCCAGATTGACATCAAGGCAGTAAATGAAGATAGTGATGAAGAGGTGATAGATGATTAGTTTGAAACTAGAGTTAGGGGCACACCATTTCCTAAAATATATTGGGGTATTGATGAGAGAGAGAGAGAGAGAGAGAGTTTTGTAATTAAAACCCTCTATGCAATAAAGAGAATCGAGAAATAGGTTAATGGTAAGAAGCCCCCTATTTCAAGAAGACATAATCTCAGAAGAGCTGCACATGGTGATTCTATTGTCAAACCCATTGTTACTACTAACAAAAATATTTCCCTTGCAGGTAATTCCAAAGCTAGAAATAAGAAGTCTTGAGCTGATCTGGTGAAACAAGCCTCTTCTGGTTCTTCACCAATAAGAAGAACCTTAAAGGGGAAAATTGGTAAAGAAAGTGATAAGTTGGTTAATGAAAAAGAGGTCATTGATCTTGACCTCATGGACACTCATATGTCAGAACAAGCTAGTTCAAATAACATGCAAAGAGACACATTGATTTCGAAGAGAAATCAGCCAGATTTTGGAGAACCCTTAGCAACCATGGTGAGTGACACCTTGCAAACTCCATCTCCCACTCTTAGTTGGTTGGGAAGCTCTATTAACAACAAGAAATGGAATGTCTTACTGATAACTCTTCCAGTAGAGGACATGGTTAGTAAATGTTTGGGAGCTACAGTGAAGCACAAAAGAATTGATAGATGTAGATGAGAAAACTAGGAGGTGTAAAGAAGAATGAGCAATACCTAAGTTTGATAAACATGTATCTGAAGCCTCTATTGAGGACTTCACTATTGAAAAGATAGACTTAGGTGTGGCAAGCAGGGTGGCAGATGCAAAACACCTGGAGTCTTCTACACAAAAGATACTACATAGGACTTTCAAGGATGAGAAGGATAAGAAGGAACTAAAGGCTACCATACAGAGATTGGCAGAGTTCATTCAAGTAGTACAAGAGCCCAGTCCACTTCCATTAGCCCAGGTACCTCATACATTGGACCCTTATTCACCTGAAGTCCATAAAACTCTAGACTAGATTCAAAGAAATAAACTAGTGGTAGAGGTTTTTAACCAATGGGTCGCGGGCGTGATCCAATGGGGAGGGGATTACATCACTCAGTTAATTGATACTCATGGAGTTGTGACAAAATTCATCTCAAAACTATTGTCTGAACTGATAGAATGAAGGAAAGGAAAAAGTGGACTAGCATAGTCGATCAGCTGACGGAGATCGATCACTATGGAGTGCCTAAATTCCTTATGGAAAAGCCAGTTCTTGGATTGAATGAGGAGGTCCTGTATGTTTCTATGTAGAGTATTGAATGGAGAAACTCAATTATTAAGGATGGATGTGATGGGGTGACCCACGTACTCAATGATCTTAAGGGCTTGATCGATACCATGCAAAAGGATCTTAAATGCCTGAACATTGGTCTAATAGATGAGGGAACTCAAGATATAAAGAAAGTGGAGAAGATAACTCAAGAGTTGGAGGTAGGTATAATAGCTATCAGAGATAGAAAAGAGCTCACAATAGAAGATCTCACCTCCATAGCTAACACTAAAGCTATGTTGGTCATTTGTGTAGATCATCTTGAGTCTCATAAATCAAGGCTGAATCAAATATGCAAATATAGGAAAGTTCTCAAGAAAAGAATTTCTCTCATTAGCCTACCGTATCATGCTATAGTTATAAGCACATGATTGGCTCATGAGGAGTGGAAGTAGGCATGTGCACCTAGGTCATCCCAGAATTGAATCTAAAGTGTCCAACTTAGCTACGATTGGTGGTCTTTTCTCCATGCTTTCTGGGTCATTGTCTTTCAATTTTCCAGTTTACTATTTTTAGCATATTTTGGTTATCTTAAACAGTTCAGATCCAAAACTCGGGGAGTTTCAAAGACATTATTATTTTTGATATTGTAACTGATGGCTATATAAAAAGCCAGGGAAAAACTTGTGAAAGGGATGATAGTTTTAGTTTTTGCTTAAGTTAGAATAGTTGCAATTTCTATATTTTTAAAAGACTTTTTAATTAAGATCTCTGAATCAATGAATAGAAGAAACTTACTGATATAAATCTGTTGGTTCATGTTTGTAAGTGTATCTCTATTGGGATATCTTACATTGAGTTGGATTTCTTGGTTAGATGTTATTCATTTTTCTTTAAAATCTTAGATTGAAGTTATATCTTTCAGATTAGTGTAGAGTATTTAAATTGAAGTCTGTGAGCTTCTGATTGTTTGAATCACTTCTGATTCCTAGTAATTTCTAATTTTGATGAAAGTTGTTGTGTATACCTTATTAACTTTCTGGTTAAAAGTTTGAAGATTGTAGAAATGCATTACTCTTTTTCATAAAAATTCGTTGAAAATCATTCTGGGAGCTGTACCATATTTTAGAGAGTTAAACACTTGATGTTTAATTCAACTGTTAGTAAGAAAGTTTTCATTTCTTGATGGGCTATAGAGAATAAGAAAGAAACTTGATAAAAGAAAGATTCATTTACTAACAGTCGGTATTGATAAATACCTTCTTTTTCATAGTTTAACATCTATTGTGAACTAGGGATAAGCGACACCTTATCAGAAACTCCTAACAATGACTAAACGACTTATGAAATGTGTGGCTTTGATCATTTCCCCCTAGGAAAGATAGTTTACCTTGGACCTCAATGTAGACAAATTCCATCCTTAGGAAGATATGATTTTCTGATAGTATGTTCTAGGATTTGGCTTGTCACAAAAGTGATTGTAAAGTATGTACAAACTGAAATTTACATCAAACAAGTGTTCAAGCATTGTCTTGATAGATAGAGCATTAATTACAAGTAGCACGTGTTTACCAATTTTTCACCACTTGGCCAAACTTTTTCTATTTTTGCTATCATGGTGCCTATTTACCAAGTTTTCACCAAGACACTTTTTCTCCTTTCCAATTTTTTTGTACTTTTTCCTTTTTCTATTTTTTTTGGACTCATCAAGGCACTTGTTGTCCATATTTCATCAAGATGGTCATTTTTTTAGGACTTTTTCTATTGTTTTTTATTTTTTTTAGGATCAACATTTGTTGTTTTTGTACTTTTTTTAGGAACTATTTTCACTTTATAGGTGCTATCTCAAGAATGTCAAGCGTAAAACCTTTTCAAATGTATAGTGTTGATTGGATCTATTAAAGCATCTCCTTTAGGTGTAGCCAATTAATAGGCTCCTGATCCAAATGATGTTGTGATGAAAAAGGGACCCAACCAGTTGGGTTCAAACTTCTCATTTTATTATTGATTTTGTTGATTTTTAGGATTCTCTCTCAAGACTAGATCTCCTACCTAAAAACTTCCTTGTTTCACTTTCTTGTTGTATCCTCTTGACATTCTCTTTTGATAGACTTTTAAATGATCAAACACCTATTTCCTATTTTCATCTAGCAATTCTAGCTCTTGTAGTCTAGAGATCTAATAGTCCTCATCAGTAACTAGATGTTTCAATGATACCCTCAGTGATGGAATATATGCTTCAACTGGTAGTACTACTTCTAATCCATAAACTAGTACAAAAGGATTTATGCTAGTTGGTGTTCTGATGCTAGTACAATAATCCCACAATGCTGGATTTATTTGTAAATGCCAATCCCTTCCTAATTTACTCATTGTCAGATGTAAGATATTCAATATAGTTTTTTTAATGCCTCGGCCTGTCTGTTACCTTGAGGGTAATAGATTGATGAACAGTGTTGGGTGATTGAACTAAAGACATAGGTTATCCATGTCTTTGTTTTTAAATTTTCCCCCATTATCAGTCACAATCGATGAGGGTATTCCATATCGACAGATGATATAGTTCAAGATAAACATTAAAAACCATTTTCCCATTTCATTAGACAGTGGCACAGCTTCTACCCATTTTTTAAAATACTCAATAGAAGTAATGATGTATTTGTATCTATTTGATGAATTTAGGTAAATCTGTCTAGCTAGTTCGAAGGCCCATTGTTGGAATGGCCAATGTGTTATAAAAGGAATTAGCTCCCTTGCTGGAGCGTGAATTAGATTACCATGGATTTGGAATTTTTTACATGTTTTAGAATACTAGATAGCATCTTTTTCCATTGTGGGCCAATAATATCCTACCCTTAGGAATTTCTTGGCTAATGAAAAGTTGTTTGAGTGTGACCCACACACACCTTCATGAATTTCCTTTATGAACGATTAGACTCTTCATTTTCTAAACACCTAAGAAGTGTACCATCTATACCACATCTACAAGTCATGAGTGATGATTATATAATGCGATGCCACTCTTATAAGGCATCTCTTTTCATTTCTAGAATAGCTTTCAGGGATTGTTTGGTTCTTTAGGTAAGACTAGATATAAGCATATCGAGATAAAACTTGACTTTCAATGGCACAAATAATTTGGGATTCAGGTGATTCATAGGCTGGAAAGGGGAGTTCTTCCACCAGGAAATCATAGTGAAATTGATGTTCTTCAAGTTGTAACATGGATGCTAAAGTAGCCATCGCATCTGTTGCTCTATTTTCTGATCGTGTAATTTTCTCAAATGTAATGAAGAAAAAGTATTTCTTCAAATCAGCCACCATTCTTTTGTAAGGCATGAGCTTATCATATTTTGTCTAATAGTCACCATTCACTTGATTGATAATGAGTTGTGAATCTCCATATATGTATAATTCAATGATTTTCCACTCTATTGCAATTTTTAGTCCATTTACTAGAGCTTCATACTCTGCTATGTTGTTTGTACATGGAAATATCATTTTATATGCTTTTGGAATTTTATATCCTTTTGGTGTGATGAATAAGCATTTAGCTCCCAATCCTTGTTATGTGAAGGAGCCATCAAAATACATTTTCCACGAGTGCTATGTCAAGTGCATAATTTCTTCATCAGGAAATTCAACATGTAATGGCATATCATCTATTAATGGTGTTTCTATAAGTTGCTCAGCTATTACTTGTCCTTTAATAGCTTTTCTATCAACATATTCAATGTCAAATTCACTTAGGACCAAGATCCACTTTGTCAGTCTTCATGTCAATGTTGTTTTACTTAATAGATATTTGAGTGGATCTATCTTAGCCACTAGTTTCACCTTATGTGCCAACATGTAATGCCTAAGATTTGGGATGCAAATACAATTTCCAAGCATGCTTCTTCAATCACAGAATAGTTATACTAATGTAGTATATAGCTCTATCTTTCTTAACTTCATCTTCTTGCACAAGAAATACTCCCAATGACGAATCCATCACTGAAATATATAACAATAAAGGTTTTCCATAGATTGGAGCCATTAGGATTAGAGGATTCATCAAATATTTATTGACTTGTACAAAATTTGCCTCACATTTCTCATCCCAAGTGAATGTAGTTCCTTTGCACATTAGCTTCATGAAAGGTTGTGCCTTATCCGCTAACTGAGATATAAACCTTCATATGGATTGTAGCTTTCCTTGAAGCATCCTTATTTGACTAATGTTTCTTGGTGGTTGCATTTCAAGAATAGCTTTCACCTTAGTTGGATCCACCTTGATTCCTTTTGCTGAGACTATGAATCCTAGTAACTTTCCAAATGATACCCCAAATGCACATTTCTTGGGATTAAGCCTTAATTGAAATTGTTCCATTCTATCAAATATTTTCCTTAGATCTTCTATATGTGTTGTCCTTATCTTTGATTTTTCCATTTATCATCTACATAGTCTTCCATGTTTCTTTGCATCATATCATGAAATATTGTTGTCATTTCTCTTTGATAGGTTGCACCTGCATTTTTTAGACCAAATGGCATCACATTCCAATAGTATGTTCCTCATGCACATGTGAATACGGTCTTTTCTTGATCTTTCACCTTTGTTGGATCCACCTCGATTCCTTTTTCTGAAACTATGAATCCTAGTAACTTTTTAGATGATACCCCAAATGCACATTTCTTGGGATTAAGCCTTAATTGAAACTATTTCATTCTATCAAAGATTTTCCTTAGATCTTCTATATGTGTTGTCCTTATCTTTGATTTTTTCAATGTATCATCTACATATTCTTCCATATTTCTATGCATCATGTCATGAAATATTGTGGTCATTGTTCTTTGATAGGTTGCACCTGCATTTTTTAGACCAAATGGCATCACATTCTAATAGTATGTTCCCCATGCACATGTGAATGCGGTCTTTTCTTGATCTTTCACCTTTGCATTTCAAGAATAGATTTCACCTTTGCTGGATCCACCTCGATTCCTTTTTTTGAGACTATGAATCCTAGTAACTTTCCAAATGATACCCAAAATGCACATTTCTTGGGATTAAGCCTTAATTGAAATTGTTCCATTTTGTCAAAGATTTTCCTTAGATCTTCTATATGTTTTTTCCTTATCTTTGATTTTTCTAATGTATCATCTACATAGTCTTCCATGTTTCTATGCATCATGTCAATAAATATTGTGGTCATTGCTCTTTGATAGGTTGCACCTGCATTTTTTAGACCAAATGGCATCACATTCAGACAATATGTTCCTCATGCACATGTGAATGTGGTCTTTTCTATGAAAACCTAACCTATTCAAAACATGCGTAGACATTCAAACATTGTTCTAAGCAGCATATGCCTAACATATAGTAATGTTAATCCATTAAGCTAAGCTAGGATGTGAGTTATGAAAGCATAGAAATGAGCTAAGTCTAAAAATATTAGAAATTATGCTAAGTCTAAATGCAAATGAGCATGATAACAATGCTTAATATGAAATAGGTGAATTGGTGAATTTCTCTTAGAAGAGATACTATTTATAGGATTTGAAGAAGGGCTTGGGTTAGAAAGGGGAGTTAGGGTCAGAGTCAGGGTTAGGGGTAGAGCTATGGGTATGGTTAGAGGTATGGTCAAAGGGATGAGGGTTAAGGGTTTCTCACACATGTGTGAGAAACACTAGGGAAGTGTGCTTAGGGAACAATAGTGGAAGAGGAGACATAGGCTCTCATTTATGGTTGTAAGAGGCATAAATGAGGGTGTAAGAGGCCATCAATGAGCATGTAAGGCTAATTAATGAGGGGGTTGACCAAAAGTCAAAAGATGAGGATTTAGACTAAGAGGGTTAGGAATCACCCTCTAAGCAGGTTTAGGGAGGGATTAGGAAAGTGAGGATAGATTTAGGGTTTTCTAGAAGATTTCTAGGGTTTTAGGCTTTTAAATAAATATTTAATTTATATAAAGGCTTTTTAGGGATAATTTATTAGATAATTAATAAATTGGAGGATATATCATTCAAATTAGATTTAAATTCTTTTGGGAGGGATCCTTTAATTAAATTTCTTTAATTAAAATAGAAGGGAAAATGACAATAAAAATGAATTAATTAATTAATTAATTAATAAATGATGATGTCATTAGGTCTTTTGTCAACTAAAATATTTATAATTGACAAGTGAAATTTTAGGTGTCTACATTTTGCCCCTCTTTGATGTGATATCACAAGTGGCATGGAATCAAAGATAAGAAAATAAGATGCCCTAGGCTAGATAGATGATAAGGGGTTGTGCCTCCTCGATAAAATAATGGAAAGAGGGAACTTTGGGGAATTTTCTCGAAAAGGATGCAAGCGAGAAGAAAGGGAAAGGAGGAGGAAGGAGGGGGGATAAACAAATGACATTCCAAGAGAAAAGATACATGAGTGCAATATGATGTGAGATGCATGATGAAGCTATATGAAGGATGCAAGATTAATCTAGATGCAATGAGCGGGATTTGGGGAGCTCATTGTGTTGGATATTTTTGAGAGCACAACCTAGTTTGATATAGCAATGCTAGAGACTGTCCAAGGTTACTTGGAACTCAAGGCCATGTCACTAGTGTTGCATAGGACTAACACAAAAAATAAGCATGCAAAGGGTTTCCCTAGCATCACACATGGAACTCGGAGGAAGCATGGTGGAAATGATGCTAGAGAAACCACAAACAGATGACTGACGCACATGCAAAAAGATAATCAAAATACCTTGCCTTAGATTGTCCTCATTCATAGTACACCATGGTATAAAGAATCATGGTGACTTTGTGGAGAGGAACAACGAGAAGCTGTAAAAGATAAACAAGATCCAAAGGATAAAATGCTAGACCAAAATGATAACTCCAAAAGATGTCCTTTGCCAAGGAGAAAGATTGATGGAATGATTGATGGGGTGAGATTAGGTGAACATGGAAAATGATACATCATCATCGACCCAGTTTGATTGATGATGGAAGATTAGGTCGAACATGAGGAAGGATACAACCTTCAAGGACCTATTTGATGAGGAGAATGTTGTGTTGTTGTTGGAAAATTATGAATCAAGGATAGTCAAAAAAAGATGTTGAAGTATGAGGCTAGGTGGAACAAGATATCTAATCAAATGTTGTTGCAGGACTAATGAGGATATTTACAATAGGATGCAATGATATAGTACAAAGGGACGGGGCCCAAAAGATAAACAAAATATCCAAAGGAATAAAATGAAATAAAAAGTATCTCACAAACCTTTTTCCATAGGTAGGATGATGGATGATGATTGAGTTGATTAAGGATTGATTGATGGAGGATGGTGGAGGATTACTAAGTGTCAGGAATGAGTTGCTACTTCCTAATGTAGGATCAAAGAGGATAGGATTGTCAACCTAAGATAGACTGTTGATCTTCGGTAGATGGGATTCTTTCTAGTGTATGCAAATCTCTTGCTTGAGATGATGAGGCTTGCAAAGACAAGTACAAGATGCCCTAGACAATGCTTATTCAAAGGGTAGTGCTAGGATGATTTTCATTTGGGATAAGGATTGAGAAACTCAAAAGATATGACATGAAACAGATGGTGGATAACTAGGTAAGGATTACTATGACAAGAGATAGGTAACATACTCAAACCTCAAAAGGACCAAGGGATGATTGCTGAAGTGTTTAGTTGGATAGGTCATGATGACATAAGGGCTAATTGACATAGAGGATGAGACCTAAAGACACATATGTACAAGTGAGCTTAGCTAGAGACACAATTAATGCTAGGGTACAAGACTCAGGATGGGATGTATAAGGGATCTAGGGATGAAGCTGAAGCTGCAAAGATATGCAAGATGATGTCCTACCCCAATTGGGTTGGAAAGCCAAGAAGGACTGGTGGTGGATAGGGTGATGAGGATGATGTGTCTTGAAATGACACAAATTTTGGAAGGACACATCCCAATAATGATGATTAGATTGAGATCAAGGCTTGCAACAAGACTAGGATGTGATTGTATTGGTTGGCTTGATCTTGGATGTTGGATGGCAAGAGGATGTAGATAAGAATATCATATGTTGAAAGATTGTTAGGAGAATCAAGATATGGATGAAAGGCATTGGATTCCATGGGAGTAGCATGTAGCTAGATACCAACGAAAAGGGAAGTACCAAGTGATGGAAAGATGGAGGAAATGCTGAAGGATGGGGATAGAGGAACCGCTGAGGGATTTGGATAGAGGAAATGCTTGGGATTTGGATTTGGATGGAGGAAGATAAGGATTGGATGGAGGAAGATAAGGATTTGGATGGAGGATGGGGAGATGGGAAGATGGATTTGATAAAGTCTCCAAGGAATATGTCACCAAGGAATAATATGCCCTTGTGTAGGATAGTTCATGCATTCAAAGATATTTAGGAGGGGGTATGATAGGATGACAAATAAGACAACAAGAGGATGAGGAAAGTAGATGGAAGCTAGGATAATCTAATAGGAAGGATGGATGGATGGAGGATAGGTGTGACAAAAGCATGTATACCTGGTGGTCTCTGTTTCTTTATCAAGATTCAAAGGAGGATGACAGAGGTAAGAGACAAATGGGATGGAGGAGATGATGGATAGGATGTGCTAGAAGGAAAATTACCCCCATTTGTGGAGTGAGACTGGATGGGGGGATTACACATGATGCCTTTTTACCAAGTTTTCATCATGGTACTTATTCAAGGTGCTTGAATTGCCAAGTTTTCATCATTGGATGAATGTTTTTCTTTTCTTTTCTCTTTTTTGATATTTTTTCTAGATTTTTGACACTAGTACATTTGAGGCCATTTTTTGATGGCTATTTTTCAGATTTGCAATGCCTATTTATGGACACTTTGATAGATGTGTCTGTCAGCATTTTTGCATTACAAATTTCTACAGAAGTGATAACCATCAATATTCTGACATCCTTTTTCATCAGACCTTGCCTCATTAATAGAAACTTTACTATGAGATTACATATGGTATATCTATCAAAACTCTGACAAACCATGTCGAAATGGAGACGCACATGCAATAATTTTTTGAAAGGAAAACTCATCGGAGATATAGCATTCTCGTAATGAATATCTATCGAAAAGGGACTCTCGCTAATGTTTAACTGTTGGTCTCATGACGGATATGCAGTGACTATCTGACAGGACAACCCATCAAATGTATAGTAGTCATGTCGCACCAATCTGTCAAAAAGGAGTTCTCTCTGACATTATACCTGTCAGGATGGTGATGGACTTGTAGTGAATGTCTGACATGAAAACCCATTAGATGTATAGCCCTGTTGTCGAAATAATTTTCATCCTCATCAAAAATGTGATGGAAATGCACATTAAAGATAACAAAGCTCAAGAGACCATTATAGTTGGTCTCTGTCTTTGGTCCATATTATTGCAAAATGGTTTACCTTTCATTAGCTCATCAAATGTGGGGATTTGAAAGAATTTAATAGAATATTTTCATGATAACGTATATTATTTAAGTTGACATTGCACGAATTTATCTACTTCGTGCACTTGTAGACTACGAGGACGGTGATAAAGAAGCATCTCCTCCCATGGCCTACATTATTCAAGCCATGAGAGGGGATGCTTCTTTATGGTTGTCCTCCTAGTTTACAAGTGCGCGGAGTAGATAAATTCATTAACATCAAACTAAAATAATGTACGTTATACATGAAAATATCATCTATTAAATTCTTTCTGATCACTGCATTTGATGAGCTAATGAAAGGTAAAACAATTTGTCAGTAATATGGACCAAAGATGAAGACCAACTATAATGGTCTCTTGAGCTCTTCTATCTTTAGTCCTAGCTACTGGGTAAGGCCTAGAATACTTATACATGTTGATCGTGGAGAATAATCACCACCTTGTCTTTATGTACACTACACAGTATCCAATATAAGAGAAGGCAAAAAATATGAATGGATAAAAGAAATGAAAGATACAATAATATTATCTTGTTATTTACCTTCTCATAATTGATCCATGTCTCACAAAAGTAATTTTATATGATCACTAGAACATTTCGTGCATGGATGAGAAACAATATCCAAAGTAGATTGTAATTTAAAATTTAAAAACTATTTGCATCTAGTCATTATTCATGCACTATGAAACATGCATTGTGCAACTCAATGAAATCAGCATTGTGTATAGAAATGACAAAAACTATATTCCACAATTCTTGGGCTAAACTCTAAATTTATTATCTTTTTATATCTCTATGCTATTGATACCACTTCCATTTTATTAAACATAATTTTTCCCAATTAAAAATCTTAATTAGAATAAGATATAATATAGTGTTAGAATAAACTTTGTACAAAGACATGTAATGCTTATGTTAATGATCTAAAAAGCTGTAAATATAGGAATTTAAAAATAAGATAGTGCCAAGAAACATTTTCACAAATATGAAATGCGAGGAAAAGTAATAACATTAACAATGCCAAGATTCACAAAATTAAGTTTCACCTGCGGCTGAGTTTCTATAGTGGGTTGCCCAGCATCAAAAATATGTTGAGTTGCATTTGAGTTGTAACTAAGAGTATCATGTAGAATAGACCCTAAACTTTGAAAGTGTTCTCCAACCTAGCAATTTGAAATTCAATCTAGGCAAGCATCAGTAAGTGAAATAAATTATAGACATCAACATCAACATCATCATAATCATTAGAAGCATTGTAAAGCACCAATAAGAGAAGGCCAATTCAAAACTAAGCCAAATAGTTAATAACTAACTGTTACCAGTTACATGGAGGTTGTAAACCAGTTGGAGAGGCTTATTAGAGCAGATTAGTTTCTTGTGTTCTAGGTGTATAGGGGAATTTTCTTAAGGAGAACTGTTCACAGTCATGAATAGGATAGGTAATATTGAAAATTTGTGAAATTTTTGGTAGAAGTATTGTTAGCAGATACAAACCATTAGGAGGGTATTTTTTTTGGATAGTAGTATGTTTCTTGAAAGTTTTTGTGATGCTTCTAAACTTTAAAGACATGTTTTATGGCTTAATGATAATATTGATTAGTGTTTTGTTTTTTGATGTAAAATTTTTTCAATATAATCATGGAATGTTGTTGATCATTCATGATCTTGAAGAAACTTTTATTCTATTTTGTAGTACCCCGTCCCTAGTCCGATTTTATAAATGTTATGATTATTTTAGGATGATAGATTATATGTTAGGAGATCATTGATGCTTATGATTTTACTAACCCCATACTTGCATGTGTATGGTCGATGTGTTTATTTGATATTTATGTTTGATGTGCCTGATGTGGTTGAGAGACGGAGTCATACTTACTTGCTTGCGAGATCCACATGATCGGTCGATCCCCGCCATTCTCTGCTATTTATTGTATGTACATGCTTCATCTTGTGATGGCAGTTTTACAGGTACAGAGCATCGTCTTCCTTGAATTAGCAGGAGTGAGTGTGCCCATAAACACTCATCTCAATCGTAATGAGGGGAGATAATACATAGACCCAAAACCCTAACCTAAGCCTAATTGTCCTAGGATTGGACAAGTGTATGTTTGACTACCCTACCTGAATGATGAAGGGTGCTCCCCTTAATACCACAAACACATAACAGAAATAGTGAAACAAAAACAGTAATATGCAAGAACAGAAAATTGGCTTCTTATTATCTCCACAAATGTGGAATTACAAACTTTCAGAATTACAATATGCAAAGCCGCATGGGCATTCCCTTACAATATTCTGTAAGACAAAGCCTCGAATCAATACCCAGATCTACTACCCAGAATTATTCCGAACTGCCTAAGACAATAATACAGCCTTCCTTATATAGGCAATTTCCACCGCCCGAGAAGGTTCCAGAAATTTAGCCCTGAGGGCCGACCAAACTTAGAATTATTTTATTTTTCAATTTATTACATCAAAGTCGGCTCAAAATAACTTTTGAAACCCGAACAAAAATTTTGAAGGAAAATTATTTTTCGCCATTTCAGGTGGCCCAACTTCCGAAGACCATAAGTCATCACCAGTTGACCCGATCGGCTATTATAACCCCATTTCAAAAATTCCACGAAGCGCTCTACAGGCTTGACCCACGCAAGCGCCCGCCACCCAAATTTTTGACCTCATCCGGGGCCTCTAAAACCTTCAAAACTGAGTTCAAAGTTTCTGTACCCTGCTGCCAATACCGAAAATCTTCAATATCTTCCAATATACACTTGATCTGGCAATGAAACTTTACTGGCAGACTTATATGACCAAAATGAACCTCCAAGAAAGAAATCAGATCATTCTGAGCACATACAAAAATTACCAAAAATAGTAACTTTCCATAAATAGTAGCTCTGCACAAAATAACCCTTATTGAATATAAAAACATAAATATTTTTGGGTGATGCAAGATTGCTCTTACACCCAGGATGCTCCTGCATCAGACACCCGAGGTGATTTGAGAAGTGACCCTGTCACGACTCAGGCGTGCAGAGGAAAACCAAGACGGTTAACCTCCTCCTTTGTTAGCCATGATGAATCTTCAACAGGTCATCCTTTCCATTTGACCGAATATTCTTCATATGTCCTATTCCTCGTGCTTCTGCCAACACGACTGTCCAGTATGTCTTCAATCTCCTTGATATCTGAACTGGTTGCTGGAATATTCCACTGTGCTGCTGCAACCTCATCTTCAACACCTCCTTCATGATACTCTGTCAAATCTGAAATGTTAAACACTGGTGAAATATTCAGCCCAGTAGGCAATTCTACCTCATATGCATTTCCTGAATCATGCTTCTTCAGTATCTTACATGGTCCAAACTTCTTCATTTTAAACTTGTTATATGTACCAACCGGAAACCGCTCCTTCCGCAAATGAACCATGACTTCATCTTCAACCTAAAATTCCTTATGCCTCCTTTTCTCATCTACCTTAGCCTTATACTGTGCATTCATCTTGGTAATATGCTTCCCCACCTCCTCATGGATGTTCTTCAAGTGCTCTGCAAAATCCTCAGCTTCAGCACTACTTATTTCTCCTTTATCTATCTTCCTCAATTCAGATGCATTTCTTGGACTACTTCCATATACAATCTGGAATGGTGATTTACCAGTGCTCCTGTTGACAGAATTATTGTATGCAAATTTTGCCTGTGGTAAAATCAAATCCCATCCTGTTGGCTTATCTCCAACCAAACATCTCAGCAAATTTCCCAAACTCCTATTCACCACCTCTGTCTGTCCATCAGTCTGTGGATGATGTGATGAACTAAACTTCAAATCTATCTTCAACTTCTTCCACAATGTACGCCAAAAATATCCAACAAACTTAGTGTCCCGATCTGAAACTATGGTCTTTGGAAAACCATGAAGTCTCACTACTTCTCTGAAAAACAATTCTACTACATGAACAGCAGCATTAGTCTTCTTGCAGGGAATGAAATGTGCCATCTTTGAGAATCTGTCAACCACCACAAAAATTGAATCATGCCCCCGCTGAGTCCTCGGTAAACCAAGAACAAAGTCCATTTGATATCCTCCCAAGGCTTCTCTGGTACGGATAATGGCTGATACAATCCTGTATTCTACTTCACTCCTTTCGCCATTTGACATACTCTGCAACTCTGTACAAACTTCTTCACATCTTGCTGCAACTGTGGCCAATAATAATTCTCACTAACCAAACCAAGGGTTTTATCATGACCAAAATATCCAGCCAATCCTCCGCTATGCTTCTCCTTGATGAGATTCTCCCTCATAGAACTTCGTGGAATGCACAACTGACTCCCTCTGAATAGCATATCATCCTGGATGATGAAATCCAACCATTTCGTCCTGTCTAGAGTAACAGGTTCTGTACAAGCTTTCCAAGCTTCACCAAAATTAGGATCCTCTGGATACAAATTCTTGAGTTCCTTGAACCCAACCACTTCAATCTGCATTTCCGTCAGCAATAGTTGTCTTTTGCTAAGAGCATCTGCAACCCTATTAGACTTTCCACTCCTGTGTTTCAAAACAAATGTATAACTCTGCAAAAACTCAACCCATTTCAAATGTCTTTGATTCAATTTTCCTTGACTATTCAAATATTGCAAAGCTTGATGATCAGTATACAAAACAAACTCCTTAGGAAGTAGATAGTGCCTCCACTTTTTCAATGCCTGAACTATAGCATAAAATTCCTGATCATAAACAGAATATTTTCTCTTGGCATCATTTAATTTCTCACTAAAATAAGCAACAGGTTTACCTTCTTGGCTCATAACAGCTCCTATTGCAGTACCACTAGCATCACAATCTACTTGAAACACCTTATTAAAATCTGGAAGTGCTAAAACTGGTTGTTCTGTAACTTTTTGTTTCAACAATTGAAAACTCTTTTCTGCCCCATTAGTCCACTTAAACTCTTTTCTATCCCCTCTCATTGTTTCAGTCAAGGGTCCACAAATACTGCTAAAATTTTTGATAAACTTTCTGTAAAAACTATCTAGACCATGAAAAGATCTTACCTCAGTAGCACTCCTTGGAGTAGGCCATTCAAGGATAGCCTGTACCTTCTCTGGGTCCATTTTTAGACCTTCTGCTAAAATTACAAATCCCAAATACACTAACTCTTTCTTCACAAAACTGCACTTCTTCAAATTAATCAACAATTTCTCATCTCTAAACTTCTCAAATACCATACGAATATGCATCATATGTTCATCCAATGTCTTACTAAAGATCAAAATATCATCCAGGTAAACAATGACAAACTTACCCAAAAATTCTTTCAGAACCTCGTTCATAAGCCGCATGAAAGTGCTCGGTGCATTGGTTAGCCCAAAAGGCATGACTAACCACTCATATAGTCCTTCCTTTATTTTGAAGGTAGTCTTCCATTCATCTCCTTCTCTGATCCGAATCTGATGATATCCACTCTTCAGATCTATCTTTGAGAAATACACAGCTCCACTCAAACAGTCCATAATATCATCCATTCGTGGCAATGGAAACCTGTACTTGATTGTGATCTTGTTTATTGCGCTAGAATCTGTACACATCCTCCATTCTCCATTCTTCTTTGGTGCTAATACCGCTGGTACAGCACAGGGACTCAGACTCTCACGGATCAAACCTTTCTGTAATAGTTCATGTACTTGTCTGTTCAACTCCTCACTTTCTGCAGGTGTCATTCTGTGTGCTACCTTATTCGGCAAACTCGCTCCTGGGATCAAGTCCATCTGATGACTGATCTTCGTGACTGGTGGTAATCCATCAGGCATGTTATCGGATACAATATCCTGAAACTCATTCAACAAATCTGCAACTTCTACAGGAACATCTTCTACTTCCTCTTTACCAGCTTTTGGAATTAAAGCAAAACATACATGCTCATGCCTCATACCATCTAAAAAATTTCTTCCATCAACAAAAGTTATCTTTACATTACCACATACCTTTTCTTCGGTCTCCTTCAATGGTTTTAGCTTATGTCGCACTCCATCCTTTGTCAAGGAATAGGTATTCGCACGACCATCATGTACAGCACATCTGTCAAACTGCCATGGTCTACCCAACAACATATGACATGCATCCATAGATATGATATCACACAATACCTCATCTTGGTATCCGCCAACCTTGAACTTTACTAGGCATTGTTCATTGACCATGACCTTGTGGTCATCCTGTACCCAGGCAATCCGATATGGATGTGGGTGTTTCTGTCTCTTGAGCTTCAACTTTGTCACCATCTCTTCTGACACCAAATTGTCAGTGCTTCCACTATCAATGATCACATCACAACATTTACCTTCACACTTGCACCTGGTGCAAAACAGGCTCCTCCTTTGCTCAGGTTCATTCTCACCACTCAACAGGACTCTTCTGTTAATCAACGTTTCTCCTCTTTCAGCATCTTCAGAATTTGATGATCTGGCATCTTCATCTACATGTGCAACTCTGGTCTGGCCTTCATTTCTCCTATCTGTTCTGCCTTGGCGCTGAGGACATTCAAATGCCCTATGACCTTCTTCTCCACAGTGAAAACATGTTCCACGGAAACCACCTCTTCCAGGTCCTTGTCCTCTTCCTCTTCCTCTCTGATCTCTATTATTTTGATCTTGGAAGTGATTGAAATTATTTCCACGCTGATTCTGACTGCTACTGGCCTCATCCTTCTTTTTCGAATCTTCATTTCGGCCACCATATGACCGTCCACTAGATCGTCCACCGTGACCTCTTCCGTTTTGTCTACTCTCAAACTTCTTGTTCAGCTTTTCCTCTACTTTTAGGGCAAATTGGTATGCCTCCTCAATACTGTTCATTCGAACCAGATTCAACTCCTCCTGAATGCTTGGCCTTAACCCATTAAGGTATCAGGCAACTTTCTCCTTATCAGCTTCTGCATGGCCTGTTCTGATGAGGAGTCGATAGAACTCCTCTGTATACTCCTGAACAGATCTTCCTGCTTGCTTCAAACTTTGCATTTTCTTTAGTAGATCAAGCTCATAATCAACAGGAATGAACTGTCACTTCAATTTATCCACCATCCGATCCCATCTCGTGATTTTCTCCTTTCCCCTTCTATTTCGCTCCAACTGAATCTCTTGCCACCATATCTTCGCATGACCTTTTAGTCTGGCCTTCGCAAATTTGACCCTATCAGGATCCTCAACATCTTCATACTCAAAATATTCTTCACATTCATTGATCCATTCAATCAATTCCTCTGGGTTAAGATTTCCAGAAAATGTAGGAACCTCAATCTTAGGTCTTTTCCCAATCTTGGAAATCGCCCGAAAAAGTCTTTCTTCCTCCTGGTTCACAATTTCAACTTCTCCTTCTTGATATTCTTCTTCGGCTTCATCCTCACTTTCGTCTCTGACATTAAGATTCATTCCTCTGCGAATCTCTTCTTGCAATGCTCGCACTTGTCTCTGCAGCTCTCTAACCTCAAGTGTTACAACACCAGCTCTTCCGCCACATTCCCTTCGTGGAGGCATTTTCGCGATGCGTGCTGAAACCCTAACCACGGTCCTGGTGCAAACTGCCTCATAGTCGGTGATCTATTTACACACTCAAGAAAACCTGCTCTGATACCACTTGATGAAGGGTGCTCCCCTTAATACCACAAACACATAACAGAAATAGTGAAACAAAAACAGTAATATGCAAGAACAGAAAATTGGCTTCTTATTATCTCCACAAATGTGGAATTACAAACTTTCAGAATTACAATATGCAAAGCCGCATGGGCATTCCCTTACAATATTCTATAGGACAAAGCCTCGAATCAATACCCAGATCTACTACCCAGAATTATTCCGAACTGCCTAAGACAATAATACAGCCTTCCTTATATAGGCAATTTCCACCGCCCGAGAAGGTTCCAGAAATTTAGCCCTGAGGGCCGACCAAACTTAGAATTATTTTATTTTTCAATTTATTACATCAAAGTCAGCTCAAAATAACTTTTGAAACCCAAACAAAAATTTTGAAGGAAAATTATTTTTTGCCATTTCAGGTGGCCCAACTTCCGAAGACCATAAGTCATCACCAGTTGACCCGATCGGCTATTATAACCCCATTTCGGAAACGCCACGACGCGCTCTATAGGCTTGACCAACGCAAGCGCCCGTCACCCAAATTTTTGAGCTCATCCGGGGCCTCTAAAGCCTTCAAAACTGAGTTCAAAGTTTCTGTACCCTGCTGCCAATACCGAAAATCTTCAATATCTTCCAATATACACTTGATCTGGCAATGAAACTTTACTGGCAGACTTATATGACCAAAATGAACCTCCAAGAAAGAAATTAGATCATTCTAAGCACATACAAAAATTACCAAAAATAGTAACTTTCCATAAATAGCAGCTCTGCACAAAATAACCCTTATTGAATATAAAAACATAAATATTTTTGGGTGATGCAAGATTGCTCTTACACCCAGGATGCTCCTACATCACTGAATTCACCTGGTTGGCATGAATTCGTGGATCTCGTTATTGACTTTGTGCATGATTTTATTATGCTTGATTCAGTTGATTTATGATTATTTAGGTGATTTTATATAATTATCAATGTTAGGATTATAGTTGAATTTAATGATTATTTATGTTCCTATGTTTAATTTGGAAAATTATCTAAAGTCAATTATTTGATTAATTGGAATTAATTGATTATTTAATTGAAATTGGATTTAATTATGTTTGAATGTATAATTAAATAATTAAATATTTAAATGCATGTTCTAGGATGTATTAAATATTTAATTTATTTAATTTAGATTTTAATTATTAACATGTGCTTAATTGGAAAATGTCTTGAATTATGCTTGCATATTTTTATTAAATGATTAAATAATTAATTGCATGAATTTGTGATGCATTAAGTATTTAATTTATTTAATAAATGAATTTAAATTATAACATGTGCAAAATTGGATAAAGGAGTTTGTTTTCAAAAAGATAACTAGTTTTCAAAAGTCAAGTTGAGTTGTCCATTTAAAAGATATTTTAAATTAATTAATTTTATTTACTTTCAATTTTGGAATTTGAGTTGGATTAGGAGTTGTCTTATCAGTCATTTCTGATTTGGAGTCGAACTGTGAGTTAGCTTTTGAGTTGTCTTTTGGGATTGCTTGAATTTGGGAATTGAATTCCTATTAGAAGATTATTGCATTCATTTTTGAGGGAGACAGATTTTGGAAAGAATTTTTGGAGAGGGCTTGTGTGCTTGGTATTTTGGAGATTTGTGGGTTGTTGTGGTTGCATGTTGATTTGAGTTTCTTTGTGCATCTGGATTGGGCACCTGTTTGCAACATAGCTTTCAGATCTACAGGTTGGGTTTGATTTTGGAGAGAATTTGGTTCTCAGACCTACAGGGGTTTCCATTTTTATTCTATTTCTGGCATTGGATCTGAGGTAGGCATTGGATTTGTCTATTAGATCTGATTCCACATTTATTTATCTTTCTATGCTTTTATAGTTTTCTATGTTTTCTATTTGGTAGATCTATGTTTTTACTAGATCTGGGTATTCAAAAACCCTAGTGTAGTTGATTTTTTTATTTTATTGCAACTTGGCATTGTACCGTTATGCTGGCCAAATTTCATTAGTTAATTCTTCATGGTTTGCCTAGAAATCAATAAATTAGTCCTGGCTTATAGTTTAACTATAGAGATTGAAATAAATAAATTCTTATTAGGAAAATCTATTGGTTGTTAAAAAAAAACCAATCTGGGTATAAATATTCCTCTTAGAAAATTAAATATTCACTCTCTGTTCTTTTTGTTTGCTTTGGAAAAATTTAAAATTGTACAATCAAATTAATGGACTAAATTCTTTCAGTTTTGGAGAGAATCAGAATATTCTTTATTGACAATTATAGGTCTTCCAATATTTTCTATCTTCTGGTATTAAAAGGAAAATAAAAAAAAATACAGTAATAACTTCTGATTAAAAGTTACACAAACATGTGACAATGCATGTGATTGTTCTTATTTAAAAATATAGAAGGAAATATATATATATATATATATATATATATATATATATATATATATATATATATATATATATATGTATATATGTATATATATATATATATATATATATATATATAATTTATATATATATATATATATGTATATATGTATATATATATATATATATATATAATTTATACATATATATATATATATATATATATATTTATATACATATATATATATATATATACATATATATATATATATATGTATGTATATATATGTATATATACATATATATATATATGTATATATATATATAATTTCTAATTGTCTTATTATAATTAATAAGATTTATTTATTTAGAATAAATTTAAATTAGATTATTTTATTTTGTTAATGAATTAGTGAGACGTTCTTTTGTTATAGAAACAATTAGTTGCAAATGCTTATGTGTGTATCAAAACTAGGCAATTATTCTATTGAATTCCTAGAACGTTGTTAGGAAATATTCCTTTTATTAATGACATTAATATGATTGCTATGTCAAGATTCTTTTATTAGTATTTTGCAGAATGTATTCTGATTGGTATATGATCATAATGAAGTTTAAATGCTTGTAGATCTATTTCAATTTACTAAATTGTGAATGTTGTACTCTTCGTTCATTCTTTTGTCTTCTTGTGCATATTGTGTTATCGAGTATTAGATGGCTTAAGGGGAAAACAGAGGCAGGCATATGTATCAGTTGGATTGTCTTTCAGTATCATGTTTATTGTGTGTGCTTATTATGTTTATCACCTATGTTTTGATCTTATGGGCTCGTTTTGGATGTTATCTGTTTATGGTATCATTGTAATCAAGTCAGTTTCTTATGTGTGGAACTACTTCTAGGATTACTTGGTAGTATACCTGTTTTGATGTTTATGAGTTTATGAGCCTAGGGGAGGTTGAATAGGTGCATCTTAGGGGAGTAGCTTACAATAGGGGTCAGGACCCAAAGTGGTCAATACCTAGGTAACCTATCGTAAGTTATGTAATTAAGTGATAACATAGTAATTAAAATGTGTAGAGATCATTAAAAAGATAATTTAGAGTATGGTTATGATTATAATTCCTCATTTCCATGAGAGAGAATTCTAGTCCCACATGGATCATATTGAGGGTCTAGGGCCCAGAGTGGCCAGTCTAGGGTAACTCAATGCTTGAGGGTCCGGGGTCCAGAGTGACCAGTCCAGGGTAACCCAGGTAGATAGACATGTGATGACACTCTCATAGCATGTAGCCTAGATCATCTCCTGAGTTTTTTGTTTATGCCTCTGGATTAGTGTGTCTTACCTTTCTCTATATTTTTTAAACCTTGAGTAGAGAGCTTTCAGGATTCCTTGCTCAGTGGTTTTATCCTTGTTTGTTTTTGGTCATCCGATTGGGGTTTGTGGTTATCTCCTCAGCACAGTGGGGTAGGCCTTTGTGGTTCTACACAGACGAGTGGTAGTGATTCTTTACCATTTGAGATTTGACGTCCTGGTGCTGGTGTTGTTGATACTTTTGCAGTTGGATGTCTTTTTGGTTCTTCATTGATTCTTCATTGTTGGTTTCTTATCATACCTTCATTTATGTAGTCCTATATTAGAGTATCACATGTGATACCTAATATGGGCATTGTACTTCTTTGTTTAGATTTATTATTACATACCCTACGACATGTGCAGTGGATGTCAGTTTATTAGTTATCATGGATGTCCATGAGGTTTGTAATTATTGTTGTAAGTTGTAATTGTATCATTTATGGTATGGAATCTTTTGTTATCTTTCTTTAGTTTTGTTTTGTTCTTAAGTAATTCTACGTCATGGAACCCTCAAGATTTGTAATCTGTTTTGGTTGTTGGTTTAATGTGAGTTAATGGTAATTGCTTCTACACTGTTGTGTATCTTGTATGTTAACTTTAAAAGAAAAAATGTTCACCAAACTTAGTTGCAAGTTATAGGTTAATCTCTCCTGGGTTTCCTGGCGGGGCATTACATATTTGATGTATCCTAAATTCATTGAGTTCTAGTATAGGTGAATTGGACAAATTGAATAATTTATAGAGTTAAATTGTTGTTTACCTATGTAAGCTTCATATTCATTCTTTGCTTGTTTTGATTCTTGAGTCTTAACGTTGTTTCTCAATGTGATAGAGACTGACCACAAGATGGTTCAGTTGGTCCTCTCTTTCTTTTAATCATTTGTGTTCTTCATGGTGTAAGTGTCGATATGTTATAATCCAACTAGCATGCCATACCCCCACTTTTGAAAAACCTCATAGCATGCAAATCATAGCCAAAGACTTGGGTGATCAGCATATACAAACAAAGATTACCTTTAGGAAACAATGATCAAACCCTCCAAGGACCTTAACATATTTTATTTGTCCTATCTCAACTCTCCATACACTGCTATCATATTATTTTTACTCCAAAACACAAATTTTCCACTCTAGGCCTTAAAATGCAATCTTTGTAGTACAATAGCAACAGTATTTCACAGTTTTCTCAAAACCTTCCCAAATGACTCTAAAAATAAATTATACATTTTAATACCCTTATCCAAGTTGTTTAACATATGTCCAAAAAAGGACCATGTTTTTTGGAACATCAAACCTTAAAATTGCTTATTTCAGTTTCCCAACTAGGCCTAATAGGCTCAATTAACAAAGAAACCCTATTAAGGACTCACTCCTAGACACTTCTAGATGTAAAAGCCCCAAATTTGTCCTAAAAACCCCTAGAAACTAGGGCTCTCCCAATGTCTTGTCTCCCAACACCATAGCAATTCAACCAAAGTTGTAACACCATCATTTTTACCATCCTATGATGTATTCATGCATAAAATACCCCCCTCCAAAGGCTATAACTTCTACTATTGTACCCTTGCACCAATTTCATGACCCTTTCGCACCCTTCAAACTCATCAAACTTCTTCATTCACTTTAAACTTGCAAACTCTTCTTATTTCCTGCATTTTCAATGTTAGAATACTATCTTACAAGGTTTGGATCCATCCCCAAGTGACAAAAAATACATAAAGAGGATGGATCAATAAATTTACATCTTTAATCAATGCTTAAACTATGCTTGTATAGGACAGTCAAAGAAAATAGAAGATCAAACCCTCAAAATTGATTTAAACTTATTGAAAAACAATTTAAAACATCCTTCCACTACCACATGAATGAAATCAAATCAAATACTCATCAAAAACAATATCAAATTTGCAAAAAATCAGATTTTTATTGCCAAAGTCTGAACCAGTCAGTACAAAATAGATTTTAGTTTTTACAAAATTGAATAATTTCCAGAGTTAAATTTTTGTTTACCTATGTAAGCTTCACATTCATTCTTTTCTTGTTTTGATTCTTGAGTCTTGGCGTTGTTTCTCAATATGATATAGACTAACCATAAGATGGTTCAGTTGGTCCTCTCTTTCTATTTAATCATTTGTGTTCATCATGGTGTAAGTGTCAATATGTTATAATCCAACCAGCATGTGATACCCCCACTTCTAAAATACCTCACAACATGCAAATCACAACCAAAGACTTGGGTGATCAACATACACAAACAACAATTACCTTTAGGAAATAATGATCATTAATATTCATTAATGGTGGGTGGTGATTCCTTGGAAATAAAGGCATTGACAACATTCATCATCTTAACCAAGTCATGGGTGGTGATCCTTGAAATAGCACAATTAGTAAAAGGAAATAAAAACATAACTAATAATCATTACCTTTATTAATAAGTATAAAGCAGCGCTTACATTTTAAATAGAGAGCCACGTCTCTTAGAAAAGAGATCTTTGTTCAAAGGGATGCATCACTTCATTTGGATATAGAGGCATAGAAGGAAAGACATTTTATTTGGAGTGAGGAAGAAGGAAAATTGGAAAAAAAAATATGGAATAATCAAGTTGGAATTGGAGAAGAATTTAGAAACAAACTTCAATTAGAAAAAATCTAAGTTATCAGGTTCTTTGTTTGAGGCCGGGTTTCGATTCTACTTTTGTTCTCCTCTGGGTTCGACTTGGGTTCCTTTGGTAGGAACTTGGGTGCTTGGGCCAATCCCGAGTGCACCTACAGTTTTGGGTGCCAAAAAATGGGCTACACGTGCCTTAGAAAATTGTTTTACACCCTCAAAAATCCCTTTGCACATACATTTGAAACTTTTGCAAATTATAAATATGATACATGAGGTATTTTATTCACAATTTTATAGGCTAACTCATTATTATGGTAACATGGGTATGACCACACTCCATGCCTAATGGTACCCGATATGGAGTATGGTTTAAATGAAGTTGAACCAAATCCTGACCATGATGGCTATGATCATGATGAAGATGAATATGAATATTAAATCTAAAATATGGCTTGTAATTTGAATTTTCATTGTGAAATGATATTTTGAGACTTCACAAATTATGAATATGATATGATAATCTATCACTTGAGATTGCATGCTCAAAGCCATGGAAGCATTCAAGTAATCATTACAAAATAGGAAATAAGCTTCTGAAAGAGAAAAGCATGCAAGCCTAAATTGGTAATGAAGAAACTATATATTCAAGTTGACTCATTCTATGTTGTAGTATATTTGCTCCCTAGATCTACCATATTATATATGTGCAGCCTGTAAGGGATGTCTTCTGCTCATCCATGTATTAGAGCTCGATAAGAGTTCTTAGGAGAAATACAAGATGTCAGTAGGAGATGGAGAAACCAATCTTAGAATACCACTTGAACCCTTGCAATTTTGAGAGTAGGATAAAGGCTACACTTGAGACCCTATATAAGGAACAACCTTATTGAGCTTCACTTTGTTTCGAGAATATTTTTATATTTTGTACTAAAAAGGGCCAACCACATGAAGGTGGAAGCTCATTTTTCCGCACCGCCCCCCTCCTCCCCCCCCTAACATCACTCTAAATTCCCCATTAACATCTAGCATTCATTCATTATTTCATCCATTAATAAAATGTAACATTCATTAATTATCACACGATAACATTCATTAGCATTCATTAACACATTAATAAACTATAATATTCATTAATTATCACACAATAACATTCATTAACACATTATAAAATTTATGAACATTCAACAAGACATAATTAAATTCATTGGCATATAAAAATCAGTCATCATCAATTAAGGTGCATAGATGACAATCATTTCTTTTTTTTCTTTTGATTTCTCATTTTTAAGAAGAAATCACTAAGAGGAGCATCGATATCATCATGATCATCCTGCCCTCTCATTAGATCTCAATGCACGCCTAGTTCTCTATTGATGCAAAGGGGGGTCATCTGCAATAACATATAAAAGGGTTAAATTAAAAACATTTTATTATAATTTGTTACAAGTATTTCAGTACTTTAAAGGCCATAATCATATAGCTCTTTACCTGATCTAGTCACATCATCAACTTCAAGATTAGATTATCTTGCCTCAGCCTGAACCTCAACCTGCTCATTAACAATGGCCTCTACACTCTCTACAGCTACAATACAAATTGTTACATTAATCCAAACACCAATTGCAATTAAATTTGTATTACTACACCAATCAATTTAAGATGTTTACTTGTATTAATAATTATATATAAAAAAATGAATAGAAAATGTATACCTCCATCACTCTGATGCACATCATCATTGTCATCATCATGCACAGGTTGTGTACAGCCAGAATCGGCAGGTTGCATTCCAATTTCATATGCATTCATGTTATCATTATGTTCTTACTTAAAACAAATATACTCACTTTATGTTGGAACTTAACATCAAATAAACTAATTGGTATATATTTAAATTTGAAATATCATATATTTAGCTCACTTACCACGATGGATCCATCAGTAGAACCTTGTGCACTTCTTATTCTTTATGCCATGACTTTATAGCCTTGTTGGAAACCAATTCTCTTGTCCTCTTCTATGAGACTTATATTGAACTTTGTGCCCTACATTTTTGCTTGGTATCATCAAATTTTATTTCATTGTTTCATCAAAACAAAAAGGATTGAAAATTATAAATACATATTATAAAGATCAAATTATTATTATCAGTGTTAAAAGTCATCCATAGATTGTATTTTTTCTCATATAAATCTGATAATATTAACACTTACAACTCATGCAAAAAGTTTGGAATAACCACCAGAGCCTAGCTTGTGTCGCTT
The DNA here is from genome assembly GCA_027943335.1 of Chamaecyparis obtusa. Taxonomy (NCBI): domain Eukaryota; kingdom Viridiplantae; phylum Streptophyta; class Pinopsida; order Cupressales; family Cupressaceae; genus Chamaecyparis; species Chamaecyparis obtusa. The sequence continues at coordinate 807,233 of BSBK01002127.1, read as the reverse complement.
GTGCTTTTGTAGTCTTTCCTTTGTTTCCTTTGACATGTCAGGAAATCTTTGAAGAGATTGAAATATGTTAGTTCATATAAATATGAAGATTATTTAGTACATAATTACATTCTTAACAATATCACATACCTTCTTCTATTGTCTGGTGGTATAATTCCTTTTTTTATTTCATTTTTCTCATTCGCATCTAGAATAAGACATTGCCACTCTAAATAAGGAATACAAGGGGGGCGCTGGTACTTCAGGTTTTTGGATAATGTACACATGTACTGGTCCCTAATATACCTCAAACATAACCCGACATTCTGAAGGAGCTTACCCTTCTCAAATACATGAGGTCCAAATAAGTTTGTCATACTCTCTACAAGAGCATCCTTTAACTTTATATCTTGCCTATTCCACCTTTTAAGAAAACAAATAGTGTTAGATTCAAAAATGAAGTGAAATTACATTTAATATAGTTTAAGAAATGGATGTAATGATAACTATCCTAGCAATGATATGAAATCAAAATAGTGGATTGGGGTTTTAGTTCAGATATGATGTTCCACCCTATACAGATGGCGGGCTCGAATATCTGCAAACACTCATCACCAAGTTTACCATAAAAAACATCATTCCCTACAAAATAATCATGGGATCATTAGTCAAAGGATATAATAGTATAAAATAAGAATACAATAGATGTAAGCTTCTCATATTGAATGCAAGGTGTAATTAACATACGATTATATAGTAAAAGAAAGGTCCAGTCTTTAAAGTACTTGGAAGTTTTTCTATTTTTAAGGGAACTCCTTCTTCATCACTCATAAGCAATATGTAATCCTTCACCGTTATCGTACTAGGAATATGAGTACATCCAGGAAATTCACCATCAAGTGATGCATCTTCTATTGCTTAAATTGAATCCATTACGAAATGCCTCTAAGAAAGAATACTTCAAGGGAAATAAACATATATATAATGACAAAAAAAATAAAATATGTGTATGAGTAGGTGGTTTCATAGCATCTGTGGCCATGCTTCATGTTGTTGACATTGCAGGATATAGTACATCTAAGTATTGTATGAGGTGGCAATAGTAAATGATCATTGACAAGTGCTAAAGAATAAGATTGTTAGAGCATAATAAAATAAGTGATTAGCATGGACAATATTGTTAGAGAGTAAAAAAAAGATAGTCCAACATGCAATCTACCTGAACCAACTGCAGTACCCTCATCATGGTCGTGAGGATCATAATTACACAAAAAAAGTTGTAAAAGAAACACATCCACTTATTTTTTAATGACATAAAAGACTAGTATAACATAAAAACTATTATTAAAAAAAATTTATAATTAAAAATTACATTAATACTTACTCTGTAATTTTGAGATAGGTGCATCAATTTAGTTGCCCTCTTTTGTGACTCAGGAGTTGGAGGGAATATAGATGCCAATTGACCCACTCTTTTTCCAATTTTGTGGATGCATTTTTTAACTGCAGAGGCCGGGTGATCATAAATAGTGAAATCAACATCTAGGTCCTTGTCAAAGGACTCCTCTTAAGGGACTGCGGGTTCCTTTCCCTTTCTCTATCGACCACCTGTCTGTGACAACAATATTACTAACACTATTAGAATTAATCTAAAACAATGATGAAAAGAATATAATAAAAAACACTATTTAACATTTTGCTTCTATCTAATTTGTAGTACAATAAAAAAGAGGTTTACTTGCTAGGAAGAAGTTCCTGCAGGATCATCATTGTCCCCTCTATGTGGTTGCTCCATATTGTGGCCCTGTGTTATTATTTAAATTTAACCAATAATTAGAAAGGACTAGATTAATAAATTTCATTAGAAGATGATGATGGAGATGAGGTGGATGGTGAGGAGACTCTCTAGATGTGGCTGGCAAAAAAACTCAATTATTTAATGGTACATAGTATGTACATGCACCCCCATGATAGTGACATTGTTTGTATCTATGTGATTCAAATTTTAATCAATAAGAATCTCTTCTCATGCACGTATTAATTTTATCACACATACATGATTTCCCTTGTGCACCTCAAATATGAAATTGGGTTGCTTAATAGTTGAGAGAGGTTGCGTGCTATTTATAAAACCTACAATATTCCCTGATGCTTTTGGCCTTCCATCAATGTATATAGCCACTCTTTTTCTTTTCTCATTGTCTTTTTGTTGAATATAATTTTCTAAGAGTGCATACCTACGCATACTTTTTTTATTGAATAATTTGCATCCAACTTTTGTAATCGTAACAAGGTCCAACATACTCCATCAATTTGACAACTTTGTTGTAAGAGACTTTTATGCTATCCATGGAAAATAGGCCCAATCCATGTATTGATGATGGTGCAATGCGATATATCTTGTCTTTAACACTAAAATCAATGTTTATTGGAGGAAGTTCCTTGGGGACCCATTCTTTTTGTAGATATTGGTACCTAGAGGGCACCTCAATGTCACCTTTTCTCTCATTATCATAAGAACATGACCCCCCTTGAGAAAGGAAAAATTTTATGCTTTTATTGAATTTCTTTTTAGTCTTTTGACCTCTAGTTGATCTTCCTAATTCAAACATACTACGTGACTCACTTTCTTCTTCCATTCCTATATTTCCTTCGTTCGAGGAAGACACATCTGACAAATACCTATTTGTTGCTACCTACACTCCATAAAATGAGAGAGATAGAAAGTAATGTGAGATATTTTGCAAATTTTGAAATACATTAATCTCTATAGGGTGTATTGACTTATACCTGTTGATCCATGAGACTGTGTGGGATGCTCATGAAAGGGGTTCAGGTACCTACATATGTAATTCAATTATCTTATGTTAGCTAAAAAATTCATGATATATATACTCAAAAACATATAGTAAGTACATTAAAAACCATAAGCATCCCATATGAATTAAAAACATTAAAAGGTACATCATGAATTAATTAGATTAAGCATTGATTGCATAACTGCACATTTCTATCAAGAAATCAATATTAAATAGATTAAGTAGTGATCACGTAACTGTACATTTCATTCATGTCATTCATCTTCTTCTTTATCCAACTCATCACCATGATCATTGTCATCGGCGACATCATCACCACCACCGTCATTGTTTTCATCTTCATCATCATCATCATTGACATCAGCATCAGTGTCATCATCATCATCATCGTCGTCCTCATCGTCATCATCATCATCATCATCATCATCATCATTAGTAGCATCATCATCGGCATCATCTTCTTCTTCTTCAATAGAAGTTGTGTCAGGAACACCATCAACTAACTATTGTTCATGATCATCATCTACATCATCTTCTAGTTATTCGTAATCTTTTTCTTCCATCGCATTATACCTCATTGGCCTTCCTTTTGGATCATGTCTAACAACAAATGACCAACCTGATTTATGTGGAACCTCTGAGTAAAATGCCTGCTCACAATGGCTTGGAAGAACATAGGGCTCATCCCCAACTAGCTCAAACCACCTTGTATTAATCATTGGAAATCCATTTTCATATTCAATAATAGCACTATCAAGATCATTTTGATTAAGTCGTATCATGTACCATCTGATGATGAAGAGAACTAATCTGAAGGAATTAAAGTCACACTCAAGTATATTATCCAAAATGCCATAGTATCAATTTTCAGACTCTCGAGGATGTAAGTCATTTCTAGATGAAATATTAGTCTCCTGAAAGATTGCACTTATCTCAAAATCACAAGTTTTCTTTGTGTCATCCAACTTTTTGATGTGAAATTTATGACCATTGCAAAACATAGCCTTGTGGTGTTTGACCTACAAAAATATGTCAAACATGTATAAATTATTGCATCGGGAGTTCATAAACATATGGGTGATTAACAAATTTGTACGTACGTGGAAATCTCTTTAACCATGTGCTAAATCTATTTCCCTTTGCATAACATTTGGATCTTTGTTACGATGAGCTTCATTAACCAATGAAGACACAACTTCCCATGTTAATGTGTGACCTAAATGATGACATCATTCAATCCATACCGTCATCCCATCTTGATTGTTTATAATATACAAATGTATTGAATCCCACTCTCGAGTAGCTGTACAAAAAATAAATAGATGACTTACAACCAATTAATTTTGAAGATTAAGAATTAATTAATAGCTACAATAACATCTTATAATTTATTACCTCTCACTTTTCTCATTCTACCTTTCCCCACCAAGTACTCCCCTTCAAATTTTCTAATGGTGTCGAGATCCCAAATGTGATCTATATGGATCTTTGCTGCAAGCTTAGGAAGATATCAGTAACATACACCATAGTCTAGTATACCATATATCCCTCCACCATATAACCCTCAGGACATGCTCTTTGTTGAACCAAAGCCCTCAAAAATTTCAAGTGCCTCTCAACCATCCACATTGACTGAGTGTGTATGGGTCCACATAATTCAATCTCCTCAACTTGGTGTATAAGGTAGTGTTCTTGTGCATTGAAAAAGGTTGAAGGTAGACACTTTTACATTTCACACATTAGATGAGGAATTCTTCTCTTCTAACATTTTATATCTGCTTTATGAATTTCTTTAGATGACAACCACCTACAAGACATTCAAGACACAAAAATATATAAGCAAGAGACTTTACAATATAGACAAAAAATTGAACAAATATCATTACTTACCTCTGATGAACTACAACTGATTTAGAACCTGAATGAAGAATTTGTAATTTAAGATTACTGAGGAGTTGATGATTAGATATGCAAGATGATTAAATCAGTATTATGTTGTCATTGATGTCAACTAGCTTGAAAATACTTATCTTGTAAGTTACAATACCGACACATCTGAAGAAAGGTGAAACAGATGAAGAACAGAAATATCTACATGAGGAAGATGTATATGTCAGATGAGGATAAGGAATACACTGAGTAACTTGTTGATGAGTCTATGACTTGATGAAATTGACTTTATTATGTTGCATTCATCTATGATGAAGAATAGAGCTGAAAGACACAAAGCAGTGTTGTCAGTAAATAAAGCATTTTAATATACATCGACGAAATGTAGTGTATACCGAGCATAGTGTTAACCAAGCTTGTGTTCACCGACGCATTTCTTCGTTAATTGAGAAAAATAGAAAGGAATTAAATGATCAGTTTAGTCAATAAAGTGATGAGCTGTAAAGTGTATGAAATTGAGGTAATAGATAAGGTTTGTTATGGAGATCGACGCCTAACATAAATAAAAAAGGATCTAATGGAGCAGATTGAAATGTGTTACTGACACATCAGCCGAGGAAGCTTAGAGCAGAAAAATCTATGAATATGATTAAGCGGAAAAATTTGATGGAGGAAAAAAAAATGATTTACTCATCTATATAAGAGACATTGGTTTCATTATTGAAAGATAGCCGAAAGAAGAAGATACTGCACAATTATCACGTGAAGGAGTTTTCATGCATTCTGATCATACTGGTTAATAAGAACCGAGCTACAAAATAATTACTGAGCTACAAAGAGTAATTACCGATGGATAGTAAGTTGATATAGTATTCAATCTGAAGTGTTATATTGATCAGAAATATTTCAATGAGTTGAACATTGATCTGTAAACTACAAATTGAAGTTGTTTTAAGGTAGATCATCTACTGTTACATATTTAACCATTGTACATAGTCAAATCTCTTAACCAAGTCGACTATGAAATTTTTTTGATGTTTCATTCATAGAGTGAACATTGTTATCCTATCAACCCTAGAGTGACTTCTGGTTGGATGATAACTTCTGGTCTAAAATCCTCTAGCAAGGTCACACCTAACAGTGTGTTTGTAACCTTTAACGGGGTTGGGTCTTCACTGACCTCACTTCATAAGAGTGAACAATTTTGGGTTGTCGATCCCAGGTGGTTTTTCCCTTCACATGGTTTCCATGTTAAATCTCTTGTGTTATGTGTTGATTGTGATATTTGTTTGTTATCATACTTTGCATATTACATGTTAGATTTAATCGGTAACTATTATAAAGTTTAGACTGACAATCAGTAAAAACATAGACAGTGAAAGTATATTATGTTTACCGAGTAGAAAAACTAGTAGAATTGTTTTGGATTATACATTTTGAATTGTGGGACACTGGATAGCTGATTCACCCCCCTCTTAGTTATTCTAACAATTGGTATCAGAGCTTCAGTTTCTTAGAATAGGGTTTTAAGGACTCTAACAAAAAGGTCTCAAGATGTATAAGAGGGAAGTGCCAAAGTTGAACAAAAATAACTTCACAATATGGCAAAGCCAGATGAAGTTGCACATCTGGAATTGGGAATTCTGCACTAGAACTGATGGAGAATGGCTACATTGAACCGCCCACTGGTCCCTTAACTCTTGATCAACTGAAGGATAGGCATGAACACAATATTACTATGATGGAACTAGTTGTTGCCTGTACCGATGCCAAATTTGAAGACATCAAGGATTTTGATATAGCTAAGAAGATGTGGGACAAGCTGACTCTAATATACAGTGGAGATGCAAATGTTAAGAGAGCCAGAGCAGAAAGCCTAAGAGGTTGATTTGATAATATGAAGATGAAAGAAGGTGAAAACATTGTGCAATATATAAACAGACTAAAAGAGGTAGTACATGCTATTAGAGCATCCAATGGAGTTATTGATGATGAAATAGTAATAAGCAAGATTCTTAGAACTTTGTTACTAGTTTATGCAATCAGGAGCTTTGCAATTCATGAAACAAGGGCTATATCCAACCTCACTCTTGACACTATGATCAGTAAGCTTACAACCTTTGAATTGAATAACTTTGACAACAATGTTGTACCTTTTGTTGAATCCACTTTCATGTCTTCTTTAAAGATTGGTAAGTCTAGTAGCAAGAATGATAAGAATAATGATAGTGACAGTAATACCGATGATGAACTTGATGAGCTTGAAGCTCTTATGACCAGAATATTGTCCAAAGGTAAGGGAAGGTATAGAGGCAAGTTACCTTTAGCATGTTTTAATTGTAAAGAAGTTGGCCACATCACTGCTAGATGTCTGAATAAGAAAGAAGATGATAGATCCAAAGACCGATCCGAAGGAAGCTATGGGAGAAGAGTCAATAGAGGCTACTGACACAACAATAGAGACAACCAAGATAGCTATGAAAAAGGGAAAAAGGTATGTTACATAGCCGAAGAATTTGAATCTGAATCTGACACTAATGATGATGTAGAAGTAGTATATGTAGCTATGAAAGATGATTCAGATGAAGAAGAGAAACATGAAGAAACAACATTGATCTCTAAAGTAAGTAGAAATGATACATGGATCATAGACAGTGGTTGTACACATCATATGACTGGTGATATAGAGAAATTTGATCTACTTGATGAATATGATGGTGGATCTGTTAGAATGGGAAATGATGCACCTTGTATGGTGAGAGGTAAAGGTTCACTGATGATTAATGATAGAATAAAATGTGAGAATGCATACTGGGTAGATGGACTGAACTACAATTTGCTAAGTGTGGCACAACTGAATAACTCAGGCCACCAACTTGCTTTTGAGCAGAAAGGTAAGAATCTATGATGATGGAGGAAGACTTGTCAGAACCAGTACACAATCCAGAGGTAATCTATTTTATCTTGATATTGATCAGTCTTCTTATTTATTAATGAAAGATGAAGATGCATGGTTGTGGCATAAGAGGTTGTCATGTGAATTTTGATAACATGATCAAGATTAGTAAGAAGAAAAGAGTTAGAGGGTTTCCTAACTTGTCAAAATTGGATCATGCTATGTGCCATGAATGTCAAAAAAGTAAGATGACTAAGTCTAGTTGTAAGACCAAAGACTACTCAACAAAGAAGATACTTGAGTTGGTTCATACCGACCTATGTGGTCCTATGAGAACTTAGAGCTACTATGGTGATAGATACTTTATTATTTTTATTGATGACTATACTACACTGATGACTGTTATGTTCCTGAAAGAGAAATTTGAAGCTTTTAAGATGTTTAAATGGTATAAGGCGAAGGTAGAAAAAGAGACTAGAAAAGAAATTAAACGCTTAAGATCTGATAGAGGATGTGAATTTATCTCTGATGAATTTACTAATTTCTATAATGAGAGTAGCATTAAGAGACAGGTCTCTGCACCTAGAACACCTCAGCAGAATGGGATTGCTAAAAGAAGGAATGGGTTAATCATTGACTGTGCTAGAACTGTAGTACCCTGCCCCTAGTCTGATTTTATAAATGTTATGATTACTTTAGGATGATAGATTATATGTTAGGAAATCATTGATGCTTATGATTTTACTAACCCCATACTTGCATGTGTATGGTTGATGTGTTTGTTTTATATTTTTGTTTGACATGCCTGGTGTGGTTGAGGGATGGAGTCGTAGTTACTTGCTTGCGAGATCCACATGATCGGTCGATCCCCGCCATTGTCTATTATATATTTATATATGTATGTACATGTGGGTGTTGTATGCAGGTTTGTAGGTACCGGGCATCAACTTCCCTGAATTGTCAGGATGAGCGTGCCCTATCGCTAATCTCAATGGTAAAAGAGGGAAGATATATATTCAGTTGCATGTTATTTATGAAAGATATATTCAATTGCATGTTATTTAGAAAAGATATATTCAGTTGCATGTTATTTAAAGAAGATATATTCAGTTGCATGTTATTTAGAAAAGATATATTCAGTTGCATGTTATTTATGAAAGATATATTTGGTTGCATGTTATTTAAAGAAGATATATTTAGTTGCATGTTATTTATGATAGATATTTTCAATTGCATGTTATTTAACAAAAATATATTCAGTTGCATGTTATTTAGGAAAGATATATTCAGTGCATGTTATTTAAGGAAGATATATTCAGTTGCATGTTCAGTTACATGTAGTGGTATTCTATTTTTAGAAATTCTATTTTGAGAAATAAATAAAATTCATACATGAGAATTCTTTTAGAATAAAAAAAATAAGAAGAAGAAGAATGCTATATAATTAAATATTATTTTATGAGAATTTCATAATGATGTGTTTATTATTGGAGTTTGGTTTCTTTTCTTGATTACTGGTATGGGTAGCATTAATTTAGCTTTTAGGAGATGTAATTCTAGAGGCGGGGTTTTGGATGTTTAATCTATCATGTTTGCTTACCTTGCATATTCTGTTGTGTCGGTGAGCTTGTTCTATGATGATTCTACAATTGCATGTTTCTGTCATCATTGGATCTAGTTATTGATATTTATGAGTTGTGTTAACTCAAAGTTACTCTTGATCTTGTGAAGCCCTAGGGTAGGTTATCTGAGTGTATAGTGGGAAGTGGCTTGTAATTAGTGTTGGAGCCTAGAAGTGGCTACCAAGAGATCCTATTACAAGTAGCTTAATAAGTGATAATTAATAAACATTGGGAATTTTAAAATGAACCTAATAAGATGTTATGTGCCTCGCCCATGCCTAAGTTCCTGATTGAGTTTGACTAGGATGGGAGTGAGAGGATGCTTGCTGCCTTTTTGGATAGGATATGGCATAGGTAATACCTTCTCTACATGAAAGGTTACTATAACCACATAGAGTCACTAGGGCATCGGGGTCTGAAGAGACTACCAGGATAACCCTAGAGTTGGCTTGTGTGATGACACTTCTTGTATACATCTTAGGTTTCCTACGTGTATTGGTTGCCTCTGGTGAGAGTATGTTATACCTTGTTGTACTTTTTGTACCTTTGAGTTAGAAGCTTTCAGGACCTCTTCCTTGGTTGTTGTTGTTGTTTGTTATCCGAGTGGGATCTGATGTTATCTCCTCAGCATGGTGGGAGTGGACTATTTAGGTTCATGAGGTCAGGTGGTAGTGATTCTTTTACCATTTGAGATTTTGATGTTCATGCACTGAGGCTGGATGATCTATGAGGCAGTCTTTCCTTCTTGATCTTCATTGATGAAGATGTGTTCTTGTTCTTCTTCTTTTTGTGATCTTGTATCATTGTATCAAATTTTCAATAATGTCATGTTGTACTTCTTTTCAGTTATTATATTACATACCCTACGACATGTGCAGTGGATGCAGATTATTATGGTTACCTTATGGTGCCAATTGTATTTATGTTATCATTTATATGATGTCGTATTTATCCTTCAATTGTATTGTTGAGATTCATAATTTTTATCTTATCTAAAATTAATAAATTAATTCTTTTGTAATCTACATCAAGGGACCCTTGAGAGTTGTAACCTATGTTAGTTGTTTATTGCTTTGTCTTGCTTCCGCATTGTAAAACTTTGATGTTAATGATTGTTAAAAAAAAAAAAAAAAATTGTTCTGCAAACTTAGTTGCATGTTTAGGTTAAGTTCTCCGAGGTTCCCTGGCGGGGCATTACACTTGGTATCAGAGCACTGGGTTCTACACTGGGAACTCTGGGAAGTTGTGTGCCCATTAGATGTCTAAACTGTTAAGCTTGAAACCAAACATAGACATATAACTCTTTTCTGTTTATTGTGCACGGTTATCTTCTCTAATGCATCTAAGGTGAAATACCTTTGGATGTCATGAAGCGATTACCCCCTTGAGCGTGGCTACTACTAGTCACCTAGTTATATGGATGTGTTATGATTGATGATTTATTTTTAGTTGATTGATGAATTGTTCATATTGTGTATGGGCTAGCATTGAAATTTTGAACTTTCTTATGATTGGATTAGTAACCTAACTTTCTTTTCGTTATCTATCTTGTGATGCTAGTCACACTCAATTTTTTTGTTGAAATGGAGATATCCTATGATTTAATGTTGGATTTATGATTTCCCTGCTTGGGTTTTCCTTTTTTTGAGTTTTGTGGTGACTACTCTAAATGTTTGTTATTGTTGGCCCTGTTCTTTGATAAGTGTTGTTTCTATCATGTTCATCATGAACCCCTGATAGTATGTATTAGGAAGGACATTACAGAGATGGTACTATGTTTGCGTAAGTGTTGCATTAGCTAGATAGATTTTTCTGAACTTCTCAACTTATTATTGATATAGATATGAATGTGTTCTTTATGAAATTGATTCTAGATGTTTTCTATTATGATGAATAAATAAAGATTTAGATCTGTTTTTCAAATTGTTAATTAATTATTGATCAATATGATATTTTCAGTTGTTCCTAAACTAGACATTATATTGTTCTTAATGACTGCATATCATGTTCCTACCTTATGATTCAATTTTAGATGTTATGTTTTGTTTTTAGTAAATGCTTTGTGGTTGAGGGATGCATACCCTATATGTTTGTAGGCTTCCAGGAGTAAGCCTAATTCTAGGGGGGGTGGATGTAGTACCCCACCCCTAGTCTAATTTTATAAATGTTATGATTACTTTAGGATGATAGATTATATGTTAGGAAATCATTGATGCTTATGATTTTATTAACCTCATACTTGCATGTGTATGGTTGATGTGTTTGTTTTATATTTCTGTTTGACGTGCCTAATGTGGTTGAGGGATGGATTTGTAGTTACTTGCTTGCAAGATCCACATGATCGGATGATCCCTGCCATTGTCTATTATATATTTATATATGTATGTACATGCGGGTGTTGTATGCAGGTTTGCAGGTACCAGGCATCGACTTCCCTGAATTGTCAGGATGAGCGTGCCCTATCACTAATCTCAATGGTAAAAGAGGGAAGATATATATTCAGTTGCATGTTATTTATGAAAGATATATTCAGTTGCATGTTATTTAGAAAAGATATATTTAGTTACATGTTATTTATGACAGATATTTTCAGTTGCATGTTATTTAAAGAAGATATATTTAGTTGCATGTTATTTAGAAAAGATATATTCAGTTGCATGTTATTTATGAAAGATATATTTGATTGCATGTTATTTAAAGAAGATATATTTAGTTGCATGTTATTTATGATAGATATTTTTAATTGCATGTTATTTAATGAAAATATATTCAGTTGCATGTTATTTAGGAAAGATATATTCAGTGCATGTTATTTAAGGAAGATATATTCAGTTGCATGTAGTGGTATTCTATTTTTAGAAATTCTATTTTGAGAAATAAATAAAATTCATACATGAGAATTCTTTTAGAATAACAAAAATAAGAAGAATAATGCTATATAATTAAATATTATTTTATGAGAATTTCATAATGATGTGTTTATTATTGGAGTTTGGTTTCTTTTCTTGATTACTAGTATGGGTAGCATTAATTTAGGTTTTAGGAGATGTAATTCCAAAGGTGGGGTTTTGGATGTTTAATCTATCATGTTTGTTTACCTTGCATATTTTGTTGTGTCGATGAACTCATTCTATGATTATTCTAGCTTTGCATGTTTCTGTCATCGTTGGATCTAGTTATTGATATTTATGAGTTGTGTTAACTCAAAGCTACTCTTGATCTTGTGAAGCCCTAGGGTAGGTTATCTAAGTGTATAGTGGGAAGTGGCTTGTAATTGGTGCCGGAGCCCAGAAGTGGCTACCAGGAGATCCTATTACAAGTAGCTTAATAAGTGATAATTAATAAACATTGGGAATTTTAAAATGAACCTAATAAGATGTTATGTGCCTCGCCCATGCTTGAGTTCTTGTTGATTTTGACTAGAATGGGAGTGAGAGGATGCTTGTCACCTTTGTGGATTGGATATGGCATAGGTAGTACCTTGTCTACATGAAAGGTTACTATAACCACATAGAGTCACTAGGTCACCGGGGTCTGAAGAGACTACCATGATAACCTTAGAGTTGGCTTTTGTGATGACACTTCCTATATACATCTTAGGTTTCCTACATGTATTGGTTGCCTCTGGTGAGAGTATGTTATACCTTGTTGTACTTTTTGTACCTTTGACTTAGAAGCTTTCAAGACCTCTTCCTTGGTTGTTGTTTTTGTTTGTTATTCAAGTGGGATCTAATGTTATCTCCTCAGCGCGGTGGGAGTGGACCATTTAGGTTCATGAGGTTAGGTGGTAGTGATTCTTTTACCATTTGAGATTCTGATGTTTGTGCATCATGGCTGGATGATCTATGAGGCAGTCTTTCCTTCTTGATCTTCATTGATGAAGATGTGTTCTTGTTCTTCTTCTTTTTGTGATCTTGTATCATTGTATCAAATTTTTAGTAATGTCATGTTGTACTTCTTTTCAGTTATTGTATTACATACCCTATGACATGTGCAGTGGATGTAGATTATTATGGTTACCTTATGGTGCTAATTGTATTTATGTTATCATGTTTATGATGTCATATTTATCCTTCAGTTGTATTCTTGGGATTCATAATTTTTATCTTATCTAAAATTAATAAATTAATTCTTTCATAATCTACATCAAGGAACCCTTGAGATTTGCAACCTATGTTAGTTGTTTATTGCTTTGTCTTGCTTCCACATTGTAAAACTTTGATGTTAGTGATTGTTAATAAAAAAAAAAAAATTGTTCTGCAAACTTAGTTGCATATTTAGGTTAAGTTCTCCTGGGTTCCCTGGTGAGGCATTACAAGAAAACTAATGCTGCAAAAGAATATTTCTCAAACATATTGGAGGGAAGCTGTCAACATAGCTGTATATGTGCTTAATCAAGTACAACTAAAGAAGGACACCAACTGGACACCTTATGAGCTATGGTTTGGACACAAACCTACTATAAGTAATTTCAAGATTTTTGGAAGCAAATGTTTTATTCTGAAAGATGAGAGAAATGGGAAATTTGATTCTAAAGGTGATGAAGGAATATTCTTAGGATATTCTACTAAGAGTAAAGCATACAAATGTCTAAATAAGGTTACAAATAAGATGATTGAAAGTACTAATGTCTGTGTTGATGAGTTTGATAACAAGAACACATAAGAAAGAAAGGAACTGGAAGACTATGGTAGATTCACTTACATTGAACATCCTGACTATCTACCGAAGTCGCAACCTGTGATAACCGGTCAGCAGGAAAATAACCTTGAGGAATAGGAAAGGGAAACCGACGAACAAGATGGTGCTACCAAGCAAGCACATGAACCCGAACAGGATGAACAAGAAAGAAGAAATTGAGTACTAACTAGTTTTGTCAAAAGACATCATCCTGAGTCACAAATTACTAGAAATAGACAAGCTGGAATGCAGACAAGAAGCAAAACAAGACAAGGTACATGCCTAGTTTGTGAATTTGAACCAAAGAATGTGAAAGTTGCATTAGAAAATGAAGAATGGGTTAATGCAATGAAGGAGGAAATAGAAAAAATAGAGAAAAACAAAACTTGGTCCTTAGTACCCTAACCTAAAGATAAGAATGTTATCGGTACTAAATGGATATTCAGAAACAAACTGAATGAAAATGGTGAAGTGACAAGAAATAAAGCGAGATTGGTATGCAAGGGATATGCACAAGAAGAAGGCATTGATTATGGTGAGACATTTGCACCTGTTGCTAGATTGGAAGGAGTTAGAATGCTACTTGCATATGTTGCACACAATAAATTTAAGGTTTATCAAATGGATGTGAAGTCAGCATTTCTGAATGGTATACTTGAAGAAGAGGTCTACATAGAACAACCTGAAGGATTCGTTGATCCAAACAATAGAAACATGGTATGTAGATTACACAAAGCTTTATATGGTTTGAAGCAAGCACTGAGAGCATGGTATGAAAGACTGCATACTTACTTGTTAAGTATTGGATTTGTAAGAACTAGTGAGAACAACAATTTGTACATGAAAGGTGATACTGATGACACTATTATTATTGCTGAAATTTTTGTTGATGATATTATTTTTGGAGGTCAAGATCATGTATGTAAATATTTTTCTGATGACATGACGAATGAGTTTGAAATGTCTATGTTCAGAGAGATTAAATTCTTTCTTAGATTACAAGTGATTTAGCAGAGTGATGGGATATTCATCACACAATCCAAGTACATAAAGGAAGTCTTGAAGACATTTGGCATGGATGATGCTAAACCTGTGGGAACACTGATGGCTAATGGAAATAAATTGACAAAGGAAGATGAAACTACAGAGGTAAACCAGACACTACCGATCCATGATTGGTAAGCTCATGTATGTAGTTCACAGTAGACCAGATATAGCACATGCTATGAGAATTGTTGCTAGATATTCTGCTAATCCTACAGAATCACACATGATTCCTACTAAAAGGATCTTAAGATATCTAAAAAAGATAGAGGATTATGGACTATGGTATCCTAAGGAAGGTAAGTTTGAGTTGAAGGTTTATACCAATGCTGATTGGGCTAGAAGTGTGGATGATAGAAAAAGTACCACCAGAGGAGCATTTTTCTTTGGTGAAAGACTTGTAACCTGGACAAGTAAAAAGTAGATTTTTATTTCTCAGTCTACAGCTAAACCAGAGTATGTTGCTGCTGCTACTAATTGCTCAAACATTGCATATATCAAGAAAGTGTTGGAAGGAATGAATGAGGTAATCACTGACCCGATGATCATATACTATGACAACACAAGTGCTATTAATATTTCAAAGAATCCAATGATGCACTCTAAGACAAAGCATATATCAATTAAGTATCACTACTTAAGAGAACAAGTGCAAGAGAAGCAAGTAAAGTTAGAATTTGTTACATCTAAAGAACAACTTGCAGACATTTTTACAAAGCCTCTATCGAAGGACACATTTGAATATTTGAGGATTAGACTTGGGGTCCATCCCCTGTCTATCGGTCACTAATGTGATCTAGATGTTGCATCAGCCTAATCTTATCAGAATATCATTCATGTTGATGCAGCATAGTTCACACTTTGGATATTGTTCAAGGTTGTGATTAAGTTTGAAGAACTAAAATAGATTGGGATATCATTATACTACTATACAGAGAATGTAATGGACAACAGAGAGTTACTTAGCTACTACAGAGCTTATTATTTATTTGTTTCTTTGGCATTGTTGTCAAAGGGAGAGATAAATAATATCAAAAGGAAAAGGAGATATGCACCGATGAGAACTATCTAAGGGAGAGATAATCTAAAAGGAACCTAAGAACTAAAAAGGTTATATCTACAGAATGACAAAGCTATATTTTATAATGTTGTTGAGTAACGTAGTGATTAAACATATTAAGCTAGGGAGAGCTTATACAGGATTTGATCACAAAGTTGTAGAATACATGTTTGGTATGTGTATGGTACATTTCATATTACTTGAGTTGGCATCAATGCCAAAGGGAGAGATTGATGAACTACAACTGATTTAGAACCTAAATGAAGAATCTATAATTTAAGATTACTGAGGAGTTGATGATTAGATATGCAAGATGATTAAATTAGTATTATGTTGTCATTGATGTCAACTAGCTTGACAATACTTATCTTGTAAGTTACTATACTGACACATCTGAAGTAAGGTGAAAGAGATGAAGAACATAAATATCTACATGAGGAAGATGTATATGTTAGATGAGGATAAGGAATACACTGAGTAACTTGTTGATGAGTCTATGACTTGATGAAATTGACTTTATTATGTTGCATTCATCTATGATGAAGAATAGAGCTGAAAGACACAAAGCAGTGTTATCGGTAAATAAAGCATTTTAGTATACACCGACGAAATGTAGTGTATACTGAGCATAGTGTTAACCAAGCTTGTGTTCACCAAAACATTTCTTTGTTAACCGAGAAAAATAGAAAGGAATTAAATGATTAGTTTAGTCGATAAAGTGATGAGCTATAAAGTGTATGAAATCAAGGTAACAGATAAGGTTTGTTATGGAGATCGACGGCTAACATAAATCAAAAAGGATCTAATGGAGTAGATTGAAATGTGTTACTGACACATCAGCCGAGGAAGCTTAGAGAGGCAAAATCTATGAATATGATTAAGTGGCAAAATTTGATGGAGGAAAAGAAAATAATTTACTCGTCTATATAAGAGACATTGGTTTCATTATTGAAAGATAGCTGGAAGAAGAAGATACTATAGAATTATTGCGTGAAGGAGTTTTCATGCATTCTGATCATACTAGTTAATAAGAACCGAACTGCAGAACAATTACCGAGTTACAGAGAGTAATTACTGACGGATAGTAAGTTGATATAGTATTGAATCTGAAGTGTTATATTGATCAAAAATATTTGAATGAGCTGAACATTGATCTGTAAACTGCAAATTGAAGTTTTTTTAAGGCAGATCATCTACTGTTACATATTTAACCATTGTACACAGTCAAATCTCTTAATTGAGTGGACTATGAAAGTCTTTTGATGTTTCATTCATAGAGTGAACATTTTTATCCTATCAACCCCAGAGTGACTGTTGGTTGGATGATAACTTCTAGTCTAAAATCCTCTAACGAGGTCACACCTAATAGTGTGTTTGTAACCTTTAATAGGGTTGGGTCTTTACCGACCTCACTTCAGAAGAGTGAACAATTTTGGGTTGCCAGTCCCATGTGGTTTTTCCCTTCATAGGGTTTCCATGTTAAATCTCTTAAGTTATGTGTTGATTGTGATATTTGTTTTTTATCATACTTTTCATATTACATGTTAGATTTAATCGGTAACTATTATAAAGTTTAGACTGACAATCGGTAAAAACATAGACAGTGAAAGTATTTTATGTTTATCGAGTAGCAGAAGTAGTAGAATTGTTTTGGATTATACATTTTGAATTATGGGACACTGGATAACTGATTCACCCCCCTCTCAGTTATTCTGACAACCTCATGTATTTTCCAAGATCATATATCACTTGTTTGATGTTATTGTCAAAGTTCTCTAGGAGAGATAGGAGTAGCACGTACTGCAACAATTATAAAATTAATCATGTCTCTCACATAATACAATGAGAAGTACATGTAGTTTTAAAAATATATTGTAAATACAAAAGAACATGACTTACCTTGATGAAGGTATCTCAATCGTGCATTTTCAACCTTAGCCCAAATTCACTTTTCTTTTATATGGTATTGCTTATGTTCGCAGAAAATCCTGTGGGAAATCAAATTTTTCGTATGACTTATTTTATGGTATCACTTTGTTTCTCTATTAATAACCAAGGAAGGGCACTTATATTAATCCGTTCTCCATTTCCATTTGATTCAATGAAATTTTTCATTGCATGATTAGATTCATGAATGTTACTACAAATTTTGATAATTTTTTCTTTGTCACGCCTTCCATCCAATATCTTCCACAATTTCTCTATTACATTCTGTCCAATATGCATAGTATCAAATAAATGCATAATTTGCAACTGCTCATAGTAGGGCAACCTACTAAATTGTCTGGGATAATTTTTTAGTCCCTTTGGAAGGTGCTCAATAGTATTGCCTTGATGACATTCATGATCATCAATCACATAATCAGTAAGCAAAACATAATATAAATATACAAATTCCAAACTTAAACCATTAGGTAGAATCATACTACCTTGACGATTAATTCTATTATATTCCAAGCTCCATAGGCAAGGTGTCATTCTCTGTGGCTTAGATGTAGTCTCTTCTTTCCCATTGAAAAGATATTTTTTGGTAATTCAATACTTATGATTTTTGTGGAAAAATTTGTTAGAATAACTAAGGGGGGGGTGAATTAGTTAGATTAGTTATCCTACAATCCCAAATATAAAGATGTAACTTCCAAAACAAAGTCAACAAATTCTACAGCTTGGTAAGACAAAATATCAACTATCTGTGTGCTTTGTTGATTACCAGTTAATTATCCAACCGTGATTACCGACCAAATCAAATATGCAGTATGTAAAATATGATAACAAAACAATCATCAAAAATAACACATAACATAATGATTTAACATGGAAACCCTATTAAGGGAAAAACCACCAAGGGCCAATAACCCAAAATAATTCACTCTTCTGAAGTGAGCTCGGTGAAGAGACAACCCTGTTAAAGGTTACAATACACACTGTTAAGTGTGACCTTGTTAGAGGATTTAAAACTAATAGTTAACTTTTGATCAACATTCACTATGGATCAACAAGATAACAATGTGCATTCCTTGAATGACATAAGGAAGAACAAAAGATGGTTAAGTCCACTCGGTTAGGATATTTTATGAATCAATGGTTAAACTAAAATCGTACTTGATTTGATTCCTATACAACTCAATTTGCAGATATTTTGATCTATTCTAAGCCTATACAAATCCTTTGATCACTAATGCAATTCACTTCCTCAACTTACTTTCACTTGGTAATGGTTCTCTAACACTCGATTAACTCTGTAGTTTGGTTCTCCTTTAACCAGTTTGATCAGGCATGCATAAATGTGTTCATGCAAAATCACTGCAGTATTCTTCCTTCTGACATGTTTCAATAATGAAACTCATATCTCTTATATAGATAAATAAACCATTTTCATATCAACCATCAGATTTTTTCGCTAAATCTTCTTCATCCATTTTGCCTCTTAAACCTTCCTCAACGGATGTGTCATTAACATGTTTCAATTTCATCTTTTAGATCTTCTCCAAATTTTGTCAATCGTGGATCTCAAAACAAACTTTATCCTTAATCTCCAAATCATAACAATTTCCAGCTCATCAATTTTGTCGGTTAAACTTAGCATTTAATATTTGCATCCATACTTAGTTAACAAAGAAATGTGTCGGTGAATACTAGCTCTCTAGCTCAGTTAATACTGGTGCTCGGTATACACTACGCTGGCTCAGTGTATACTAAAGTCTTCATTTACCAACCACATTGCCTTGTAAATTATAGCTTCCATCTTCATAATAGATTAATGCAACATAATCAATTCAACAATATGAACTCATAGACTCATTAATAAGTCACCCAAGGTATTCCTTATCCTCATCTGTCATATAGATATCTCATTTCTTCATCTTTTCTCTCCTCAACAGATGCTTAGATGTTTGCAACTTAACAAGATAAGTACTGTCAAAACTAGTTGACATCAATGACAACTTATTGACTAATTTAATAATCTTACATATCATTTCAGTACCTTGATGATCTCTAATCATTGACCTTCAAGTCATTCAGATATTCAATCAATTGTAATTCATCAATTTCTCCCTTTGGCATTGATGGCAACATAAGCAATATGAAATATGTCATACACATACCAAACATGTATTCTACAACTATGTAAGTAAATTTTGTAACTCGGTAAGCTCTCCCTTACAAATTTAATATGTTTAATCACTACAAAAATATAATAGCATTACAAGTGCAGACTCTCCCTATAGATTTGATCTTTTCAGTTCTTTGATTCCTTTTTGTTCTCAGCAACAAATATTCAAGTTTCTCCCTAACTTTCTCTGTGTTCTCACTAACTAATTTTTCTTATTCATTCTCTCCCTTTGAGAAAAATGCCAAAGAAAACATAAAATAGCTCTTTAGTATCCAAAATGTATTCTCTATTGTTTGGTGCAGACAATGTATCTTTGTATACTGATAACCAAAATTATTGTTCTAGCTCCTCCAATCTTTCACAACCTTAGATAGAATCCAAAGTATGAGCAATGTTGCATCAACATGAATGATCTTCTAAAATATATAGGTTGATGCAACCTCCAGATCACATTAGTGACCAATAGACAGGGGATGGACCCCAAGTCTAGTCCTCAAATATTCAAAGGTGTCCTTTGGTAAGGGTTTTGTGAAAATATCAGCAAGTTGCTCCTTTGATGTTACATACTCCAGTTTTACTTGCTTCTCTTGTACTTGTTCCCTTAAGTAATGATACTTAATTGATATATGCTTTGTCTTTGAATGCGTCACAGGATTCTTAGAAATATTTATAGCACTACTTTTGTCACAATATATAATCACCAGTTCAATGATTACCTCATTCATCCCTTCCAACACTTGTTTGATCCAAGAAATATTTGAATAGTTTGTGGTAGTAGCAACATATTTTTCTTTAGCAGTAGACTGGGAAATACAAGGTTGTTTCTTACTTGTTCAGGTTACAAGCCTTTCTCCAAAGAAAAATACTCCACTGGTTGTGCTCTTCCAGTCATCTATGTTTCCATCCCAATCTGTGTCGGTGTAAACTCTAAGTTTAAATTTGCCTTCCTTTGTATACCACAATTCATAATCCTCTATTTTCTTTAAGTATCTCAAGATTCTTTTTACTGCAACCATATGTGAATCTTTAGGATTGGTAGAAAATCTAGCCACAATCCTAACTGCATGTGCAATATCATGCCTACTATGTACAACATACATCAGTTTACCAATCATAGATCGATACAACGTCTGATTTACCTCTCTAGATTCATCATCCTTTGTCAATTTACATCTAGTTACAATCGGTGTTCCCACTAGTTTTGCATCTTCCATACCAAATGTTCTCAATACTTCCTTAATGTATTTTGATTGAGTGATGAAAATCCCATCATTCTGTTGTAAAATCTGCAAGCCTAGAAAGAATTTAATCTCTCTGAACATTGACATTTCAAATTCCTTTCTCATTTCATCAACAAAAGATTTGCAAATTAGATCTTTTTCTCCAAAGATTATATCATCAACAAATATTTCGGCAATCAAAATATTATCATCAAATCCTCCTTTCATGTACAAGTTACAGTTTTCACTAGTTCTTACAAAACCAATACTTATATGATAAGCATGTAATCTTTCATACCATGCCCCCGGTGCTTGCTTCAATCCATATAAAGCTTTGTGTAGTCTACATACCATGTCTTTCTAATTTGGATCAACAAACCCTTCTAATTGTTCTATGTAGAACTCCTCCTCAAGTATTCCATTCATAAATGTTGACTTAACATCCATTTGATACACTTTAAATCCCTTATGTGTAGCATATGCAAGTAGTATGTGAACGCCTTCCAATCTAGCAACAAGTGCAAAGGTTTCACCATAATCAATACCTTCTTCTTGTGCATATCCCTTGCAAACAAGTCTTGATTTATTCCTTGTGACCTCTCCATTTTCTTTCAACTTATTCTTGAAAATCCACTTAGTACCAATAACATTTTTATCTTTCGGTCTAAGTACCAATGTCCATGTCTTATTCTTCTCAATTTGTTCAATTTCCTCATTCATAGCATTTATCCATTCTTCATTGTCAAGTGCAACCTTAACATTCTTAGGTTCAAACTCACAAACTAAGGATGTGTTTTTTCTTAACTTACTTCTTGTCATCATGCCAACTTGCTTATCTCTAATGATTTAATTTTTTGGATGGTGTCTTCTAACAAATCTTGCTAGAACTTGATCTCTTCTTTGTTCTTCATTTTGTTTGGGTTCATTTTCCTACTCGGTACGTTCATCTTGATTTTTCATTGGTAGAATCCTCTAACATGGAGGCTAAGATGGTACCATGATTAAGCATGTACATTTGAGAATAGACAAATTAATAATCAATAAAGTTCATAATTAAATTCATAGAGAACATGGAAATAGCCTGGTCCATGTAAAGTAGTTATTATAATAGAACAATTATTGGTCCACCACGAAAAATAATGATCAAGAGCTAGAAGACCTAATGAGAAGTATGAAACAATAATCTTTATGCGACAAAACCTTAAAAACTCTAAAAAATAAAAAAATAAAAAAATAAAAAGTTAAAATTTAAACAAAACAAAAAAATAAATATTAAATATTAAGAGAGAATTTTTCTCTAGTTAAACTATGCCTATGGTTCCTTGAGCATGTACAAGTGATGAAAATCTATTTTCATGTGTCATGTGTAAATAAACTATCTATGTATTCCCTATACTTTGGGGTAAGTCTCATCAGCCTATATTGTATACACTACTCCAAATTTCTATCTAGCCATTTATACCATCACATCATATGTGCTCATCATATTAGCATACTCGTATAATCATACCCATTATTCTTTCCTTCTCACTTTTGATATCAGTAATCATCAGGACATGATTTTGAAACATACTTCCTCCTTTAGTAAGCATCATATTATAGTATATCATGAGTAATAGATAGAGTGTGGTGTAATATTATTCTTATGCAACAAATTCTTTGTAGATCACATCTTGATTCCTATATATCCCTCCTATCCAATCCCAAATTCCTTAAATATTGCATCCACTACCTATATCTCCTCTATCACATCACTAAATTTTGTTGGCCTTCTTATCTATAGACCAAGTTTTCCCTTATTAATTGTTATAATATTGAGTCAAAAAAACCCACTTAGTAGTAAAATCACAAGACAACCTAGAAGCAATACATCCAAATGCAAGTAAATTATTTTTTTGTGGTTACTCTAAAATATAAATCTTGTAGTTATTCAAACATGGCAGAAAAGTATAAATAATTAAACTAATATTTCCAAGTATCCCAACACCCATCCAAAAGCATCCAAAGTCTTTGTTCTTCATATTTTTGTAAGCCTTATTCATTTCCATACTAAGGATTACATCATGATCAAGATATATTGTTCCCAATCCTTGTGCTCAATATATATCATTCTCACATGAACAAAAACATCATCATCATCACTAAATCATTTGCTTCTAGCTTAATAAAGGGTAAAATATTGTTTGCATTTGGATTTTTAAATGCTTGTGTTCCTTGTTATTATTTACATCTATATTGGTCCTTGAATAATTTAAGATAAATAATACTATGATATCTCATATCATGGTGTCATTTATCCAATGTCTTCTTGTGACTTTTTATTTTAGATTAGTGTTTCAACACATGACAGCTACATCATCATGGTTTTTTATATCATGGTGTATCTTTTTATATTCTATGAAGTATATCAAGTTCCTTAGGATCAAGATTCATAGCATGTACCTTAATAATAATAATTCTCCAAGATTCTCCCTTGTATTAAACATTAATATTTTCTTCTTTCACATCCACCCTTTAACTAAATATAAACCTATTCAAATATATCAATTCAACTCAATCCTAACCATCTAATATTTTTTCCACTTGTACTGAGAGTAATAGCCCTACCTATCCTTTGAATAGGTTAGCCCCAAATTATTTAATCCTAAAATCAAGATTCTAAATGGCTACGAAAAGTTCTATATTCCCCTTGAATACCTATATATCCACTTCTTCGAAATATTGTTAGTTTGTAATGTCATTTCATAGACAGGCAAAAGTATACTCTTATTTTGCATCATTGTCTAAGATTATGTCATGACCCTTTCAAGTTCTCATTTCCAAATCCTCTTCTAATTCTCCATTTTCATTTTCTAGCATAAATAAATTTAAAAAATTAAATATCTATTTTTTAATAATTATTAAGTTCATTATCCAATTTTTCTTTACAAATAAATAATTAAAATCTAAATATTCTTTTGTAAATCCCCATTATTATTTTATATTTTAACCTATCCATAACTGTTTATTCAAAATAATTAAATATAGTTATTTATTCTCATTTATTAATAATCATCTATAACTCACCATAAATTTTTTTAATTACTAAGGAATCTCCACTTCTTTCATTTTATCTCAGCCATCCATTTGAAATTTGAACCTTCATTATTCATTTTTTCACCCAAAATCCTATGAATCAACCTGTAATACCCCAAAAATGGGCTATAGGTTCATTAACCTCCTACATCGACAATTCGAACGAAATCGACATCAAAGTCCTAACCAAAGGCACATCTGAACATTATTGAATTCTAATTGATTATCATAAATTCTGCATCAGGGAATATTCCTAGCAATATTCCTAATTATCTTAATTATCTTTAATTTAATGATTATTTGGTGATAAATCACATTTATCCTAAAGTTGATTAATTGAATGTTCTCAATATTTAATTAATTGATTTAATTCTGCCACTTAATTATTTAATTGAATTTAATTGTATTATTATTTAAATTTGACAATAAATCAAAATTCCTATCCTTAATTGATTA
Source organism: Chamaecyparis obtusa (assembly GCA_027943335.1). NCBI lineage: Eukaryota > Viridiplantae > Streptophyta > Pinopsida > Cupressales > Cupressaceae > Chamaecyparis > Chamaecyparis obtusa. Next base: position 782,378 of record BSBK01002127.1, on the reverse strand, counting down.
AATTCTTATTTAATTAATTAAAGCAAGTTGTCATATTTGATGATATTATTTTCGAATAAAAGTTTGATTAAATGATTGATTAACCCATAAATCAATTGTTTTATTTCAAAAATCAGTTAAGTTGAGAATAAATCACTTTATTTATTTATTAATTCATAATTATCCATGTGCACAGTCAAAGAGCAGTTAAACTCCAAATCAGAAAATCAATGCAAGTTATTGACTTTTTGGAACTCAACATCATTTTTGAGTTTTAAAGTTGATCTAAACTTCTAATTTGAGTTAAAAAGTTGTTTTTGCATGATTTGCATAATTTTTATGAGTTAATTATCTTTATTTTCTTCTAACTCAAAAATCAACCTGAGTTATTTGAGTGATTTATGTCTTTCTTTCATGCACCTCCAAAGCCTTGGATTTCTATAAAATCAAGGCTCATCTCTTCACAAATCATCCACAAGAATTGTATAATCATGCTGCTGAATTGGAGACTGAAGAATCATCTTTGCAAATCCAAGCTTTATGAGATCAACATTGCATAGTTTTTCATATCATATTAGTTTTCATTTGCTAGATCATCATAGCATATCAGTTTTTACATATCATAGATTCATATCAGTTTTCACCATATCATTGCATAGAAAATCAAAAAAATAGATTAATTGCATTCACATTTCATATCAGTTTTGCATTCAAATCTTTCATTTAGGTGTCGTCAAGGTCACTGATCTCAATAACAATCTGAGAACATCATACTCGCACCTATTAGAAGGGAGTAAATTGCTTGGTTAGTTAGCTTTCATTTATTGCATGATTTTGATTTCAACTAACCTCTAATGTTTTACTGAAGTGTTGTGTCTACAGATTAGGTACAAAATTCATACACACATTTCTGGCACCCACCGTGGGGCCCTAAAATGGGTTTCCAATTCAATTCTATCAATTTCTATCTTTTTCTCCTCGGTTTCTATGCAAAACTATGATTTTTAATTTATGTCTGTATAATCTTCGTATGAGTTTCTGACAAAAGTCATTTTGCACTGTACCCACTGTCGTACAATAGTCTATCAGATTGAGGATTGTCATACTATACACACTATCATTTGAAAGTTCAACTATCATTTCACAGAACACCCAGTGTCGTACAAGTCTCTGGACTGTCATCTAGGAGCATACCCATTGTCGTATGAGTTTTAGACTGTCGTTTGGTAATAGACCCACTGTCCTATGAGTTTAGGCATCAGATTTCAACTGTCATTTCATTTTTCAGGGTAGTTTGTCATATTTGGTTTTTAGATTTTGACTAATGGCTAATCTTAACGATTGAAATTCTCTATTTTTTATTGACTCTTGCTGGTTTTGATTGGAAAAAGCACAAGAATTGCTAAAAATAGGTAAAAATATACTAAGCACATTGTGAAGAATTCAGGTAATCTTCTCAACTGATAAGACTTTGATTTTGGATCTAAAATGAACATCTCATGTGTCTAGCTTGAGTGACTTTTATTGCCTTCTTATCATAGACTTCATTTGGGCTATAAAAAATGAACATAGTTTGCTTTCAGCATCTTTGTTACACATAGTAATTAGGCCCCATGAACACTATTTGTGGATCTTGAGAGAGTGGGTTTCCAGTGAAACTCTTCTCAATGAAGGATCCCTTGTAGGTGGGGAGGATACTGAGAGAGTCTCATGTTCCACTAGATCTGTGTGTTTTCAACTTTTGATCGAGGCATTCTCTCTTCGGAGAGGTTGATAGATCATAAGGGATTGACATCATAGATCTTTGTGAGATAATCTTGGTCTTAGCATGTCAGATTAATCTATCTGCTTTGTTCAGGTTAAAAGTGAAAAGGCTAGGGGATTATGCTCTACTTCCTTTTTGGATAGTACCAGAAACCCAAATCCTTGAATCTGGAACCAGTCTCCATGTGGTATATCTTGTGAGTCACCTTTAGAGAGGGTTAACCATAGTGGACATTCCCTTAATTGGGTCAACCACATTGATAAAACCTCAAGCGGTAATAGCCATTTTCACCGTGGTAGTGACAGCTGCTATATAAATGTCCTTGTGGAAGAAATCTTCATAGGTGTGGTTCATTGTTGGGTTGTCAGATCTCCCTAGCAGCTCCTAATTGATTAAATTCTTGGACTATGTCAAAACCCTGGTGCATCGGGATTGGAGTTCACCCCTTTGGATCATAAAATTTGCAGAGTCAAACCATTACTAAAAACCCTAGCGAGGCCAAATTTTCATTTTCTAGGGTATATGTGCATTATTGCAAAACATTTTTGGAAGATACACAATTAGTGCTTCTGAGGATTAGAACAAATAAGTCACTTGATTGTTCATGCGCAAGGTTGCTTTTACCCTTGATCATTGTTTTCAGACATGCTTGAAATCACTTGCTTGTTGTTTTGTGTGCTTGTTTATCTATCTGGTTATTGAAAATGAACAAATCGATTACAATCCTCAAATCTAGACATTGAAATTTGCAAACAATTTGAAATTGAAAACCCTAAATTTGCAAAATTTGAAGTGAAACTCCTTTTTGGGGTCAAAAGTCATCTCAGGAGGTCAGAAAGTCATACGAGTTTTCATCAAATGTCATTTCATTACTACCCAACTGTCGTATGGTAGAGAACCCAGTGTCGTACGAGTCTTTATGCCAATCAAATTCAAAAATGTCAAATCCTACTAGCAACTGTCGTGTGAGTTATGCAACTGTCATACGAGCTTTTCAACTATCATTTCATAGCATACCCACTATCATGTGAGTTTTGCAACTATTGTTTCATAGCATACCCACTGTCGTATGAGTCTGTAGAGTGTCGTTTGGGAAATTTTTGAAAGTTGTCAGAATTACCAGATACTTAGCTTTTTCAGCCTATTTCCAGAACCTGTCAAAAAAATCACTGTGTCAGGAACAGAGCAGTAGCTATTGAGAATCCTATCATTTTCCAAAAGTGGCCTTTTGAATCTGATTCAGCCTTCTGTTTAATCGATTTGAGTCCTTTTCATCTAGTGTCAAAACCTTGTCATAACTATCAAATCTTCAAAAATAGACTAAGTGTTGTGAGCTCATGTCTGCTATCTTTTGGGCAATCTACCCATACATCCAGGGCACAGTATCCTTCATCCACATCTAATTGAATCTTCAAATCAATCAAACCTTGACAAGGTTGTATCATCTGATCATCTTGATTCAATTCATTCTTCAGTTATGTGGATCTTATTCTTTTGTTTCACTCAAAGTTAATGATGGAAACTAGAGCTTCCTCACACAAGAAATCTGGAGAAGCATCTCAAACCTTACTTATAACAGCTACCAGGGGTCCAACTCTTGAGCAACTCATCAATTCTAGTCTTTACGAGGATGATGGTCTTGGCAACTTTTGATTAAAAACTGGTTACATTCCTCCTTCATCAACTCACGGAGGTACCCAACAAACCCCACATCAATCTATTCTAGGGAGTCCACAAAATCCTACCATGTCTCAAGGAAGGACAAACTTTGGCTCTCAAAGAGCTCAATCTCAACATGGTGCAGATCAGGAAACCACACCTGAAGAAATTGCTCAATATCAAAATCATGATAACTTCAAACGAATGATGAAGCATTTCTTGAAAGAAGATAGAGAAGCATACTTTTTACAATTGGCTCATCAAGGAGCTAAACTTCCTCCCAACTTTAATGTGTAAAATATCATTACACATGAGGAACAAACTCCACTCATAGCTATTATGAAATAGATGCATGCCATGCAAGTCAAACTTAACAGCCTTGAGGAAGAAAGGGAACCCAAGGAGTTCTCCATGGAAGCTCTATGCCCTTTTCCTTTTGACAAAGACTTGTATATGCCACCATTTTCGAAATGAGTGGACATGCCCAAGTATGATAAGTATGATGAACACTCTAACCCTCAAGACCATGTCAAAGAATTATGTACCCAATCAATGGAATTCATGCACGAACCAACCTATCTAATGTGTCTCTTCCCTCGATCTCTGGGAGGAGCGGCCATTCAATGGCTCTCTTGATTACCTTCCACTATCAAAACTTTTGAGGAATTGATCAAAAAATTTTATCAGCAATACTCCTACAATATTCAACATCCAGTCACCATGATTGATATCTGTAATCTCAAGCAATATCTAGGAGAACCATTCCTAACATTTCTCAAGAGATGGAGGAAGAAGTTCTCTCTATATGCTAGACCTATTCTAGAAATAGAAAAACTAGAAATCTTCATCAATAACCTTGTTCTAGAAATCAATTATCCTCTACAAATGCAAGATCATACATCTTTTGATAAGATGGTGGATAATGCTATCAAAATCAAAAAAGTGCTTGTGAAAAAAGGAGAAATCACACTTTAGAAAGACAAGTATGAATCTGGGTCTATTTCTAAAGACAAGAACAAAGGCATCATCATAGATGGCATTGTTGATACTATATGTGCCCCATCAAAGACACTAGCCTACAACCTAACTCTTGGTTCCCAAGCCATTAAAGCTTTAGAACAAAAGTCATCCAAACCTTTTCAAAAGAAGCCAGAATACAAATCTTGGGATAAACAGTGAAAGTTCACTCCTCTTGGAGAATCTTTAGAATCAGCTATGAAAACTCTACTAGCTAATAACATCATCTCTTTGCTAGCAATCTGACCACCTAATTCTGAGCCTAAGCCAAAATGGTGGAGACAAAATGAATTCTGTGATTTTCATCAAGGTAAAGGTCACAAAACTAATAATTGTTTACGATTGAAACACACCATTGAAGATCTGATTGATAGTGGAGACATCACAGTTGACAATCCTAAAAGCAATAATGATCATACAGCATTTACAGAACCATTTCCGCAACATGGTCAAGGAGTTTCAACTTCTCAGCCTAATATGGGGGCAAAAGTCAATTATGCCTACCCTGGAAATAATGTTGTCATCAATATGGTTGAACCATGTCTCTCTGAAAGTTGCAATGTCATCACAATTGTACAAAGAGAAAGAGATCATTCCTTAGCTAATGTAGTTACTAGATCACAAGCGCAAACACATCTGAAAGGACAAATACTGGATTCATCTAATGTCCCTAAGATACCCTTCAATCTTTCATCTGCTTCCAAACAGAAGTCTACTTCAAAATCTTCCAATCCAAAGGATACAAGGCCTACATCTTATAGCATTGTTCAACAACTCTAACACACTAATGCCAAAATCTCCATGTTTGAGTTGCTTCAAATATCCCTAGCTCACAGAGCCATACTAGATAAAGCTTTGCTCAGTTCCAATGTTCCTAATGACCTTGATTTAGATAGGTTCCAAACTATGGTTGGACATCTTACATCTCCACAATATATCTCCTTTTCAGAGGGAGATGAAAACTCCTTGAGTCACCAGCATAATCAACCTTTTCATATAGAAGTCTTGATCTAGAACCATAGAGTCAAACATGTGTTGATAGATGGGGGTGCTGGCCTAAACATTTGTTCTTACAGCTTGATCACACAATTGGGATTTTCAGAATTGGCTATTGATCCTCAAAAGAAAATAACTATCAAAGCCTATGATGAACAAGAAAGATCTTCTAAAGGCACCATTGTCTTACCTATCAGAGTAGGTCCAGTTATCAGAGACACTATATGTCAAGTTCTTGATCTACCTTTGGCCTACAACATTCTTCTAGGGAGACCATCGATACATGAAATGCAAGCTATTCCTTCTACATACCATCAATGTTTGAAGTTTCCTTATGAAGGATTAGAGGTTACTATCCCTGCAGATCTGAATACAACTTCAATACATTGAAGGAAGGTGATGATAAGCTTGTTGCCAATAATAGAGAATCTTCTACTAAACAACTTAATGTTGCTTCAACATCCAAAATGGAAGACATTACTAAAGAGGTCAATATCAAAGAAAATGGGATGGGAGAATATATTATAGAGCCAGTCTTATCTTTGACATCTCTCCCTATCTCACCTAAGTCTTATGGACAATCTTTAAAATAGTCCAAGCCCAAACCTAAGGAACCTCTTGAAGCATATAAAAAGAATTTTGTAGCAGAACAAGTATCCAAGCAAGAGTTTGAAGAGGATGAAGCTATGCTATCATGGCTATACAAAGATGAATCTAAATCCCACAATGTTCAAACTAGTGACTCTACAACACCACAGATCCCTTCTAAGTCATACAGTCTAGGAAATAAATTGATAGCTAAAATGGGATATCTAGGTCAAGGACCTCTAGGAGTCAGAGGAAAAGGTCTTGTGGCACCTCTCCCACATACTGGTAGAGAAAATAAGAATATTGTTGGCCTAGGCTTTAAGAAGAAACCCTATCACCTCAAGGGTAATTGTTCTCATGTCATAGAGAAAATCACACCAGGAGAACATCTTCTTAAGAAAGAAGAAACAAAACCATTAGATAGTGATTCAGATAGCTTAGAACTCATCCCCTATGAAAAATTTCCTAAAGAGATCAAAGACCTTCTTGATGATAAAGATGATCCAATCAAAAGAATTAATATAGTAGAAACACAAGAACCTACTATCCATCAAGAGATAGTTGCAACACAAGAACTAGCTAATCTCAAAAACAATCAAGAAGAGGAAAGTGGTAGTGATTCTAAGACAAATTCCCATGAGTATGAATTCAAATCAGAATCTGAGGGTAACCCTTCTTGGGGTATTCACCCTGACTTTACTCATGTTCTAAGATTTCCTAAAGATCCTAAATCAGAAGATGAATCTAATGACTATGAATGGGGAGTCATTCCATAACCAAATGAGCTTATCATAGAGAAACATGTTGATGTTATTCACCAATATGCACCTCAACCCAATGTAAGTCTAGTATGAAATGATGAACCTATCAAGTTTGATCCACCTATGGCTGAATTAGATATCCGTAAACACTATCTCCCAATCTTTCCCTACTTTGACTATCCAATATCCAGACCTTATTGATCAAACCTCCACAAATCTAAGCCATGGTATTTATACCTTCCCGAATGACTATGCCCTTGCTTGCTACCTAAATGCAGTTGAGCCTATGAGGACTTCCATCAGTGAACCGAGTGTCAGCATGACCAAGTCAGACATCAAATATCTTAGTCAGAAAAATAAGAATAAGAATAAAAAGAAAAAGAGTTCTGAGGGTGAAAACCACTTTGTGGCAGTCTCAGAACCTACAAAAGTAAAAATAAAAGATGTATCCAAAGGTGACAACCTCTTTGAGGCACTTAAGGATGAGATATTTGATGTCCTTCTGAGTCATTTATAGGATAGATCTCTAGTTCTAATTGAGCCCACTCAATCCATCAATTTGGGTACAATAGAGGAACCACAATTGATTCATGTAGCACAATATTTATCAAAAGAAGAGAAGCAAAAATTTACAACATTCCTAATAGAGAAGAAGATCAACATTGCATGGAAATATTTAGATATGCTAGGGTTGGATCCTAATCTTATCATGCATCATTTATCTATAGCTCCTAATGTAAAACCTGTCAAGCAAAAATTACGAAAGATGCATCCTCATGTTGCACTCTTGGTAAAAGCTAAATTAGAGAAGCTCCTAAAAGCTGGATTCATCTGAGTTATTAACTATGCAGAGTGGATCTCCAATATTGTACCTATTTCTAAACCAGATGGCTCAATCATAGTGTGCACATACTTTATAGATGTGAATAGAGCATTCCCTAAGGATGATTTTCCACTACCTAACATTGATATGATAGTGGACATGACTGTGGGTTTCAAGATGTATTCCTTAATGGATGGTTTCTCTAGATATAACCAAATAAAAATTGCTCTAGAGGATCAAGAGAAAACTACTTTCACATGTGCATGGGGTACCTTCTATTGGAAGACATGATGCATCGAACTATGGAAGATTATGTTGATGACACATTAGCAAAATCTATGATCAGAACTGAACATCTAAAGGACCTAAGCAAGATTCTAGACAGAATGGAAAAATTTAATCTTAGACTAAATCCTAAGAAGTGTGCTTTTGGTGTCACTTCTGGAAAGCTCTTAGGATACATAGTTTCAAAGAAAGGCATTGAAGTTGATCCAGCTAAAGTAAAGGCTATAATGGAGATGCAACCCCCCAAGAATATCAGTTAGATGAGGACATTGCAAGGAAGAGTTCAATCTATCAAAAGATTCATATCATAGCTAGCGGACATATCACAGCCTTTTACAAAAACATTACATAAAGGTGTAACCTTTGCATGGAATGAAGAATGTGAGAACAACTTTAACCATATCAAGAAGTATCTATCAAATCCGCGTATCTTGATGCCTCCTATTCATGGGAAGCCATTGATCTTATATGTCTCCACTACATATACATCATTGGGAGCATTGCTAGCATAGCATGATGAAGATAAAAAGGAAAGAGCTATATACTACATTAGTAGAACATTGGTGGCATATGAAAAGAACTATTCAATGATTGAGAAAGCTTATCTAGCTGTGATCTTTGCATCACAGAAACTGAGACACTACATGTTAGCTCATACCATTCAATTGGTAGCTAAGATTGATCCACTCAAGTACCTACTAAGCAAAGTTGCCCTCATGGGTCAATTAGCTAAATGGGTCATGCTATTGAGTGAATTTGACATTGAATATGCTGAGAGAAAAGCTATAAAAGGACAAGTCATTATTGATCAATTGGCTGAAGCACCATTGTTTGATGACACACCACTACAAATGGAATTTCTAGATTCCTCTATCATGCATCTTTCTTCTAGAGAATGGTAGTTATTCTTTGATGGATCCTATACACAGAATGGATCTAGAGTAGGCATATTGTTCATAACTCCTCAAGGATACTCAATCCCAAAAGCATTCAGATTAAAGTTTCCTTGCACAAACAATATTGCAAAATATGAAGCCCTTTTGAATGGTATGAAAATAGCAATTGAATGGAGAGTCACAGAGCTAAAGAGAATGGTAGATGATCTTAAGAAGTATTTCATATCTATCACATTTGAGAAAATTCCTAGAATGGAGAACAAGGCAGCCGATGCAATGGCAACATTATCTACTTTGTTACAGTAGCCTGAACATGAGCTACGCTACGAGTTCCTGGTGGAAGCACTATCTTATCTTGGATATGACTCCCCTAAAACCCACCTGATTTGCATTGTTGTAGGTCATGATTCATCTAGATATAAAAACCTATTTTCCTATCTCAAGGACCAAATCATTCCTGACACCTTCAACTGCCATGAAAAGAGATACCTTATCCATAATGCCTCCCGCTATGTCATCATTGGTCACGATCTGTAAAAATGAGGTCTAGATGGTACGCTACTTAGATGTTTAGAATGGGAAGAGTCTCAATGTGCATTAGAGGAATTCCATGATGGTATTTGTGGTTCACACTTGAATGGTTTAACACTAGCTCTAAAACTTATTAAGGTTGGGTACTATTGGCCTAAAATGGAGAAAGAGTCTATCAAATTTGCCAAGAATTTTCAAAAGTGCCAAGTGCATGGCAACCTAATTCATGCTCCAGGGAGGGATCTAATCCCCTTTGCAACACAATGGCCTTTCCATCAATGGGCATTTGATCTTATCGGGATGATTCATCCTCATTCTTCTAATGGACATACCCATATAATCACAGCTACAAATTATTTTACAAAATGGGTAGAAGCAGTCCCTTTGACACAAGCAACTGGAAAGCAAATATCTATGTTCATATTGAACTATATCATATGCAGATATGGGATACCTCATTCCATAATCATAGATAACGGTGGACAATTCAAGAACAAAGACCTAGATAATCTATGTGCCAAATTCAAGATCACACAACATTGGTCTTCTATCTACTATCCCCAAGGGAATGGACAAGCAGAGGCTTCTAATAAGAATCTATTGAAAATCTTACACCGAACAGTTAATAAAATAGGAAGAGACTGGCATCTCATGATCAATCCAGCTCTCTAGGCCTACAGAACAAGTATCAGAATGCCTACTGGGGCTACACCTTTCGCTTTAGTTTATGGGTCTGAAGTGGTACTGCCTATTGAGGTTGAAATCCCATCACTAAGAATCTGAATGCATGGTCTAGTAACTAATGATGACTACAGAGTGTCTAGGTTGCAAGAACTTGAACTACTAGATGATCATAGACAAGTAGCGTATGATCATCTCAGAGTATATCAGAAGAGAATGTCTAGAGGTTACAATAAGAAAGTCAGACATAGAGAATTTTAGGTTGGTGATCTAGTCTTGAGAGAGAATCCAAAAAATCAATCACATCGAGAATGCAAGGGGAAGTTTGAACCCAACTGGCTGGGTCCCTTTGTAATCACTACTACTTTTGGCTCTAGTGCCTATCAACTCTCAATGATTGAAGGAGAATAGCTCTGAGAACCAATCAATGTTCTCCATCTAAAGAAATTCTATGCCTAAGGCATTCAATCTATGGTAAAATGTCCTGAAAAAATCTTAAAAATTAGAAAAAGTCCTGAAAAAATGAACATCTTGGTGAAAACCTAGCAATAGGCACCTTGATGATTCACAAAAATATCAAAAATATCAAAAAAAATACAAAAAATACAAAAAAATGAGAAAAGAAAAAGTGCCTTGGTGAAAACCTGGAAACAAGCGCCTTGGTAGCAAAAATAAAATATCTGCCAAGATGGTGAAAACCTAGCAAATGAGCACCACTTGTTTCAAAATGCTCCATCTATCAGTGCAATCTTGGTCTTTCCTAGCTTTCAGTCTTGCTTTAGTTTGTGCATATCTCCCAGTTAGTTTTCAATAAGTCAGTTTGTACACCAATCAGCTCAAGCGTTTGTATCCTATCAATGTTCAAAACTTGGGGGCAATCAATGTCATATCCTATGGCCTCCAATGTATCTTAGACGTATCATATCTAGTCAGATTCCTTTGAAGCTTTATCCGAGTCAGTCAGTTTGTCTTGTCTCTAGAAAGGATTTTGCATCTACAACAACACAATCAAACTAAAAACTGAAAACAATCTATGCTTTTTACATGCTTTTATCTCCTTGTATGCTTACTGATTTGCATTGAGATTTTTGCATATTATGTCCCTTCGAGCTCTTCGATGATGTCCTTTATAGGATTTAGATAGTGATGACTAGGGGCATAATCTTTTCTTTGTCTTCTGCTTGTGTGTGAAAATCTAACTTTGGAAATTTTGGATTGAAATGGTGTCCAACTGTAAGAGCCTCTATCTCGAATTGTATGGCCATGCGTACCTCGACCATCGATACCTAGAAAATTCAAGGAAGTTTGATCTAACTATTGTCTTTTTGAGTGATTTCTTTCTCCTACTATGAAACGTGATCTTACCTAAGGATGTGAACAATAAAGGGTCACTATGGGTAATTCACATTGGATTTTGAATGATCTCTTGACTACTTGATGTGTTTGAAATGCAAGGTGTATTCTAGTCATCATGACATTTATGTTTTGATGCTTATACAAATTGCTATATCAAAATGGACATGATATTCAGGTCATCCTAGCGTTTTTGCCTTGGTGCTTATATCTAATCCAACATTCTAAAAAACAAAATCAATATTCATATATCCATGGTTTCCTAATCAGTGGGTGTTGTATTGATTCTTGCACATACAAATCAATATTCATATGTCTATGGTTTCATAGGTAGTGGGCATTGTATTGATTTATTCGGGTACCTAAAATTTCAATGATGATAACAAATCGACACATGATCAGTGACTAGGTCCTAGGTCTTAGGTTGCATTTCATTTTGCATGTCTCTTTGCATTTTGCATGTCTACATGATCTCACAAATGTTTGGAAACATTTCAAAGCTTAAACAATTCTTCCTATCAATTCTTCACATCGAATGAGAGCTGAGTCTCACTCGAAGGTCTCTTCACTGAACCGCAAGCAATAACCCTCCTGGGTTAAACATCCTTTTAACATTAGACTAAGTACTTGTCTTCATCAACCTACAAAAACATATCATGTGTATGCTACATTTACATCCCATATCATTACCATTTGTTTCATTACATTACATCCAGTGCATAAGCATAAATCACCATACATCTTTTCATAATCAATTACATTTGCATAAAATCCATACATATGAAAGAAATCATTGTATTGCATTAATCCATACATACATTCTACACTACTCATAGCATAAGCATAACATGATATCATCATAAATCCAAACATGACAAGTACAAATGAAGTCACAATCCAAAATATCAATCTCATATATATCATCAACTTGAAATGTGTCAGGGGTGCACTACTGGCACAATATACAAAAGAATGAGCTCCAAAAAGCTATCAGAGTCAGCACAGTATATCAATGATCAAAAAGAATAGCATATATCAAAACATAAGAAAAGGAATCAACTATTGGCATGCTCCTTGGTATCTGGTGGAGGAGGGGGTGGTGCATCTGGTATAGTCTCTTCTCTCAGTACCCTAGCTCCCTTTGAGGCTACCATGTAATCTGAATAAGTAGGTACTCTTTGTGTAGCAGGGACAATAGCATAATATGTAGACACATAATACAAAGCCCATGAGGTCTGATGGGTCACCTCTATCTGTAATCTCTGAACCTCTGAATGAAACTCTACATGAAGCTTTGTGTGCTACCTATCTACCTCTAGATACCTCTCCTCCCACCTAGTACTCTATACCTTCAAGTCCCGGACCTGAGCTCTAAGATGTCTAATAGTCTCTGATGAAGTAAGAGGAATAGTAGGATCTTCCTCAGCTACTGGCATCTCTATGTCCTTTGCTAGCTACTCTAGCTATTGGTCAGTGGTATCTGCTCTATGCACCTTACGGTGTCTAACCTCAGCTCCTAGATCAAAATTGGTATCTTCCTGTAAGGGATCTACATCACCACCTACAAACTACTCAGCTACAAAGACATCATCTATAGAACCAATACCGCCCAAGGTACCACTCTTACCCCTAGTTTGTCTCTGTGAACCTATGGATGTACCTACTATAGAAGTAGAAGGATGAGGGGGCCTCATATGTCTTGATGGTCTCTGAAGGGGAGCCATAGCTCTAGGTCTAGGTGGTGTAGGATGCACTGCCTAAGGTCTCAGGCCATGTACCCTAGGAGCACCTGTAACATCCATCACCTCCTCCATGGAGGGTATCAACTCAGTGGGATCTGAGAATCTGCAATCAGCAAACCAAGAGATGTATCCATCTGTGACCCCTACATCAACAACCTATGGACGGTAGTCCCAGTCTCTACCTATGATAGCACTCTACTCCTCTGAGCATAAAGAATAAGTGAGCCTCTATGTCCATCTGAGCCTGATCTCACGAACAATGCAAGCATATGCAGTATACTCCTGTGGGGCATCCTGTCTCTGTCCATACTAATGCCAGACTCTGGTAATCAAAAATCTCTCCAAAATGGTGGGGGACCGACCAATGAGTACCTGACTCTGAAAAAGAAAGTTGTACTACTCCCTCATAGTAGGCCACGCCTCTATCTACAAGTAGGGTCTCCAATGCACAAATGTCATATCATCCAAGCATCATCTAAAATACTCAGTATGACCCATGTGGACCTGTGTGACATAACCAGCATACGTATATATCACTAGCTCCTGTGGCTGACGCTGTGTCTGAAAAATTGGTCTCAAAATTGGGATAGGCTCCCAGGCCCATATCTATAACACAAGAGCTCTAGAAGTGAAACTCTTGCAATCCTGATATACAACCTCATACATCTCTAAAAACATATGTGCCAAAAGACACTAATCCCAAGAAAGCTCAATGGGGGTCACCATAAGAAGTGCTACCATCGGGGCCCATCCCATCAAGAAACCATTCTACTGATAGCCCGGCATGATGAGCTCACCCATCATCCCAGCAATAATGCACTCTAAGCAGTGCGTCTAACCATATCTCTATACAAGGGTCTCCCAGGAAATGGACCCCATCAACTATGTGTCATCACTAAACAAACACCTAAACACATGAAGACATGTCTGGCCGGAACTCACATACTCAGGATGCGGACTGCTATGGAATGGAATGCGTAGTATCCTATAAATATCCTCTAGAGTCACAATGATCTCTCTTGTCGGTAAATGAAATGTCTATGTCTTAGAGTGGAATCTCTCGATAAGTGCAGTCAACAAGCCATGGTTTACCCTAATATCAGGTAAACGGATCAAATACTCAAAAACACATGCAATAAGATGAACCCTCATAGGGTCAGTAAGTGAGACACATAATCTCTGGGTCGTCAGGTATGAATGTCGGACATGAACCTTTGGATATGTGACATATAACATGCAAAAATAGGGAATTCTATCAGAAATTAGGTTCAACAATAGGATAATATTACAGAAATTGGACAATTTGGTACTTCAAAAGGTAGGTTAAAAGGTTAGCTATCAGCATTAGCAATCAGAAAAGCAAAAATTTTGACCTAAATATCAATTTTTAGCTCACTGTTATTCATACGACAGTCCAGACCAGCATTGAAAGTCGTACAACACTCTACAATAGACCATACGACAATCCATGGTCATTTGACACTGGGCACTTATTCATACAAGTTTCAAGGGACCCGATGAAATGTTGTACGACTCATGGGTCCCTCTCATACAACATTGGGTGGGTCATGAAACGACAAAGCAAATGCAATTCAAATGTCGTACGAGTCTGGGTTGGGACTAGTACGAGTTTTCATACATGTGAAATTCAAAAAGCAAAACGCGTATGAAAAATGTCTAAAAGGCTATAAAACATGAAAATTTTGAATTTTCAGAGGGGCACAGAGGTCCACATACCGAATGTCCATATTGTCAAGGTCTATCATGTCTCCAGCTGCGCTCAAATTGATGTGAACTCACAGGTACCTTTGGTTCTCGTTGTTCTACCATTTTCTTGCTCAAAGGGCTCTACAAGATCTGAAAAGTCAAATGGTTGAAATGATTTGAAAATGACCCTTCCGGCCTATATATAGCTTTTGACCTAATTTTCAAAAGTGCTTCATTTTCCATGAAAATTGCACCCCTGGCTAATTTCGATGTTCTGAATCCATTTTCAGAATTAAAATTCAAATCTGAGATCATTTATTATGTCAAAATCATGATTTACAATTTTGGGCCTAGGACGGTCTACTACTTGCATAATCGACCTTCAATCATCATAGAAATCTAGAATTCAACTTAATTGATTATCTTACATCAAACTATCAAAATTTCAACTTGGTTAACCATGGTCAACTCATGGTTTTACCTAGTCAAACTTGGTCTCTAGGACCTCCAAAGGATGTAGAATGCATTCTCAGACATGTTTAACCACTTCTCCAATCAATTAACATGCTTCTAAACTATCAACGCTGACTTTTCTTGTCAGATTTCCATTTTAATCCCGAAGGGGGCATGGTATTGCATATCATTCAAAGTCTGTAATCTAATTTGAAATCATATCTTTGCTAAAATCATATCTTTCCTTAGTAATCAAGACAACAACTATGTCTAGTTGCTGATTCATCAAAAAGACCTCATCTCTTGGGGCAAATCAATCATCGCTCGGGGCATATGAGATTCATCGAGATCCATATCAATCTGATATTCTCCTAATCTTGTAAACTATATCAGCTTTTCGTAACCATCAGTTCATTAGTGTTATTTCCTTGGTTCTTTGGTAACTGAAGGGTTCAGATGTGATACTTACATGATTCTTCTAAGAACAATCAAGTCTGGAATCGGTCACTCACTTCTTTACAATCATAAGGCTCGGAATCAGGCATTTTGATGCTTTTGTTTCATTGGTTCATCATTGCTATAGTGAACATTATCTTTGGTCATTCAGGACCTAACATCTTCATATCAATTTCAATCAACTTCTATCTCATATCAATTTCAACTTCAAACATCATTTTCAACATCATACACAGACTATCTTTGAACCACTGCGCTTCACATAGTAATTCAAAGAGGGGCAAAATGTAATACCCCAAAAATGGGCTATAGGTTCATTAACCTCCTACATCGACAATTCAAATGAAATTGACATCAAAGTCCTAACCAAAGGCACATCTGAACATTATCGAATTCTAATTGATTATCCTAAATTCTGCATCAAGGAATATTCCTAGCAATATTCCTAATTATCTTAATTATCTTTAATTTAATGATTATTTGGTGATAAATCACATTTATCCTAAAGTTGATTAATTGAATATTCTCAATATTTAATTAATTGGTTTAATTCTGCCACTTAATTATTTAATTGAATTTAATTGTATTATTATTTAAATTTGATAATAAATCAAAATTCCTACCATTAATTGATTAAATTCTTATTTAATTAATTAAAGAAAGTTGGCATATTTGATGATATTATTTTTGAATAAAAGTTTGATTAAATGATTGATTAACCCATAAATCAATTGTTTTATTTCAAAAATCAGTTAAGTTGAGAATAAATCACTTTATTTATTTATTAATTCAAAATTATCCATGTGCACAATAAAAGAGCAGTTAAACTCCAAATCAGAAAATCAATGCAAGTTATTGACTTTTTGGAACTCAACATCATTTTTGAGTTCTAAAGTTGATCTAAACTTCTAATTTGAGTTAAAATTTTGTTTTTGCATGATTTGCATAATTTTTATGAGTTAATTATCTTTATTTTCATATAACTCAAAAATCAACCTGAGTTATTTGAGTGATTTATGTCTTTCTTTCATGCACCTCCAAAGCCCTGGATTTCTATAAAATCAAGGCTCATCTCTTCACAAATCATCCATAAGAATTGTATAATCACGCTACTGAATTGGAGACTGAAGAATCATCTTTGCGAATCCAAGCTTTGTGAGATCAACATTGCATAGTTTTTCATATCATATTATTTTTCATTTGCTAGATCATCATAGCATATCATTTTTTACATATCATAGATTCATATCAGTTTTCATCACATCATTGCATAGAAAATCAGAAAAATAGATTAATTGCATTCACATTTCATATCAATTTTGCATTCAAATCCTTCATTTAGGTGTCGTCAAGGTCACTGATCTTGATAACAATTTGAGAACATCATACTCGCACCTATTAGAAGGCAGTAAATCACCTGGTTAGTTAGCTTTCATTTATTGCATAATTTCAATTTCAACTAACCTCTAATGTTTTACTGAAGTGTTGTGTCTATAGATTAGGTACAAAATTCACACACACACAACCCTCATTATTCCATAGTACCTCAGTATGCACATCTAAAGAGGTATTATCAGAGACCCGACACCATGCGCCAACCGTTAGTAGTAGACATAGCAGACAGCGATGTAGATGAGACATAAGATATAGAGGTATCACCAAATGTATCCTATCTAGGCATCAATCGAGACTATATCAAATATTGGATTCTAAAGGGAACCCACCCCATCTTCCCTAATGACTATCCCATAGGTGATCTAGGCTTTACTGATAGGACACACCGAGATGGTGGCATAGCAGAGGAGGATGAGGATCACATAAATATGGATGAGGATGAGGATGGTGGCACTAGTTTTGATCACATATGTATCAAAACTCAAAAGATTTTATAAATGAAAAACTTTCTCTACTAGTTAGTTATGTGTTTGATTACTATATTTTCATCAATAGCATAAACCATAATAGAAAGAAAGAACATGTATAAATGCATTCAAATGTAATTTGCTAAAACCAAATAACCTATAAAACAAACACAATTATTTTATAAGGAACACATAAATAAACGAGGAGGGAAAGATAGATTAGGCATAATAACATTTGAGATGCATAATATTGATAGGTTCCTTAAAAGAAACGCCATCCATATCAAAAATTTTATAAGCACTTGAACCAAAGTCTTCAATTACAACAAAAGGTCCAAGCCAATTATGGCTAAACTTTCCTTTTTCACTAAGTAAAGCATTCACATTGTTTTGATTCTCATACAATACTAAATCACCTACTGAAAATGAATGTTCAATTACTTTATGATTATACTGCTTCTGAAGAGATTTATGATAAGCTTTTATATGTTCTAAAGCATGTATTCATTGTTCATCTAACATTTCCAATTCTTGTAATCATTGTTCTCGAAATGTATCTTTGTCGATTATCACATGAAATGAAACACGTAAAGAAGGTATTTCCAATTCCAAAGGCATAATAGCATCAGTACCATAGACAATATTGTAAGGAGAAGTACCCGTGGCAGTACAAACACTAGTCCTATTAACTTTTTTTCTCAAAATTTGCTCAATGATTTTATTTGATGCTTTAGCTTGACCATTAGATTGAGGATAGTAAGGAGTCAAGAATATATGTTGAATTCGATATTTCTCCAAGAATTTTTCAACTTATTTGTTCTTAAAAGAGGTACCATTATCCAAAACTATAGTCAAAGGAATACCAAATCATTTTATAATATTGTTAAGGATGAAATCACAAATAACATCTGCAGTTGTTGAGCGAAGAGGGATAGCTTCCACCCACTTCATAAAGTAATCTGTAGAAATCAAGATGTACGTATGTCCTTGAGAAGAAGTTGGTGAGATTTTTCCAATAAGGTCAAAACCATAAATACTAAAAGGCCATGGAGAAACTTGATTATGAAGCTCACAAGCAGGAGCATGAATCAAATTACTATGTTGCTGACATTGAGGACACTTCTTAACAAATAGAAAATAATCTTGTTCCATTGTTTTCCAATAATATCCCATTCTAAGAAGTTTATTGACTGAATATTTTCCACCAAAATATCCCCCACAAGAACCAGAATGAACTTCTGCCAAAGCTACCAGAATTTCAATTCTACCAAGACATCTTAATAGTAAGCCCTCATAAGAGCGTTTGTAAAGCATGACTCCTAAAATGATATAATGCTTTACAAGCTTCCTAACATGATTACGCATGTTCCTTGTTGTCGACTCAAGAAAAGTACCATCTTTCAAGAAATAAAAGATATGAGAATATCAGTCATCCAAATGCAAATTGAAACAATTAGAGGTAACCTTATTAGAAATTGTAGGGTTTTTAAGAGTTTGTATAGTAAATGGAAAATTTTCAGCATTATTCTCAAGATAAACCAAAGAAGTTGTGCTTGCCATGGTGTCTGCATGTTGAATATCTTTCCTAAGTAAATTTTGAATCATATAAGAAGAGAATTGTGAAAGTGCATCAAGAGCCAAATCTCTATATTGTGTCATTTTATCATTCTTAGTCTGATAACCTCCTTTAATCTATTCTACAATCAATTGTGAATCTCCATAAATTTCTAAATTTTTAATGTTAAGGGATGAAATTTCTTGTAAGCCAACTATAATAGCTTCATACTCCGCAATATTGTTAGTACAAGGGAAATTCAATTTATACAATAAAGGGATCAATTTTTTTGTAGGAGGGATCAAGATAATACCAACACCAAAACCTATCTTACATCTAGATCCATCAAAGTATAATTCACAAACATCATCCTATTTAATAGCGAGAATGTTTTCATCAGGGAATTCTATTGAAGTAAAACATGCATTGAAATGAGGACAAGTAACTTCGGCCAAATAATATGTTAAATCTTGTCCTTTAATCGACTTTTGAGAAATGAAATTAAGATCAAATTCTATAAGAAACATCACCCATTTTTCCAAATGGCCAGAGAGAACAATTTTTGAGAAAAGATGTTTCAAAGGATCAAATTTAACAATCACATTGACTTCAACATTTAAGAGATAATGCCTGAGTTTCTGGCAAGCATAAACTACAACTAAGCATTGTCTTTCAAAATTTGTGTATCTTGTTTCGTAATCGAGTAAAGTTTGACTAATGTAGTACACAGGTCTTTCCTTACCTTCACTATCATATCGAGCTAATAACGTACGTACCACTTTCTGAGTGGCTAAGTATAAAGATAAAAAGGTTTATCAAATTGAGCTGGTTGCAAAATAGGAGGATTGGCAAGATACTCGTTAAATTGCTCAAAAGATTATTTACATTCATCATTCCAAGAGAAAGTGGTATCCTTTCTAAGAAAGGAAGTAAAAGGAATAGTTCTATCAGCTAAGTTGGAAACAAAGCGATGAATAGCTTGTATTTTTCTTGTAAACTTTGTAACTGAGAAATATTATTAGGAGGAGGCATATTAACAATAGTTTCAATCTTTTCAGTATCTACCTCTATGCCTCGCTTAGAGATTATAAATCCTAATAATTTACCAAAATCAACTCCAAAGACACATTTCTTAGGATTCAACCTCATGTTGTAACTTCTAATCCTTGCAAATATCTATCGTAAAATACTAACATGATCTTCTCTTTGTATAGATTTTTCCAAGATATCATCCACATAATCCTCAAGAATCTTATGAATGTAATCATGAAAAATCAAGTTCATAGCCCGTTGATAAGTTGCTTCGGCATTTTTTAATCCAAAAGGCATCATGACCCAACAAAATATTCCCCAAGGTGTTATAAATGCAGTCTTAAATTGGTCTTCAAGAGGAATAAAAATTTGATTATAGCCAAAAAAATCCATCCATAAAAGATAATAAAGCATGACCCCTTGTTGAATCCACAATCATATCAATATTAGGTAATGGGAAATCATCTTTTAAGGATGCTTTATTTAAATCTCTAAAGTTAGTACACATCCTTATCCTATTTTCTCCTTTTGAAATGGGTACAATATTTGAAATCTAGTATGAGTAATCAATAGAGTGGATGAATCCAGTGTCCAATAATCTTTTAATTTCAACCTTAACTAATAAAGCAATTCATGGATTCATCTTTTGAATTCTCTGCTTCATAGGTTTAACATCTGGTTTGAGAATAATATTGTGAGTAACAAGCTTAGAATCTATACCCGACATATCCAAATATGTCCAAGCAAAAATGTCCTTAAATTCAAGTAAAAGGGAAACCAACTGATCACGTTCATCCCGATTCAAAAATTCCTAATTTTTATCACCTTTTTCAGAATTATTTTCATGCATTTGAATCTCAACAGGCTCAGTTATTAGAAAATCACTTTGTATCGGAGAATCCATTAGTAAAGAAGAAATATTATGTTCATCACGTTCCCCAAAATAAGCTTCAATAGTTAAACAATAAGGCTTTCGTTGTTTGTGATGAAAGATAGGTAAATCCTCATAAACCCCTAAAAAATATGTTAAGGCTTCATCTTCAAGAAAAATATCCAAGGTAGGTCTTTGATTAATGTCAAGGAGGCACGAGTTAACCAACTTCAACTTTCCACCACAAATATGATTAACATTGAGAGGAAAAGTTGATGGTTGTTTGTAAGGATTGAATCCCAATCCATATGTATAATCATAAATTTTGTTATCCAAAGGTATTTGTATACCTTGCTCATATTTACCACATCCTTTCCCATTAAATCCTAATTTCTTGAGAAAATGATAACTAGAACCATATCTATTAGCTATATCTGATGGATTCCAAGGAGCAGTGTATGTCATGATATCATAGCAGTCAGGTTTTATTGTTTCAATTGTTTCTTCAATCGAAGTGAAACAAAGTTACTTTTTAATTCCTCAAAAAGAAGAGGAGTAAACACTTATTTTTCAAATTTGCTTTTTTGTTTCATAAATTCCAAATCAAAGACCTTATATTATCCAATGAAAGTAGGATTAAAGTCTAATGTTCCCCAATCATTCTTAGTCAAAGAAGAAGATGGAGCTTAAGGTTGTTTTATCTCAGGTTGTTTTTCAGTCTCTTTTCTTGGTTGGAGAGGCTCAAAAACTTTAACATATTCTTCATTTAAGAAAGGATTTGGCACATCATCCACATGTAACATGTACATCAAATTGTTATAAATGAACCTAACCTTGCGATGAAGAGTAGAAGGGACTGCATGCATAGTATGTAACCAAGGTCTACCTAGAATAAGGTTATAATTGAGAGGTCCAGGCATAACATGAATAGGTGTATTAAGAATAACTAAA
The DNA here is from genome assembly GCA_027943335.1 of Chamaecyparis obtusa. Taxonomy (NCBI): domain Eukaryota; kingdom Viridiplantae; phylum Streptophyta; class Pinopsida; order Cupressales; family Cupressaceae; genus Chamaecyparis; species Chamaecyparis obtusa. The sequence goes on along the minus strand of BSBK01002127.1, from coordinate 760,415 downwards.
CCAACTTTAATAGGTAAGGTAATAATGCCCAAAGTTCTCTTTGCAATATTGTCAAATCCACGAAAAATATTACATAGGGATTTTCGCTCTGCAACTCCGAGAAATGATTGTTGCTAACGTTTTGCCTTATTTTTTGTGCTTTGCAACTCACATGTGTCTTTTCATGTTTCTCATGTCTTTATCTATTTCTCTTGGTTTTTTTTTATAACTCATGTTATTTCTTTTCCTCGCATTTGTTTTGGTATGTTGGTTTTGTGCCCTTCGTCCCTTCTATGTGTTTGGGGTTTGGCTTGCCTCCGGTCTGGGTCGTTCATGTGATGGGAGAGCCAAATCATAATGGTGAGGAAGGAGAATTTATTATGGCTGATGCTAATGTAAGTGGTGCCAAGGGTAATATTAATGATGCAAAAGGAGATAGTGGTGCTTCTTCAAAGGAAATACTTTCTTATAAACAAGTGGTGGAAGAAAGCTCTCTGATTTTCTCAGCCAGTGCATAATTTAATGGAGTTTTCCATAGACAGAATGTGGAACTAGTTTAGGGAGAATTAGGAGGAGGATGGGCCTCAACCAATGGAGGTGGAAAATCCACTAGAGGAAATGTCAAGCATGGTGGAAACGGAGGAGAAAATGGTAGGCCTCCTCTGGTTCTGAAAACCCTCTCTCTCTCCTAACGAAGACATGGTGAGTGCTATTAAGTCTAAACATAGTAGATTGAAAAGTATTGATATTTTTTTTGTGTGCTTAGATAAAGAAGCAATGCCTGCTTGTAAGTTTTTTGATGATTGGTTAGCGGTAGTTTGGGGCAAAAAACTTGAGATTTATGTGACTTATTGAAGAATGATACAGAAAGGGCTCTTTGTTGTTTTTCTTAAAAACCATAGTATGCAGGAAAGAGTTTTGGAAAAAAGATTTTGGAATGTTGGTCGTTCCATGTTTAGAGTTTATCTATGGTCGCCGAAAGGGAATTTTGAAAAGGTTGTGGCCAGGTCAGCCCCTAACTGGGTCGAGATAAAAAATTTGCATGTAGAATTTTGGCCTTTCATTTCTCAAATCCTGAAACCTCTGGGTATTGTGCTCCAAATTAAGCAATCCTGTGTTACCCTCCCCAATTTGAATGCAAGGGTTCCAGCTGCCCTAGCTCTAGAAGTTGATTTCCCAGATTTCATTTCTCTTGAGTTTGAAGGTGAATTGTTTTGTTGGGAAGTCTCCTTACTAGGAAACCTTAGTGCTTGTTTTCATTGCCGATGCAATGGCCACGTAAAAAAAGAATGCCCGGCCCTTATGCATCTTCAAAAAGAAAAGTTTAATGTTGTCAATAATGTGAACAATAAGGAGGTTAATAAAAGTAAAGGAAACAATCAAGTTAATAACCAGAACTCTAATAAGCTGCCCAGTAAAACTAATATAGAACTTGGTGCTGGTGCACCTAGTGAAGTTGACCCAGTGCTCACTGAGAAATCCCCATCCAATGTGAGTGATCTTATCAAGATATCAAATCCTCTCTCTAATAAAAATTTTATTACCCTTTCGAACCCCCTTTTTTATGATGACTTTGTTTTTGTTCATGCTAAGGATTCTATAGAAGAGACTAATCCCTCTCCCCCTAGTTCCCATCCTCCAATTTTTTTATCCCCGGTTGCCCCTCTTGATAGTTCTCCCCCCCGCTTGCTGAATGCTCAGCAACTAGAGATCATCTCCATTAATGAAAAGGCCTCTAAGCTCAAACAGGATGGCAAAGGACTTCAGCCCCTTTCTATTGAACCATCTACCCCCCCCCTTGGATCCCTTCAGATTGTAGTCTCGGGTAATGAAGGACAATTTACAGAAGTGATTAGGAAGAAAAGAAAGACTGCTGATAGAAGCTCCTTATCTAATGGGGGCAGAGGGAGGAAAAATCTCCCTGATTATTTTAACAGATTGTGCAAAAGCACAAAACCCTTCCCCAATAAATCATGATGATGCACATCCATAGTTGGAATGTTCATGGTTTGGAGATGTCTGATAGGAAGTATTCAATTAGGAGATGGTGTAATTAATTGAAAGATAAAGAATGTTATTTGCTTACAAGAGATTAAAGTTTTTTTTTTTCAAGCACATACCACCCTGAGATTCTTGTGGGATAGAGACATTGGCTTCCATCTTAATCATGATAGAGGTAAAGGAGGAGTTGACATCCTCATACACCCTAAATGGGAAAGTAATATTATAAATCATGGGTGCTCACCATGCCAAATAATTATCTGGATTACTCTTAAACTTGATGACAAGACAATTGGAATTTGCAATATTTATGCAGCAAATTGCTATAGATAGAGAGTAGGACTTTGGGAATGGTGTTTCTTAAACTTGCAAAAAATTCCTTGGCTTTTTGTAGGGGACTTTAATATGTTGGAACATAGAATAGATAAAGTAGGAGGGCTAGCCCATTCTTGGAAAGGAAATGAGTTATTCTTTTGGCAGAAATTCAAAAGAAAATTTAACCTCCTAGATCCCTTGGAACACATGCATGGTAAGTTCCTAGATATTTGGTTTACATGGTGTAATAACCAAAAAGGTAAGCAGAGGGTGCATTTTAGATTGGATAGGTTCTATGGAGACTCCTCTACCTTCTCTTTCATTTTAGAACCTAATCATGCTCTTGTTTTGGTTTACCTTGCTTCCATCTTTGATCATTCACCCATCCAAACCTGCTTCAAGCTAAATTGCAGTGATAACCTTGATGAAGTTTGCAGTAGAGCCAATACTTTTAAACTCAATTCTTCTCTCCTTGAAGATCCATACAATATAGATGCTATTGAAATGATCACTCAATTGACCAAGATTTGCAATCCCACTATAGATGCTATTATGTTATGGGAGTTATTGGTAGATGCTTGGAGAAGTATTTTTCAAATTATTGGCAAGAAATTAGCAATGGATACGAATAGAGAGGAAACCTTTTGGAAAAAAAGGTTGAACAATGTTGAAAAAGATCTTCAAAATAAAGCCAATGACCCTGCACTAGAGGCTCAATTAGCTAACACTAAGCATAATTTAAGATTCATTTAGAGATATAAGATTCAAGGTCAGAGAATCAGAGCTAGAATGAATTGGATTAGAGAGGGTGATAAAGGTTTCGGATATTTTTTCAATATTATCAGAGCTAAGCAAAGAAGGGATATGATTAATGAAATCCAAATTGAGGGTAGCCTGACTAATAATCGAGAAGATATAAAATATGCTTTCCACTGGTTCTACAGTGACTTGTTTTCATCAAAAGTGTCTAGGGATAGTATTGAAGCTATGGAAACATGTATCAAGTTTGTTCCTAGCAAAATCACAGACAGTGATCAATGCAATCTCAACAAACAATCTCTCTTGATGAGATATTGGCTGCTATTGAATCCTTTGCTAATGGGAAATCTCTAGGGCTTGATGGACTTCCTACAGAATTTTATTAAAGGAACAAAATTTGGGCAGGACTTGAACTTCTGAAAGTATATGAGGAGGCCTTCTTGAAAGGTTCTTTAGGTTTGTTCATTAATAGAGGAGTTATTAAAATTCTTCCAAAAGAAGGGGATAAAACTCTAGTGAAGAACTGGAGACCTATTACTTTGTTGAATCTATCATATAAAATCTTGGCTAAAGTCCTTGCCAGAAGGAGTGCCCCCCTCCTTAATAGGTTTATATCTCCAACTCAAACAAGTTTCATTCAAGGGAGATATATATTGGAAAATCTTGTTACTATTGGGAGGCTATGCACTGGGCTAAAGCAGATGGACATGAGGTGGAAATGGTGCTACTTGATTTTGAAAAAGCATATGATAGGATTGAATGGAACTTTGTTTTGGGAATGCTAAAAGCTTTTGGCTTTCCAATAATGTATTGTAAATGGATAAAACTGATATTCAAAGATACATCCATAGTGGTGGATGTGAATGGATCCTTTCCAAACCTATTAGTCTTCAGAGATCTATTAGACAAGGATTCCCAATAGCCCCCTCCTTATTTGTTATTATTGTAGATGCTATGTTTTATATTCTAAGGGCACAATCTTTGGGACCCCCGGTAAAAGGCATTTCTCTCCCCAATAGTGAGGAATTAATAAATGTACAGTTTGCAGATGACACATCTTTGTTTCTAGGACTTTTTGAACACAACTTTAATAATGCCATGGAGAGAATTAATATTTTTTGCAAGGCCTCGGGATCAAGAATTTCACCAAGAAAATCTATTATTTTGGGGTGGTCTAATGATCCACTAGAATGGTTAAGTAATAAAGGATGGAAATGGGCTACCTAACAACATTGTCAAATACCTTGGTATCCCCTTTTCTATAGAACCTAATCTTGGTAGTGTGTGGGAACGGATTTATGAGAAGATCTAAGTGGCAGACCCAATCATTGTCTATTGCTAGGAGAATGCAAGTTGTTCAAAAAGTCCTTTTAGCACATCATATTCATTATGCGTCAACCTGGTTGTTTGCAAATTCTTAGGTAAACATGCTTGAAAGAATTTTTAGGGATTTCTTATGGTCTGATGGGAAAGGTAATAAAAAGAGGCATTGTGTAAAGTGGGAATGGTGTTTTCAAGAAAAAAAGTCAAGGAGGTCTAGGGCTAAAAGATATTAAAGTCCATGGCTCTGTTCTTGCAACTAAATGGGTCCTCAAAGCACAATGGGGTAATGAACCATGGAAGATCTTGATCAGAAATAATATTGACAGGTCAATCATAAAGAAAGGGAAACAATGGAAAAATGTTCCTATCTGTGATATAGTTTTGGGGGATTTTAAAATGAAAATTTTTGGCTCTAAGATTTTTCAAACCTCCTAGAAAGCTTGGGTTCAGGTGAGACAGTTGATTCCAGAAAGGGGAGCTGTAGGTGGTCCTCCTTATTTTTTTGTGGGAGATAGATCTATCTGGTGGGGATTATGGTATAATGGAAAACCTATGGCACTCACCCAGAGTTGTTCTACAAAATTATGGAACTAGAAAGGGATTTATGTGGTTCAGGACATCTTGGAGGATGGGAAATTAGGGTCGTGGGAATTTATTAAGTCTAAATTTAATATCCCTGATTCTCAAAAGAAAACATATACTCTTATTAAGAAAGTAGTCAAAGGAAATTTCAAAGGAGACATTATCAACACAACAATTTTTCTTAGTAAGAGTAAATGGATAGATGGGACTCTGCTGCCAAGAACCACTACTAAACAACTATATCATATCTTGAAGAAAGATTCCTCTCTCATCACTCAGGTTACTCAGTGTTGGGGAAAAGTTAACCCTTTCTCTAATTGGTTGTTTTTCTTTGATTATTTTTGGAAAGGCAAAGATGAACCTAAAAAGATCTATTTTAAGTGGCTTCTTCTTATCAAAAAGCTTGTTGTTGGCCCTGTTATGTCCTCTGTTGGTCTTGCTCTTGTATTGTGTAGTCTTTGTAATTCTATTGAAACTTTTGAGCATTTATTTTTTGAATGTATCTATGCTCGTAAGATCTGGTCTATTTTTCTTGGCTCACCTTGTTTGAGGAGTATTATTGTTGTCATTTCTTGGAGTGAAATCCTTGCTGGTTATGTTGATATGTTTGATTCTAGACTGAATAATTTTTGGTTTTCTTTGACTATTGAAGTTCTATGGATTCTTTGGAAGGACAAGAACAGAGAATTTTTTCAGATGGAGAAAAGGAAGCCTATTGAGTTTAATCTTAAACTCACACACTTTAATATTATGTCTCAGGTTTCACTGGTGCTTAATATCACTAAGAGTGAGTTCATGAAGCTGGTATAGGAGGGTAGCATATTAGTAATGAAAGACAAAGTGCAAGCAGCCCACTATGTTGCTGAATATCAAAGATTCCTTACTCCTACTAAGGTGGAGGACTTGAAAAATCTTCTTCATAACTGTCATGTAGATTCCAAAACCCATGTGTAAAATGCTACTACAGCCAATATGTAGGGAAGGATGTTGGGTTGGGATTTAAATACCAATCTTGAACAAGAAAATGATCAAAATGCTCAAAATGAATTTATAGGGGCTTCAAGGGATACAGTCGGCCACTCTAATGGCTGGGAATAGTTAGCCTCTACAAGTTTTTACTCCTCTCTTTTTTGTAAATTCAAATGGACATGTATGCTAGTTCTATGTAGTTCTATAAGTTGTAATTTCACTCCCCCAATTTTGTAACTGTATATGTTATGGGGGTTGTGATTAGTAGCCTCCTTTACATACTCTAAACCATGGTGTTATACTTGTAATTTTTGATTAACTATCTTAATAGAAAAAAATATTGTCAAATCCATGAATAGCGACATTATCAAGTTGAATAGTTGTAAGATCAGTCTTGATTTCCTTAAGCATATCCATGCTACAAACATTAAGCCCAGATCCATTATTAAAGTTTTATGAATGATACTCTAATTAATAGAAATATCAACCATAAGAGCATCATATTGGATCTGCACCTCAACGGAAGGTAAATCGTCATCATTAAACGTAATAGGAGGTATAGAAGGCATAGTTTACATACACTCCAAAATAGAATGAATGTTCTCTTGATTAGTAGGTGAAGAGGGAAGATTAGATAAATCCTTTTGCAATGCCTCATGATATGTCGAGGAAGTTTGAATTAATTCCCATAAAGATATATTAGTAGGAGTAGCATGTAGTTGTTCTACTAAGTCATACTCCTTAAAGGTAGATGGAAACCTAGAGCTTAAGGAAGCACATGTTGATAAGGTGAAAAAGAAACTGGCACAGTAGGCTGAGATTTATTCTATGTGTGATAAGCACGTGAGACAAAATCTATGTTATCCAAGAAATCCAAAGGATCTCTAGGTTTACCCTTAATTCTTATTTGAGGACATCCTTTCATCGTCAACAAAGTTTTAGGATATATTATTATAGGTGTATCAATGTTGTAAATAGTGGAACATGAAGGTAAACATGTACACACCCTATGGTAAAGGTCAATTGAAGAGGTTGTGGAGGAGAGTGAAATAGGAATAGGATCAATAGAGATCTCATTTGAACAATTTTCATTCTCACTTCCATGTACCTCATGAAGGGATCTATCCTTTTTCAGAATAAAAGCATCATCAAAGTATTCAAAACAAGAATCATACATGTTGAACACAAAGGAATACTACAACCATGAAAAATGTAAATGTTTTTGTATTTTTAAAGAAATTTTGCAAACTTTTTTTGTATTTTTGAAATATAAATGCAAGAGAATAAAAGAAATATACTTTTATAAGCATGTAAGATCTAACACAAAATGAAATTCTAACACCAAAAAGAAATATTTTTCCTAAACAAGTTCACCAAAATGTAATGTGGAAAAATGTGATGGATAGGTAGGGAATTTAACAATGCGCCTAATAGAGATCCTAAACCCACATTTACCACAAAACATGTAAATAGATAGGATAAGAAGTTTAAATCTAGAAATTTTTGTATGGACTACTGAAATTAAATAAGTTGAAATACATACCTCATAATAAAGTTGATCTGGAAATACCTATTTTCTAGTTTCTATACATAGTTTCGAGAAATTCTGTAACTAGATCTAGCCTGGAAACATAGATATAAAGTGTATCATCTTAAAATGGAAGTACTTCCATGATAAGAGTGTTTATCCCTCCAATTGAGTGGTATAGGGTCATGTTAAGCACCTTGATCGGGTCTTTGCATGTATCTGGTTGTTTCCCCCTATTCTGCTTCTCTCCCCCTTATTTCTAGCCTTTTTCGAACAACCTTCTCTGAGAATTTGGTGTTTTTGACTAATTGGGTCAAGGATGACCTAGTAGGGTCAGTGATGACCTCATCCCTAACCTAGGTCAAAGATGACCTCATCCTTGACTCCAAGTCTATTTTTCAGATTCTAGGAGTTGCGGGATATCGGGTTTTGGAAAAGTTTCTCTTTCCCACTTCCGAGTTGGCCATTTTGGGTTTCGAAAATGGTAAATCCTTAAATTGAATTTAATTTGGGTCCATTTCTAGGGTTTAAGGTTAATTGGGATTTAATTCTCCAATTTCAGCCTTCTCTAGAGGTTTGTGCCCTAGATCACTATAAAAGGAAGCCTTCCTATCTCATTTTCTCCATCAAGTTTTACACATCGAATATCTCAAGCTCTCAAGTGTAATCAAGAAAGAAAGAAGAAGGAAAGTAATAAATCATTCATTCATCTTCAATAAATCAAGCATCCAAGTGTTCATCCATTCAAGCATTCATCAAGGAGATCCATTTTTATCCATTAAAGGACTCAATCTCTTTGGAGCCCCCTTGAAGATTTCTTCATCCACATTCATCCAAGCCTCTTCATATGCAAAGATCCATTCAAGATTGGTGTTGAAGATAAAATACCATTGATTTGAGACATCCTACATTCATCCTACATTCATTCTACATCCATTGGAGTATCCCTACTTGTGGATTCAAGGATTTGAATCCTCTACAAGGACTTCAACATAAGCAAGTTGAATTGTTTCGTTTACTTTGTTTATGCACATTACAATTTCAATTCAATTTCAAGGTTAATTCTTAAATTGGGGTTTGACCAAGTCAAACCCCCCATCCAAACAAAAAAACCCCTCTTTTTCTTGTAGGTACAAGTGCGGAATTGTGGATCTGAGCTTAGATCTGGATACCCTTTTCGGCAAACTTCTAAGATCCATGAACAAAGTTAAAGTCGACCTTCATTTGCAAAAGATAACCCTTGACCTTTTATTGGGGTCAAAGACTACTTGCCTCTAGAAAGATTAAAAAATTTTGGGTTTTCTTCATCTCGGCATTTCCAGTCCTTAATAGGTTGCATAATTTCCGGAAACTGTGCACAGACATCAGAAATCAGCATTTTCTAGATCTGCCCAATTTTGAGGTTAGTACTTTCTTTTCATTTATTTAATATTTCAAATACATACTTCTCATAGAAAAATATAAGTTTTCCTCCTTCATTCATATTCTTCATAGATTGATTCTTTTGTGCATTAACCTTTCGGTTGATCAATTTGGATCTATCCCTTGGGAATTTGGATTTAGAAGTGGATCTTGTATTTTCCCTATTCCATACTATATTCTACCCCCTACTCATATAGGTCATTCCATTTCACACCTATTCATTTTGGTGAACCCGACATACTTGCTCTCCTTTCTTTTGTGGAATTAGATGCCCTATTGTGTTTTGTGGTGTTAGATTTCCCTTTGTATTATCTTGTTCATGTTAGATTTTCCCTTTATGTTAAACCTTGCATGCTACTTATACTTCAAAATATAAAAATATTCATCTGTTTATGCTTTGTGTTTTCTTATTTTAGTTCATTTGCATTGCATTGGTTTATGAGCTTTACTACCACTAGTCCTACTTATAATATTTCGGTTAGAAGAAGTTGTAGACTCATGGGTGCCTTTGATCCTGAATCTTCTTCTCCTTTCCAAGGATCCTGGATGATAATTTGATTCTTCATGATTCCAATCCTACTATGGAGCAAAACTCTTCTCACTCATCTCATGATGAGGATGATGCTTTAAGAGTTCCTCCTGAACAAATCCAAAAACTTTCAACTGAACTTGATAAAATGGGTAATTGGCTTATTCAAGAAAACCATAATCAAGATTTTGTTCAAGCAATAGATGCTCTTAAGAAATCCCTTCATCATAGTGATCAAGGTGTTAATCTCCTATGTGGAATTACTCATCTTGTGCATTTGAATGTTAAACCTTTAGCTCAAGAAGCTCAAGATTTAGGGTTGATTCCTCCTGTCACTAGTGTGGAACCTTCTTCTATTCCTTTACCTAGTATTCCTACTTATACTCCTTCTTTGGTGATTGTGATGGTTCCCTCTATTCCTATGAGTGTTCCTCCTCTGTCCCTTCCTACATCACAACCTTCTTATCATAATGTTCCTTTTACTTATTCCAATCCTCTACCAACTGTAGTTCCAAGTGTTCCTCCAGTTATCTTTTCTATTCCTACAGCTTCTTACACTTTACCTAGTGTTTCTAATGTTGCTACTCCTATTTCCTCTAATGATTCAACATCATCAGTTTGGCTCAAACTATGTCATCTTTACAACAACAAGTTGCATCCTTGACTCAAAACAAGTTTAGCATTCCTACATGTGACATGGGAATTCCTTTGTCTTTAGATATCATTTGTACTCCTATTCCTCAACAAGTCGATATGCCTCATCTTGAGAATTATAATGGAAAAGGAGACCCCATTCATCATGTTAAAACATTTCAAATCCTTTGTAGTGATTATGCTCATGACCATAGGATTTTAGCCAAGTTGTTTTCTAGAAATTTTCGCGACAAGGCCTTACAGTGGTATTGTTCCTTGCCTCCTTATTCTATTAACTCATTTCCAAAACTTTTTAATGCTTTTATTCAACAATTTCAAAATAGCATTGGTCCGCAAGTGTCCTTGATTGATTTAATACATTGTAAAAAAAGTGCTGAGGAAAAATTGATTGAATTTATTGGTAGATTTAAGCAATTGTATGCTTAGATTTCCTATCATGTTCTTGATATTGATATTCAATGTATGTTTATTTTAAATTTGTAAAAGCATATTAGAGATAAAATTCTACTTACTGAATTTACATCTTTTCAACAACTTTGTCCAGTGCTTCATCATTATCAATTACAAGTGATTCAATTTGAGAGCACCACTCCAATGGCTCCTGTTCCCATTGATAAAAGTGATGCTTCTCCTAATCCAAACAAATTTCAAAAATTCAACAACTATGTCAAGATAAACAAACAAGCGAATGCAATTGCTGATCAAGTTATTGTTGCATCTCAAAATGCCATTGCTGCATCCATTGCTTTACGATTAAATTGTATGTTTACTCCTCTTTCTAAATCTTTATATGTTATTATGAATAGGTTGTTATCTGCTAATATGATTACCTTACCTCCTATTCAACCTCATTTAACTACTATGATCGCTGTGAAATATTTTGATCCTAATTCTTTTTGTCAATATCATCATCAAAATGGTCATGATACTGAGAAGTGTTATTCTTTAAAACATAAGGTTCAAGACTTAATTGATTCTAATGCCTTATCTGTTGATAATCTTGATGGTAGTGGGAATAAATTTGTTTCTCCTCCTAATCAAAATCTTCAAATCTATATGAATCTGTTACCTCCGCATGAGACTAATACCATTTCTCATCCATCTTCTATGGAAATTGAGTATGATTCAAAGATGGATGATCTCAATCGCATGGTTAATCAAGTGGAACATATTGGTCAATCTGTACCTCAGCTTCAATCTCAAGTTCTATGAGGTCCTGTCTCGATCCATCCTAGTTCAACTTTCATTTTGACATTTGATTCATCAGGATGATACCTTGAGTATAGACATTTGATCTATTTTGGTTTATATATGCTATCATTTGGACCTTATGAGTTGCTTGTTATAGATTTTTATGATGATCATTGTAGTCATACTCTTTATATATGCTCATTTTGATATCATGATTATCTATGATATATGCGCTCTGCAATTGTTATGTTATCTTTCAGTATAATGATAATTGATGAAATCATGGTTCTATGATAAGTTTAGGATTACATGATTATGTGGAATATGTAATGTTTCATGATGCAGATATATTTATATGTATTTGTCTAGTTTAGATGTTATTACTTATTTTTGAAATGATTATTGACGCAAGTTTTTATAATGTACTCACATCGAGTTTGAGCATGCAGGGACATGGCCATGTTTAAAGGTTGGGGAAACAAGATAAGATCAAAGTGCAATCAGTCAAAAGCCAAGGTCAACTCTAGAAGAGTAAGACCTCATCGTATCATGTTTTCTTTCGTAAATGTGATGACTATGTGTATATGGTTGATAATGCTTGATATATATGTTTGTAAGTAAATTTTTATCTTTGTGAAAATGTTTAAATGTCTTTGCACACAAGGCATGCCACATGTGTTTGTGATGTGTCACTTGACACCTTAGTGATGTAGTGGCATGTTGAGTGGATTTTGGACCCCACCTTCTCCTTAGTTAGCCTTGAGCATTCCCAAGCTAGGTAGGTGGTTTAGAGGACCAAGAATTGTTGAAAACAAAATTCCATTTTCGGATGCATTATTAATTGGGTATTTTGAGAGGTTTTGTGGAGTCCTAGGATGAGGTTTGGGTTGAATTTTAGTGCCCCAAGGTTAGGACTTGAGTTGGGGGGGCTCAATTCTTCTATTTTCTTCTTCCTAGGCCACTTATATGTCTCTCCAATTGTGCCATTTTTGATATGCATGAAAATGGAAATGTTCCCTAAGTTGTCTCTTATTTTGATATGTGGAAATTCATCCCAAACCTTGGAGAGGGGCAAGTGTCACTTTTGTCTTAGATTTAGAAACCTAATAGTATTGGGAAGGGAGGCAAAGGAAGAATGTTTTTTTTTTTAGGGAGAAAGACTTTGAAGTAGGAAAGGGAGTTGATTCTTGTCATGCTTGTTGGGAGAGGAAATTAGGGGAGTTTTTGAGAGTCTTTGCTAAGTAGATTTGGGGATAGCAAGCTTGGTGCCAAGGGAAGCTCATCTTCAACTCTTAATTTAGCCTTGTCTTTGAAGGAGGTTGGTGGTTTTCAAAATCTTGTTGTTTATTTGAACATGCTTGAAAGGAATGTGATTATGTGAATAAAATTATAATCTATTTTACTATGTGGGAACCTTCTTATTGTTGTTTTTCCCTTTGAATTTTTGTTTTCAACCTTGTTGTTTTCTTGTAATTGTTCATGTTATGGGTGTGCAAGTTCATTCCTCATCCTTGGGAGGAAAGTAGGAGAACTTGGGGTGAAGGGCCTAAGTTGGTATTTCCATTTGTATGAGTGCATGGTTGTATGGGCAACCATGATAACCATCTTATGTTGTTTGGGGGTCATAAGGGTTTGTTGTTTTTCTCATGGGTTTGAGCTGTTTGGGTTGGAAGGGCCTTGTGAAGGCTGATATTATATGTTTTATCTGTTGTTTATAATAAGTTTGGTGACTCCATTTGGAAGATTCTACCTTCACCCATTATATGGATTCTATGTATGAATCCTTTGTGCAAGCTTGGGAAGGGAGTTTATTGTGAAATTCTGTGTTCCTAATTTATGTTAAATGTCTATGTTTTATGTTGCTTGAATGTATCCTATCCTATCCTTGTTTCCCCAAGCTTGGGGGTGGCCATGTAATGGCCTAGGCTGGGAGGTGAGCCTCCATGGCCATGTGAAGAAGGTCTTATGTTTGCAGGTCTTGGTTCATGGCTTAAGAAGCAGTCCAAATCTGAAGGTTAAAGATTAAGTTGAAAGTTCCTAAAGATGGTTTTAAAGATGTCTCTGGTTGAGAGAACTTGTTACTTATAATTGATTAATTTCTACATAAAGATCTTGTATTATTATTAAAGCTAGAACTTTAAACTAGTTGGTTAGTAGTTTTCCTGTATTAAGTCAAATTATTGTTCTTTTAAAATAGTCCTAAATTTGTATCTATTATTAGAAGTTTAAACTCAATTCTCTGTTGTATAGTTAAGTGGATTAGTTATAAATCTGGAAGTGTTAATTTGTTTATTTATCTAGAAAATGATGAAGTTCCTATAGCAGAGAATTTTATTAAGTCCCTATAGCAGAGAATTATTTAATACATTCCTGTAGCAGAGAATTAGTTATTAAGTTCCTGTAGCAAAGAATTAGTTATTATATTTGTGTTTTCAGTATTACTATGATTACCAAAAAAATGGTGAAGTTCCTATAGCAGTAAATTTTATTACTGAATCAACCTTTCATTAAATTTGTAGGAGGAAATTTGGTTATGAGTAGAAAATGGATTAGTCTAAGTTTTGATTGATATTCAAAGATAAATTTCATTTGTACATTTATGAAAAGCATTTTAATTAAGTTAAAGGAATTACTTATGTTAGTACTGTTCCTATGTCTGTAAATTCTGTACCTACACAAACATTATTATTTATTTTCCTATCTTTTGAGTTAGTATACATGTTGGAATGATTGTAGACACTGAAAATGCATACCAACCTAAACATGTGACACAGTTTATAAATATGTGCTCAATACAAACATAAATCTTAATCTAAAAAAAAGAAATATCCCTTTTTCGATTGTTAAACAAAAGAAAAACAAATTGTACATTCTAAATCTGTTGTATTCAGTGAACTGTAGCTTTGACGTATTAGTTACTGAAACATAAAATATATGTATATATATAGTATAATACTATATATATATATATAGATATATATATATATATATATATATCTATAGATATATATATATATATATCTATAGATATATATATATATATATATCTATAGATATATATATATATATAGATATATATATATATACACACACATAAATATAAAAACAAATACTTTGGCTGCTAATTTATTCTAGCTTCATTCAAAAATTTGTTCTACTTTTATGTTAAATCTGTAAATCAACTGTTGGAATGTATACATACCTTTTACATATATATTATATTATACATACAAATTTTGTATAATAGAAGATATATATAAGGAAATATGCAGTACATAACAATAAGGGCTTAATATAATTCCCTGTATCTCTATTTTTTTTTTCCTGTATAAAGAAAAATTATAATATAATAATAATTTATTATATACTATACAAGTTAATGTATAGCACATAATAAATGTATTATAATATTAAATGATTTTCATTGTTAATGAATATAATATATATAATACTATGTAATATATATTATACGATAAATATCGTACAGTATATAATACCTAGTATTATACCCTGCGAAATTATTGCTTGCTATTGTCTTTTTTTAAAACATATAAAAAAAATTGAATCGCATAGTATTGGGCCGAAGCCCTTCCACCATTTCCTTGCACACCTTGCACGGTAGTACACTGTTGTGTCTCCAAGTCACAGCATTGCACTACACTTTCACGGCTTAGAGTCACGGTGCTATGACTCTAAGTCACAGTAGTGCAGGGCACTATCGTGGCTTGGAGCCATGGCAGTGACCCTGCCACGTCGCTGCTGAAAAAAAAAAAACTAGTCTAGGGTTTAAAACCCGTACCGACGCCATTAATACAAATCAAAAAAATAAGATATCACAATTTGGCTTAGGGAAAATAGAGGGTTTCAACACTACAGACCCGTATTTGTTTACAGAATAAAACTAAAAAATATTATCTAGATAACTGAAACGCCTTTATTTGTGAACGAAACTTTAAAAATAAAATAGAATACACTTGCCATACTTTTAAACGGGAGTTTTATTGAACATATTGCAACCAATCTGCATAAATAGATTTGGTTCATTACATCTAGATCAATGGCCAAGACTGAAACTGGTATTAACTACAAACGTGCCCACAATCATACCAGCATGAGTGATCTTAGGGTAGGAAGAGAGAGATTCTCTATGGCATAAGAGATCTCTTGCTCTATTATGCCCTTTCATCTTGAGATTTACAACATAAGCTTCACATCTCCATCATCTTGCCCTAGACCTGCACACACACAAAGAACAAAAGAGAAAATGAAACAATGAGAGTTTTAGGGTTTGAATAAGTTTTATTAGGGCCCCAAACCCTAATTTCAAATTAGGGTTTGGAGGGCCCATTCACTATTATATTATTTGTTTCTTTTTGTAGTGTTGTTTTCCCTTATGAGTTTATAAATTGTATTAGTTGAAATGTTCTATATTTTCATTATGTTGGTGTAAATTGAATTTGTTGTAACGTCATATTATTTTCTTTTTGCTAGTAAAAATTGAATTAGTTATAAACTTAAAACTTATCTTTTTAGATAGTGATCTTTTTATGGGAAAATAACTTTAGACTTTGGTAACGCTTTTATGTTAGTAATTATTGAGTAAATAATAAGGTTGGATAAATCCTCGTCATGACTTATCGTTAATAACATTTGATTAAATTATAAATTATGAATTAGTAAATTGTCTTATTCGAAAGACTTAACTAGTGAAGGAAAAGAAAATAATAATAAATTATAAATACCCCTTCTTAATTTAATTATTATTATTCTTGACACAAAAATAGCAAACCTTATCTTACTTCTACATAAAGTTTACATGAATTAATTTATGGGATGTTAATTCAATTTATTAATTAACATTATAAACCTTAGCATTAATGAAACTGATATTCCTTAAGGATTATTAATCAGAAAGGAA
The DNA here is from genome assembly GCA_027943335.1 of Chamaecyparis obtusa. Lineage (NCBI taxonomy): Eukaryota > Viridiplantae > Streptophyta > Pinopsida > Cupressales > Cupressaceae > Chamaecyparis > Chamaecyparis obtusa. The sequence goes on along the minus strand of BSBK01002127.1, from coordinate 744,245 downwards.
AACTTAGGTTAAATGAGTATAAGCTAGGTTGATAATTGAAATTGTTATTTTTGAATAAATTTATTCCTTAGCAAATTAATTTACCCTTGAGTCTTCTTAGGGATAGACGTATTATCCCAATATGTCATGGAACCATTAAAAAAATGTTAGTTCCTTTAAACTTCTTTATCCTTCCTCTTCGCCTAATGACTTCCACCATGTAGGGGACGGAAGCATGCCAGCGCCTATCTCTTGGCCCTTAAGTGTCATTGGCTGACCCGCCCAAGTGAGCTTACATTTCCAAAGCTTCACAATGTAGGGATTTTGTGCAACCTTGTTGACCTAGATGTATGTTATAGTTTGTTTCAAAAAAAAAATTTGTAGTTGTGTTTTTGTCCGATTATTTTGGGCATTACAAGTTCCACCTCAACCTCAACCAAAACCTAAGCCTAAATTGAAAACTCAACCTAAACCTTGACAACAACCTAAGAATAAAAAGACCTCGAGAACTTTTGATTACCTTTGATGATTCTGAGACTATTAAATCTCCTGATGGTACCCTATACATTTATGCTAGGATTTCTAAGATACCTACTCGTGGTTGTCTTGTTGATCCTACATCTTTAGTCAATGTTATTACTGAAGAAAATCTTTTTATGAAAAACTTACAATGTGATTCTTATGATGCATCTGATGTGTGGATTCAAACTTGTAATGGTTTTCTTTATCCATCATTTGGTTCTATTGATTTTTCGATTGAACTTTGTGGTAAGATTGTGAACACTACCTTTGTTGTTGTTCCTACTTTTGATCAATTTCAAGTTAAGTTCAGTTTGCCATGGTTTAATTCTATGTATGTTGTTTCTTCTCCTATCCATAAATACCTTAAACTCATTCATGATGATGAGGTAAAAATGATAAATCATGGTTTATATCAACCTTATAGGCCCGGAGATTGTGCTACTCTTGATTTCTTTTGGCCTTCACTACCTACTTCATGTCCTTGACCTGATAATCTTTTCTGTTCATATCAAGCCTATAAAGATAGGAAGATTCTTGAATTAAGCATACCTCCAACTTATCTTAGTTGTGGTCTTCTACCTACACCTTCCATACCTCCTTTAACTATGGCTTCTAGTTCTATTAATCAAGTTCCTACTATTACTAATAATCCTATTGATCTTCATAAAGAACCTATGAAGGATCCTATGATTGTTCCTCCTAGTTCTCAACCTATTTCAAGTAAAGAAAAATGTAATCAATCTGCTAATGAACATCATAAGAAGCATTAACATCATAAGAAGCATTGTGCTCAAGCTAAAGCTCGTAATTCTATTCTTAAAAAATCATTACCTTCTTTTGATTAGTCTATGCATGATGTGTTAGAAGAATTTACTGCTAATAATGATGTTAAGATGCATGATTATGATAATCTTATTCATATCTTAGATCCTATTTTGATTAATTTGGATGAAGAAGATACTCTTGATGATGTTAATGATGAATATGAGACTATTAACATTGAAATTGATTTACCTAATATGCTTTCATCACAATTGACTATTACATCTAGTGTCGAACATTGTGATTCTCAAGAGGATACTTGTTTGGAACTAACTATCATTCCTACTATATTGGATGTAGTCCCTCTTGCGAGTTACCCACCTTCCCTAAATGATATAGAATGAGATGGGGAGAATAGGTGGTGCGCTTGATGGGCTTGTCCTTTATGGTAGCTTTGTTGTGTGTTTTTCATGTTGTAATATGCTTCTCCCGTGATGTATTTGCTAAATGTTGTTAGATTCATTTATACGACCCTTGTTTCTCTGTTGGTGCAAGGTGATAAAGGAATCGAACCTGTCGTATATTTCCTCTATATTTATCTCTATTCTTCTATATGTTGCTTCATGTTATGGCATACATGTGCTATTGTTCATAAATGTTTCCTTGTGTAATCTGCTTGGATTTGAGACTTGGTAGCACTGATTCTTTTTGGTTTCCATGTCATGGTTCGAAAAGATTCTTCTTCGTATCTCTTATGTGATCTTTCCTCCATGGTGATTGTAGTTCTACTTTCTTTTGGGAATGATGTCAATTCATTTTCAATAATATCATATATATATTATCTTATGATCATACTAACCCCATGGTAGGTAAATCCCTTATGTGTTCTCTATATGTTTATGTGGTATTTCCCTTGAGTTGTCTTTTTCTGGGGGCATCTCATAGTGGAAACGTAATCAGTGAAGTTTTTTATGTTTATGTTAAAGCCATTACTCTTGTTAAAGTGTTAGCAATGACTTTAACATGGGGGCATATGCTCTTCTCACTTATTACATGCACATTTTCAAATTTCAAAATATGCTAAATCTTGGAAGGTAACGCACATAAGTTGCTAAATCCTGAAAAGACATGCATTTATATGCTAAATCCTCTAAAGGTAGCACACATAAGTTGCTAAATCATGAAGAAGACACGCACTTTAAAAAATACTTTTCAAAACCTTTTCCCTTTATGGATTAGGAACTAATCCTTAAAGCATGGATTTATATTTTAGGATCTCTTGATCCCACCAGTTTCAAATATATTTTTGATCCCTTAAGGTCGAAGGTGTCCTTAAGTCTGGATCTCTTTTGTTTTTTCCTTTTCTCTTATGGAATAAAATATTCCTAAGGGTGAATCCTTGATAGGTTGACTAGTGAGTAGCCACATTCACTAGGTTGTTCAATTCCATCTTTCCAGTTGTGTCATTTCCTTGTGTGGTTCACAATGGGACATAAGTTCTCATTGGGCAAGATAATCACACTCTCCCTCTCTTTCTCTCTCTAGAGATGTCTCTCTTATTTTGATCTTGGAGTTGACAAGGACTTGATTCCCTAGGGGCTTGAGGTTTCCTTTGACCCTTTTATTACGATAAGATTATCTTTTCATTATGATCTCCTTTACCAAGAGTTTGCATCGAGTCCATACTCTTGCTAAAGTGGGGGCTTAATGTATCATCATAAAATGGAAGCACTTCCATGATAAGAGTGTGTATCCCTCTAATTGAATGGTCTAGAGTCATGTTAAGTGCCTTGATCGGTTCTTTGCATGTATATGGTTGTTTCCCCCTATTATGCTTCTCTCCCCCTTGTTTCCAGCCTTTTCCAAACAACCTTCTCTGAGAATTTGGTGTTTTTAAATAATTGGGTCAAGGATGACCTAGTAGGGTAAGGGATGACCTCATCCCTGACCTAGGTCAGAGATGACCTTGTTGGAATTAGGAGAGATAGGTACTAAGAGGGGAGGGGTGAATCAGTGCCTTCAAAACTTTAGTAGCAAACACCTTTCTAATCTATAACTGAATACTATGATAACTGATCAAAATAACTTGAATCTAATTGTATAAATCAATTATCTAGTTAACTTAAGAAAGTAAACAACATGAAATCAATATGACAATCACATAACACAAGTATTTTGGTAATGTAGAAACCCTTGTTAGAAGGTAAAAACTGCGGTGGGGATGACACCCATAAATTCTTCACTACTGCAGATAGAAAAGGTTTGCCTGTTAAGGCTACAAGTTTTGATCACATCTAGTGATCCTACCCTGTTAGGAGTAACATATTAGATCAGCTAGATCTACCTAGTTATAGGATTTAACAACACTATATGAAGTGTGTACTCGGTTAAGAGATTTATACAAAGACTGTTAAGTCTACTCTGTTAAGAGATTTCACAAAAACTCTATCACAATTGTCAGAAAGTAATAGGTAACTATCTGCTAGTTGACAACTCAATTATCTGAAATAGATCTATAAGTGCTTATCAAAATATCACCTTATCTGTGATGGTTCTCTGCTTTGTTCTACTTGGTAGCCTTGTCTGATTCTGTTCAATCTAAAAACCTCTGTACTATGTTCTGCTCAGTAAACTGATTATCTTGAAGATAGGAAATTTCTTCAAGTGCTCCGTGATTCATATATATCAGTTCAACAACCTCATAAAATGGTGTGAACATATACAATATATAGTGTTCTATTTTTTCGCCTTAGCAAAAATTAGGTTACAAAAATAATCATAACCCTAAGATCTACGGTGCAAAATAACCTAGATCAACTAATACAAATAAGAGAATCATTGCATTTAATGAATATCTTTTTCAATAAATGCTCCTCGATCTTGGTAAACCATTTTATGATCTATTATAACCATTTGCATAGAATAATGTGCCATTTTTTATTACCATGCCATTGCCTGTGATCATCGATAAACACTGTATAATTGGCTTGATGTATACTGCAATGCTTGGTGTTTACTGACAATCGGTGTCAGTGTCGCTGGTGCTCGGTTAACTATGTGATGCTCGATGTAAGGCTTTACCGACTACTCTGTCTTACTTCTAGTGACCGACTGTCTCAATATAAGTGACCGACCGACCTGTTTACTATCCTTTGATACTAATGACAACCTTAAATGCTCAATAGAGATTAACAATCTCCCCCTTTGGCATTAGTATCAAAACTTTGAATGTATATAGACAAAATGTTTCTATATATTCCTTATAACTTCGCCATATACATATCCACAACAAAAACTTCTAAGTACTACACAAGTACTCCCCCTCGATGCATGCTCCTGGTATAATGTAATATACATGTCAAAATGTATACTATTTGGCATATACATGTTTTCCCCCTTTTTGATAATAATGTCAAATACCTAAAAAAATATATAATGTATACTTACATCTTATCAAAAATGTTTTGATGGGTTTTCTTCACAAATTCCAAGAGGTTTTCCCATTCCTCTTTCAAGTTGGTAAGAGCAATTTTCTCAAGACCGACTTGTGCATGCATGTCAAAGATATTATCCAACACTAAAATCGCTGGTGTTGCCACAAGTTGCTCAGCTTTGACAGTATGTGTTTCAAAGATCTTCAGGTAAGGGGTGAGTTCTTTCTATAACTTTGTAACCTGATTAGTGATGTGCGCTTCTTGTTTCCTTAAGTCTACTATCAGCCGCCAGAGTTCTTGAACTCATTTAATGTGCTTTAGGAAAGCAGTTGGCTTGGCGATAGCTACTTGTGTACTCAACTTTATTTTTGCTTCTAAACCTTTTATCTTTTCACTGACTTCTACAGTGCAGGTGTCTGAAGTACAAAACTTTATTAGCAGTTGACAGATTATCTGGGTGATAGATTTTACCTCGATAATGACCTCAGATAATTTCACCTTGTTCAGTGCCACTTCAGTGCTAATCCTTTCTGCCAATTTGTCCTAAATCTTTGACTCTGCCCATTCTTCTATTCTTTTGTCTCCATTTGTATCAGGGGCATTGATTTTGTCGACGAGGGTGGCAAGTTGATCTAAAATGGGAGTATTCTCATCAATGGTTGTTTCCGGTACTATTTATTGTATAATATCCCTTACATCATTTAACACTTCTTTGTGTTTGTGTTCTTGCCTTAACTTTTCTTGTGCCCCTTTCCTTGAACATAGTTCCCCATAATTACTTAGATCCTTAGGACTTAGGGTTCTCAGGTCACATTCTAGTATAATGATGACTTCATCAATGGTGACCAGCCCTTTGGCTTTCTTCTTCTTCTTCAAGGCTAGAGGTGACTTCTTCTCACTTATGACAATAGCTTTTTCTTCACTCCTCGGAGTATCTTTCTCAGTTGACACTTTATCATCCTTCTTCTACTCCTTGGTAGATGGTGTAGGAGTCTTGGTTGTAGTGTCAGGTGGGTTCACCTCAGTTGACTTGGTTTTTTTAGGTTCCTTTTGTTTTGTAGACTATACCTCTAGTTGGTTAGGCTCATTTTTATCTGCAGGTTGCTCGGGTGCTTGAATCTTAGTTGTATCTTTGGTTGGCTCAAGATGAGTGACATCAGGTTGTACTTGTGAAATTATTTCAATGGCCTCTGCAAGTATAGGTAGTTCACCCAGTAGAGATGTACACACAGTGTCAATGTTTAATGCTTCATCTTTGTATTGTGTAATTATTACATCTTCGTCATCCTTATCATTAGGATCACCGTTAGTGATGTCCACAATCAGTGCATCATCATCAGTTTTCTTTTGCAAGTGGATCTTAGTTTGATCCGGTGCATCCTGTGAAATTTTGATTTCTTCCTTTTTGTCGGTGATATCAATTACCTCGATAACTGATATACCGGTGTCTTCTATTTTCTTTACTTTACTATCATCAATGACAATACTTTTACCTTTTGAACTGTGTCTCTTTTTAGATAGTTTTAGGAATCCTTCCTATTTCGCTTTCTCTTCTGCTTTCAAAATTGATGTCCATAGAGAGTCACATACGACATCCATATCATCTACATTCTCATTCATGATCTACATAGCTCTATTCTTGACTGAAAATCTAGGTTGATACCTTGTCATGTATTCACTTACCACAGCATAGCTAAAGTGTATGGATGCACAGCCTAGTGACCGTTCTCTTTTACTTTTCTCTGTATCAAGTGCAATAGCCCATCTCTCATTTATTTTGTCATCAAGTTCCTTTGGCAGCTAACATGCAAATTCCATCGGTACTCTCTTGAACTTGATCATCATTTGAACAATAGCATGTTCTATATTTGTCTTGTCCTCAATTAACATGTTGTTAAAGTTGTCTATGCCTAGATCGTTGAGATTTCCATTCTCAATAATATCTTCAATTATTTCTTCTATAGTGCTATCCCTGTTACGAACTAGCTTAATTTGATCAGGGTCATTTTTAGTGTCAGTCTCATCTATATCTTCCTTACTCCTTATGTATTTCCTCTTTTTCTTAGGTGGCTCAGCTACTTTCTTGTTCTTTCTCTTGATGTATTTCTTCATCGGTGTAGCTGCTCTTCTTTTTGCTACTTTTACTGCTTCTTTCTACTCAGTTGATTGTGTTGCAGTTTCTGAACGTGTCCTCATTCCTTCAGGTTCTGGTAGCTGAATATCTTGTTCATCAGTTGTGGGTAGTTGAATTTCTTCTTCATCATTGGTGGGAGCAACCGGTGTATTATCCTTCTCTTTGTTTGATTTGGTCTCCTTGCTATCATAGGGTTTGTCAGCCAACTATAACTGACCTTCAGTTGCTTCATCAAATGGTGACTCCTTGGGTGGGTCAGATGTAGTTCCATATCTTGTTGTGAGATCCTTTTTCATTTTCTTTGCCCTTCTTGACATTTTACCAATCTCAATGTCCGTTGTGATTCTAGACTTAGCTTCCTCATACACTCCAAACCTCCTAGCAATGATGTCTATCGATAATTCCAGCAATGCATTGATAGATTTCAAAGCAAAATCATGATTCATTTCATAACCCGTTGGTGCTAGCCATTTTATTCTCGATTCTAGTGCCTTTATCATTGAGTGGTCTGTGCTTACCACAAAGCATATGTCATCTTCAAATTTGCTCACTAATTCCCTTGGAATTATGCTTCTTTATTGCATTCTAGTTTGAAATTCCTTGAAATATGCATTGAACTCCTTGTTCAGATTATTTCCTAGACTTCTCATCATATCACCAATTTGAGCAGTTATCAGTCTATCTAATTGCTAGTTAACTTTTCCAATACCCGGTACATATTTTTGCAAGTAGAGGAATGTACAGACAAGCAGTGATCCATACTTACATGTATTGGAATTCTTTTCTTTTATTGTCTTCATGTTGTCATGCAACTGGTGTAGTAGTAGCTCAGCAAGATCAACCTGGTGATCTTTCTTCATAATTTTGTAAGCCATGTCCACGGTGCTGTAGGGTACACTATTCGGTTTGCTTGATTGAAATATCTTGTACCCGATGACATGAGCTATGAATTTTACCACTAGATCTTTGATAGTTGTTATTTTCAATGCCCTACCATCCCATTGAGCTCCAGTGTTCTTTTCTACGTCGAGACAAGATGAACTTTGAAATGCTTTGGCTTTGTCAATTGTAGGGTACCTAGTAACCCTACTGATAATCTTCTTGGTGACCTCAACAGGTTTTTCTAACCAAAATTTGTCGTCATGAAATCTACTCAATACGATTCTTATCCAGTCGTTGTGAAATGATTGCGGGAAATATGTGAAACATCGTAACCCTGACTCTTCAATCTTCTTATATTCAGATTTGATCTTTCCATCCGGTCCACAGATTTGCTAATAAGCTACTATGGTCTCAAAATCACATACTTCACCGATCTTGCAGTGAATATAAGCCCTAACATCTTCTATTAACAAAACCTTATTAGGAATACAAGAAAATGCACCCATATCATCTGTTTGTGCTGTGACCTTAGGATGAGGTTTGAATTTCTCCTCGGCAAAGTGTGCCCTAACAATTAATTCCACTTCCTCCTCAATGTTATATGATTTGCTTGCAGTCAAAGATGATGCCATAAATTGCTTCTAGGGTTTCGGCAAGCAATAGATAACCAATGTTCGGTAGGCAGATGAACTTACTTGTTATCATTGAAGAAATTGTCATCGGTTCGATCTAAGGTGGCTTTGAATCTATTCTAAAAATATTCAGCTTGAACTCTTCTCTATAAAATCTCCTTTCTTTGAAATCGCAATGTAACAATGAACTTTGTTTCGACATATATATAGGGTTTTTTGATATTCCCACTCAAACTTTGATGCATTAAATTTGTGACCTAACTTTCAGTACGAGACAGCTGTCAGCTTAGTAAAGTCTAGAATATCTTTTTCTCGGTTTACATAGAGTTTCTTCATCAGTTTGAACTGTTGTCAGTTGACCTTGTATAGTGATTACCGATGGGTAACCAACTCACTTTTCTTCTTTTATCAACTAGATAATATTTGCAAACTTATAATATATAAACCATAGTGCATCTTCATTCATGCAAATTTGGTATTTGTACATCAGATATAAGGAACTATATGTAAAATATGATCATTTAAAATGTCAGTTCCATACATATCTTTGTCATCTTAAGTGGAGGTACCAATGTCACCCAATCCAGTGGATGAGGTTTCACCGATAGTGTTACTTGACTCATCATTCTCATTAGATGCCTTCTTCCACATTGTGTTCCTTAACTTTGTAATTTTTGCAATGTTATATCCACTCTTAAATATATGGTTTTCATTAGGTGCTCATTCTCTACAGTTCTTGCTTACATGAATGACCTTATGATAGTGCATACATTCCATTCCTACATTTGTCTAGTTTCTTGATTGTCCAATCTGACTCTTTCTGTAACAGTTTGCTGCAATATGTCCATACCAACCACATGCAGTACAATTAGTCCATGTATTATAATCCCAAACATATGAGTTTCCTTGTCTCTTTGGTTGATATGGCTTTCATTGTAGTTTCTCTTTAGGTGTCCAAACTTGTTTCATTTTCACCTTGCAATCCCTTGCAGTGTGTCCATGCTTATTACAAGTATAACATATTTTCTCCTCAGTGGTATTATTAGCAATGTCATTTTTCTTTGCTCTACATTCATAAGCTAGATGTCCAAACTTACCATAATAGTAACAATATCCATTGAATTTTGGAATGACAGGAGGTTTACCTTGTGCTTTGCTTCTGCACACATTAGATGTATGTCTTGTTTTTCCATAGTGGTAACATGTCATCACTTTAGGTTTCCTAGTTTGATTGTTGTTGACTTCTTTAGCTTGTTGTGATGATTCTCCTTCACTAGTGTAGCCTATACCAACTCTGCTTCTGAATATCCTCTGATTAGTCAGGAAATCATCAATCTATTTAGAGCTATCCTCGGCTATCTTCATCATCTCATTGTGTTGCTTTTGTGTTTTTATTTCATTTCTCTTTTCATTATCTTCTCTGAGTATTGCAACATCTTCAAGTCTTCTTGATAATTCTCCATTTACTCAGTTCATTTCTTGATTAACTGTCATCATCTGATTTGATACTTTGAAGTGATGATCAGTGAGTCTCTAAATTTCATTTTCTTTTGCTTGAAGTTGTTCAGTCATCAGTCTTCAGTCTTCAATAGCCAAACTCCAATCTTGTTTAGCTTGTCTAGCATTGTTCATGATTTCCACCATTTGAGATTCATGATTGATTTGAAGTGCTTTCACTTGCTCGGATAGATGCTGATTCTTTTCAGATAATTCAGATATTATGCTTTCAGATCCGTTAGAGATGCTTCCAGAGCTTGATCCAATGTGATCAAATATGTCATCAATAAGTACTTCATGATAACTTATTTCATTCTGCTAAATTGCAAGGTTCTTTCTTTCAACCAGTAATTTCTTCAGTTCTTCCTTGGCTTGTTTATATTGTTCCACAAACATCTACATTTGTATCTTCTGATTCTCAATAGTCTTGTCAAGTTTGTATCTCTCCATGACTTAGATCTTTTCCCTTCAGTGGTTAAACTATTAAACAAGAGAACATAGCTCTGATACCAATTGTTGGAATTAGGAGAGATAGGTACTGAGAGGGGAGGAGTGAATCAGTGCCTTCAAAACTTTAGTAGCAAACACCTTTCTAATCTATAACTGAATACTGTGATAACCGATGAAAATAACTTGAATCTAATTGCATAAATCAATCATCTAGTTAACTTAAGAAAGTAAACAACATGAAATCAATATGACAATCACATAACACAAGTATTTTGGTAACACAAAACCCTTGTTAGAAGGTAAAAATTGTGGTGGGGATGACACCCATAAATTATTCACTATTGCAGATAGAAAAGGTTTGCCTGTTAAGGCTACAAGTTTTGATCACTTCTGGTGATCTTACCCTGTTAGGAGTAACATATTAGATCAGCTAGATCTACCTAGTTATAAGATTTAACAACACTATATGAAGTGTGTACTCAGTTAAGAGATTTATACAAAGACTGTTAAGTCTACTATGTTAAGAGATTTCACAAAAACTCTATCACAATTGTCAAAAAGTAATAGGTAACTATCTGCTAGTTGACAACTCAATTGTCTAAAATAGATCTATAAGTGCTTATCAAAATATCACCTTATCTGTGATGGTTCTCTACTATGTTCTGCTCGGTAGCCTTGTCTGATTCTATTCAATCTGAAAACCTCTATACTCTATTCTACTCAGTAAATTGATTATCTTGAAGATAGGCAATTTCTTCAAGTGCTTTGTGATTCATATATATCAGTTCAACAACCTCATAAAATGGTGTGAACATATACAATATATAGTGTTCTATTTTTCCGCCTTAGCAAAAATTAGGTTTCAAAAATAATCAGAACCCTAAGATCTATGGTGAAAAATAACCTAGATCAACTAATAAAAATAAGATAATCATTGCATTTAATGAATATCTTTTTCAATAAATGCTCCTCAATCTTGGTAAACCATTTTACGATCTATTATAACCGTTTGTGTAGACTAATGTGCCATTTCTGATTACTATGTCATTGTCTGTGATCATTGGTAAACATTGTATAATATACTCGGTATATACTGTGATGCTTGGTGTTTACTGACTATTGGTGTCAGTGTAATTGGTGCTCGGTTAACTGTGTGATGCTTGGTGTAAGGCTTTACCGACTGCTTTGTCTTACTTCTAGTTACCGACTGTCTCAATATAAGTGACCGACCGACCTGTTTACTATCCTTTGATACTAATGACAACCTTAAATGCTCAATAGAGATTAATAGACCTCACCCTTGACCTATTTCAGGGATGACCTCATCCTTGACCCCAAGACTATTTTCCAAATTCTGGGAGTTGCGAGATATCGGGTTTCAGAAAATTTTCTCTTTCCTGCTTCCGAGTCAACCATTTTGGGTTTTGGAATGGTAAATCCTTAAATTTCATTTAATTTGGGTCCATTTCTAGGGGTTAAGGTTAATTTGGATTTAATTATCCAATGTCGGCCTTCTCTAGAAGTTTTTTCCCTAGATCACTATAAAAGGAATCCTTCCTCTCTCATTTTCTCCATCAAGTTTTACACATCGAATATCTCAAGCTCTCAAGTGTAATCAAGAAATAAAGAAGGAGAAGGAAATAAAGAAAGAAAGAATTCACCTTCAAGAATTCAAGCATCCAAGTGTTCATCCATTCAAGCATTCATCAAGGAGATCCATTGTTAGCCATTGAAGGACTCAATCTCTTTGGAGCCCCCTTGAAGATTTCTTCATCCACATTCATCCAAGCCTCTTCATATGCAAAGATCCATTCAATATTGGTGTTTAAGATCAAATACCATTTATTTGAGACATCCTACATTCATCCTACATTCATTCTACATCCATTGGAGCATCCCTACTTGTGGATTCAAGGATTTGAATCCTCTACAAGGACTTCAACATAAGCAAGGTGAATTGTTTCATTTACTTTGTTTATGCACATTACAATTTTAATTCAATTTCAAGGTTAATTCCTAAATTGGGGTTTGACCAAGGCAAACCCCCCATCCAAACAACAAAAACCCTCTTTTTCTTGCAGGTACAGGTGCGGAACTGCGGATCAAAGCTTGGATCTGGATACCCTTTTTGAAAAACTTCTGAGATCTATGAACAAAGTCAAAGTCAACCTTCATTTGTAAAAGATAGCCCTTGACCTTTTATCAGGGTCAAAGACTACCTGCCTCCTGAAAGATAAATTTTTTTTGGGTTTTCATTTATTCAATATTTCATATACATACTTCTTATAGAAAAATATAAGTTTTCCTCCTTCATTCATATTCTTCATAGATTGATTCTTTTGTGCATTAACCTTTTGGCTGATCAATTTGGATCTATCCCTTGGGAATTTGGATTTAGAAGTGGATCTTGTATTTTCCCTATTCCATACTATATTCTACCCCCCCACTCATATAGGTGATTCCATTTCACACCTATTCACAAAGAAAACCCAGAAACCTTTTGCTTTTCTGAGAGAGGTTGACCTTGACCCAAAACAGGGGTAAGATCTTACGTCGGGGCACAATCTTACCCCTTTAAGTTGACAACCTACACTATTCTGACGAAAAATCTATTCGTGGATCCTGAAATTTTTTTAAAAAGGGTACTTAGATATGCCATGTAACTCCTAAAACAATGACAGTAAATATCTAAAAATGGTGTTTTGGAGTGGCTATATAGGGCTTTTCCTTAGTCAAACCCCCATTTTGGTGATCTCCACCTCCATGAATAGCCGAATGTAATAGAATGTGTGTGTCTATATTGAATGTGCAATGCCAAGATCTAATGCTCTAGATTAAAAACCCTAGCATGAATTGCTATGAGAAAGAAATGCATAGATTTAAATATGATAAAGAAAGCATACCAAGCCCCCAAGGATAAAGTACTCTTACCAAACTCACAATCCATAATTGCTACCCCATGATTGTATCTTTGAATGCTTGAATTTTAAAAAATGGTGGATCAAGGAAGAAGAGATCTTTCTTCCTCCAAATTGATGTCCACAATAGCTTGATAATAAATACTTGCTTGCATCAAGGTATCAACAGAAACTTGATCTTCTATATCATCCTCTTCCAATCTTTCATCTTCATCTCCTTCTCATTTCATCTCATGATCACGTGTTCTTGTGTTGTGAAAATGAAGGCAAAAGAGAGTGCTTGTATAGAGATTTCAAGGCAAGGCTCCTAGAGCAATGTGAGGACCCATAATTCAAATTTCACCTTGAATTATGGTCCAATCACAATAAACAACTAAGAAGGGGAAATAATTAAATGAATTTTAAATTAAAACCCTTTCGCAATCAGATCTGAGGCCCGACATTAATTTTGGGGCCTGTTGGGACCATAATTTGAAAAGGGGGACCAAAACCTAACAGGGGTCAAGGTCAACCTTGACCTTAACTTAGGTCAGGGTCAACCTTGACCCTGACCTAAAGGTTCATGCCCAGTCAACTTTGAAAATAGGAAGTCTTGGGGTCGGCCAGAGACTTGGAAATGGTGAGAAAATAGGGCAGGGTGTCAGAAAAGGGCACAAAGACCTAGAATGAATGTGGATGAGGACTAGGAGGACCAATACCTAGTTCCTACCTAGAAAATAGATCCATACATAAGGGAAATCAAGGAGAATCCTTGGGATCCTAACCCTAATTTCACCTAGAAATGAAGAATCAAGTGCAAATGCATCCTAAATGCAAATCTATCATGAAAAATGCACTAAATGAGGGTGCTAAACCTACCAAGATGGAAGTGCTTCCATTTTAAGATGATACAATATATAGAAACCATAGACTTACATACATTACTTGGTCTTATCATAGAATTACACCATTGCACAATTATTTCTACATCTATTAACATTGCACCAGTTTCATACTTTGATTCATCTCTAGTAAGAGTTATTTTTACACATTCTCCCACACCATCATTCTCTCTCTTTCCATGCCCTGCCTCGGTGAAATTCCAAAAATGTTGCACACCACTTGTCATATGCATCCTAGTCAACTAGTAGAACATCCTTGAATTCTTGAATTGTGAGGTGAAATTGTCCAACTATATTAAGTATTGGTTGTATCTTATATCTATTTCCCTTAAATTGTCATTGAAGACTGTAAAGTATCCTTTCACAAACTCTGATGAATAAGTATTATCATTACTGATATAGAAGTGATACTCTTTTATAACCTTTATGTCCTCTTGTGTGCTATCATGTGCACACATGAATGCTATGTGTACAAAAATTATAACTTGTGTAGAGTGATAATACATAGTTTGTACTTCATTTTGAGGTTTTAGTTTATAACTCTCATAAAAATGAATGACAGAGACAAAATTACCAAGGGGGAAAGTGTCCTTACACAATTTTAATTGTTCATCTAACCACCTAGATCTATGTGTGTGACCTATGTACTCATAAACTAGCTTATCTTTATACATATTCATAAAATTAGCTACGCATATATCCCTTTTCACTAACTCATACCTCTTTAATTATTTTCCATCTTTAATACCATATGTTACTGACTTGTGTTTTCTAATAGAAAATAGTTTCTTACCAATTTCATGTGTGCTATCTAGATGTAGGCATCTATGCAACTGTTACAAACCACCACATGTAGGAAAAAAACCTTTCAAACACATCATCTTATAGTAAATGCACCCATCATCTCATCTACATAGTACACTTGAAATCAATTCTCTTGGTGACTTAGGAGGTGCTTATAGAACACATTCTAGCAAAACATCATTAGTGTGAAAATTACAACATGTATAATGATAAATATCATAATGCATGGAAAATTCAACATGGACACTACAACAACACCTAGTACATGCATGATTAATCTTAACATAAAATGGTTTTGTCATCTCAAAAATATTTGAATAACTTTAATCTGAGAAAAGATTTGAAGAAACCTTTCATAAAATTATGTTTGAGTCATATCTAAATAGTGATTTGGATATCGATCATGATTTCTAATTCAATTTATCCTTCTAAGAATATATCTTTCATTGGGTGAAACCCATGGGTTTTCATGCCAAGATTTATCAATTAATGTTCTTAGTGCATCAACAACAACCTTTCCCTTACATGGGAATCTACTCGAGAATGCCCAAAGAGAATTATGTTGTTCTTGTCCTTGTCCTTGAACAATTTTCTCTTGCCTCTCTAAGGCATTGTTTGATTTTATTCTGCTTATCCTTAATGACTTGCTTGTTTTTCTTATTAAACAATATATTTTCACTGCTTTTCCCATTATGGTTGATGTGAGGACACAACAAGTAACATTAGCATCTTTAGTGTTTTTTTTCAAACCAATGGCTTGGTATGCATCAAATTTATCACAATTGTTCTTTCACTACTATTTTTGGATGTTCTTAACCCCAAAGTTTTCATTGTCTCTCTAAATTTTAGATTTTTAATCATTTCAACAATGAATTGGAATCTTCCACTTTGGTTTAAGTTTTCAAAATAGATATTCCAAATTCTTCTAACCATTCTTCTACAAGTTCTTTCAAAAATTTTATCATGCATTGGCTTCAAAATATTTTCATCAACGTAAATTAGAAACTTTTATTTTCTATGAGTTAATCTAGGAGGTGTTAAGATTGGGGAATGTTCTTCATTTTCATTAGGTGCATTATTTGCATTAATCACCTCATTTTCAAATGGCGTATGTTAATTGCATTCATCACATGCATTTGAATTGGTGTATGTTAATCAATTTCATTTTGTGAATTATGTGCATTTATCACATGTATTTTAATCGGTGTATGTTGATCATTTTGATTTGGTGCATTAGGTACATTCATAATGTCAATTTAAATTATTTCATGTTAATAATTTTCATTAGGCTCATTATATTGTGTATCTTCATGTAATCTCCTCACACACTCCATTTTTCTTTCCTTTGATGTCTCTCATTGTTCAATCAATCCTCTCTTGTTCTTTCCCATTGTTTCAATATTAATTGTCCTACACATAACATATATAATAAAATACCAATAAAGAAACAAATTAGCATCATTTGGTTATAGTATCAAGTAATAACAATAAAGAAACTTCAAGAACAAACCAAAAAACAAGATAAAACAATCATTGCAAAGAAAATTTTACAATAAAAAATGAAAACCCAACTGTTAATGTCATAGAAAATCATGTGAAGTAGTAGTGGGACCTTCAAACAAGTTACAATTTTGGTTTTTAGGCCATTGGAATTAAAATATAAATATTTCTTCATAACCCATATGGGATATGGAAGCCTAAATAAAATTTCCATATTTTCTCATAACCCTTACGGGTTATGTAAAACAAATTAAGTATTCTTTGTTAGGAGAAATTACAAAACCTTTTTGAGGTTATACTCAATTAAGAGTACTTATAAACTAGTTAAGAACTAGCATAATTTTTAGTGGCAAATTCTAGGGAATACATTTTGGGAAATTGGTGAATCATGCAGGTACAAGCTGGCCCATATTCACCTAATCTTAACATGATAACTGCTAAATATTCATTGGAATCACCAATTATATTTGTTGTTTGATGATGTTGACCATTATATTCACCTATAACCAATCTGACGTGGTTCTTTTAACAATTTGTTATTCGCCAACGATATTAATTATGAATCGCATATAAAATCTAAAATAGCCAAATGGTTTATATTGTTATCTTAACCACGACCTATTTCACCACCTATTAATTAATTGTTTTATTAACCATGATGTATTTCACCAACCCGATAATTAATTGTTTTATTAACCATCACGTATTTCTAATTTTTCACCAAAAATAGCATTGATCAGGTCGGCACATTTTCGCCAAAATCTTAAGAATTTAAAAATAATAAAAATTAGAAATTTGGAATTTGGGATCGTGGATTGATATAAATTCAAATCAAATTTATAAAAGTAGTCTTATCATGTGTCATTACAAATTCAGCATTTCAGAGAGTCAGAATTCAAAGGAAGCAGGACAAAGGTAAGCAATTATTTGCTCACATTTCACAATATTGCTATTAATTTTAATTCCTAGAGGCTAAAATCCTAGTGACTAGTGAGAGGTCATTGGGTGAAGATGTCAGACAAGGGTGACTATCCTGAGATTGAGATTCAGATATCAGGGGAGGTTGAGACTCAGACTTCTCACTGTGCTCAGGGTAGTGAAGAGATTGGAAAGCTAGACAAGGGTAAGACTCCTCGGGGAAGTGAAGGACCTAGGAGGCCATCAAAATGCCCAAAACTTAAAGATACTACCATAAAGGCTTTCTTTGGAGTTGGCAATGTTTCTGCACCATCAACATCTATAGTTGCAAGTGCAAAAGCCATTCATAGTAGCTCACTAGTACTAGTACCACAAGTTGGGGTTGTCATTGAGTTAAATGAAAATCAAAATGCATCAAATGAGGATAACAATGGTGGCACAAGAGAAGATGTTATATGGGATATGCAAAACCAGTTGGAAGAAAATGCTAGCAATGAAGATAATAATGATGTTGGTAGCAAGAAAAGAAAAAGGGAAGTAAAAATGGGGCGGGAGTGGGAAATGACAAGAAATTTTAAGGTTGATTGGGTAGCAAAGTACTGTTTCATTGAACCAATCCTAAGAAATGATGAACAACCAACAGAATGAAGGTGTAAGATTTGTACCTGGAAAAATAAAAGAGAGAAGAAGTTGCAGCTAAAGCTTGACACTATAGAAAATCATATTGGTAAGGTTTATCAAAAATAGACCATAGACGGACAAGAAATATCAGTAGTGAGATGGAAATCAAAGGAAGAATGTCTTCATGTTAAGTATGCCATAGAATATGAAGAGAATAACAAGAGAATGGAAGTAATTTCTAGTAGTGAAAATCCAATCAAGGTTAGGTTTAAACATGTAGCCAATGAAGAAAACCTAGCAAAGACCGTTCAGATGAGTGTTGTTTTTCATATTATGTCCAGAGGGCATCCTATGAGAGACTTCTTAGAATATGGTAATTTATTATCCTTTTTGAAAGTTCCTCACTATCCTAGGACACATTGGTCAACAAACGTTGGATGGGAAATGGCAAACTATCTTTCTAAGGTGGAAAAGAAAAATTTACATGAGAAAGTAAAATAGTCCATATTCATTTCATTATCCATAGATGAAGTTACTGTAGTAGATAACATTGCTTGGGTCTGTATGCATGTGTATATAGTAAAAGAACATGTTCACCAAGCTCATCTACTCTATGTTCATAAAATGAGGGGCAATTCAACAGCAGAAAACTTATATTTTGAAGTGAAGAATGCTTTGAATGAAGTTGCCGGTATAGATGATTTGAAAATTGGAAAGAAGTTAGTGTGTGTTGGAGCTGACGGAGCTTCAGTAATGCAATTCTAAAGGAATGGTCTATGTGTAAGATTACAAACTAGTATTGCACCTTACATGCTTGACATACATTGCATGGCCCATCGAATGAATTTAGCATATAAAATTGTAAGCGATTTTCCTACAATGTCAAAAGTTGAAGATCTAGTTCGCGACATATACTCTTACTTTTGCAGAAGTCCTAAACATTTTGCAAAATTTAAGATTTTTTCAGAGGGAGTAACACCAGGAAACAAGCTTCCCAAGGATGTTGAGACTAGATGGATCTCTTTGCATGGACCAATAGAAAAAGTTCTAACAGAATATCAATCCTTGATCGGAGTAATATATGAGAAATGCCTCACAGTAGACAAAGCTCTTGATTTGTTACATAAGTTAAGTGATATAGAGACTTTGTTAACTTTAGCCAATCTTCTCCCCATGCTAAATTTAAGGAACAAACTTGTTAAGAAATCCCAAGATAGGACTATGTATATCCATGAGTACCCAGATTTACGTAAAATGACATGCATTGCCTTGGATAATTTATACTTAGGTATGATAACACTTCAAAGCCCAAATTTTTTCAGGTGGAAAATAATTATAGATTTGAATCATGCTGAGAATTTTTTACAATTCAATGCAAAAAATGATTTATGTGTGTTTGTGAAAGAATATGAAATACCAATGCACTAATCTAAGATGGGCAAGCGAGGCAGACTACTTCCAGTTAAAAGGGCTGATTTTGACAGGTTTGTTAAATCTGTTAGTGATAATTTGAAGTCAATTTCCTACCAACTTTCAAGTTAGATTCATGAAAGATTCCCTCGAGAATAAATTCTTGAAGCCATGGGTTGTGTGTTTCCTCATTTTAGGAAAAACATCGGAGATAAACAAATTGATGCTCATATGTTTCATAAAAAATTTGATGAATTGATTAGAGAGTTTTCAAAACATGAAAATTGCAATGGACAACCAACTGAAGGAATTATAGATTCAGCTAATCTTAAAAAACAATGTAGACAATTTGCATCATGTATGAAATTGCAGTTAAAAAACTTGGAGAATCCATTTGAACTTGATGCAATAACTAGGCTTTGGAAAAGGATAGAGTAGAGTGAGGTATTGCATGATTCAATATCAAAATATTTCAAACTTGTTGATTTATGTCAAACAATGATATTGGGGTCGGTGGAAGATGAAAGATTTTTTAGTGCATTGGGGTTTTTGAAATCAAAAATCAGAAACAAACTAGAAAAAAATTTGGAAACTTTCTTGAGGTTATTTGTAACTCAGTACAACGTTAGAGACTTTCCTTATGATAGGGCATTGGCAATTTGGAATTCCCTACATGAAAGATGAGGGCTTTTGAACACTTAAAAATATGGTGGTGCTACTGCTAGTTCTGAGACAAACGATGGATCTTGGTCCCAAACTTAGAATGAAGATGAAGAATTTTTTGCTTTTGAATACCCAACTTAGAATGAAGAAGAACCTCTTGCTAGTACTAGTAGTTGTATGCACCTTAAAATAGTCGCCTAGACTTTGGGCCCCATTTACTCAATTTGTCAAATATCAATTTTTTGAATCAATGCTTTACAATATATTCAAATCAATTTCCTTGATCAAATCATAACTATTTCAATCATTTCAATAATCTCCTAAGGTTTAATCATGTCATCAATAATTTTATTTAATTAAAAGAAATATTCTCTCTTAAATAAATAAAATAACCTTATTTAATTGAAAGAAATATCTTTTAAATGAAATAAAATTATTTTTTAATGATTTTATCTTATTTAGAATAATATCTCTCTTTTAATTAAATAATGTTGTCTTATTTAATTAATAGAGAATCATTTTTTTAAATAAATAAAAAGTCCTCTTAAAGCTCTTTGTGATGAAAAAAGGGAAACAAATAATTAAAAATAAATAAAATCCCTTTTCTCTCCACTCTCTAAAAATGAGCTTTATTTCCTCTTTTTGGATTTATCCCACATTGCTCTTGAGGATGCATTCTCTTCCACATTTTCCTATATAAGGAGCCCTCTCCTTCTCATTTCGGATCCGAAAATTTTCATGTTAATGCTATACTGCAGGTTTGGAGAGCAATCTTGGAAGAAGCTTGTTGAGCACATTTGGAGCTTGGATATTTGAGACTTCTTTCTTCTTGTCTTCTTCTCTCATGCCTCATGGCAATCCATAGTTTAGATTAATATTGCATTCACATAATAGTTTAAATTCATGTTTCCTTTCATAGATTAACATTGTATAAGCATTCATTTCAATAGAATAGTTTATTTCTTGCATTGTTATCATCTAGACTAGTTTCATTTGCATGCAATAACTTGATGATCATAGAGATTAGCATGCTTGCTATTCATCTTTGAATCTCTTGTTTCTTGGTGTACTTGCATGGGCATAACTAGGTCAATCTGAGGGCCTCATATACAAACCCCTGCACTCCACGAATAGAGAGCTGTGAATCGCTGTTTGAGACCTCATTCTTAAGTGTTCTTGAATTTAATGATTCACATAAGTGTGACTACTTTCTAGCACACATTTTTTACGCCCACCGTGGGGCAGAAAAGATCAATTTCTGGCCTCATTCTTGATTAGTTTTTCAATTTTAGTGTTGGTTCCAGGCCTTGTACGGCCATGTACAGCCTAGAAACCTTGTAATATAATAATGGATGGATATAATGATGAATCCTCTTTCTCATGCTTTTGGTTTGGTTCATTTTTATAAAGAAATAAATAAGTTATGATCATTTTGGTGAAAGTGGGTATTTGCAGATTTGAGATTCTCTGAATACAGTCAGATTTAAATGTCTGGTACGGACAAATTGTGAAGAATCAGTATCTCTAATAATATTCATTGAAAAGATACATAAATTATCTTTCATTTCCTTTTTTTTTGAGTCATTTTTATTTATATTTGTGAAAGTTACGGGTATTTGAGTGAAAACTAGTTTTTAACAATCTGTATTGGAGTTGCAGGCAATGATTTATTCTTAGAAAATGATTTATGAATGGAAAAAATAAATGGCTTACATATTTGGAAACTAGATTCATTAATTGTTACTGTGAAATTGGTTTGGTTTCATTTGGATTCTTTTTGAGAAATATATGTGATTCCCTAGGCAAGGCCTGGTGTTTTAAATCTGGTTTATGACAGAAAAATGGCAGTCTGAAAAGGTTATTGGTTGAGGAACCAAATTTAATCATAAGACCTTGTAATTTTTGGAAATGATATTTCTTTATGTTGGCTAAAAACTTCATTCTTTCCATAAATTTTGATATTGTGATTTTATGGGTCAAATAAATCAATCTTTAAAGACTGTCTTGAAGATAGCAATGTTACATATCTTACGGTTTGCCATTGATTTGTCTTGTTTTTGTACTTTTAGATGTGTGCTAAATGCTGGAATGCAGATCTTTGGACCTAAGGTGAGTTCTTAAAATCTCTATAACACTTGGTTTTGGCATAAAATCAATCTCTCATGTGTTTGGCTTGAGTGTTACATGCTTTCATAGAACACATTTTTGATGCTCTTAATGGGAAATGAATGAACATAGATTTGCTTTTATACAAGTTTGTGTTTAAGTGAATGCTTGTGTTTAAACATTAAGTAGTTCTTGGTTTCAAATATAAAAACATCTTATTGAGTAATCTAGGGCATGGATTCATTCCTAGTTTACATGAAGAGTTAAATGCACCACTTTGTGGAGTCACTTCATGTTTACTTGGAAAGTTAAATATTCCATGATTCAAACCCTCTTGCACTTATGAGTAGTATTGATTAGCATTCTTAGATTACTTGTGATTGATCTAGATTTCTATCTTGGGTTATTAGACTCACTAATCCCTCGGCCCCTCATTTCCACCCTGTGGTTGCAATCTCAGTGCCACATTAAAGGGGAGGAGTCTATAGGAAAGAAGCGTTAATTGTTCCACTAGGCAACCCTTTTGTGCTTTTTGGAACTCACTTGTTTTCTAGGTTTTGGACTCGTTTTTATCTTATGTGGGGTGTTAAGTGTTCCACCTTGTGGACTCACCTCATATTTTCTTTAAGCGTTAAGTGTTCCACCTTTAGTGCTTTTCAATACTTTTTGATAGAGAATTACTTACTTTTCATTTTTTTAGAAAACCTGCTTGGGGATTTCATCACCTCAAGGGATGACCTTAACTCTCGTGTTCCGGCGGAGTATAAATATTGGGAGGTGAATCCAAAGACACCTCTCTTGGGAATGGGTTAGATTTCACTCTTGGCTAAGCCTCAAAGAACTTTATACCTTTGAGAAGTGAAGGAGGAGATTTGGGTTACCGTCTCCCCCTGGCTGTGTGATTTCTAATTCTTCTCATCTACGGATTTGGGCCTCACGTACCTTGCATATATCAAGGACACCCTTTAGAAAATCCATGTATATCCTTGTAGATAGCTTGCTAGGATGTTGTTGTGTTCAGAGTGCCTGCTAAAACATATCCAAGAACATACACAAGTAGAATCTTTAAGGAGTAGCATACTAAGTCACTATTCTTGTTCATGTGCAAGGTTGCTTTTCCCCTTGCTCATTGTTTGAAGACAATTGCTTGCTTGAACTCCCTGATTGTTGTCTTATGTGCCTGATCATTGATAAAAATCTATTGATATACTTACTTGATCTTTGAAAATGAACACAAAAACTGAGTTCCTAAGTTGAAACACCAATTTTTTACAGCTTGCTCAATTTTCTACCCTACCATTAGAGACTTTTCATTGGTCTAAACTTCTAGTTTTAGCCCTCTAGGGATAGCATCATTTGGTTTACAAAGTCACCTTGGAAATAATTGTCAAGTTAAAAGACTATTCTTGGTGAGAGTTTATCTCTAGAATTGCTAGCCACATTCTTGGAGAATTTTAGTACTCTTTTTGTCCAAACCATTTCCATCAAATTCAATTTCAATTATATTTTGGCCTAGTCCAACCTCCTGATTCAAAAGTGCAAGGGTAGTCACCCTTTGATTTGAGGCACCTCTTTGATAGTGTTGGTAACGCCTTTTGCAATTTCTATCTTACCATCTCCCTTTGGACATTAGAGAACTTTGATTATCCTAGTTTGGTGTTGACATTTTGTGAGGCCATCTTATCACCAAGCGTCTTCAATTCTTAGTCTTCCTTGGTCAGTCTAGGTTAGATCCTAGGTGCTATTATGTTTCTCAACATCTCAATGAATGTTAATGGTATCAATTGCACAAGATGAATTTTCCCATGTTTTTCTTCTAAAGTCTTCTATTCACATGGGAAATTCTTCTTGTCTTCCTAATTCTTTTCCTCTTATTATATAGTCTACCTTATATTCTTTTCCTCTATCATTCCTATGCTTGATTCCTTTTCCTCTAGAACTATGAGTTTCAACTATCTTGTTGTGGAACCTCTCTTGAAAATGGATGATCTTGAACTCCTTGCTCAATTTGAAGAGCATTATTCCTCAAAAAAATCTTATGGGTGAAAAATTTATGGAAAAAATAGAGGAAAAATCAATTAAATCAAGTGCCTTTGCTAGAATTATCAACATGATCCTATCACAACCTCCTTCTTCTTCCAAAAGTCTTTCATCTTCTAAATCTTCCAAATATTATCATGACTCTTCTAAACACTATTCACATTCTTCATCTTCCAAATCTTATCATGAATATTCTAAACATTATTCAAATTCCTCATTATCTAAGTCTTCTTCTTCCACTAGGTCTTCACCTTCCTCTTCTTCACGATCTCGTTCCTCTTCTACTTCTCCCAAGAGTCTTACTCCTTATCTCAAGACATACCATAATGAGAAATAGGACAATCCTTGTGATGCCTCTTTCATGAAGAGTGACACACCCATCTTTGATGAATATGATGACTACGATGACTATGATGATGGACAATGTAATGATACCTATGAAACCCCTATTCCTAAGAGTCCTCCTTGTCATGTGCTTGTGCTTACTGGAAAAGGGTCATCACATTGGATAGATTGTGATGGTGATCCATATGACTCTAATTTTGAAAGAGACTTTGATGATTTTTGTGAACAATACCTAAATGATACATCTACTTCACTTGAGAAAGAGAAAGCTCAGCGTGCTAATTATAAATGTAAATACTATAAGAATGTATCCTCTAAGAACTCTCATGCTAAAAATAAAGATTTTACTCTCGAGCAAGATCATGTTAATGCTAGACCTTTGTCTTGTGATGGTTCCATTCCATCCCCTACTTCTTCCAATACTCCTACATCTCCTAAATTTGCCAAGTCTTCCAAATCTTTCACAAATCCTACATCTAACATAAATTCTAATGCTTTCCATGCAGTTCCCTATAGTTATCCTCAAGGGCCACCTCTTAAAGATACTCAAGCTAACCTTCACTTGGCTGCAAATACTTCCGATAATGATAAATCTAAAGAGCCTAAGCCTTTATGCACTATAATGCCTACTTCAGCTAGTCCTTCACCATCTTTTCCAAAGTCTTCCATACAATCCCAACATGCTTACTTGTCCTTAGAAGTGGATCCATGTCAAGAGGACTCCAAAAATGATAAAGCAAAGAACATAAAGAAAGATCAAGATCAAGAACCCTCCATGTCATCCACTCCTTTTCATGATGTTCTCTATCCATGTCATGGTTCTTTTGATCCTTTATGCCCTTCCTCATTTATTCCACCATGTCTTAAGTCTTCTCCGAAGCAAGATCAAGCTACTACCCACACCGTTGAGCTTATTGATAATGAAAATAACCTTACCACACTTGCACTTTTCAAAGATGATACTTCCATTAAGGTTATTAAAAATGGTGTTGTTACTTCTGATGTTAAGCCTATTCAAGAGACAAATTCTGCACTTGTGCTATCCAAAGATCCTTGTCAAGATCAAAGTCTTCCATCTTCTTGTTCTACCATTCCATGTTCACTTCCGCTTTCTACTCTTCCTAAGTCTTCGCAAGCTTTGAATGATCCTATCAAATAAAATGATCTTATTCAAGATGTCCAGGATCCTATTGAAAATTCTAATGCTCACTCTGAAGATGCTGATATCCTTGGTTGTCATATAGATGCTAATGAACTTATTGATTATCCTTTTGCATCTTCCACTTCCATCCTTGGACCTCTTCCACCACTACTAAGGACTTCACATCTTCCTTCCATATTGGGTCCTTATGTCCCTTCATTTTCCCCTCCTAACTCTCCTAATTCGTCATCTATCTTGGGTCCTTATGTCCCTCCATCTCCTATCTTTCCTCAAGATCAACATAGATGCATACCTTTGAATCCTTTTCATCCATCCACCCATCTACACCAGTCATATTATCCTTCTTCTTCCACACATCCCAAGTCTTTTGCAAGTAACTTGAATGTTCAATATAAGAAAAAGAAACAATACAAGAATCCATCAAATAAAGAAGATCACCATGTCTCCTCTAATCAACATGGGGGCATAAAGTCAAAAGAGATATCTAAGAAGAAAACTACAAGACAAGTATGGGTTCCAAAATCCATCATTCAAGATATTCTCTCTAAATCATCAAAAGGAAATAAAAATCCTAAGGCTATATGGATTCCAAAGTCTCTCGTAAGAGAGTCTCATGTTGAACAAAAAGTGAAGTTGACATTCAAGCTTTCAAAGACTTCCACCTCATATTCTTTCAAAAACATTCTTCCATTCCATGCACCTGAACCGCAACCTCTACTAAACATTCACCATATTCCTTCACGTATTCCTTCATTCAAGTTTCCTCCATCCTCTTGCCACCCTCCAAGGTGTGTGTCGATGTTGATCTTGCCTTCCTTTCCATCTACTCTTTCACAATCCTTCCATTCATTATTCTCTTGTCTTCTATCATTTTTCCTCATTTGCATATTTCTCCTATCTTCCAACTCCACTCGCTTTACATAAAACCGTATCCTCCTTTTTTCTCTTCCATCTTCCTTTCCCTATCAACATCTTTGAGCATATAATTTTGAATCCTTGGCATATCATGGTTTATCCTTTCAAGGAGCATTATCTAAAAGCTTGCCTTCTTCCAAAAATTATAAAATTCAAAAAAAAGAAAAAAGAGAAAAAAAATGAAAAAATTGAAAATGTGCCTTGGTGAAAACCTCAAAACAGGCACCTTGGTAGCAAAAGTAAAGAGAAATAAATTCATCCTATGGTGAAAACCACTCCCTTGTGGCACCTTGGATAAGTACCATGATGAAAACCTGGCAATCAGGCATCATGTGTAGTTCTTCTACATATCTCATCCATCCCACCTTCTCTCTTTGATCTTGACAAGGTGGACGTATACACAAAAATTTGGCTATCTTGTGAGCTATCTTACAATGATCTTTCTTTCATTCCCTTTCTATTTAGCCTTCATATTTATTCTCCTCCATTCATTCTAGTCTTTCGCTATCATTTTCACTTTTGGTCTTGATCTAATCTAATATCTAAAAAAGAGTAAATACAATGCTATGAAGCCTCTTGGCATGTCTACTCCTTTGGACTGCATCCTTTCTTTCTTTTGCATTATGCTTTTGAGGCTTATCCTATGCTAGTCTTTCATTGCTTGTCCAAATGTGCTTTACATGACAATTTTTTTCCCTAGCTTGGGTACTCTTGAGGAGTTTGACCTTGAGGATTTCTTCCCCCCATTCACTTTCATTCTCCTTTCCTCCATCTCATTCACCAGCTTGCTAATCCCTCTTGTTCTCCACCTTGCTAGACTTTGGGACTACACGATGTGATCTTGCTTGGAAGTTTGATGCCCATTCTGTGTGGGGGCATCCTTTGTACATATTTATTGATCCTGAAAAAATACCAAAAAAATTCATATATGATGCTGAAAAAATTCTAAAAATTAGAAAATGTCCTGAAAAAATGATCATCTTAGTGAAAACCTAGCAATAGGCGCTTTGATGTATCTCAAAAAAATTATATATTCCAAAAATACCAAAAAAAATTAAAAATTCAAAAAATTCAAAAAAAATAGAAAAAGTGCCTTGGTGAAAACTTGGAAACAGGTGCCTTGGTAGCAAGAATACAAAAAAATTATAAAAAGTCTTGAAAAAATTCTTCCAAGTGGTGAAAACCTAGAAACGGGCGCTACTTGAGGCCTTTGCACCCCTATTTCTTAGCATGCATCCTCGACACTTAGCCTTTCTCCATTATACCTTGTCCTTGTTGCCTTGGTTTGGAATTGGTCTTTGTCTTTGTCTAGGAGGCATCAATGTGTTAGCTTTGGTCTCTTGGATATGCTTGTCTTTAGGACACCTCGCAAATGGTGTTTTTCAACACCAACCCAACTGTGTTTTTCAACACAACCCCTGACATCGAGTGTTTTTCAACACTTATCAGTTTGGTCTTATCCAATTTGGTCATGTGATCTTACCTGCTAGCAAGCATTCGATCCTTATCCTCGGAACTCAGTATCAGTTTACACACATAAAAAAATTTAAATGCAACACTTAATGCTTGAGATATGTCATGATCTTTTCTTTGTGTGCTGACTGATATTGATTTTCGTTGAGTGTCCTTGTTTAATAAGTCTCTCCATGATGCATCACTAGAAAACTTGGGGCATGGGGCATGCTTTTATTTGCTTTCTGCTTGTGGGTATTGTCTTGAACCTCTTCTGTGTCTCTTGTTGTCTCCTTGACACACTTAGGAGATTTAAGGCATCATCCTTGACTATTTTTTGCACAACCATTCTCATGGTCATCCCAGTGTTTATGCCTTGATGCAAGCATGGTTTTGCTACATTAAATTGGGTGAGCTAACATTGCAGTCATCTTGACCTTTATGTCTTTTGATGCTCATGTTAGAATCTTTCCACATTCCAATCTGATATTAATCACATTCATATCTTCATAGTTACAATTTTGACTAGTGTTGATTATGTGATTGTCCGATGTCCGGTAATAATGGCCCTATGATGAAAATAAGTTCTTTTACATTCTCTAATGAATGATGAACACAAAAATCCTATGTTACCCTATTGCAAGTACACCTTTGCATTTTCATGTAGCTTGCATTATTTAGACTTCATGTTAAATTTGCACTTTTAGGCTGCATTATGAGTTTGAGAGGGTTTCCTTCATCTTTCTTGTGGACTTTTAGTCAACTGTGGTCACATTTTGATCTTCATTTCCTTACCTTCTTTTGTGATCTCAATCAAAATTCCCTATCTTAAACAGTTGATTAATTTTGATGCATCCTCTTTCTTGAGGCAAATTCTCTTTCTTCTCTCCATTTCTTTCCATTTCTTCCAAATGTCTATCTTCCATTCACTTTCACCCCACTTCTTTTCTTCTAATTCAACCTTGGGGCATAATCTTTCTTGTTGATCTACCTTGGTTTTGTGATTTTTTTTTATATCTTTCATCTTATATCAAGAACCTTATCTTTAGTTCGATTTGATCAAATTTATCAATTTATTGTTTCTCCTCTATCTCATTTTGATTTTGATCACAAGGGGGCAGTACCTACCAAACTTCATTGCTTGATTCAGCTTTATTTATCAATTGCTTCTCTTGGGGCAACCTTGCTTGAGATTCTTATCTCTTATTTGAGACTTGACAATTACCTATTCACAGGTGTTGGACTTATCTTTTTCAGTCTGCTTATCTATGTCCTGATGTGTTCCCATCTATCGAACACACATCTAGGTTGTTTTGTGATCCCAAATCGATCTCACGCTTCAATTCCATTCTTTGACTGCATGTGATCCCAAGTCAACCTCACATTAGTCAAAGAGGGGCAAATGTATGCACCTTAAAATGGTCGCCTAGACTTTGGGCCCCATTTACTCAATTTGTCAAATATCAATTTTTTGAATCAATGCTTTACAATATATTCAAATCAATTTCCTTGATCAAATCATAACTATTTCAATCATTTCAATAATCTCCTAAGGTTTAATCATGTCATCAATAATTTTATTTAATTAAAAGAAATATTCTCTCTTAAATAAATAAAATAACCTTATTTAATTGAAAGAAATATCTTTTAAATGAAATAAAATCTTTTTTTAATGATTTTATCTTATTTAGAATAATATCTCTCTTTTAATTAAATAATGTTATCTTATTTAATTAATAGAGAATCATTCTTTTATATAAATAAAAAGTCCTCTTAAAGCTCTTTGTGATGAAAAAAGGGAAACAAATAATTAAAAATAAATAAAATCCCTTTTCTCTCCACACTCTCTAAAAAATGAGCTTTATTTCCTCTTTTTGGATTTATCCCACATTGCTCTTGAGGATGCATTCTCTTCCACATTTTCCTATATAAGGAGCCCTCTCCTTCTCATTTCAGATCTGAGAATTTTCATGTTATTGTTATACTGCAAGTTTGGAGAGCAATCTTGGAAGAAGCTTGTTGAGCACATTTGGAGCTTGGATATTTGAGACTTCTTTCTTCTTGTCTTCTTCTCTCATGCCTCATGGCAATCCATAGTTTAGATTAATATTGCATTCACATAATAGTTTAAATTCATGTTTCCTTTCATAGATTAACATTGTATAAGCATTCATTTCAATAGAATAGTTTATTTCTTGCATTGTTATCATCTAGACTAGTTTCATTTGCATGCAATAACTTGATGATCATGGAGATTAGCATGCTTGCTATTCATCTTTGAATCTCTCATTTCTTGGTGTACTTGCATGGGCATAACTAGGTCAATCTGAGGGCCTCATATACAGACCCCTGCACTCCATGAATAGAGAGTTGTGAATCATTGTTTGAGACCTCATTCTTGAGTGTTCTTGAATGTAATGATTCACAGAAGTGTGACTACTTTCTAGCACACAGTAGTCAATTTCAAGAGCTGGATTCCATTTGGGATATAGAAGTGGCAGACTGCTCACTGATACTGAGTGAAGACTGAAGTGATTTAGAATTAGTATTTGGTTAATAGGTATTTATAATTTTATACACTGTATACTTATTACTGTAATTGTTGGATAAATTAATGATGGACTTGAATATTTATTATTGACAATTTGACTCATATTACAAGTAATAAGTATTGTTCATAATTTTTGTAATTTGAATTTGAATTTTTTATTTTTGTAATTTGTAATTTGAATTCATGATTTTTGTAATGTAGAATGTTCATGAAATTTGAATTTTGAAGTATAATCAATGATCATATAATTATTAATGTCTTTTTTCCTCACTATAAAGTGTAAATGCATTGGCCCTAAATGCCTCATAGTCATGCAGCCATGTTATTTCAAGTTTCAACTTCAAGAATCAAGAATAAGATTCAAAATTTAAGTTGGCCTGGTTTTGAAGTTACACAAACAGTTCATCTAACCTTGTCTCACTGTCTCAACTTCACTACATGCAAATTAGAGGCCTTTGGAACCCTTCTAAAGTTACGATGATGGATAGATGGTCTTCTTAACATCTCTACTCTCATACTTCGAAAGTTGTGAAGTCCCACACAAAGCCTTTTGTAACCTCTAAACTGTTTAATCTTGTAACTGATTAACTTGTCCAAAGTTACACCTTTCCGCCAAATGCTTCATCGCAGCTTTGTAACCACCAACACTAATGGCCAATGAACCCTTGCAAACCTCTGTAAACCACTTGAACAATACTATCATAGGTTCAAAAGTTCTTGAGTCTTGACAAAGTGTCAAACATTAATCCACATGGCATGCAACTAACTGTCACCTAACTTTCAACACTGTTACACATTGTCACTGACAACTTAACTGTGACTCATGGTTAACTTAAATTAACTGTCTCTTTAATTCAGAAGTTACACACACCATTGGTCGGGAGTCCCTCAGAAGTTTGGAACCCATCACCAGCCTAACCACTTAACCATTGAGAAGTTACGAATCAACTCGGTGTTACTTCGGAACATTGTCAGTGGTCAAAGCTTGCTAATTTGAAATCTCCTAGAGATTTTCATTTATCAATTTATTATTTGTAATTGTCAATTTTTCATACTCATTAGTCAATTTATTATTTGTCAATTTCCTAATTTCCTAATACGAAGCATTTACTTAATTCCTTGAATCAAAAGCATTTAAATTTTACTTAATTCCTAATTTCCTAATTTCCTAATTTGTAAAAGTAAATATTAAATTTTAATATAATAATATGACCATTGACATTATACATAATATATAATTATACATTAAATTTTAAAAATTTAAACAAATTGTAACTGCTCTTTACAAAATTACATAGGCACATCGAGTCTGACAGAAAAATTGAAAATTACAACATATCCTTGTATTAAAATTTAACTTTCTTGAAATGTATACATCAAAATTTCAAATTCAAGAATCAATGATCAATTATCATAGTACCAGAGTCCAAACTTAGAGGTGAGAGGATAGAGACTTGAAGACTTCTATCAGAAAATTACAAAATATCCTCTTATATTTGTATCAGTATTAACTTCCTTGAAATTTATACATCAATGTCAATGACAATGATATTGATCAATTATCAGAA
The DNA here is from genome assembly GCA_027943335.1 of Chamaecyparis obtusa. Lineage (NCBI taxonomy): Eukaryota > Viridiplantae > Streptophyta > Pinopsida > Cupressales > Cupressaceae > Chamaecyparis > Chamaecyparis obtusa. The sequence goes on along the minus strand of BSBK01002127.1, from coordinate 712,099 downwards.
TTAGAAAATAAAAATAACATAATAACATAATACATTGGAATTTGGCATTTGGCAAACAAGTTTGGAAACACTTATTAGAGCGATAGCTGGCAGCCTGAATTCTTCATAATCAGTCTTGATTTGCACCATAGGTGTATCCATAGCAGGTGAACCACAAACATAAGATACCCTATTCGAATTAACTGACCTCCCTCTATTGGCTCTTCATCTAATAGTATTAGTAAATACCAGAACTATCTCAAGTTCTCAACTACTTCCATCATCCATGTCAATGTGGCAAGGCTTGAATCTCTCCAATGTTTTCCCACACCATAATTTCCCTCTTTGATGGCCAAGTAATCACTCTAATTGTTTCCAAGTCTTCAAGGCATTTGTTCCACTTGGCATCCATTATGGCTCAAGATTTAGCAACAAACTTATTCATATCAATCTCTTGCTTGTTCAATTCATCCACAACTTCATAAAAATTTGAAATGTTAGCATCACCAACAAAATAAGAAGCCACCTTGCTAGCATCCAAAATTTAGTTGAAAGAATCAGCCCACTCCTGCCAATCCTTCAAGTGTCCCTTTGTGTCCATAATAGCAGGGATATATCCTTTAGACTCTTCAGCGAAAACCTTTAGCTTTGCCTGAATGATTTGTAACTTGCTAGTGAAAAATGCATACAAATCCTTTACTAATAACACCATTTCCTTAACATTAATTATTTTTTTAGGTAACTCCATTTTTTTCCCATTAGTAAAACTAACCTATCAAAGAATTGCAAGTATGGGCCCCAATTATTAAATAATGGGGTTAGTAAAGACAAGGCATTAGAGCATTGATATTTTGTCCCCTACAAAGAAATGAAAGTAATATGAAGGATTTGAGACTTCCCTTTTAAAATATTTACTCTATACAATAGCACCTTCATCAAAGTCTCTTTTTCAGCAATTCCAGTATCAGCATGAGTAGGTTGATCAATGTCCATTATTATTGCAACTTCTAGAGCTTCAGCTAAGCCTCCCTCATGCTTAGTTTGGACCCCAGCATCACACACCTCTGTAAATGCCCCGGACTGATTTTTTAGACTATTTATTTCATCTTTTAGCTCCTTCACAGTCTTATCCAAGAAAAAATTCTTCTTCAGTTCCTCTTCAAAAAAATTCTTAGTTGCCACATAATCTCTAAATGTCCTGGCTAGCCTGTTCTCTAAGTCCTCAACCACTACTTTATTCATGGAGGATGCATGATGCAGGTGATTTTTTATCTATGATCCTATAGTGTCTTGCAACCTCCATATTAATTGGCTACCCTATGTTGTGTCTTGGATATCAACCAATCTGGGCTTATTAGATTATGGGGCCACACACCATACTGCTAGTGTCTTACTGTCCATATTGAATCTAGAACCCCTCTGTAGTCCATCAAGGCCAAAAGCTTCATAAGCTATAGCTTTATCTTTCCTCTTGATTTGGTCAATTAAGAATTAGGACTCCAAGTCCCATCTAGGGATCAGCAACATGCCACTTCTCTTTACAAGATCTCTTACCTCCTCCATAGTTAATGTTTCACTGTTGGGATCATAGGCCTATAATTTTTCAATTATTTCAATAGTCTTTTCCTCTGATTCCTATGGTTTCAAAGACAGTGTTAATTCATTCTGCTTAACTCTAAAGAGAAAACTTTTAAACTCATTGAACTTGATGAATTCATCATCTTCTATAAACTCTTTAGCTTGGATGACCCTTCATCCAATCTAGCTATAGGAAATTCTAACTCATCTAGGCCCTTTTCTCCCTCATCTTCCTATGATGTCAAAAATTGTTGTCTTAAGTCAGTAAAGTAATGGCTATTACCTGGCAGGATTTGTAGTGCCTTTTTCCTTGCCTTTTGTGGTACATTCATCAACTTTTATTTCTTTGATGGCCCCTGCCCAGATGTGGATGGCTCAGAGTCAGCTTGTTCTGTTTCTACCATAAACACCACATCAAGTTCAACTTCCTCAGGGTTTATTCTATCTTCCTCCTTCTCCTCAGGGATGTCTGGAAATTTAGACATAATATCTTTGTAATTCTCTATACACATGTCAATTCTCAGCATGTATTTGAGATCGGGAAAGAAACTAGGGAAGGTAGGGTCTGCCTTTTTCAATTCTTCCTCTACCCTTACAATATTTTTCCATTTACAAGTTCTCTCTCCATAGATATCTTCACTATAAATATTTCTAATAAAATCCTCCTCTGACATAGGTTGATTTAGAGCCAAATTATTATTCCTCGTTTCTCTCAATGCTACTCTAATGAAGTCTTCAAGGTCATACATCCTTTCTTTAGCAGAGGGAAATTTTAATTCTCTTAGGAATTCATGGATTTGGTCCATAGCATCTTTACCTATAGAGAAATCCCCTATTTGGAACCTCCTTGCCAAAAAAGTTCCCTTATGTCTTTTAGGGCCTAAGTGTTCTCTATCCATCATGATAAGTTGCCACAAGAATTCTACTATTTCCAATCTTTTTGGAACAATTTTGGTAGTATGTGTGGAGGTTGAGGGCAAGCATACACTCTTATAATGGTGAAATTAGTAAAATAAAACAAATCACCCCAATTGTGCTTAATGTCATTGTCAATTTTTAATGCTAGGGGTCTAAGAAATTTTTTAACAATGGAAATCTATCCCTCTCAATACCTAACATGTTCATTATTGGATCCACAAAATCACTATAAAAAGTAATGGAATTATAGAAATGGAAACTTCTATCCCATACCCTGGTCCAGATCTGAAGCAGAATAGTTTCTCCTACATTCTCAGTCTCATTGATGAAATTTGGGTTGATATAGCCAATATTACAATAGAGGATCAGGTGCATCAGCATGGAGTAGTGTGTTAGTTCCTGGATAGGATTTTACACTCCATGAGATACCAATATGCTTATGATGGATGTTAAGGAATGGTTAGCTCCAAATATGGGCAATCTATAAGCAACTGGACCAACTATAGGGATAAGACTACCCTCTTCTACTTCTGGCTCTGCAAAACCAAGGCGGGTGCACCTGATCCAATAGTATTAACTCTGACTGAAAGTTCTAACTCTGCCCCTTATTTCTTTATTGGATCGTTCAACAAATGAATACAGTGAGAAAGTACTAAACAACAACCTATTGTTCATTGACTCTCCATCACTGGATAGGACAATACATAAATGTGAATAAAGTAAAGATTGGTAATGATTTAATGATTTGGGATTACAAGGTTTGAATCACTCTTCTCAACACAAAGATAGGAGAATACAGGCCAGTGCCTTATCTATTGGGAAAAATATCAAGGAAAAGGATGAATACAATAGTGTCTGAAATTGGTCTCTAGACATAAATACAAAATATCCCAACTCTTTCCTGCTTATGAAAATCCCTCAAATAAATTCCAAGAACACATATTCCACTTCGAGCAATATTTAATCTAACTCTAGGTTGGAACTCAAAGCACCAATACATTCATATAAACCTTATGCAAAGATTTAAAGATTCAAAGAATAGAGAAAAGGAGAGAAAAGATCTAAGGTTTGTATTAAGTATAACCTTTCACCATGTGCATACAATATCCTGAATAACAAGCTTGCAAAATAAGAACAACCTGTACTTCTTCTCTATTGTTTGATAAAATGATATCAAAAATTACAATCCTTGACTGAAAGCTAGGGTTTCAAAAATTTCTATCTTTTTAACACCTAAACTCCCATTCTCTTAGAATGATCATGAAAAATCCCTTTATACCAAGAGATGCAACAAGCAACCGATCATTCTAGGGTTACAAAAAAATAACCTAAAAAACCTTTACAACAACCCCAAAGGGTTTACAATAACTACACTACTAAAACAAGTGAGATATTTGCAATTGAGTCGACATGCTTTTTGTCTTCAATGCTATCCTCAGCTCTTTTTCAACAAATTTGATTTTACTATCTCGCTGCCCACCCTGCAATGAATGCCCTTTTGCAAAAATTCAACCATAATATTCATTTGGCTCGGCATCATAGGAACAAAAATCAGATTCTAGCAGTAATATATACCTTCTATATCCTTTCCCAACTGCAATCTGTGCTGAAAAATTCAATTCCTGTCCACCGCATCGCTTTATATGACTCACTGGTTCAAAAACCCTAGCAAAAACCCTGCAAGATATTTGAATTTGAATAAAAATGGTAACCAGCTCAACTTTAAAACATGATCATTGATGCATTTTATTCCTGACAGATCAGGCAGCTTGTAGAATCCCACAACAGTCAACAAAAATCTTTAAAAAATTTCTTTACACATTACTAAACCCCTGACCAATGAGAAAAAAGCACGTTAGCGATGAATCAACATACTAGACCCACTTCTTTGTAAGCTTTAAAATGAATGGCTATCGCAAGTTCGCATAGCCTCAAAAGAGTTTATGTGAACATCAGACAGTCATTAGATCTTCTATCTCTGCATCCACTAGAATCTCTCAGGCCCACTAACGTGTCTTCACTTTTGAAATCCATGGAAAATCAAAACCTGACATCTCAGCAACACATGGCAATCGGTCCCACTAAACATTTTGTCTGAGCCACCAGAAATTAGAAAATACTTTATAACCCTGGGCCCGCCTGCAAACCACCAAATGTCAACACACCATTCATCACCTCCGCCCAGTCACCTCTGACATAGGACCCACTAAAAGATATAAAATTGAATGGTCATCATTATACCATGACTTTAAATATTGAACATCTTCACCCAGCGGTATAACGACAACCGCATGATCAAACCATTCTTTAATCACCAGCACACTCTGCTACCAACCGGGCCCGCCTGACAACACATCTAACATATTCCCATATGGACCAATAAGAAATGGCCAACTATGCACACCTAGCAGTGGACCCACTAAAAGAAAAGATTACGTCATGAAGCAGAATCAACGGTTGTCATAAAACTGCAAGCTTCTGACATATTCTATCAGATCTTACGACAACTGTTGGATCAACCTTTTTATACTACTCTGATAGATCCCTTGACATGAAACAAATCTATGGTCAGGCTTAAGCCCTCATAAGCCATGAAGGTTCCACCAGAACATACACCCACCATCGATGAAGAATCTCACCCATGTTCTGACAAACCTCTGACACAGAAAAGAATCAACGGCTGGTCTTATAGCCTCATGTGTCAGAAATAACCCTTAAGATCATACGTTGGTCGTCGATGCTCTACCACTATCAAAACCATTGAACCTCCAAAATCATTGGCCCCACTGACAATATTCTGAGTCATTAATACGTGGACCAATGAGAAAGTGTTGACTAAGCACACCCGACATGTGGAACCATTACATTGAAAAGCCTTTGCCATGAAAGAGAATCAATGGCTGGCGCAACTTTGCAACCCTCTGACACACTCCATAAGATCTTATGCCTATCATTGGATCGAGATGGTGTTAGAAATTCGGGCCCATGAAAGGATAAAGGCCAAAAATTTTAGGAAATATTTAGCATTGAGACCTAGGAAAAATTACTACTGCCGGACTTTAGAAAAATTAAAGTTGGGCACTTGGAGACTTAGGAAAATAAAGGCCACCAGGGTAATAAAATTTAATGCACATTCCTTAATGAAATTTTAAGTGGCCTAAAAAAGTAACATGAATTTAGAACAGGCCTAGGGCACACTTAGGGTTTTTCTCTTCAAACGGCTAGAATTTTGAATTTTGCCTAGGGTTTTGCCAGGAAAATGGGAAGAAAAATTACAGAGGCATAGAAAATAATACTGCAACCATGGAATTTTTACTTTTGCTAACACAAATCATGGTGTTATGATTCTTTGTGTGCTTATTTTTTTATGTTTACTTTTATTTATCAATGGATTTAACTTTTAGAATTGGTTAAGAAAATTAAAGAACAATGTTACACTTATTCACCCCCCTCTCAGATCTTCCTAAGTCTAACAATTGGTATCAGAGCTTAGTTCCTTAGAGAAAGTTTAACAACTTGAGGAAGATCTTGATGGAAGCATCTAGTAGTAATCAAAAGAAACTTTTGAATTTACTTGGAGATCTAGACAAATCCAATACTCACATCCTTGATCTAGAAGAAAATTTGAAAAGTGTTGTTAAATTCATTAACAATCTGATAGAGGAGTTAAGGCAATCCAGAGACAAAAGGAAAGAACTTGTGGATCATTTATCATAGAAAAGAAATTAATCTACATCTGATGTAGAGAGAAAACCTAAAGAATATGATTAGATTGTGAAAGAAAGGAAAAACCTAAAGAATGAGATGGAAGCCATTGCAATCAATATGTATGAAGAAATGGAAGCGAAGAAGACACTTGAGCAATCCCTAAAGGCTAAAGATGAAGAATGCTACAAGATGAATGATGAAGTTGGACAGTTGAAAATTTACCTTAAAGCATTTAAACATAATGAGAAATAATTAGAAAGAGTTAATGAGATACTGAGAAGAGATCTAGGTGAGGCCAAAGAGATTCAAGAAAAGTTCAGATCTAGCATTGCAAAACTTGATGAAAAGATTGCAAATCAAAGACTACATGGTGAAAATAAATTTTTGGGATATGAAAAGGAAAAATGTTCTAAATCTATCAAAGAAACTTAGACTGAGAAACCTAAGGATTCATCTAAAAGGAATACATTCAATGGAAGATGTTTCACATGCAACAAATTTTGTCATAGGGCAAGGGAACGCTAGAGGTTCATACATCTACTACATCTTTTTCTGGCTATTATTTCACCTGTCACAAGTATGGGCACAAATCTACTAAATATAGATCAAATAAAAGAATTGATACAAGACCTACAAATATAGGTAATCCTTCATGTTTCAAATGCAATAACTTGGGTCACATTACAAGGAATTGCAGGTTGAGGACTAATTGGAAAAATTACAGGTATGTGAATAGAAATGTCACTTGTTATAAATGCAACAATACTAGTCATATAGCTAGAAATTGTAGAATGAATGGTTCAGTTGAAAATTTCAATGCAAGGAATAATAATGAAGGGATTACAAGCAATGGAAATATAAATAAAACATTTTTTAATTGCAAGAAGATAGGACATATTTCTTGGTATTGTAGATCTAACAATGATGAAGAGAAAAATAATGGATTGAATGAAAAAGGAAAGAAGAGCATGTTATTTTATGAAACTCGAAAGGAAATGAAGAAGAAATGGACTAAGAAAGAACATATTGATGCCTCTAGACATATCACACCAACTTCTGGTGTGGATCCTTCGTTATCATCAAATTAGGTTATAAGACCTAAGGGGGAGTTTTCATCAGAAAATATTTTGTCACCCCTTGAATTGAAGCAGTAAGGATTGTGATGGAAGATTTAGTTTAAGATTGGTTTTAGAAGGCTATGATCAAAATCACAATATTTTTCATGACCATATCAATGATCACAGGAAGATTTACCAATTACTGGTTATATCATCTTTATGGAAGGTTAGGGAATGGATGATATTTAATGAGGAAATCTTATCAAATTTGAAGGATAAAAAGGCATCTTGAGACTTCATTTGACACTTTTCTTTTTAGACATCAAGTGAGAACCTAAGCAGAAGGATATTCAATAAAAATCTAAGCTACCAACTAGTTTCACATGCAAACCCTAGTGTGAAATAAAAAAATACATTTATCTCAAAAAAATCTTGTCAAATTCATCAGTTAAGATATGGATACTTCGTAGATAGTCAATGTGTTAAAAAAAATATGATATGGATTCAAATCACACCCATATAAGTTTATGGAAGATAATATTGAAGGCATATTTTAACATATGCCTCACAGAGTTTTACATGTAGAAGATATCCATTATTAGGATTTTGTAATATTGAGAGGGGGGTGGATCAGTATTACAACACTTATATGATTTCTTCAGCCAATTAACAAATATAAAACTTAAGGAAAATATCCATGCAAAGTAAACATACACAAGATAACTCATGATACCATTATTTTGTTCTCAAGGAAACCCTATTAAGAGAAAAATCTCAGTGGGGATGGTAGCCACAAATAACTGCACTAAAGTATAGTGACCTTGTTAGGATTATATCATTTTTAAGAGACGATTATTACATAGAGAAGGTCTTGGTTAAAGGACTGATGAACCCTTTTAGGGGTATACAAAATGTGTTCTTGAGGCACTTACATTATAGTGGACTTCATGTCTAGATATACAAAGAGATAACATATATATCTAAGAACTCTTAGAGAAAATCTATGCAACCTGTTCTCAATTACCTTGAAGATTTTTTTTCTCTACTCAAACTCACATCCATGAATTATCCATTTCCATTCATCCACATAATCACATATTACATCATATATTTATACCCGATTAAGAGTATAGTAACTAGGTCGGCCTCTAATAGGCATTTACAAAACATAATTCAAGGTTAGTCACATAATATTAAAATATGTGACCTTACATAAATTAAAATTGCATTATGTTGGCCATACATACATGATCAATACAAAAAATAACATAACATAGGTCGGCCAATACCTATGCAACTTCACAAGCTCTGATGCTTTGTTATCTGCATGTAACTATACTAAGACAGTTGTAGCTCTGAAACCACACATCTAAAACAAGTGCCCTCACACATAGAGCTCTTTAATACATCAATACATCATCCTATAACTTCACATTCCATAATTCATCTTGTAGCATCTTTGCAATCCACAATATTGTACATGTCTTCTTGTGACTGACAGTGGACTTAGAAATTTTTCACTTCACTACCTATAAAAACTATGTCCTTGTGTCTTGTAGTGGTCATGGGGATAATTATTTCCATAAATGACATCATAAATGCAATCCAATGTTTACCACTTTCCAACAATCTCCCCGTTTGGCATTTATGGCAACACTTAGTGAAAAATGACTAAGTGTAGAGCATCAACCCAAACAAAAATGTAATTGTCTAAGTACATAACTCCCCCTTTCAACTATACTTATGACTCTCTATATGTGCATATGTTTCATTTCCTACACTCCCCCTTTTACATAAATGACAAAGGTGCCAAAAATAAAATAGTCAATATTTTGGATATCAAAACTATGTGTTTACTGCATTAAGTACATTGCTAAAGTTCACCCTTAGTACTTGGAATTTAGCTTCCCAATTCTTCTTTACTATCTCTACAACATTGATCATGCAATATATTGTATACATAATTATATATGCACTCTTCAATTCATTAGGAGTGAATCCCATGTAAGACTTAAGACCAAGGTCTAAGTCTGTTGATGTGGTCTCCAAAATAGTAATCGTAGGAACAATAAGGTTCCTAAGCTCACTAAACCTATTAAGAATTCTACTTTTATCCAATTATAACACACTTATCTTGTCAAAAATGTTACTAAACTCCCTATTTACATCAATAACCATCTTTTTTATACTCTCCTCTGATATCTTCACCAAAGAATCTTGTTCTTTTTAATCAAATCAATAATATTTTGTACATGTTTGAAGGAATTTACACAAATATTATACATAACCCTTCCTTCCTCAATACACTCCTTTATCTCCTTATCTAATTGTTGAAGTGTCTTCAAATCATTTGCGATTCCTTCTAGCAGCTTTTCTAGTCTCTTATCTTTGAATTTTTTGACAACATTTATTTGGGTGGTATCTTCAAGAGTCTTGAAACTCTTGTCAACACTATAAAAAATGTGATCCAATTGTTATGTTGGATCTCCACTGCTACTATTTGTCTTTGATAACAAAACATGACTTAAAACTATTATGGCATTTTCCAAAATTCTTTTTTTCCTATCATCTTTCTTCTCTGATCTCTCCTTGTCTTTCTCATAAGCAAGTAGTGATAACTTCATTAGATCATCAACTTCCATGCTCTTTATGTCTAGTAGGGACTTGGTCCCACTTTCCAATAATTGAGGGGTAGCCAATAGTTTTTCCTCCTTGTGAGGTTCCTCTATGTTCACCTTAACCTCATCTACTTGCTCCTCTTGTGTTTCAATATTTTCTAATTCCTACTGAGTATTTTCTTCTATCTCCATGTCTTGAGCCTCCTCTTTAGGCTAAAATATGTCTAGGTTCCCAATTATGTCTGCGGCTTTAGAAAGTGTTTCAAAATAATCTTTCTCATAAAGTGAAGAATTAAGGGATATTCCTATATTCTCCACAAAGAAACCTAGTTTATATTGGTCTTGAATTGTGTCCTCTATTATAGCAGTATCCTCAACTTTTGTTTTTGTTTTGTCTTCTTCCTTCTCCTTTCCCTTAGAGTATTCTCCTATGTTTATGTCCTTAGGCTTTGTTGCAGGTGCTTGCATCATTGTAACATCAGGTCTAATTTTCAATAAGACCTTCTCAATGGCTCTATGAGTTTCTTCAATTACTTCCTCATATAATCCAACCATGATCCTTAGTCCTCAACTTTGTCCTCAAGTGAGGATTAAATTCCTCCATTAGCCTATTGTTTTCTACAATTGACATGACATGATTTTCTCTTGTTAAGGTATATTTCTTTATCTTTTTGTCCTCATCCTACACCCTTCTCTTTCTTGCTTCCAATTTTTCAAATAATTCTCTAGGTATACTCCCTTATAATTCAATCAAGTTCATCTTAAAATAAATCATATATCTAACGATCGTGTCTTCAATGCTATCTTGATCAATAATATCATATCTTTCATAATATCTATCATCATATATCAACTTACCTTCTTGAATAACTCTCTTATCTAGTGATTTTAGGTTAGGGTTCCATTTCTTTTTGGGGTCCTCTTCTCTTTTATTTTGTTCTTCCTCTTTCTTTTTCTTCTCTTCTTCTTTCTTCTCTTCTACCTCTATGGTTTTCTTTGCACCACTATCCACATTCTTCTTCTTCTACGGTGATGTCTTAGGATCTATTTCAGTGGATTTCCTCTTTTGTGGATGCTATAATTTGATCTTCCTTAAGTTGTCAATCTTTCCTTCCAAGGACTTAATGCTCTAATACCAATTGTTAGAATTTGGTAATAATGGGATGGGGGATGAATCAATATTAAAACACTTATATGATTTCTTCAACCACTTCACAAATAGAAAACATAAGCAAAATATCCATGCAAAGTAAACATACACAAGATAACTCATGACACCATTAATTTTTTTTCAAGGAAACCATGTTAATGGAAAAAATCCTGGTGGGGATGGTACCCACAAATATCTGCACTAAAGTATAGTGACCCTATTAGGAACTGATTATTACATAGAGAAGGTCCTAGTTAAAGGATTTGTGAACCCTTTTAAGGGTATACAAAATGTGTGCTTAAGGCACTTACAAAATAGTGGACTTCTTATCCTAATATATAAAGGAATTACATATATATATGAGAAATCTTATAGAAACCCCATGAAACCTATTCTCAATCACCTTGTAGACTATTCTTCTCTACTCAAGCTTGCATCCATGAATTCTCCATATCTATTCATCCACACAATCATATATTACATCATATACTTATACCTAATTAAGAGTATAGTAACTAGGTCAGACTCTAATAGGCATTTACAAAACATAATTCAAGGTTGTCCATATAATATTACAATATGCAACCTTGCATACATCATAGTGGTATTATATCATCCATATATACATGATCAATACATAATATAACATAAAATAGGTCAACCAATACCTATGCAACTTTGCAAGCCCTGATGCTATGTTCTCTACCTATAACTATACTCAAAGAGTTACATCTCTGAAACCACATGTCCAAAACATGTGTACTCACACATAGAGCTCTTCCATAGATCAATACATCATCTTGTAACTTTGCATTCCATAATTCATCCTGTAGCATCATCACAATCCATAATATTGTACTTATCTACCTGTGATTGACTATGGACTTAGACATTTTTCAGTTTAGTACCTATCAAAATTGTGTTCTTATGTCTTGCGGTGGACATGGGGATAAGTGTTTCCATAAGTGACATCATACATGCAATCCAATATTGACAAATTGTCAACAATCTGTAAGTACATTCACTGTAAATTGAAGGAATTGTGAGATTATGACATTTATGACTAATGTAGATCACTATGTGGTAATGGTGTGTTGAAAGATGACTTTCAGAAAGTAAATCAGATTAACCTAGTGCAATTCAAAGACTTTTTTATTTTTGAGGAGCTGGAATGGTTCAAAATAGAGCTCGGTAGAATTCATGATCAATTCTTTTGGTATGGTGACAAACCTATCAATATTACATAGGAACTTATTCATGATGTAACCAAATTTAGTACTATTGTTGAAGCACCTAATTTTAAATCCTTAAAGAAAGATATTGTGTAAATTTTAACTCAATCTAAATGGGATAGAAGGGGAATGACTATAAATAACATTACACAACCATATGTGAAGTTTTCATTGATGATACTTGGATACAAGGTATATCACAATAGTAGGTTGAACTCTATCTCAACAACAATCATCTTCATTGTTTACCAAATGTGGAAGGAGGACATGTAGTTTGAGATTTATGAGATTTTAAGGAAACAACTACTAGAGAATTTGGAAAACATAAAGAAGGATAAGTCATAGATCTTCAAGTATGGTTATCTGATAGTGCACATGTTTTTTTATCTAATGAAAAACTTTCCTAGAGTTTCAAACATTACTTGGAAAAGAATATTCCTACAACACTTTAGATTTCTATATTTTACCAGATGCAAAAGAAGGATGAAATAGATGGATTGATTTCTGGAACTTCAAAATGTTTCAAAAGAAAATGCAAAAAAGAGAGACGATATTGTTATGCCCTGCATACCTGTCCCTACATTTTGCATAGTAAAACATTAGGTCTCCCTTCTTTTCATTTTATTGTTTGTCCTTGGTTGTCTTTTGTCTTGTGTTACTCTGGGATCCAATGTCCTGGAGTGTCTTCATGTCTGTTGCCAATAATTCTAGACATCAAAGTTTCAACATCGTCACTTCTATTTTCATTTGAAGAAGTGAACGTCAAGTATCTCAAGGTCCAAAATTATGGGCTTACCTATCTTGGGATTATAATTAGGAATTAATGCACTTTCTTAGGCATTATAAAAAAGGCTTTCTCCCCTCATTTTTACATTTACCCTAAGAGAAATTACTTTCTAATAAATAAATTGAGAAGTGTGAAGTGTTTTCTTGAGCCCAAATCTTCAAACAGTAGTTTAATGCAAGTGCTAGCATTTGTGTTTTTGTATTTGGGTGGGATAATTTGAGCTTTTGGAAAGAAGTGGGTGAGCATTGTCATTGTCTTCAACATTCTTTTGTCACAGGTAGGCCATCCTTGGCTTTTGTTTTGTTTTTTGTTCTACTTCTATGCTTCTTGGTTTTTGTTGTTTTTTTCTTTTCTTCTCTTCCATTTGTGTTTCCCCAGAACAACACCATGTAGATAGGGTTGGCATGGAGCTCTTGTGGATTTGTTTTTCATTGTGTTGTTTTGTTTTGTCCATATTTTATGCCATGTCCATCTCGTATAAATTATTATAAGATATTGTAAATTAGTGTAAGCTAGTGTTAGGTAGTGTAATTTTGTGTAGTCTGGTGTAGTCCTCTATAAATTTGTAAATTTTCTATTTGTAGATGTTTGTAGTTAGTTGTGTTCCTTTCTCATGTTCCCTATACATAGTCGTGTAGATAAGACCTAGTCTTGGTAGGGTTGAGTGTATATACAGGACATTGAGTGTAAAGTTTGGGCATTTTGGTAAATACATTTTAGTTCAAAATTCTTTACGAGGTCCATCAGATCATGTCCCAACAATAAAGTATCCCTAGACTCCATGCCCAGTCGTTGTAAGTCATGAATTGTCATTTCAAAGTGATTCATTTTGAGTTGAAGAGCTCACCTTGGTCACGAGGTTGAGTTTGCAAGGCCAAAAATAGTCATTTTAGAGTAACCCTCCATTTTCATTATGCTCACCTTAATGGAGACACTAATTCCCTCGAGTGAGCATTCAAATTTTGTCCAAGTTGGCCATTAGTTCCCACCTTTGGTGCCAACTATAAGATTTAAATGTCTTAACTTTGTGCATGTGTACATACATATGTCCATCCTAGGAAATGACTTGTCATTAAGAAAATGACACATCAACTAGCCATTATACCTTTCATCATTTCAAAACAAAATTCAATAGATGTCTTGGTAGTTCTAGGTGCTCATGTTTTTTTTAATATCTACAGTTCATCAAGTCATCATTTTTGGACTATAGTCTTCTTGTGCATGCTTTATGTGTTTCACGGCTTACTCACAGAAAGGACATCTCCCTAGATATCCATTATTCCTAAAATGTTTTATTTCTTAAGTAATGAAATAAGAAGTCTCCGAGCTGCAAGGTCTAGATTTTTACATAAGGATTTTGTCATTTATATCATTATGATGGTCATCTATTTTTGCAAGTGATAAACTTGAAAGATGTCAGCAACAGGATACCCTCCCAGAAGTTTGGAGCTCTTGTGCTCATTAGTATTTCCCAACAAGAAATCAAAGGTGGAAAAGGCCTTGGAAAAAATCCCATTAGTGATGAGGTACAAGAAAGACAGGGCAATCCATAGGTCCTAGATTGAAACCACACTTCAAGAAATCTCAGATATGGATTTCAACACATGGGATGAATTAAAGGTTTTACAAAAAATAATACACCAATTAAGACAAACCAATAGCCCATTTTTAATCAATCTAGCTACCTCCTACATCATGCAAGTTGTGTGTTTCCCACACTCTGTGCAGGCTCTAGAGTTAATATTGATCATGGCCAAGAACTACAATGCAACCATTACAGTTGTTCTTACTTCCTATGAGGTTCCCATTTCCTCTTTAGATAGTGACACCACTTCCACAACCTGGATGACCCCATTCTTTAATGATGCAATTATCATGACTTAGCTGTCTTCATTGGCAGAATTCACAGCAGCGGGAGAGTTCGATCGAGGTCATCTAAATACATAATGGCTATCCTTCACATTGATTTCAAGGAGTCATTTTAGGTAGGAATAAGATTTTTATACATTGTTTTTGGTGAGTCTTATGCTTGAGATTTGTCTCTATGGATGTACTATTTCCTATACTATATGAACACCAACAAGCAACATTTTGATTGGGTTGTTATTATCTACAACCACTTAGACACCCAAATAAGGAAGATGGAGGGAGATAACAAATTTTGCATGAATTTATTTTTTTTTGTTGTCATTGGCCTGACAGTATAGATAAATCTAAGGACTAGACATAATTGGTGTCATCAAAACATAAATAAGATAGTCTACCCCATGGGATCATTTTCCCTAGATCTAATGGGATGAGTGTTTCTGGAATTTTTGTAGAGTTAACGACACCTTTGTTTATAATGGAGTTAAGGTGCTAACTAAGGATGTAGGTTTCAGGTTGTCTCCAGAGATAATGGCTATGATCATCCCATGGGGATTTTATTTCATCAAATTTTTATAGTTAACCTACATTTGGGTCACCGAGTTCATAGGGAAACCATTTTTGTTGCCCAAGCATTGTGGAGATAAAGTTTTTTTGTTAGAATTTTTCCAGAAGATTCTTGAGATACATTCCCTATTGGCGAAAAATATCATTACCTCAATGTCCTTCCCTATCACCTATGGAAATTACACCTACTCCCTCACAACTACCCAAGAAGTAGAGAATAAGTTAAACAGTTTTGAATTGGCCAAATTTTCACTTAGGCACCACAACTATGATCCACATGGTCACTTTGAGAAATAAATGCCTCATGGATCTCAACCCCATGAGCCACACTTGGATGATTTTTGGGAGATTTGGCAAGATGATTTTGACATCCAATACTAGCAACATGTAAGAATGTAAAAAGGTATAATGGAGCATCTTGGCCTTCATTCATTCCCACATAAGTTTTTAGATATCCTGTCCCTTAAAGACCCCAATTTTAAAGAAACATAAACTAATAAGTGGGGTCTCCATGCAATGGAATGGGATGTTGGAAACTACAATTGAAACAATTGTTATATTTTCATTGATGTCAAACCTTAACTGGTAAGACAATCACTATATAAGAAAGTACTATATCTATTGATTGGTGAAAAAGGATTAGGGCAAGGGAGATAACAATAGAACCTAGGGAAAGGTTGAGTTATTTGATACTTCAATGAGTACTTGATTATTTGGCACTATGATAAGATAATGTATTGTTTATCTAAGTAAGAACAAATACTGAAGAAGTAGGCTTAACCAAGCAAAAGTGAAGAAATATAGTTTAAGCTGAGTGATGTTAGTGTCAACCGAGCACCAGTATATGCCGAGTAAATTTAGTGTTAACCAAACATTAGTTTATGCCAAGCGACATGAAATTACTGAGCAAGACAGTGTTAGTCGAGGAAGACATTTTGTAGAGATGATCAAGTTATGCAATGATGACCAAGGAGATGAACATGGTATTGACCGAACGTCAGTAATTTACATTTGGAGGAAGAATTTAGAATTCTAGCTGACGCAGCTGAATTCTTGGGTTATGTAAATTGTGTTGACTTTATTAATTAATTGTATGGAGAATTTAATGCATGGTTAATCATTTTATTATGGATTCGATGAGAAGATTGAAGATATTTCTAGAAGGATAGATGAAGAACTTAAATGTTGGAAGGATTCAATGGATCTGACCTAACCTAAGATCTATGGAGGAGATTAAGTGGCAAAAGAAGGATCTACCTATCTGGAGAGGTATAAAGCATAACCTAATTGTGAGGTTACAAAGTATGTTGGTGTTGTTGATGTTATTGACTTATAATTCTAAGCATAAGGCTGAAGGTGAAGATCAGAGTTGTGATTTCTTGAAGTGAATTCCAAAAAGATCAAAGATGGAGATGGAAATGGAACTCAGTCAATAAATCAACATATATGTGCAAATTGGATCTGATATTTGCAAAGTGAGTTGTATGTTTTTAGATCAGAAACTACTGCTACTTTCTAACCATTGTATTAGTCTAAATCCTTTAATCAAGGTTGACCTAACAATCATTGTTTAAATCCTTTAATCAAGGTGGCATTCTAATGGAATGTAATTAAATCCTTTAACCTGGTCACTTTTGACAGAGTGTTTAAATCCTTTAATAGGGTCACACCTAGCAGTGTGTTTGTAAACCTTTAACAAGGTTGGATTTTCATAGAGCTCACTTCAGAAGAGTGAAAATATCAGTAACATGTTACAAAGTGGTTTTTCCCAAGTTGGGTTTCCACTATAAATCTTGGTGTCATACTTGTGTGAATTTTTTGATGTAAATGTTTCTATATTATGTAAGTTAATTACTTTTGGATAGTGGACTGCATGCTATATGTTTCTGATATATATTCTTTAGAGACCGAGTTGTGTTGGTGATTAGATCTGAGATTGTTGAAGTGTTTAAAATTTTAACCTGGTACATCTAGACCTGAGAACAACTGATTCACCCCCCCTCTTTGTTGTTCTAAATAATATTAACAATTGGTATCAGAGTTGTTGGTGCTTATAGAGAAAATGTTTAAAGGTACTTTAAGCTAATGATCAAGATGTATTAAAAGGAGGTACTGAAGTTGAACAAGAAGAATTTCCCTACATGGCAGAGTCTAATGAAACTACATCTAGCTGGTATTGGTGATTTGGTGAAATAATATGTTGAACATGACTATGTTACACTTGTTGCACCTATGACTGTCGAGGAGATGAAATAAAAATAGGAACACAATCAAGAAATGTTGGAGATTGCATCTACCTTAAGCTATCCTAAATTTGAAGACATCAAGGACTACACTGTTGCAAAGCAAATGTGGGATACTCTTGCAACCATCTATGATGGTGATACAAATGTACTGAGGTAAAAAGTTGAAAGCTTGAGAGGTAAGTTTGATGAAATGAAAATGCAAGAAGGTGAGAATATTGCTCAGTATTGTGGAAGAATCAAGGAGATAGTGAATGTTGTTAGAGGAGCTAATAGAATCATTGATGATGAGACTGTCATTGGAAAGGTATTAATAACTTTTCTTCCTATATATGCTATCAGAATTTAAGAAATTCAAGAATAAAGATGTAACCCCGGTAATGTTCTAACTCTGGAAAGCCTTATTGGTAAGCTTACTACTTTTGAACTTTCTAACTATGATAACTACATTGTTCCTAATGTTGAATCTGCATTCAAGTCACAAATGGTTTTGCATAAATCTAAGAGAGAGAAAGAAAAATGTGTGAAAACTGAAAGTGATAGTGGAAGTGACAATGACACTTCTAATGAGGAACTGGATGATCTTGAGGCACTCGTGGCTAGAATATTGAAGAGAGGAAAAGGAAAATATAAAGGTAAACTTCCTATAATCTATTTTTCATGTAACAAAGTTGGCCATATTTCTGCAAGGTGTCCTGACAAGAATGACAAGGATGAGGAAAGAAAAATCAAGTACAAGGATAAGAGAGATAATAGAGATCATCAAAGGTACAGAGATTACAAGGATAAATATAAGAAATCTTGTTATACTACAAAAGAGGATACTGATAGTGATAATGATGATTTTGATATTGAAGTAGTTTATGTTGCTATGAAAGATGATTCTGATGAGGATGAGAAAATTGCACTTATTTCTCATGTGAGTAAAGGTGATAAATGGATTATTGATAGTGTTTTTTTGCATCACATGATTGGTGATAAAAGTAAATTTGAAACCCTAGATCATTACAAAGGTACAAGTGTTAAGTTTGGTAATGATGCACCATGTCCTGTGAGAGGTAAAGGATCAATTAAGCTAATTAATAAGATCACTTGTGAAAATTTTTATTGGGTTGAAGGTCTTAACTATAATATGTTGAGTGTTGCACAGCTTAATAGCACTGGTTACCGAGTGGAGTTTCATCACAAAAAGGCTAAAATATTTGATGCTACTAGTGAACTAATTAGAAGTGGAGAACACACTAGAGGTAATTTGTTCTATCTAGATCTATCTGAAGAGACATGTTTGTTTGCACAATTTGATGATGTATATGGTTATAGCATAAGAGGCTATGTCATGTTAACTTTGACAATTTGGTAAATATTAGTAAAAAGAATAAAGTTAGAGGTTTCCCAAGATTGAAGAAACCTGATAATGTAATGTGTAAAAAATGTCAGTTGGGAAATATGGAAAAGTCCAGTTTCAAGAGCAAGACATTTACTTTTGAGAATACTTTGGATTTGGCTCATACTAACCTTTGTGGACTTATGGGTGTACAAAACTATTGTGGTGCTAAGTACTTTATTTTGTTTGTTGATGACTACACTAGGATGATGACTATAATGTTTTTAAAAGAAAATTTTGATGCATTTCAGTTGTTTAAGTGGTATTTGGAAAAGGTTGAAAAAGAAATAGGTAGAAGTCTAAAATATTTGAGATCTGATCAAGGTGGAGAGTTTATATCAAATGAGTTTAATATGTTATACAATGATAGAGGAATCATGAGACAGATGTCTGCACCAAGAACACCTCCATAGAATGGTATATAGCTAAGAGGAGAAATAGATCTATTATGGAGTGTGCAAGGACACTAATGATTGAGAAGAATGTTGCACAAAAATATAGGAGATAAGCTACAAGTACAACTATTTATACCTTAAACTAGGTACAAATCAAGAAAGGTACAAATGTTACACCTTATGAATTATGGCATCGATATGCACCTAATGTGAAATACTTTAGAATCTTTGGGAGTAAATTCTATATACTGAAGGATAATAGAGATGGAAAGTTTGATACAAAAAGTGATGAAGGCATATTCCTAGGTTATTCCACTAAGAGTAAAGCTTATAAGTGTTTGAATTCTAACACTAACAAAATTGTGGAAAGTGCAAATGTGAGAGTTGATGAATATGCAGAGAAAAATGAACAAGAAGGAAAAAGAGAACTTGAAGACTATAGATCTTTTGTCTACATGGAAGAAGGAGATGCAATTAACACACTTGCACCAGATGTAGAGTCATGGGTAAGCAATGTCAAGCATCAGGAGGATGTTGTCGAGCAATTAGAAGTAGAGTCTGATAATTTTCATGATGAACCTGAAGACCAAGGAGAAAAGAAATCTGAACCTACATTAGCATTGTATGTGAGAAGACATCATAAGCCTAAACAAATCATTGGAGATAAGGAATCTAGAGTCTTGACCAGAAGTAAGTTGAAAGACCCTGCATATTTATTATGTGAGTTTGAGCCTAAGAAAGTAAAAGATTCTTTAGGAAATGAAGACTAGATTCAAGCTATGAATGAAGAAATAGATCAAATAGAAAAGAATGATACCTAGACTCTGGTGCCGAGACCAAAAAACAAGAATGTTATTAGAACAAAATGGGTATTCAGAAACAAGCTTAATGAACATGGACAAGTCACAAGAAACAAGGCAAGACTAGTGTGCAAAGGTTATGCACAAGAAGAAGGAATAGACTATGGGGAAACATTTTCCCCTGTAGAAAGATTAGGAGTGAGAACTCTACTTGCATATGTTGCTTACAGAGATTTCAAGGTATATCAAATGGATGTCAAGTCTGCATTTTTTAATGGGATATTAGAAAAAGTATACATTGAACAACCTGAAGGATTTGTTGATCCAGACTAGAAAAATATGGTTTGCAAACTGAACAAGGCATTGTATGGATTGAAGCAAGCCCCCAGAGCATGGTATGAGAGGTGGCACAATTATTTGATAAAGATTAGATCTACAAGGACAAATGACAATAGAAATCTATACATGAAAGTTAAAGAAGGTAAAGGGATTTTGTTAGCTAAAATTTTTGTAGGTGATATCATATTTGGAGGACAAGATGCCCTATGTCAAAAATTTTCAAGTGAGATGCAAACTGATTTTGTAATGTCTATGTTTGGTGAGATCAAATTCTTTGTTTGTATACAAGTCTATCAGATGGAGGAAGGTATCTTTATCACACAATATAAATATGTCAAAGAGATACTAATTTTTTTTGGAATGGAGGATTCAACGCCAGTAAGTACTCCTATGGCTACTGGACAGAAACTATCTAAGACTGATGATACTACTGAAGTAAATCAAACCCTGTATTGATCCATGATTGGAAAGTTACAATATGTTGTCCACAATAGACTAGATATAGCCCTAGTAGTTGGGATTGTGGAAAGATTCTCTTCAAATCCTATGAAAAATCATATGATAGTTGTGAAGAGAATACTAAGATATCTGAAAGGGATAGAAGAGTATGGATTGTACTACAAAAGGAATGAAAAATTTTAACTGAGAGTTTACACTGATGCAGATTGGGTAGGAAATGTTGATGACATGAAATGTACAAGTGGTGGAGCTTTCTTTCTTGGAAAAAGATTAGTCTCCTGGACAAGCAAGAAACAAAATTGCATTTCCCAATCTACAGCAGAAGCTGAGTATGTAGCACCTACAGTAAATTGTTCAAATCTGGTATGGATTAAGCAATTGTTGAAAGGTATGAAAGAGGAGATCACTGAACCAATTGTTATATTATGTGATAACACAAGTGCTATCAACATATCAAAGAACATAGTGATGCACATAAAGACCAAACATATTGCTATCATGTATCATTACTTGAGGGAATTCGTACAAGAAAAAGAAGTGAGAATGGAATATGTGAACACAAAGGAACAACTAGTAGACATATTCACAAAAGCTTTACCTAAGGATGCTCATGAATATCTTAGAGGTAAATTAGGGGTGCTTCCCCTAAATGAGGTTGCCTAGTCAAGCTAGGAGCACTGCATCAAATGTGCTGCATAGACTATCTGACAAATTGATGTAGGAAAGGTCACACTTTAGAAGCTACCTAGAGTTGTGAAAAGTACAACAAAGTTGATAATCAGTCATAAGAAAGATGACGGAGGAAGAAATACTAATACTGAACTGACAAGATGACATTTACATATGAAATATGTAAGCTATAGATACTGCTTTGGCATTATTGTCAAAGGGGGAGAGATTTCAAAGAATACACATCAAAGAGGAAGAGATTCAGAGAATCAGAGGGAGAGAGATACAGAAAAGATTCAGAGGGAGTAACTATGTGAACGGTGAAGCAAGGCTAAGTTATTGAGAATCAGAATGAAGCTAAGGATATCATAAATATTTTTTATGTAATGACAAATTTTTGGATTGGTTGGTAAATTATGTGTTATTCATGTGGTGTTGCCATCAATGCCAAAGAGGAAGATTATTGGAAACTACAACTGCAACAATTATTATATTATCATTGATGTCAAACCTTAACTAGTAAGACTGTTGCTATCTAAGAAAGCACTATATCTATTGATTGGTGAACAAGGATTAGGGCAAGGGAGATAACAATAGAACCTAGGGAAAGGTTGAGTTATTTGATACTTCAATGAGTACTTGATTATTTGGCACTATGATAAGATAATGTATTATTTATCTAAGTAAGAAGAAAGATTGAAGAAGTAAGCATAACCGAGAAAAAGTGAAGAAATCTAGTTTAAGCCGAGTGATGTTAGTGTCGACCAAGTGCTATTATATGCCAAGTAAATTTAGTGTTGACCAAACATTATTTTACATCAAGCGACAGGAAATTACCGAGCAAGATAGTGTTAGTTGAGGAAGATAGTTTGTAGATGACCAAGTTACGCAGTGATGACCGAGGAGATGAACACAGTATTGACCAAGCATCAGTAATTTACATTTGGAGGAAGAATTCAAATTTCCAACCGACACAACTGAATTCTTTTGTTATGTAAATTGTGTTGACTTTATTAATTAATTGTATGGAGAATTTAATGCATGGTAAATCATTTTATTATGGATTCAATGAGGAGATTGAAGATGTTTCTAGAAGGATGGATGAAGAACTTAAATGTTGGAAGGATTCGATGGATTTGACCTAACCTAAGATCTATGGAGGAGATCAAGTGGCAAAAGAAGGATCTACCTATCTGGAGAGGTTTAAAGGTGTGTGCTATGAAAAACACCTTCATAGGGTTAGTATTGTCAATAAATCTAAATAAGAACTAAATTACCACAAATAGAAAATCTATTTAAGAAAATAATTGACAATTAAGCACTCTATGGATCTCTATTTAGGGATGCTAATGATAAAGCTCTCAGCAAGCCTCCATTAGTGACAGTCCTAGAATGAGAATGAATGATAAACAATGCTAAAAGATTAATTCCAAATGAAATTACACCTATTTATCTCTATATTTGCCTTTCTAGCTATAATTTGCAAGAGGTTTGATGCTATTCTCAGATTTTTGGATGATAATTGATTGAATTATGCCTTTCTTTTATAGATTTTAGGCAATGGTAGGGGGTGTAGTTAAGTTGATCAAGGATAGGTGAGAGTTAAGTCCATGGTTCCACCTTTGGAGACCATTTAAATATTTTGTCCTCAAAGCTTGGGACCAAAGGACAAAATGAGTGGACAAGATGCATCCTCCAAGTGAGCGATTGAGATTCGATTTAGACTTGATCCATGTGAGCTTGGTTCTCAATTCCTATTGGTTGATTCATTTTCCTCCCATTTGGTGGTTGAGAGAAAATACGAATTAATTAATTGAATTTATTTAATTTGTTTAGCCATGTGCACCCTTTAAATGGGTTGATTTGATTTAAATTGAACTATACAATTAATTAGATTAATTGTACATTGGTTGATTTAATTTGATTTAATAGGTTCAAACTGATTTAATGGCTTTTGATTTTTAATTAATTTTGGATTGAGGTTTAATTGTAATTTATCTTTGATTTTAATTTGATTTGATTTAATTGCATTTAATTGTATTGATATTTGCCTTGATTTCTCACTTAAATGATCTTGTCCAATTTTTAGTGATTACAAATGCCCCTCTTTGAGTTGACATGCGAAGCGTGTCGATTCAAAGAATGTCCTGATTTAACTAATTTGAAGTCCCAATTCCATCGATGGTCGATTATGATGCTAATAGAAGATGTAGATATTGATGATGTTTGATTGGATCTAATGTCCTGATAGTTGTTCCGATGATAAGTTACCTGATATGATGTCAGATTTGATTTGATTCGATGTTTGATGCCCTTTTCGATTAAAAAGTGAAAAAAAAATTGATAAAAGATTAAGGTTTGATTTGATGGTCATGTCTTGATTTGATGATACTATTGTTGTTTATGATTATCTAAGTATATGGCCCCCCTCAGAAATGAAATGAAATTTGATAGGTTTGAAAGATATGACATTTAGGTCATTTTTGCATAAATTAGGTCAAATTATAATGAATTTTGTTTTGATTTCTAATATTGAGGTTGTGTTTTTTTATGATAAATGCCCCTCATTTGGCAGAACTTGTGAAAATTTTGAGTCCCTGGTCATTTTTTGGTCAAAGGTGCCCTTTTTAGGTCAAAATGGCCTATATATAGGGGTAAAAAGTCATTTTCACCATTCATTTTCACCTTGCTTTTTGAATTTTCCTCTATGAGCCTTTCGCAATGGTTATCCTAATTAGAGAGCACTGATTCAAGTGAGGTCATTGATACCTACGGCTGCCTAGCTATGGACTTTCAGTAAGTACCCTGTCAACTTGCCTTGTCCATTAAATGCATTGAATTTCAAAAAAAATTGATTTTTTTTTAATAAAAACCCTCTTTTTTTTCATTTTTAAATTAAATAGTGCTTTTAATCTTTTAATAGCACATACACTCCCCTTTTAGTGCTTCTGTGGTTTTTAATAGCACTTCTGTGACTTTTAATAGCGCGTACACATGTTTAAATTAGGGCTTTTTTGCTTTCAAAATTTTCCTTAGTGCGTATAAATTTATTTGTGCTTTTGATTTTATAATTAGCGCTTACATACAATTTATTTAGTGTGTAAAAGTTCTTTTAGCACTTACACCTTAGAAGAGTGCTTTTAAATTTTTAAATAGTGCGTACACTATTTAAAGTAGCGCTTTTTCATTTTAGCACTTTTGAGCAGTTAAATAGCGCTTTAACCCTATTTGGTAGAAAATGCCAACTGTTAAGTCAGTTTTTTGAACTGTCTGATATCATCAATCAGTCGATTGGCTTAGGTTATAAACTTGATTTAGTAACAAGTTGTATGATGTCAATTTGAGTCAATGTATTCTAAAATTTGATTATCAATCTTGATTTAGATGATGGGTGATGATGAATTTTCCATCCTCTCTGAGTAGAATTAGGAAAATTGATTGTGGTTTGATAATTTGATAAATGATCGATTAACTTAGGATGTTTCAAAAGGTAATGATTTTTAAAACTAATGAGTTTGACTTTCTTTTTATAGGTTGAACTTAAGTCACTTGTCATTCAAGGTTTATATCTGCTCTCGTTCGAGATGATAGACGATATGACTACTGTGGATCGCCGAGTAAATGGTCGGTGTGGCTTCTCTTTCTTACTCGTCCTACCTCGATTCTAAGTGAATCAAGGATTGATCATAGCTATGGTAGAGAGATGGCACTCTGACCATAACACCTTCCACCTACCCATGGGAGAGATGACCATCACTCTCAAGGATGCGTATTGCATCCTCTGTATCCTAACACATGGAGAGTTAGTGTACTATGATCAGGTGTATGATGGTACAACTTGTAGGTAGGTATTTGAGGATCCTATGATTGGAGATGATCGTATTCATTAGGCCCATTTTCCTTCCTTCCAAGTTCTTCCTATTGTTCTAGGTGCTCTAATTGGTGTCTTTCTAGTTCCAGATTGTCATGGTCATAGGTTTGTAGTTGGATGGGGCTGGATTCTCAAGGATCTCATGGACTAGCCTCATCATTTTGATTAGGGTACCTATGTTCTAGCTCAATTATACCATGAGCTTCATCATGTGGTATATCGTCGAGGGGCTACTTTTTCTACAAGGGTCATATTAATGCAGTTATGGACTTGGGAGAATATCCTAGTTACTTGACCTATTTTTGTGAAGCATCATGATCCTGGGTGGCCTTCTATGTGGATGTACGAGGGTATGGCCATGCAGGCCCACTTGGGCAAGTTAGATTACTAGTAGCAAGTGATTGATGATGTGGATCAAGTCATATGGCGACCATACATTAGATGTGAGGCCTGGCTAGAGGATGCATTAGAGCTTCCCTTTATGTGTAGCTCACGATGGATGATAGGTAGGACTCTACTCATTATTGAGAGATTCTATTTTCTCTAGGTTCTATGATAGTATGGATGTACATAGGGTATGACCTAGGGGTTAGCACTTTATGCTCATGTACAGGTGGAGAGATATCTGTGGGGACCATAGATAGATTATAGGATAGCGTAGCAGAAGGTCTTGTAGCTAGGTCACTTGGCTTGGGATATGAGAGATCATATCATAGATGATGTTATGATAGATGAATATGCTGGCTGGTTTGTCCAGAACCCTTTCCCCATATTTATAGATCTGGTAGAGTGAGTGTTAGGGATTGAGGAGGAGTCTAATGGTGATGGTGAAGATTGAAGTGGGGGTGGGGGTGGTAGGAAACGGGCTCATCAAGGATGACCAAGTCATAGAGGAGGTAGGATTTTGATGCCAGTGATTGTTGCTATACCTATTCCTCCTAGGGTAGGTGGTGTCAAGATGAGGGGTGGACGGCCTAGAGTTTGAGGTGTTGGTGTGGCTAGAGATTTGCATTGGGTGTTTGTGGATCCTATAGCCAGATGGGGCCGACATAGGGTCCGATATCATAAACAGGTGGATGCACAAGTAGTTGCAAATGTTGATGCTCAAGCCGCACAGATTATATTGGATTAGGCACAGGGTATTTTGGCATAGGTACCACTTCCACAGGATATCCCATAGGTTGTTCCACAAGCTCCTCCATTACAAGCTCTTACTTCTTCTTTCATTCCATCTTCTTCTTCTTTCATCCCATCTCTATCCATTCCTTCATCTTCCATTCCATCATTTTCCCTTCCATCTTCTTCTACTGCTCCTCCACCGGCTCCCCCTCCTCAAGCTCCTACCTTAGAGGCTCCAGTGGCTGCATCAGATGTACAAGCCTTACAGTCAAATGTGTCTCAGATCAGGTAGTAGGTTAGCCAGCTTAGCAGTTTGATGTAGGCATTTATGACCGCTATGAGTCAGCATGGGCTACAAGCTAGTTTGAGCAGGCCTCCTGATACCAATCCTAGTCCTGATGGTGTTGATGGTGCTAGTGGTTTAGCCAGTTGATTGATTCTTTCAATATGATACACAATCTTTGTTCTTTATTCATGGATGTATATGATGATTCATTTTTTATATTGAGACATTGGACTCAGTTTGTATTTTTTGATTAGTTGATATTCCTTTATGCTTTGATACTTTTTGATACTTTGATACTTTGATGGACTCTAATTTCCTGATGTTTATTGCTTTGATGTTGATACCATGGAATTTGATACTCAAATTTACTTTATGTGACATCACTATGTGTTGGACTTCATTTTTCAAGTTTTTTGCTATGATATGCAGATTTATATGATTCTATCTCCTATATGCTTTTTCAAATGTTGTTAATGATATGGATTCACACGTTCTATTTATGCTTAAATGCTTGTCTTATGTATGACATGAAATAGGTGAATGTATGCGATATGGATTTATGATAGATAATGTTTTATGGATGCAAATGGTACCTAAATGTGTTAGATGATTATGTAATGATTTAATTAATAATGCGATGTTATGGATAGATGGATTTATTTTATTTTGATGATATGGTTAGATGTAGTGAATATGCACATGTAATGGATATATGGTATGCAAATGTGATGCAACTAGATGATGCCATGAATGAAATAGATATTTGATGATACTAAATGTTATATGTTAGGGATGTATGATGTTAATGAATGAAAAATGAAATGATATATAATGTATGATGATTAATGTATGTGCAATGTGTTTGAATGAGCTAAATGAGATGCACCTAATGATTATCTTATGTTTATTTAAATGAAATGATTTGATGGATGTAATGAACTTGATCTAATGAGATGTAATTATCAATGAGTTTAATGGTTTAAAATGAATGATTTCAAATGAATGCACACTAAATGAGATGGATCTTTAAAATGAATGATTTCAAATGAATGCACACTAAATGAGATGGATCTTTAAAATGAATGCAAACTAATGTAATGAATGCAATCTAATTATCTTTGAATTTTGAATTATATGACATAAATTAATGCAACTAAATGATATGGATCTAAATGATGTGATTTAATTGATATGCAACTTAGTGAAATGAATGCAATCTAATGAAACTAAATTATATGGATGTAAATAATTCCATTGAGCTTAATGCAATTAAGTTTAATGACTTAAATGTATGCACCTAATGCAATGTTAAAATGAACATAATGCAAGTAAGAATTAATGATCTAAATGTATGCACCTAATAATGTTAAAATGAACTTAATGCAATTAACGATTAATGATTTAAATGGTACAAGATTAAAAATAAACCTAAATGATTAAAACTGACCTTGATGCAATGAATCTAATGCACCTATGATTTTGATTTTTGACTTGCAACACATTTGATCACATAAGGTCTTTTGAGGCATAATTGATTTTTTATTTCTGTTTTAACTACACCCCTTTTCTATTGTTCCTCTTGTACACTTTTTAAACGCATTTAATCTAGGATGTATGCAACTAACTGTCACTATTCCAAAATTTGGAGCTTATATTCATCATTGAGTAGTTTGTGATATCTAAAATTAGTACAATCGTCAATAGTACAACTATGATGATATGAATACCTTTTTCACCTCTTTTTTTTCTTTCCCATCCTTTGGTATGACTATCAATGATCGAAGTTAATCATGAGAGTATGAATACCGATTTTGTTAGATTCTATGTTGCAAGTGAATTTTGGTATTATGATATTGAACATCAAAATATCCAAGGTATCCTTTTGCATAAACAAACAAAGATCTTAGTTCCATCATATGTACAAGTCATCGATGATTCTTTGATGATCATGTCCTTAGACAAACAATACATGCTTTAAAACTTTGATCTTAAGACAATCATTCATAAATCAATAAAATATCATGCTTTCATCATAGCTAGTCTATTTTTAAAAATTTCATCGATTCACTAGAAAGACATGATCTCATCAATCAAGTCAACACTTTAGAAAAAAATTGCACTATTTTTCAAATCCATATTTCAAGTATAGTTCTATCCATTTCATATATTTTTAATCCTAATAAAGATAAGGTCTTTGTGAGATCTTGGATCAAATTTTGCATTGGGTTGAAATTGGATTAGGATTAGGATTTGATTGAGTGTTTCACTTGTGCTTTGATGAGTTGATTTGATGTCTGATCGGAGTTTTCTTTTGATGAACCCTTTTCTCCTTTAGAGTAGATTGCCCCCAGTTTGATGTGATTTCAAAGTTGGACTTGGGAGAATTGGCAAATTAGGTGACCAAAATCTTTAGATACTTGTAAATACAACTGTGGGGTTTTACTATGCATATATATAAATGCTGGTGAATGCAATATTTACAAGGATGACTACTAGGCATGCAACTGACTTGCACTTTCAATGGCGCTTGTTTACCAAGTTTTCACCGATTGAATGGATTTTTCTCTTTTTCTATTTTTTTAAAGCTTTTTTTCTTTTTTTTCTACCAAGGTGCCTATTTGCTAGGTTTTCACCAAGGCACTTTTTATATTTTCTCATTTTTTTTGTATTTTTCTCTTTTTTCAAAAAAAAATTTATCAAGGTGCCTATTTACTAGGTTTTTACCAAGACAACATCTTTTGAGGATCATATCTGAATGTTTTTGAACTTTCCTCAGGCTCAATTTTCCATTGTTTTTAATCTATTCTACATTTCTAATTTGTTCTCTTTTCTCTTTTCTCAATGTTTATGGTATTTTCAAGATCTCTTTTGACTATATACAATAAATAGAATGCTTTCTCATCTGATTCTCTGATACTCTTTTTCCCCTTTATACTCTTTCATCTGCTTTTAGATGTATAACCTATTTAAATGAGTGCTATTGATAGGTTCTTGTAACTCTTCTCCATCACAATCAGCTAAATTTTAGGTGTCTATCCCAAAAGATGAAGTGATCACAAAAGGTCTTAACCAATTTGCTTCCCATTTTCCTTTA
The DNA here is from genome assembly GCA_027943335.1 of Chamaecyparis obtusa. Taxonomy (NCBI): domain Eukaryota; kingdom Viridiplantae; phylum Streptophyta; class Pinopsida; order Cupressales; family Cupressaceae; genus Chamaecyparis; species Chamaecyparis obtusa. The sequence goes on along the minus strand of BSBK01002127.1, from coordinate 681,979 downwards.
TTTTCTCTTTCTACTTGATTCTTGGGATTTTCTCACAAAACTAAGTCACCTATTTGGAATGTCCTTCATTTGATGTGCTTGTTATAGGTCCTTGACATTTGGTTCTGATACACTTTTAAATGATTGAAGGCATGTTGTTGTTTTTCATCTAGCAATTCTAGTTCATGTAACCTAGCAACCCTATAATCTTCTTCACTTATCAAACCATGTAGGAATACTCTTAATGATAGAATTTCTACCTCCAGAGGTAAAACTGCTCCTGCTCCAAAGACTAAGGAAAATGGTGTAGCTCCTATTGGCATTCTAATACTTAAACTATAAGCCCATAAGGTTGGGCTTATTTGTATATGCTAATGTCTACCTGAATTATCCACAGATCTCTTCAATATCCTTAAGATGTTTTTATTTGTTGCTTCTTCTTGTCCATTACCTTGGGGGTAATATATTGAAGATGAATGATGGATCATGTGGAATTTTGTACATAACTCTTTTAAATCCTTGTTCTTGAAATGTTTAGCATTCTCCATTATGATGGCATGAGGTACACCATATCTACATATTATGTGATTTAGAATGAACAAGGATATTTTCTTTCCTGTAGCAGTTGACAAGGGTACAGCTTCCACCCATTTGGTGAAGTATTCTATTGCAGTAATAATGAATTTATGACCATTTGAAGATGATGGATAAATCATTCCTATCAAGTCCAAACCCCATTGATAAAAAGGCTAAGGTGTTGTCATAGGATGAAGTTCTTGTGTCGAAAAAGTTCCCATGATACTGGCATTTATGACAAGTTTTAGCAAAATGACAAGCGTCTTTCTCCATAGAAGGCCAACAATAGCCTATCCTAAGAAGTTTCTTAGCTAGGGTTAATCCGTTTGAATGTGACCCAAAAAATCCTTTGTGGATTTCTTGTAAGGCTACGTTTGATTCCTCCTTATCTAGACATCTTAAAAGCATTCTATCTGGACTCTTACAATACAATGTGTCGGATATTAAGGTATAAAGAGAGGGTTGTCGGATAAAGCTTTTCTTTTGATTCTTGGTTTGGTCCATAGGTAGGATTTGGTCTTTTAAGTAGGTGTAAATGGCTCCATACCAAGGTGATTCAAATCTGGTTAATAAACAAATAGTATGAGGATGGGTAGGGTCAAATGCGAGTTGTCCCACTTCTTCTACCAGGAATTCATATCTGGAACTTTGATCTAGCATTTGGAGAAGTGATGCTAAAGTAGCCATTGCATCCGCTGCTTTATTTTTATCCCTTGGTACTTGCTCAAATGTGATGAGAGTGAAGTATTTCTTGAGATTCTCAATCATATTATTATAAGGTATCAACTTTTCATCTTTTATTTGATAGTCATCATTGATTTGATTGATAACTAGTTGGGAATCTCCATAGATTTGTAACTCTGTTACTTTCCATTCTAGGGCCAATTTCATGCCAATGACCAATGCTTCATACTCAACTATATTATTTGTGCATGGGAATAGAAATTTGTATGATTTTTGAATTGTAGATCCTTGAGGAGTAATCAAAAGTATGCCTACTCCTAAACCATGTTGTGTATAGGAACCATCAAAATATAGTTTCTATATTTTTGCTTCAACATTTATGAACTCAGAATCTAGAAATTCCACTTGGATTGGATGTTCATCTTGTAGAGGTGATTCTGCTAATTGGTTAGCTATAACTTGGCCCTTGATAGATTTTTTGTCAGTTTATTCTATTGTCAAATTTACTTAACACCATGACCCATTTAACTAGTCTTCCATTCAATGTTGTTTTGCTGAGAAGATATTTCAAAGGATCAATCTTTGCAATGAGTTAAATCTTGTCGGATAACATATAGTGGTGTAATTATTGGGAAGAAAAAACTATTTCCAAACATTCTCTTTCAATGAATGTATATTTGAACTCATATTTTACCAAAGTTCTACTTATATAATATATGATCTTTTCTTTTCCTGGTTCATCTTCTTAAGCTAAAAGTACCCCTAATGAGTGTTCAGTGGCTGAAATGTATAGAATCAAAGGCTTTTCTCTTATAGGTGGCATCAAAGTTGGAGGGTTCATTAGATATTTCTTCAATAATGTAAAAGCTTCTTCACATTTCTCATCCCATTTGAAAACTGTCCTTATGTAGGAGATGAGTAAAATTGTGGCACTTTTCTGCCAATTGAGAAATAAATCTTCTAATGGATTGAATTCTACCTTGAAGTGACCTAATTTGGCTTATGTTTCTAGGTACCCCCATCTCCATGATGGCTTTGACTTTTGCCAGGTCTACCTTTATTCCCTTTTCTGAAACAATGTATCATAGTAGCTTCCCTGATTGAACACCGAAGGCACACTTCTTTGGATTGAGCCTTACTTTGAATTCCTCCAATCTTACAAATATTTTCTCTAAGATGGGTAGATGTTCATCCCTTGAGTGGGATTTGGCAAGTATATCATCTACATAATCCTCCATGAACTTGTGCATCATATCATGAATTATGGCCACCATAGCTCTCTGATATGTAGCTCTAGTATTCTTTAGACCAAAAGGCATAACATTCCAATAGAATGTACCCCATACACATGTAAATGTTGTTTTATCCTAATCCTCAAGTGCTATCTTTATCTGATTATAACCACTAAACCCATCCACAAGTGAGAACATGGAATGTCCTGTTGTTAAGTCTAGAATGGCATCTATGTTTGGTAGAGGGAAGTCATCTTTTAGACATGCCAAATTTAGATCTCTAAAATCTGTGCAAATTATGATGGATTTATCTGCATTAGAAAATGGAAAAATGTTTGAGATCCATTGTGCATAATCAATAGCCCTTATGAACCCTACTTTCAACATTTTTTCTAATTCCACTTTTACAAGCAAGGCTATGTGTGGATGCATCTTTCTCAACTTTTGTTTCACTGGTCTTACTCATTCTCAGATATTCAAATGATGCATGATTAATTTTGGATCTAATCCTATCATATCATCATAAGACCATGCAAAGTTGATTTTTTTTCTTTGAAGAACTTTATGAACTCCTCTCTTTCATCACTTGATAAGGATGTTGCTAAGTGTATAGCCCTTGGTTTTGATTCTGAGCCAATGTTTACTTTCTCTATCAGCTCAATCAGAATAGATGATCTTTCTTCATAATGTTTGAGTAAATTATCCAATCTTTCTTCCTTAGGTGCCACTATTAGGTTTTCACCATTGGAAACATTCTTTATTTTTTTCTCTTTTTGATATAATACTTCCACAATGTGGTTTTCACCATTAGATCCTTTTACTTTTTTCATTTTTTCATTTCTTTTTTTTTTTTGAACTAAAAGATTGGATACTTCCCCTTATCACTTCCTCTTGAAATTCATTGGTAGAAGAAGGTTCAACTGCATTTAGGTATTGGGACACCAAGTTATCATTTAGGAATGTGGGAAGGATAGTAGGTTCAATGGAATCCCATTCGATAAGTTCTGAATAGATAAGGGATAATGGGTCCATACGTGAGTTTGGTTCAATAGGGTTTAAGGACATGACCTCATTTGAAGGTTCAAACATTGTATCACTTAATTCTATGACATGTGCTTCTTCTATGTGTTCTAGAGAACTTGGATCAAAATCTTCCTCACTAGAATCCTCTAGGGTTTCTATGGGGTAAAAATCTCTCAGATTAAACCTAATGTTAGATTCCTCCATAGTAGGTCTCCATGATGGAACATAAGGCTCTCCTACCCATTGAGTTTCCTCAGATTCTTGACTTGGTATATTTTCTAGGACTTCTTGACTAGAGCTTGAAGCTTGATTCTGATTTGAGCTTGAGACTAGTTCTTTTCCTTTGCTAGATGTATAGGTATGAATGACATCAACCTCCTTATCTTGACATGACCCATTTGACAATGATTCCCATTCCCAATTATTTGAATCCTCGTCACTTTGAGAGCCTATTTGTAGGATTTGATAATAAACCCTAGGGTACTTGTTTTGAGTATGCCCTTGTTCTAGGTATCCTAATCTTGTCTTTTCTTTTCTATCTCTCCATGTCATTTCAATGGGTTCAATTAGTCCTTCATTTCTCATACCTAAAGGTCCTTGTCCTATATACCCCATTTTCTGCATTATTTGAAATCCTTTGCCATATTAATGAGTGGGAATGCTTATATTTTGAATGGGCTTTTCATGGGCACTTGATTCCTCATCTTTATATAGGCAATTTAATATTTCATCATCTTCTTCATCCATGGAGGAGGAAGTACTTTCTCTCACAAAGTGATCATTATATTTATGGGGTAGATTGGATGGCCTTCCATAGGATTTTGATGACAAGGGAAAATCCATCATGGATAAGGAGTATTCACCTACACCCTTTTGTTTGATTTGACATTTCTTTTCAAATTTTTTCATCATATGATCCATTTTCTGATAGTGGGCATATTTGGTATAGATTTGAATGGATCTAGCTTGGTCTTCTTTTCATTCTTCATGAGTACTTTCCTTACTAACTTTCTCTTTTCCTTTAGTTGATGTAGTTAAGTTAGCGGGAATTTGGTGATTTTTAACAACATCTTCTTCCTTTTCTTTGCCTTTTAAGGATGGAAGATCCTTTGAGCTTTGTCCTTGCTCTATTTTTTGAGATATAGGCCCTTCTGCATTATAAGGGACCAAATAATCATTGATAGGCTTTATGTTGTTACAATATTGAAAGGGGTTTGAATCCCCACTTACCATGACTTCTTGACCCATATATGGAAATTTCAGACATTGATAGTAGGTTGAAGGTACAGCCTACATTTCATGGATCCATGGCCTTCCTAGTAAGATATTTTAGGTCAATTTTAGATCAAGGACTTGGCAAATGGTTTATTTTTGCATAGGACCAACTCGGATGGGAAGAACTATTACATCCTTGGAGGCTCTTTCTTCATCATCGTAGGCTTTTATGGTTATCTTTTTATTTGGGTCAATAGCCTCCTCAGAAAATCCTAAGGCTTTTACCAAGTTAAGGGTACCAATATTTAGGCCTACTCCTCCATCAATGAGGACTCTTTTTACTCTATGCTTGTGGATTAGGACCTCTATGTGCAAAGGTAGATTTTGAGGATGGTTTAAGGACATATCATCTTGTTCTGAAAAGGATAGGAAATGAGGTGCAACAAGATGTCCTACCATATTTTTGAATTTATCCACATCTAGGTTTAAGGGTACATTAGTTTCAACCAGGGCCTTTTCTAGAATCTCTTTATGAGTTGGCAAAAGTTTGAGTAATTCTAGAATGGAGATTTGGGTAGGAGTCCTTTGTAATTGATCTACCAAATTATATTGCTTTGAAGATGAAGATGAGGTTTGATTTGGTAGAACAATCCTTGGGGCATTTCCTGGTAGAGTAATCTTTGATGCTTGCCCCCTAGTTACAACATTAGATGTTGCCTCTCTTGTCTTTTCTTTAACCACAATCACATTTATTGCACCTTCATCACCACTTAGAGTATTAATGTTGTTATCATAGGTATGAGTAAAATTAACCTTCTCATTACCTCTTTTGTTGTTGTGATTATTATTTGACGATTCGCCCTTTTTTGTAGTTTAGGAAAGGATTTTTGAAAGCCGTATGATCTTCATTGTTTTGGGGTCCTTCAACTTTTATCATTCCATCATCAATTACGTTTTGTACAAGATGCTTCAATTTCATGCACTCATTGGTTTTATGTCCCTTATTACAATGGTATTTACAATGGTGAGAATCATTCCACTAATCTAGTTTGACTTGAGGTTCATATGGCCTTAATTCGCATAGAGTAATGATCTTATTGGCCACTAAAGTCCTTAAGGAATTTTCCAAAGGTTCACCTAGAAAGGTGAATTTTCTCTTTTGGTATGTGGAAAAGAAGGGCTTAGGTTTGTTAACGTTGGCATTGTTGAAAGGATTGTTGTTATTTTTGTTAGCATTATTTTTTGACTAATTGGGGTTGTTGTTGTTGTTGTTGTAAGGAGCTTTGGTTGTTTGATTAACATTGTATGTCGAGTTTGACCCACTTGATAAATTAAAGGGGGTAGCCTTCAAGTTGTGTGCTTCCAAAACTCCATCATTCACAAGATTTTTGTTATTGTTTTACAACCATAACCTTGGTTTATCATTGTGATTATTAGCTTCTTTATTATTGTTATAATTAGATAAATTATTGTTGTTATTAGTGTTGGTATAGGGTTTATTATCTTTGAATAACTTGATTTCCCCTCTTTTAAACAACACCTCTTCAATTTTAATCCCATTTTCAATAAGTACTTCTTCAAAAGTAGGGGGACATTGAAGTTGGAGCCTATAGTTCATCTCCACATTTAAGTTATTCATAAATATTTCTATTTTCTCCTTTTCGGGGATACTTCATGGATATCTTGTGAAAATTGTTCTTCACCTTTGAAGGAACCCTAGGAAAGACTCATCATCTCTTTGTTTAGTATCACATAGATTGAGCATGGTAATCTCATGTTCGATGTTGTAAGAATAATGGGCTACAAATTTGGAGGCTAATTCATCAAAAATTTTTATCCCTTGTGGAAGTTTGGAGAACCATTCCATGGTTTGACCCCCTAAAATTCTTGGAAAAAGTCTCTTTAAGTAAGTTGTATCATGCATAAATTTGATGCTTAGAGCGCAAAACTCTCTACGGTGGTCCTGTGGGTCTGATTTACCCATGTAGTTATCATATTTAGGAAAGACCATGTTTATGGGAAAAGGTGCAATGACCAAGCTTTTGTCAAATGGGAATGGGCACAAGGCCTCGATAAAAAATGGTTTAGGTTTGGTTGCCTTTTTCATTAAGTCAATCTGTGCTTGGAACATTTTCAATTTCTTACTCATTACATTCACCATATTTTCATCTTCTTTTTTTTTCTTAAGTTGGTCCACGTCATAATCATGTGGACGTTTTACCCCTGCTTGGGCTAGGTTTAGGAAAAACTTTTCCCTATCTCTATCTATCAATTTGTCCATGACTTCAATAAGTTTGGTATCTTGAGCCACCCTATTAGCTTTTTCTTCAAGTGTTTCTCTAGGCCCTTGGTTGGCATGATTAATATTGTCATTAATTCCTCCATGGAGATGGTCATGATATGTGAAGTTTCTATCCATTGGATAGTTTTCTTTCTCAAAAAGATTTGGGAGGCTATACCCTATGTTGTGATTTATGGAAGAACTTTGTGATTCAAATTTGGGGACCTCACTTGCAATGCAAGTGTTGTCTTCTTGTAAAGATATTTTGATTTTATGAGAGTGTGTAGAAACTAGCATTCAACAAGGTTTGATTTCGAATTGTTTTCCCCAATTCGGTAATTGTTTGCTTTTATGAAGAGATTAAACATATAAGATGAATTTTCAAAATGTATATCTCTTACTTGTATGTATTTTTCAAAAAAAGCAACCACAAATACACTCTTTCTTTTTTACCCTCTATACATAAAGTGTTTGAATTTTCAAGGACGTTATCACGGGTTTTGCACAAAAAGACACTTCAAGCAATCTACCTAGTTCACAAGTTGGTTCGTAAACATGGCTCTATAAGGTAGGCTTTGCTAAGTTAACAAGGTTTTTAATCAAGATTCTATTCAAAATGGACACTTAGCTTTCATCCTCAAAAAGAGGCTTCCCACCACCGGTATATTGGAGTTTTGCACAATCCCGTAGGACTACTCGAGGAAGTTCAAAAAAATTAATATCCTTTTGTCACACACCCCATTAAGGATGCATGCATTTCATTTTATAGTGGGTTGGATTTTCATGGAAAAAGAAAATGTATCCCACTTTGGTATGTCCCTCTCACTAGCCTTGTTAAGGCAAATCTCGGGAGGCGAGCCCACTATAGATCTAGCATGTTCATTTTGAAAGCAATAAAGTGGAATGTAGAGATAGTTTTTGGGAGTTTGATTCACCAAGAGATGAAGATCATATCCCTAGCTATTTCTCAATTCCCAAGCACAATTAACAAGGTTAAATTACCAAACCCACTAACTAATGGGATTTGAGTATTTCTACTCTCCTCCACAAACAAGGGGTTGTTCAAATTTAGTGCTTGATTTACTTAGCCTTTATTTTAATCAAGGAACTTGATATTTTTGGCATTTTGATTCACTTAGAAAGTGAAGAGCATAGGCCTAGTATCAAATCCCTCAAACAATAATAAGTTACTTTAATTACTAGGTTTTGAAATTGACAAGGTCACAATTTAAGCAAAAATTGACCATGTTTTAGGCTTACCTTGTTTCAAAGCTAGCTAAGGCTAGGGGCATTTTTTATGAGTTTTTTTTTAATTTTATACTCACCTAGTGGCAATCGTTCCTTTCCATTTGCTTCTCCAACAAGTTAGTCAACACAACTGGCCAAAGTGAAGAAAACAAGAATAACTTTAAATTTAAGCCTTATTTATTAAATTTTGACAAAAAATGATTAAGGCATGTAAATCCAATTTAATGATATGAAATTTGATTTATAGGCTTCCACAATTTTTAAGTATTGTTCATATACCTCATTTTCTTGTTGAGAATCCTCCAAAACTAGCTTGATGTGTGCAACGTTCTCCTCCTTAATCCATTTGGTCAAAGCCTTCCCTTTGTTGTTAAATCTGCTATCTGGTTTTTGTATTTTCTTATGACTAGGCATCCTGTAGAGATAGAGAAATCATTTTCAATAAGTTAGATTCTATCAATTTTAATTTAATTGAAAGCATTGTAGAACCTATTAAAAGCACTATTAAAATAAATAAAAGCATTGTTTAACTAATCAAAAGCACTACTGAAAATTATTAAAAGTGTTGGAACTTAAATTAAAAGTGCTACTAAACCAGACAAAGGCATTAAAAGAAAGTCTTAAAAGTGTTGGAGAATGGATTAAACATGCTGGAGAGTCAGTGTATAAGCGATGAAAGAAGTAAGACAGAATATAGAAGGAATTGAAAGCGTTGAAACTCTACATAAAGGTGCAATACTTTGTCTTAGAAGCGATGTTTCAGACCTCAAAAGTGCTGGAGAAACTATTAAAAGTGTTGGAGAACTTTTAAAAGCACTAAAAGACCTGTAAAATAGAGTGCAAAACAAGATATATAAGAAAAAAATCTACTTCTCCGAATTTAAAACTTATGAGTCCTAATGCCCCATAGTGGGCGCCATTTTGTGTGCTATGAAAAACACCTTCATAGGGTTAGTATTGTCAATAAATCTAAATAAGAACTAAATTACCACAAATAGAAAATCTATTTAAGAAAATAATTGACAATTAAGCACTCTATGGATCTCTATCTAGGGATGCTAATGATAAAGCTCTCAGCAAGCCTCCATTAGTGACAGTCCTAGAATGAGAATGAATGATAAACAATGCTAAAAGATTAATTCCAAATGAAATTACACCTATTTATCTCTATATTTGCCTTTCTAGCTATAATTTGCAAGAGGTTTGATGCTATTCTCAGATTTTTGGATGATAATTGATTGAATTATGCCTTTCTTTTATAGATTTTAGGCAATGGTAGGGGGTGTAGTTAAGTTGATCAAGGATAGGTGAGAGTTAAGTCCATGGTTCCACCTTTGGAGACCATTTAAATATTTTGTCCTCAAAGCTTGGGACCAAAGGACAAAATGAGTGGACAAGATGCATCCTCCAAGTGAGTGATTGAGATTAAATTTAGGCTTGATCCATGTGAGCTTGGTTCTCAATTCCTATTGGTTGATTCATTTTCCTCCCATTTGGTGGTTGAGAGAAAATAAGAATTAATTAATTGAATTTATTTAATTTGTTTATCCATGTGTACCCCTTAAATGGGTTGATTTGATTTAAATTGAACTATATAATTAATTAGATTAATTGCACATTGGTTTGATTTAATTCGATTTAAGAGGTTCAAATTGATTTAATAGCTTTTAATTTTGGATTAAGGTTTAATTGCAATTTATCTTTGATTTCAATTTGATTTGATTTAATTGCATTTAATTGTATTGATTTTTGCCTTGATTTCTCACTTAAATGATCTTGTCCAATTTTCAATGATTACAAAAGGATAACCTAATTGTGAGGTTACAGAGTATGTTGGTGTTGTTGATGTTATTGATTGATAAGTTTAAGCAGAAGGTTGAAGGTGAAGATCAGAGTTGTGATTGCTTGAAGCAAATTCCAAGCATATTAGAGATGGAGATGGAAATGGAATTTAGTCAGTAAATCATCATATATGTGCAAATTGGATTTGATATTTGCAAAGTGAGTTGTATGTTTTTAGATCAGAAACTACTGCTGCTTTTAACAGTTGTATCATTCTAAATCCTTTAATCAAGGTTGACCTAACAGTCATTATTTAAATCCTTTAACAAGGTGGCATTCTAATGGAATGTACTTAAATCCTTTAACCGAGTCACTTTTGCTAGAGTGTTTAAATCCTTTAATAGGGTCACACCTAGCAGTGTGTTTGTAAACCTTTAACAAGGTTGGCTTTTCACAGAGCTCACTTCAGAAGAGTGAAAATATCAATAACATGTTACAAAGTGGTTTTTCCCAAGTTGGGTTTCCACTATAAATCCTGGTGTCATACTTGTGTGAATGTTTTGATGTGAATGTTTCTATATTCTGCAAGTTAATTACTTTTGGATAGTGGACTGCATGCTATATGTTTCTAATATATATTCTTTAGAGACCGAGTTGTGTTGGTGATTAGATCTGAGATTGTTGAAGTGTTTAAAAGTTCAAGTTGGTACATCTGGACCTGAGAACAACTAATTCACCCCCCCTCTTTGTTGTTCTAAATAATATTAACATGGGATGTAGTACCCGCCCGTAGGATGCTTCTTAGTTTGCTTTGTGTTTCAGATGTATGACCGAATTCTTTTAGGTCACTTTTCAGGTGATCGAATATTGTTTCATTAATGGTGAATATTGTAATACCCCAAAAATGGGCTATAAGTTGATTAATCTTCTATATCAACAATTCGAACGAAATCAACATCGAAGTCCTAATCTAAAGCACATCTAAACATCATTGAATCATAATTGATTATCTTAAATTCTGCATTGGAGAATATTCCTAGCAATATTCCTAATTATCTTAATTATCTTTAATTTAATGATTATTTGGCGATAAATCACATTTATCCTAAGTTTGATTAATTGAATATTTTCATATTTAATTAATTAGATTTAATATCTTGCCAAATTAATTGTTTAATTAAATTTAATTCTATCTATTATTAATTATATTATTTAAATTTTGACAATAAATCCAAAATCTTATGAATAATTGATTAAATTTTTATTTAATTAATTAAAGCAAGTTGTCATTATTTAATAATATAGTTTTTAATAAAAGTTTGATTAAATAATTGATTAACCCATAAATCAATTATTTATTTTCAAAAATCAGTTAAGTTGAGAATAAATCACTTTATTTATTTATTAATTCATAATTATTATGCACATTCAAAAGAAACAGTTAAACTCCAAATTAGAAAATCAATGCAAAGTGTTGATTTTTTAGAACTCAACATCCTTTTGGAGTTCAAAAAGCTGATCTAAACTCTAATTTGAGTTAAAAAGCTATTTTTGCATGATTTGCATGTTTTTGTGAATTAAATTATCTGTTATTTAAAAATAACTCAAAAATCAAGCTGAGTTAATCTGAGTGATTTATGGCTTTTTCTCATGCACCTCCAAAGCCCTGGATTTCTATAAAACCAAGGCTCAGCTCTTCATAATTCATATCTCTCAAATTTGCATCCACAAATTTGCACAATCACGCTGGAGAATTGGAATTGAAAAATCAAAGCTCTTGCGAATCGACACCTTTGTGAGATCAATCTTGTTTTGCATTAATTTAGATTCATATTTCATATCATTTCTAGTTTTGAGCATTGCATATCATTTAGCATAGATTCATATCATTGTTAGATAGATTTCATATCAGTTTTCATAGCATAGATACATATCAGTTTTTCATATCATTGCATAGAAAATATCAAAAAAATAGATTAATTGCATTCAATTCATATTTCATATCAGTTTTGCATTCAAATCCTTCGTTTAGGTGTCATCTAGGTCACTGATCTTGATAGCAATCTGAGAACATTAATCTCGCACCTACTAGAAGGCAGTAAATCGCTTGGTTAGAATAGATTTCAATTTTGCACGATTTGATTATAGCTAACCTCTAATGTTTTACTGAAGTGTTGTGTCTACAGATCAGGTACAAAATTCACACACACAAATATGGATTATTATTATATGATTATCAAGTGTATGTGTAGATTAGATGATGATGTTTCATGATGTTAGATTATATGTTAATATTGATTATGATGTACTTACCCCATACTTGCATGTGTATGGTGATTATGTGTCTGTATCTGTTTGACGTGCCTGTGTGATAGAGGATGGAGGTGTAGTTACTCGCATAGTCATGATCCACACGACCGACCGTACCCTATCATTGTTTGTTATAGATTATTGTAGGAACATGCTTCATCTTGTGATGACAAGTTTGCAGGTACAGGGCATCATCTTCCCTGAATTGGCAGGAGTGAGCGTGCCCACAAACATTTGTCTCAATGGTTAAGAGGGGAGATAATTCACAGACCCAAACCCTAACCCTAGCCTAACTATCCTAGAATTGGACAAGTGTCTTTTTGACTACCTTACCCGAATTCACCTAGTTGGCAGGAATTCGTGGATCCCATTCTTGAGTCTGTGTATGTTTTCAGTTTGATTGGTTTTTCTATGCTTGATTTTATTGCATTTGATTCAGTTGATTTGTAAATTATTTAGGTGATTTATATGATTATTTATGCTAGGACTATAGTTGAATTTAGTAATTTAATTATGTTCCTATGTTTAATTTGGTAAATTATCTAAAGTCAAATATTTGATTTATTAAAATTATTTGATTATGTAATCGTAATTAGAATTATTTATGTTGAGTGCATTATTAAATAATTGAGTATTTAAATGCATGCTTTAGGATGTATTAAATATTTAATTTATTTAATTTAGTTTTAATTATTAACATGTGCTCAAATGGTAAATGTTTAGAATTATGCTTGTTTATATTATTAAATAATTAAATAATTAATTGCATGAAATTTGTGATGCATTGATTATTTAATTTATTTAATAAATGAATGTAAATTAAAACATGTGCAAAATTGGAAAAAGTCTATTTTCAAAAGGTGACAACTAGTTTTAAGAAGTCAAGTTGACTTGTGCATTTAAAAGATATTTTAAATTAATTAATTTTATTTACTTTCAATTTTGGAATTTGAGTTGAATTAGGAGTTGTCTTATGAGTCACTTTTCTGATTTGAGTTGAACTCTAAGTTAGCTGTTGAGTTGTCTTCTGTGATTGCTTGGATTTTGGAATTGAATTCCTATTAGGAGATTTTGGCATTCATTTTTGAGGAGACAGGTTTTGGAGAAGATTTTTGGGGAAGCTTGTGGTTTTGGCATTTTTGGGGATTTGTGGATTGTTGTGGCTGCATGTTGGTGTGAATTTCTATGTGTATCTGGATTGGGCACCTGTTTGCAAATTAGCTTTTAGATCTGCAGGTTGTGTTTGAATTTGGAGAGAATTTGGTTCTCAGATCTACAGGGGTTTCCATTTTAAATCCGTTTATGGCATTGGATCTGAGGTAGGTTTTGGAATTGTCTGTCAGATTTATATTCTCATCTGTTCATCTTTCTATGTTTTATAGTGTTCTTTGTTTTCAATTTTTTATAGATCTTTGTTTTAATAGATCTGGGTATTTAGAAACCCTTATGTAGTTAATTTTTGTATTTTATTATTACTTGGCATCGTGTCGTTATGCTGGCCAAATTTTGTTGATTAATTGTTCATGGTTTGGCTATAAATTGATAAATTAACCCTGTTGTATAGTTTAACTATAGTGTTGGGAGAAAATTAATTCCCTTGAGAAAGTATATCAAATTGCTTTAAAAACCCAATTTTAGTACACAAAAATCAATTCTGGAAAAAGAATATATTCTCTGTAAAAAAAAAATTACTGTGCAAATTTTTATAGATTCAGTAAATTATCGTGTTTGTATAAAAGTTGTTTTTGGGAAAAGAATAGAATCTTATTGTGATTTAGATTGTAAAAAAAAAAAATATGTATGAATATATTGTTCACTGTATAAAAAATACAGGTTGACTGTGTATAAACAATTATATAAAAACAAATTAATAAAACAAAATTTGATTTTTTTTAAAAAAATTGCAAATTTTTATGGGGGCGGGGGCCACCACACCCCCCAACCCCCATACTCCCTGCACGACAGCAGAGAGTATTGCCGACGGCAGTACTAACTCTGCCGAGGTAGAGGGAGTACTGCCGAAGGCAGTACTGCCCTGCGCCAGCGTGGGGGGGTACCGATGTGATCGGGAAGTGGGACTTGCAGGGTCCCCCAAAGATTTTTATTTGTTATTTAAAATTTAAAATTAAATTAGTATATTTTATGTTTGTTATTTTTATGTTATGTTAGTTTATTTTTATTGTTAATTATTCTATTTAATAAATTTTTATTATTTATGTTATGTTATATAATATTTAATTTAGTTAAATTTAGTTTATTAAATTATTTTCTTTTGTACTTAGATTAATAATTTTATTCTATTGATCTAGTTAAAACTAAATTAATTAAATTGTATTAGAAGTTTATTCTTTTGTAATTATTTAGTTTGACTAAATTATGTGATAAATTGGGTATGGAATATTAATAGACACTTTGGTCTAAAATGTAATTATAGCCATAATTTAATTGTAACAAATTTCTTAGTAATGTTACAAGGATTTAATTGGGATATTAGATTTATTATATATTTGAAATTGATATCGGAGAGAGTGGAATGTTACTTTTGATAGAATCAATTATGTACTAAATGCTTATGCATGTACTGAAATCGGGTAATTTTTCTATTGAATTCTTAGTATGTTATAGGGAACATTCTCTTAATTAGGGCATCATAGTAATGTTATGAAAGTGTCTTCTATAGGTTAATGTATTCCCATGCTTGGTTTCAATTATGTTGATTATGATTCAGTTTTAGATCTTTAAAATGTGAGTGTTGACTTCTTGTTCCTGAATTGTATTCTTGTACTTATTGTGATATTGGGCATTAGAATGACCTAGGGGAAATACAGAGGCTGGGAATGTTTTTCATTTGTACTTATTTCAGTATCATGTTTATATGTGTGTTTATTTTGATTATCATTCCTGATTCGATCTGATGGGCTCTTATTGGTCGGTATCTATTTTTGGTATCTGTGTAATCATTTGGGTTTCTATCTGGGAAACTGCATCTAGGATTACTTGGTAGAATACCTATTTGATGTTTATGTGATTATGAGCGTAGGGGAGATTGATTAAGTGCATCTTAGGGGAGAGGCTTACAATGGGGCCCGGGACCCAAAGTGGTCAGCACCTAGGAAACCTATTGTAGGTTATGTAATTAAGTGATAACTTAGTAAATAAAACTTTATAGATCATTTAAAAAGATAAGTTAGAGTATGGTTATGATTAGAATTCCTCATATCTGAGAGAGAGTATTCTAATCCCACATGGATCATGTTGAGGTTCCGGGGCCCAGAGTGGTCAGTTCCAGGGTAACTCAATGCTTGAGAGTCCGGGGTCCTTTGTGATCAGTCCAGGCTACTCAAGTAGATAGACATGTGATGACACTCCCATAGCATGTAGCTTAGATCATCTCCTGAGTAATTATTTATGCCTCTGGATTAGTGTGTATCACCTTTCACTTTATTGTTGTGTACCTTGAGTAGAGAGCTTTCAGGATACCTTGCTCAATGGTTTTATCTTTGTTTGGTTTGGTCATCCGATTGGGGTTTGTGGTTATCTCCTCAGCACGGTGGGGTAGACCTTTGTGGTTCTACACAGACGGGTGGTAGTGATTCTTTACCATTTGAGATTCGACGTCCTGGTGTCGGTGCTATTGATACTTCTACAATTGGATGCCTTCTTGATTCTTCATTGTTCTTCATTGATTGGTTTCTTATCATATCTTCATTTATTGTAGTTGTATATTAGAGTATCGCATGTGATACCTAATATGGACATTGTACTTTTATGTTAGATTTATTATTACATACCCTGTGGCATGTGCAGTGGATGTCAGTGTATTAGTTATCATGGATGTCCATGAGGATTGTATTATTTGACGTAAGTTGTTATTGTATCATTTATGCTATAGAATCTTTTGTTATCTTTCTTTAGTTGTATTATTTGTTCTTAAGTAATTCTACGTCATGGGACCCTCGAGTTTTATAATCTATGTTGGATGTTGTTCAATGTGAATAAATGGTAATTGCTTCCACACTGTTGTGTATCTTTTACGTTAACTTTTTAAAAAAAAATGTTCACCAAACTTAGTAGCAAGTTATAGGTTAACGTCTCTTGGGTTCCCTGGCGGGGCGTTACATGAGACACCCTAAAGATTTTGATAATTGAGGACATAACCTAGATAGTGATTGAGTGATGCCATGCTCATTTTGAAAGGCATGACCAAAGAGCGTCCACCTCGACACCTACCCAAAATGAGCTGTCATTTCCAAACCCCGGCTAGTAGAGAAATCCAAAGCTCATGAGAAGAAAAAAGTCAACGATTCCTCCCAACTGCCCGACCCAGTTTCAAAGCCTCTTATGAGGCAATTAAATGATAAATTAGAGCGGTCTTAAAAATTGAAGGAGATGTTTGAAGCTAGTGTAACCTTTTGGTGTAGGTGCACCTAAGCACAAAGGAACACTTGGAGGTCAAAAGGTCACATTAAGGGAATTGTAATTTATATTTGAGTAAAGGTTTATTTTAGTGTATTTCAATATACATTGAATCATTATGTAAGGCTACAAGAGCCACTTGTATCAAATTGTCATAGTTGTCCTGTTAAGGACCTGATAGGTCAAAGGAGTCAAAATGAATCAAAAGACTCAAGGAAGGGAAAATTGAATTGAATTTCATAATTAGTCCATTTCAAGATGTTAAAGTTGTTTGTAAGTTTTAAGGTCAAGAGAGGTAACAATGTGTCAAAAAATTGTCAAAATTATCAAAATTTGCAATATTGCAATATTGTAACTTTGCAAAAATGCAAGAAAAGTTGCAAGGTCATATGTCCATCAGTATTGGATAGTTATAATTGTCAAAAAGGAGCTGAAAGGTGTCTATAAAGTCATGAATGGTTGAAATTTGGGAAGTAGTGGTCATTTTGGAGAAGGATTTGCAAGAACATTCAAGGCAACTCCATAACTGTCATAATTTTACAGAGATCTGCAACTATTGTAGAGCTATTTAGCCTCAAAAAGTGATGTTATTTTATTATTGTTTAGATTTTAAATGATATACTAATGAAAATAGATTGATATGAACCCATTTTTTTACATATTCATGATGTTTTTGAAAATTTATGTGAATTTCTCTCGAAACTATTAAAACCCTCAATGAGAGTTACCAATTTTTGGAAAAAGGCCATATCTTTCATTTGAGTCGTTGGATCTTTGTATAAATTGGGAAATATGTCAATAACTAAGCCATCTAAGAAATGAATGGAGAGATTGGATAAATATGAAGTTTCCAAAAATTTATTCATGACTATTTGGTTGCCATGGTTAAAAGGTTGATCATGTTAGAGTAATCATACTTTATGCTTATTAATTAAATCACTTTGGTTTAATTAATTAAGTCATTTATTACTCTATTTACTTAAGCTATCTTTTAGGTGCATTATAATTAATATATTTATTAATTATAATGTGCAACCTAGCTTTATTTTTTGCTTTATACCTTTAGGGTTTTGGTATCCTTTTATAAGGATTCCCTCTTTGTATTTCATTCATTCACTTATTGGATCATTTCAGATAATCTTGGAATACAATTGCTCTTTACATGTCCATAAGATGTCTCTGGCTTTTTGGCCTCCATAGATTTTTCTTGCTTCTGTTCTTTGCTTCTTCCATGTGACAGGGTTATGCATGCAGGTGTTCTTGGGAGATTAGTATTTCACCTAATCTAACATGGTATCAAAGCCATCTTGCTGCTCGTTGTTCGTGTTTTGTTGAAGTGTTTCAGAAGCAGGAGGTTTTCAAGGGTTTCAGAAGTTTTTTTGTGGATCTGGGGGGAGCTGAAATTTGGCTCACCTTGGGCAAAAATGGACACCACCATTGTGTCTGGAAGGCCCAAGAACCCCTAAATCCATATAAAATTTGTAATTTTTGGCCACTGTGGCATCTGGGAGAAAATTTTTGCCCTCCTAGGGCCGTACGGCTCGAAAATCGAGAAAAAATATATAAAAAATCATTGTTTTTAATGATTTTGCGTTTAAAATAAACGCGGCCAGTGTTAACTATTTGGGCCGCCATCACGCCACCCCGGCGCCACCTGCGCCCGACCACAGCGCCACCACACCACCCGCGGCCCGCCCAGCCGCCGCCCGGCCCGGCCGCCACCCCGGCTCCGCCAGCGCCCCCACCGCCCTCTGCTCTGCTCCGCTGGCCCGCGCCCCCGCTCCGCTCTGCAGGCCCCGCGGGCTCTTTAGCCCCCCACGGCAATCACGTGGGTGACCGAGAGCCCTCGGCTCCGCCCCCTGCAGGCGCCATGCGCCCAGGGGCTTTGCCTTTCCAACCCCAGGGGCTTTAAAAATTTTGTTTTGGAGCTTTTTCTAGGGGTACTTGGGCTTTTTTGCCGTAACTTGAGCATACGATGGCATTTTTTGCCAAACGAGATATCGACGGAAATCTGGTTCTGAGACCGTTCTATTTTTTTTAGTTTGGTTGTTTGATTTTGCCGTTTGTAGGGGTTTTCTGCCAGTCAAAGTCACAGGTACTTTTTGCATTTCGGACACTATATCTCTCACATTCGGGCTCAGTTTTCAACAAACTTGGTATTTTCGGAAAGCTTGTTCAGTGTACTTTTCAGTTTCAGAGGTCTTATTTCTAGATTCTATACCAGGTTCTTCCTCCATTGAGTTTTTCTTTTCTGCACTCAGATGGACTACTTGGCTTTTACAGGTCCACGGATCTCCATTCTTGGGATGACTTCTGCTTTTGTTCTCACTGTTCTTCTTTCCTTCTTCTTTTGAGTATTGTATATATCTCCACTGTTGCATTCTTTTTTCTGTAAACGCACTGAGATAAAGTGCCTACTTTTGCATATCTGGGATCTTGTACACCTTGTGTTTGTTTGTACTCGCACTCAGTTATAAAGTGCCATGGGGGGTTATGATGTTTTTCCTTTTGTGCTCATCCACCTTTGTCAAGTGAGTGTACCTTCCATGACATTAGCCCATGTTGTGTGTCTATGACACTGCCCTTTATCCTGTGCTTGTACTTCTGTTGCACTGTTGGTGTTCCTGATTCTTCTTCTTGCAGATGTTTCTGGCATTGCATTTCAGTGTTCCTGTCACCCCTCTCTCTGTTCAGTATTATGGGGGGGTTCACCTGTTGGCTCTATTGCTTCCTTAGTTCGGTTGAGTGATCTACGTATTCAGTTTTTGTTCCTATGTACTAGGCGGATGCAGTGGCTAGGCACCTATGCATTTCGGTGAGATGGTTCATCTACTATATAGACACTCATTCATTCCTATTTTGGAGGTCACCTCTTTGATTGATCAGCTCTTCAGACGTTGTTGCCTCTACCTGGTCATGCACTATTTCAGTGGGGGTTCCAGCAGTATTCTTCTGACAGTGTTTGCAGCTTCATGCTTCGGAGATGCTTCATGCTCTTTCTTGTTCCTTTCTTTGGGACATTCCCTAGATTGGAGGCTTTGTTTCCTTCATCTAGTTTATTTCTTGTACCTGGGTACCTGATCAGGCCTTGTTGCCGGGACCCATTTTCTGCTTTCATAGCTGTGCTAGGTTAGCTTCCCTCTTGAGCTACGCTTAAGGGGGGGTGTTAGAGTAATCATACTTTATGCTTATTAATTAAATCACTTTGGTTTAATTAATTAAGTCATTTATTACTCTATTTACTTAAGCTATCTTTTAGGTGCATTATAATTAATATATTTATTAATTATAATGTGCAACCTAGCTTTATTTTTTGCTTTATACCTTTAGGGTTTTGGTATCCTTTTATAAGGATTCCCTCTTTGTATTTCATTCATTCACTTATTGGATCATTTCAGATAATCTTGGAATACAATTGCTCTTTACATGTCCATAAGATGTCTCTGGCTTTTTGGCCTCCATAGATTTTTCTTGCTTCTGTTCTTTGCTTCTTCCATGTGACAGGGTTATGCATGCAGGTGTTCTTGGGAGATTAGTATTTCACCTAATCTAACAAATCAAGGAAATACACGTGACCAGTAAGTTTCTTTATTTTTTGGGTATTAGAAATAAGATGGTTTATGTTGATAAAGAATGGAATAAGATGATATAAAAATTTTATGTCATGATACAATCCTATTTTATATTAAATTCTATCAAATGTGTGTTTTAGTGGATTTGTGAAGGATTTCAATATTACGATTCATGCAAACTTGATTCTTGGTCAGAATTTGTAAATGGGATTTATGTTGATTTAAAAAAAACTAATATTCCTTAAAATACATATTGGGATAGTTCATAAGAGTTTGAGGTTTAAGTTAGTGCATGCAATCAACTATCAAAAAAATGACAGTCAGACGCATATCTAGTTCACCGTTCTTCAAAATTACTATTGATCAGGAATCCATTAAGTGTTGATGTTTTATAAATGGTAGTGTTCAATGATCCAAGAAGTCTTTGATTCAACATTAAAGGGTATTTTATTAGATATTTTTTATGTGATTAGTCTTGATGACTGTGATACCATATAAGTATTTCCTGATTGAATGAAGGTTGTGATCAAATCACTAAATTGAATAGTGACAGTAATAGAAGAGACTGATTTTCTTGATAAGGACAATGAACATGATTATAACCTATTGAATAGGGTACATGATCAGGGTATGATGGTAATGGATCTTGACAAAAAATATATATATTTTGTGTGCCGGAAGACACACTGATTGTGATAAAAAATAGAGTTCTTGAAGGATGAGGACAAGTGAACATTGGTTGGAGATAAGATATGTTACTAATTGAGTGTTTGAGTTACTTTGGTAAAATATGTTTGATGGATCAGTTGGCCTTGAATATAATTTTGTTTTGGTTCCTAAGATGATGAACTTGAAATGAACCTTGAAGGGTTAAGTTTGTTATATGTTTCAAACCCACCCATTGGGTGTACCTAGAAGGATTATGCATTATTTATTGCCTCAAATATGTTAATAAATGTATGAGGAATGATTTGATCAACAAGATCCTAGGAGGATTGAAGAGTTCTCCATGATGCTTTGCATCACCTTTGGCCTTGGAGCCACCCCTGTAGGCTCCAAAACCCTAGATGCCCCAACACCCCTTGTGGCTACCCCATTTGGTCTGTTATTTATTGAGGAGGAAGATGAAGCAGAGGTAGTAGCCTTCAGGACACCTCTCTAGAGGAGGACGAAGCTATAGACCCACAAATCTCCAAATAATGACCCAAACCTAGAACTAGAAAAGGAGACCAAGGTCCAAGAAATTCCCTCCACATCCTCTCCTGAGACACACAATGCTCCAGAGGATCCATCAGATATTTCACAAACCAACATTGATGATTTCTTTCACGTTAATGAATAGGGTAGCCTTCACCATACGATTGAAGAGGTGAGGGTGACCGAGGAGGTGGTTCAAGAGCAAGATGGAGACATCCTCCAAGAAGTCAAAAAAATTGGAGAAGCAAAAATGTGCTCAAGAAGAGGTGGAAGACCTCTGGCTAAGATAAGAAGAAGAAGAAGAAAAGATAGCTGAGGATGCTCACCTCCGCATCTAGGAAGTCATTGAGAGGAAAAGCCAGGAAGAAGCTGATAGGATGTCGAAGGAAGAAAGAAAGAACAAAGAAGAAGAAGAAGAAGAGAAAAGGGAACAAGATAAATGGGCTTAAGGATAATCTCTTGTGAAGGAAACCAGATGTTTGGAATCAACCATACCCTCAATAGTTGTGTCCTCCTCCCAAGAAAATACTCAAGGAACATTTCCTATTAATACAGGTGAAGTGGCGGTCCCTTTGGGATTTTAGGAAGAGAAAGTTTTCATTAAAAAAAAGTCATCTGACCACTCGATCGATTAAGGATACCCTTGAACATAATGAAAGGATAGAATAAAATATAGAAGTTAATATCAGTGATAACGCTAAGGAAGTGGCCATAGAGGGACCAAAGAAAATACTCATTAGGAACTCCATTGGTCCGTAAATAATAACAGGTAATGTCCAAGACCCACTCTAGCTAGTTGAATCCTGAAGGAGAAAAACAACCAAAGTAACATCCACTCCCCTTTCACTAGAAAAGATGTTGGTGGAATAAGAGGAGCCTAAAAGGTCTAAGAAGGACCATGCCCTCCATGCAAATTAGAGGGCTCAAGAGGGAAATGTGGTGGCAATAGTGGCAGCCCTAACAGAGAAAAAGGAAGAGTTTGAAGTAGTTGCCAAAGAATATACAATAACAGAGATTTCTCTAGGTCGACAGAACTGAAGGGGAGAATTGGAACTCCTTGATGACACAAGTCAGGTCATCCATGAACAATGTGAAAAGGAATATAAGAAGAATAAAGAGCTCTAGGTGTTAGAGTCAAATCTTCAAAATCTCTTAGCAGAGTTAGCATCCCCCCTCTCTTCTGCAATGCTAGAAGCCTCCACCTTTGGAACGTTGCTCCCACATGGAAACATAGATGTGCTTCAAATAATGAATTTTGAAGGCACTAGTAGTGGATGGATGGATAGAGGAGAAATTGGATATGATTAGGAACTTTTTATCTAAATCCCTCCTAGAATTGTACATTTCCCACCAAGTTGTCAGTAGAATCGATAGGATCGTTGCTGCATGGCAGGCCTAGGCAGAAAAGTATGAGGGTTGGAAAGAATGCCTCAAAGAATTTTTGAGCCTGGGAGAGGACAACTTGGCTAAGACAGAAGTTTTGGGGAATAATCTATATTGTATTTTATGGAAACAAGTGGAATGTATATCCCAATATAGATTATAGGTTGTCTATAAATAAGAAGTCCAACACCTTTCCAAGGCTAGTAAAATTTGATGATTTTGTTTTCCATACTATTGTTGTGCTATTTTCTTTCAGTTTAGTTGTCAGTGTTCTCAGTAGATTAATTCTCCCCAGGAGCCATGAATGTATCAACCAATTATGTTTGCCCTCTTAAACTGGTGAAGGAATAAAGACTTCTCTTGGTGCCATACTTTGTCTTGTTCTTCATTTTGGATTTAATGAATCTCTTTCATGTTGTATGCTACCTTATGTATTTTGCTCAAAGTTCTTTGATAGATAAATGAAATTCTTTTTCTATCACTACTAATGTATGTTTCAGTTGATGATTTTACATATGCTTAGTATGGTTACTGATTCTTTGTTTGAATATTATTGATGTTTGGAATTTTACAATATGACTATAGGTAGATTTATACTAACTCTGGTCCATCTTTTGGTATTTCTTTGTTAAAGCTAACAATTACTTACAGGAAACCTCACCCATTCTAAATCTTTGATATTCAATGAGCATAAAACCAGAAGGCCCCTTAACATAAAAATAGTCACTTTCCCAACTGAACTATCCCTACACCGTCATGACCCGACTACCAGGATCTTGGAGGCTAGGAGATTTTTCTCTCTGGTAAATATTTTTAGGAAAATTTGGTTGGTACCCTGGTACCTAGTGACATCTCTCACCCCATTGGATAGATCATCACAAAGTCCTATCAATAGATACCAAAAAATCTAGTTGAAAAGTATTTTGATTTAGTATGCTTCATGGTAGAAATCGATCGATGTTGTATAAAAGTAGTGGAACTAGGGACTATGTGGATTTAGCTAATGGGTTATGAGGTAATTCCCAACCTTGTTGAACAATATATTGAAGAAATGTTGAGAATCCTGATAGATCCAAAGGCAAAAAGGTTCAAAACTTACTCTAAGAAGCATCAAAAGGTTTAGAGTGAACTGACAGAGAATGAAAGAATCATAAAAAGTGAATAAAATTATTGATAACATTGCAGAAAAGGAAGGTATTAGTAAGGAGAAAATGACAAATTTGAGGAGGAAGTAGAGAAAAAAGAAAAGAGAAGTTGAGTCCAGATTTAACTAATTGATGTTGAGAAAGCCTCACCTCCTCCACCTATTACCATGTCAAGAGCTACTAGGATTTTGTCAAGAGAATCATCTACAACTCCTATGAAGAAGTCTACTTCCTCACCAAAGGTCTCTAGACTGAAGGTTGAGAAAGCGGAATCAGAACTGGTGAGAAGAAAGACAAACAAAAAGAGTATAGGATCAAAGAATAAGAGGGCTAAAGAAGACAATGATGATTCATCTACTGAATCAGACTAGTCCAAGAAGAAAGTAAGGACCAAAGGAGCCACAATAGCTAAGGTAGTCATTGACCTACCTTTGAGTGTTGGTAAGGATGAAGAACCTATAGATAAAATTTTGAATTATGTGATTACGCTTGGTATTTTGGTGCAAGTAAAGAAATATTATAATATATTGAATGAGGAACAAAGAAAAAGGATAGAAGATGAAGTACTTGTGCATTTGAATAAGTTTACTAGAATATTAGTTGAAATAAAAGATCAGATACCAGATCATTGTATGCTAAATTAGAGGCAAGAAGACTAGTTGCATTACAAGAAGGAAAGTTAATTAGAAAAGCAGCCATATCCAAAATATTTCCTGTAATTCAGAATGATGACATGAAAAGATTACTTGATGAAGAAAATAAAATATTGTTGACAAAGAAAAGGATAAACATGTTGATGGGTGGTAAAAATGAAGTGATTATTGTTGAAACAAATTATGTAGTGAGTAAAATGGTGATTGAGATGAGGGTTGATGCACCTAAGAAGAAAGAGCCAAGTAAAAAGAGAAGAGAAGACATATATGGATTTGATGAAGCATCTACCTTTGTGGCTATGGGTACCAAACAATTATTTTCTACAATTAAGGAGATGAATGTCTATATGTATGGTTTACCATTTACTCTTGATGACACAGATGTTATTGGAGATGGAAAACAAGAAGGGAAGAAAGTTAAGGATCCCTTTACCAAACCCTCTAACATAATCACTAAGGATGAGTTGAAAGATAGTTTTTATGGTAAAGGATATTCTAAAGACAAACCTATTGAAGTTGAGGTTGAACCAGATAGGAGGACAGATGAACATATTGATGTTGATAGTAAGGATACAAAGGTCACCAAAGGAGATGAAGCAAGAGAAGATGGCATACCTCTTGTGAAAGAAGTAGATAGGTTAGAGGAAAGGTTAGAAGAGAATGAGAAGCAAGTTGAAGTCTTTGTTGGAGAAGAGAGATGGAAGAAACGGAGAAAATTCAAAATGGAACTAGTCTATCTTTCAGTAAGTCAGAAGCATTATTGGCAAGAGATTCACTTGAATCACTTGATTTGCATGGACCGATAAATTTGGATTATATGGTAGAAAAAGAATTGATGAAATTTATAGTCATGGTGTAAGCCAAATCTCATGCCAAATATATGAGAAAAAGGGAGAGAGGAAACACACTTCTATCTAGGGAAGTTGAAGTCATTAGTAAAGTAATGCCTAATGTATAGTAAATCAAGGTGATTTTATACCTGATCAACTTGAAGATATTTTCAATAGTTTTGATGTTCAATTTGAATCCTTAGAGAAGATTACAGAAGATAAAGTAAAAAAGGTGTTTTCTATGAAGAAATTTGATCATTTGTGCTCACTAATTTCTAAGGATAGATCCTCTTTAGATGTTGGAATTGTTCATATAAAAAGGGGTATCGAGGAAGGAAGTAGAATTCTTAAGTTGTGTATTGATCCATTTTCTAAAGTTGAGGACATTGATAAGCTCATTGAGGATATTCAAGAAGCACTAGATGATAAAGCAAAGGCTTTTGATTCTTCAAAAGGATTTTCTTTTGATTATATAGCTGAAGTGGTCAAGTTGAATGATAAGATTAGTGTTTTGGAGGTTAAGAGAAGAAGAGTGATGCATCGATTCACTGACCCAAGGAACCTCATTGTTCCCAAGTTGGATATCTTACAAAGGAGTCTTGAAGAGATAAAAATTATGAGAAAATATCCACCCCTAGCTGATCTTATTCATGTTGAGGAAATAACTTATGTGTTGTGTGGGTAGATTTAGATGTTGGACAACATGAGGAAGACTTGCAATGCGGATCTTGTCACTTTAAAGGATAAATTTTTAGATGTTTTCAAGTTTATGTGAGTATGCTTTCATCACTTGTATATATGTATATGAAGATAGTATATGATTTTGGTAGAGGAATTTTTCGCTGCCTTTTCCATTTATGTCAAAAGGGGAGAAGAGTTGTGTGAAAAATGAAATACTTATCTTAGGTGGAGTTATATTTTTTAAGGATTTTTTGACTTGGCATTTTGGGATGAACACTTAGTCATTTTTCACTAAGTGTTTCCATCAATACCAAAGGGGAAAATCATTGGGAACAATTACCTGGTAATGCAATGTATGTTTTCATTGATGGAAACTACATACTTCACTCTTGATCATTTGTCAAATATTTGGTCTACCGAAAGTTTTTGTGATGAAAATAGCTATGTATGGAAAATAATTTTGGATACAAGTTCAGAGATCAAGACTAAACAGACAGAGGTCAAAGTATTAGATGTTGCAAATACAAAGATTGATAATAGACATCATGTTATGTCTATACCTATGATCGCAAGATTTTATGGTGTTGTACTTTGATGGAGATATAATTCACTGAGTATTGCATTGACATAGAATTACATTATTCAAGCCAGTAACATATTGGATCGATCAATGATCCTATCAGATTGATGATCTGATCAATTGGATGGTATATCTAGTTAGATCCAACCTCCTACACAATAAATTTTGATTGGTACATGTTGTCATTGAGTTTTGATCGGTATTTTTGATCAAGGAAGTACACATTTCATATTTCTTTATTGGAGCCGACCTAGTTGATGTTTTGGGCTTATGATCAAGTATATTTGATTGAGTTATTTATATGAAGAGTATGGATGTTTGTGTGATGATGTGCAAGCTATATTGATGTGAAAATTGGTAGTTTATGATGTTCTTGGATCTTTATTGGAATTGTATTGGCATTATTGATGCTACTAGCTAGTTCAGTTTTGGGATTATAATTCCTTTTTATAGTGTAACATGTATATGATCGGTGAGCCCGACTGAGGGATAGATCTGTATTTTTTAATTTAGTTATAATCTCTAGAATGTAAGGTTGAATGCATCTGAATTCACCTCATGTATGTACTTATATCTTTAACAAGGTACTTATTAATGCACTAGTGAGATATTTATGGATATCATCCCCACCGGATTTTTTCTTTGACAATGTTTTCCTCGAAAATAAATCATGGTGTTATGATTATTCATGTGCTTATTATGTTATGTTTACTTTCATTTATCAATAGATTTAAGTTTTGGAATTGGTTAAGAAAATTAAAGAACACTGCTTCATAGATTCACCCCCCACGCCCCCTCCCCCCCCCACCCCCCCTCTAGGTGCTTCCTAAGTCTAACACATCTATCCAACAATCAAAATATTATGATATAAACCCTTCACATAGTAAACATTTCCAGTGTTATACTTTCCATCAAAAGTAATATTACCAATTCCAACTATCTATGTCATTTTATCATCCCCAAATCTAAGAGGACCTCCATCATATTTCTCAAGTTTCAAAATCTTACTTTTATCACTGGTCATATGATTTGAACATCCACTATCAATCAACTATTCATTTATATTCCTTATAACATAGAATGCAATTTCAATTTTATCATTAGAGATATCAAATCTAGGTTCCTTTTTCCACCAAAATTAAACAATCCTCTTGATCCAATTCATCATTTAATATACTGACATTTTCATTAACATAATAGGTCTTATTATTGCACTTTTTCAAATTTTGTCTTGTTACTAATTTTTCTAGACACCTAGTTGTTAAATGACCAATCTTTCCACATCTAAAGCATTTAAGAGGTAAAATACCTTTGTATTTTGTTACTATAACTGATAGTAATGTTGAAGATTGATTATCTAATGGATTTGATGATGAAGACAGACCAAGATAAGAGGAATACATGGTGATAGTAGAAAGGTTAAATTAGTTATTTTCTTGTCATTGATGCCAAGCAATTGATTTCTAGTTTATATTATGTTTCCATATCATTTGATAATGATAGAAGTTGAATGAGTTAAGGAGAAGAAGAAATGAGATGTTATGAAGTTGAAGAACATAAATGGGCAACTGATACAGATCAGACAATGATTAGATATTGTTGATATAATTATTTTCTAACTAACATATGATTATGTTAAGTCAATAAAGCATGGCAATGAAGATTTGACAAGTTGGTAAGCAAAAGTGTTTTGGGTACCGAGCAGAAAAAGTCACTCAGTAAGGTAAAGGTAAAAGAAAAGTCACTCGGTAAAGAGAAAGGAACTCAAGACACTAAACACACTAGTATAAAAATAGTAATATATGACCAAATAAACTATTGGAAACTGCAATTGAAACAATTGTTGTATTGTCATTGATGTCAAACCTTAACTGGTAAGACTGTTGCTACTTAGGAAAGTACTATATCTATTTGAGTGTTGCTAAGGGGCTAGGCAAGGTTGGTAACAATAGCACCTAAGGAAAGGTTGAGTTCTCTTGATATTACAAAGTGTACTTGACTATGTTATATAATGATGAGACAATGTATTATTTATCTTAGTAAGACTGAAGACTAAACTGGTAGGCTTGACCGAGCAAAGAATGGAGAAATCATGTTTAAGCTGAGTAATGTTAGTGTCGACCGAGTTAGTGTATGCTGAGAAAAATTCTAGTGTCGACCGAACAACAGTTGATTGCCAAGGAAGACAGTGTAAATCGAGGAAACATTTTTAATAATGACCGAGCTTTCTACATGAAGACCGAGTAGTTGATCACAGTATTGACCAAGCATCAACAATTTTATATTTGAAGAGAATTTAATTTTGGAGCTGACATTGTTGAATTCTTGGATTATGTAAAATGTGTTGACTTTATTTATTGATTGTTTGAAAGCATTAAATGCACTGTAAAATGTTTTATTGTAAGTCTTTAAGAGATTTGAGATGATTCTAGAAAAGGAGCCGAAGAACATGAAGTGGGTAGATTCAATGAATTTGACCTAACCCTAAGATCTACAAATGAGATTGAGTGGCATAAGATGAGTTAACCTAATTGAGGAAAGTATTAAAGGGAACCTAAGATATGCAAGTGCATGGGTGAACAGAGAATGTTGGAAGATCAGTAAAGTTGTATTGACTGTATAAGCAGAAAAGGCTGAAGGACAATTGTGGTGGTTTCTTGAAGAAAAGTTCTGAGAAGATCAGAGATGGAGATGGCAAAGTTTCAAAGTCAATAAACCAGCATTAGTGTATGGAATCAGATCTGATATTTGCAAAGTGAGTTGTATATTTTTCAAATAAATATTGTTGCTACTTTCTAACCATTATAACAGTCAAAATCCTTTTAATAGAGGTTGACCTAATAGCCATATGTTAAATCCTTTTAACAAGGTTGCATTCTAATAGAGTGTATGTAAGTCCTATGACAAGGCTCACTTTTAATAGGGTGAATGAAATCCTTTAACTAGGTCACACCTGACAGTGTGTATTGTAACCTTTGATAGGGTTGGCTTTTAACCGAGCTCACTTCATAAGAGTGAAAATAATAGTAGCATGTTACAAAGTGGTTTTTCCCAAATTAGGTTTCCACTATAAATCCTAGTGTTAATACTTGTGTGAATGTTTTGGTTTGAACATTTCTATGTTTTACAAGTTAAGTTACAACTGGGTAGTGGACTGCATTGTTATATGTTTCTATTTTTGAATCAGTGATGACCGAGTTTGTTTTGGTTATTGGATCTGATTTAAAGAAAAAATTTAAGTTTGTTTTATACATCAGGACCTGAGAACAACTAATTCACCCCCCCTCTCTATTTATTAAATCATATTAACAATTGGTATCAGAGCTTTGTTGCTTATTATTAGTGTTGACAGAAATCAAGTTTAAAGGGGCTTGAAGCAAATGAACATGGTGTATAAGAAGGAGGTACCGAAGCTAAACAAGGAAAACTTCCCTGCATGGAAAAGCTTGATGAAGCTGCATCTGGTCGGTATTGGTGACTCTGCAAAGTACTACATTGAAAATAGCTATGTCTCACCTATCGCGCCTTTGACTATCAAAGAAATGAGAGCTAAACAAGAACATAATCAGGCAATGTTGGAAATTGCATCTGCCCTAAGCTATCCAGAATTTGAGGACATTAAGGATCGCACAATTGCTAAGGATATGTGGGACACTCTTGCAAGGATCTATGGTGGTGACTTAAATGTACTGAAAGAAAAGGCTGAGAGTCTTAGAGGTAAGTTTGATGAAATGAGAATGCAAGAAGGTGAAAACATTGCACAATACTGTGGTAGAATAAAAGAAGTTGTGAATGCTATTAGAGGAGCAAATGGGGTTATTGATGATGAAACTATAATTGGGAAAGTACTAAGAACAATGCATCCTATATATGCTATTAAGATCTCAGCTATTCAGGAATCTAGATGCAACTCTATTAATGTGCTTACTTTGGAAAGTTTGGTTGGTAAGATGACTGCTTTTGAACTCTCTAACTATGACAATTTCACTATTGGAAGCATTGGTAATGTTGAATCTTCTTTCAAGTCATAGGTAGTTCTAAACAAGCCAAAGAAAGAAAAAGAAAGATGCATAAGTGAAAGTGATAGTGACACTTATGATGAAGAACTGGAAGATCTAGAAGCTCTTATGGCTAGAAGACTAAGAAGGGGAAAAGGAAAGTATAAAGGTAAACTCCCTATTATATGTTTTGCATGTAATAAATTTGGTCATATGGCTACTAGATGTCCTGATAGGAAGGATAAAGATGATGAAAAAAAAAGAAAACTCAAAGACAGAAGAGATGACGGAAGCTACCGATGGAACAAAGACTACAAGGGAAAAGGTAAGAAATCTTGTTACATTGTTGAAAAAGAAACTGACACTGATAATGATGATTTTAAAATTGAGGTAGTTTATGTTGCAATGAAAGATGAATTTGATGAGGATGAGAAAACTGCATTGATATCCTATGTGAACAAGAATGATAAATGGATTATTGATAGTGGTTGTTCACATCACATGACTGGTGACAAAAATAAGTTTGAGACCTTACATCATTACAGAGGTAAAAGTGTAAAATTTGGTAATGATGCACCATGTCCTATTAGAGAAAAAGGTTTGATTAAACTGACTGATAAGATATCTTGTGAAAATGCATATTGGGTTGAAGGTCTTAATTATAATCTGTTAAGTGTTGCTCGGCTTAACAAAATTGGTTACCAAGTGGAATTTCATCACAAGCAAGCTAAAATATTTAATGCTACTGGAGAACTAATTGGAAGTGGAGATTAGACTAGAGGTAATTTGTTCTATCTTGACCTATCTGAAGAAACATGTTTAATTGCACAACTTGATGATATTTAGTTATGGCATAAAAGGCTATGTCATGTTAACTTTGACAATCTGGTAGAGATAAGTAAGAAGAAAAAGGTAAGAGGTCTACCTAGATTGAAGAAACTTGAGAATGTGATGTGCAAGGAATGCCGGTTAGGAAAAATGACAAAGTCAAGTTTTAAGAGAAAATCCTTTACTTCTAAAAACATTTTAGATTTGGTTCATACTGACCTTTGTGGACCTATGGGTATACAAAGTTACTATGGTGCTAGATACTTTATCTTATTTGTTGATGATCATACTAGGATAATGCATGTAATGTTTCTAAAAGAAAAATCTAAAGCTTTTCAATCCTTTAAGTGGTATTTGGCTAAGGTTGAGAAGGAGATAGGTAGGAACCTGAAATGTCTTAGATCTAATCGAGGTGGAGAATTTACATCAAATGAATTTAATCTATTTTGCAATGATAGAGGAATTAAAAGATAGATGTCTACACCTAGAACACCTCCATAGAATGGTATAGCAAAAAGGAGAAACAAATCTATCTTGGATTGTGCAATTACATTGTTGATTGAAAAGAATGTGGTATAGAAATACTGGAAAGAAGCTATAAGCACTACTGTCTGCACTCTTAACTAGGTACAGATCAAGAAAGGTACAAATCTGACACCTTATGAATTATGGCATGGGCATGCACCGAGTGTTAAATACTTTAGAATCTTTGGAAGTAAGTGCTATATATTAAAAGATACTAGGAATGGAAAGTTTGATGCTAAGAGTGATGAAGGCATATTCTTAGGATATTCCACAAAAAGTAAAGCTTATAAGTGTTTGAACTCTAACACTAACAAAATTGTGGAAAGTGTGAATGTCAAAATTGATGAGTATGTAGAAAGAAATGAAGCTGACAGCAAAAGAGAACCAGAAGACTATAGATCTTTTGTGTACATTGAGGAAGAAGAAGAGGCAAGTAATAGACTTGCACCTGATGCCGAGTCTCGGGTAAGCAATGTCGAGCGATAGACAGATGATGTCGAGCATCAAGAAAATAGTGCTGAAAGAGAACAAGAACATGCCAAGCTACAAGAAAATGCTACCGAGTATCAAGATGAGGTTGTTGAGCATTCAGAAGTTGAATCTAACAATCTTGTTGGGGAACATGATGAAATGGAGGAGAGAGGAGTTGAACCTATTTTTGAAAAATATGTAAGAAGACATCACAAGCCTGAATAGATAATTGGAGACAAAAATACTAGAATTTAGACCAGAAGTAAGACTAAGGATCCAACATGCCTACTATGTGAATTTGAACCCAATTCAACTAGAGAGGCATTAGAGAATGAAGACTAGATACAAGCAATGAATGAAGAAATTGACCAGATTGAGAAGAATGATACTTGGACTCTAGTGTCAAGACCTGAAAACAAAAATGTTATAGGAACAAAGTGGGTGTTTTGGAATAAGATGAATGAAAATGGTGAAATAACTAGGAACAAAGCTAGGCTTGTATGCAAAGGCTACGCACAAGAAGAAGGAATAGATTATGGGGAGACATTTTCCCCTGTAGCTAGATTGGAAGGAGTAAGAACTCTGCTTGCATATGCTACTTATAAAGATTTCAAGGTATATCAAATGGATGTCAAGTCTACATTTTTGAATGGTATACTATAAGAAGAAGTTTACATAAAATAGCCAGAAGGTTTTATTGATACAAACAGAAGACACATGGTGTGCAAACTGAACAAAGCACTATATGGATTGAAACAAGCTCCTAGGGCATGGTATGAGAGGTTGTACAACTACTTGATACATATTGGATTTTCAAGAACAAATGACACAAGTAATCTGTAAATGAAGGATGAAGAAGGTAAAGG
Organism: Chamaecyparis obtusa; assembly: GCA_027943335.1. Classification (NCBI taxonomy): domain Eukaryota; kingdom Viridiplantae; phylum Streptophyta; class Pinopsida; order Cupressales; family Cupressaceae; genus Chamaecyparis; species Chamaecyparis obtusa. The sequence goes on along the minus strand of BSBK01002127.1, from coordinate 648,504 downwards.
TATCATGTTGGCAAAAAAATTTGTGGATGACATTATTTTTGGTGGACAAGATGCATTGTGTAAAAGATTTTCAAATGAAATGCAGACTGAATTTGAAATGAGTATGTTTGGTGAGATCAAATTCTTTGTTGGTTTACAAGTATATCAGAAGAAGAATGGAATTTTCATTACACAGTCTAAGTATGTTAATGAAATACCAAAAACTTTTGGGATGGAAGATGTTAAACCAGTGAATACTCCTATGGTTACTGGACAAAAGTTATCTAAGAATGATGATGATGTAGAAGTGAATCAAACTTTGTATAGATCCATGATTGGAAAATTGCAGTATGTTGTACATAGTAGACCTGATATTGCATTAGCTATTGGGATTGTGGCAAGATTCTCTGCCAATCCTAAGGAAACACACATGATGGCTGTGAAAAGAATTATGAGATACTTGAAAGGAACTGCTCACTATGGTCTCTATTATAAGAAGGATGACAAATTTGAACTCAAAGTTTATACTGATGTTGATTGGGTAGGAAATGTAGATGACAGAAAGAGTACTAGTGGTGGAGATTTCTTTCTTGGACAAAGATTAGTCTCCTGGACGAGCAAGAAACAAAATTGCATTTCCCAATCTACTGCCAAGGCCAAGTATGTTGCTGTTGCAGTAAAGTGTTCAAATCTGGTATGGATAAAATAATTGTTGATAGGCATGAAAGAAGAAATCACTGAACCTGTTGTTATTTTCTATGACAACACAAGTGCTATCAATATTTCTAAGAATCCAATGATGCACACTAAGACCAAGCACATAGCAATCAAGTATCACTACTTGAGAGAATTAGTACAAGATAAAGAAGTCTAACTGGAATATGTGAATACAAAAGAACAATTAGTAGACATATTCACTAAAGCTTTACCTAGAGAAGCTCATGAGTATTTGAGAAGTCAATTAGGGGTCCTTCCCCTAACTGAGGCTGCCTAGACAAGCTAGGAGCACTGCATCAAATGTGCTACAACAAAATATTTGACAAATTGATGCTGAAGAATGTCACACTTTAGGGCTGGCCTAGAGTTGTGAGAAGGAGCAAAGACAAGGAATCAGTCATAAGCAAGATGACAGAGGGAGAACACACTGAGCTGCACAGATATTATCTACATCTGATGTATGTATGTTTTAGTTGCTACTTTGGCATTTTTGTCAAAGAGGGAGATGAACTGATATGATAACACATGACACTGAAAATTAAGGGTAATGAACTAAAATGAAGGATCAGGATAGAGGGAGATCTGAATACTTCTGATGGTCACAGAAGTGAGGCTTATAGGATTCTGAATCAGAATGAAGCTAAGGATATTACAAATAATTCTCTGATGGATAGATAAGTTTTTGGTTTGGTTGGTAATCCATGTGTTATTCGGGTGATATCATATGGTGTTGCCATCAATGCCAAAGAGGGAGATTGTTGGAAACTGCAATTGAAACAATTGTTCTATTGTCATTGATGTCAAACCTTAACTGGTAAGATTGTTGCTACTTAGGAAAGTACTATATCTATTTGAGTGTTGCTAAGGGGCTAGGCAAGGTTGGTAACAATAGCACCTAAGGAAAGGTTGAGTTCTCTTGATATTACAAAGTGTTCTTGACTATGTTGTACAATGATGAGACAATGTATTATTTATCTTAGTAAGACTGAAGACTAAACTAATAGGCTTGACTGAGAAAAGAATGGAGAAATCATGTTTAAGCTGAGTAATGTTAGTGTTGACCGAGTTAGTGTATGCCGAGAAAAATTCTAGTGTCAACCGAACAGTAGTTAATTGTCGAGGAAGACAGTGTAAGCCGAGGAAACATTTTTAGTAATGACTGAGCTTTCTACATGAAGACCGAGTAGTTGATCACAGTATTGACCGAGCATCAACAATTTTATATTTGAAGAGAATTTAATTTTGGAGCTGACATTGTTGAATTATTGGATTATGTAAAACGTGTTGACTTTTTTAATTGATTGTTTGAAAGCATTAAATGCACTATAAAACATTTTATTGTAAATCTTTAAGAGATTTGAGATGATTCTAGAAAAGGAGCCGAAGAACATGAAGTGGGTAGATTCAATGAATCTGACCTAACCCTAAGATCTAAGAATGAGATTGAGTGGCATAAGATGAGTTAACCTAATTGAGGAAAGTATTAAAGGGAACCTGAGATATGCAAGTGCATGGGTGAACAGAGAATGCTGGAAGATCAGTAAAGTTTTATTGACTGTATAAGCAGAAAAGGCTGAAGGACAATTGTGGTGGTTGCTTGAAGAAAATTTCTGAGCAGATCAAAGATGGAGATGGAAAAGTTTCAAAGTCAGTAAACCAACATTAGTGTATGGAATTGGATCTGATATTTGCAAAGTGAGTTGTATATTTTTTAGATAAATATTGCTGCTACTTTCTAACCATTGTAATAGTCAAAATCCTTTTAACAAAGGTTGACCTAACAGTCATATGTTAAATCCTTTAAACAAGGTTGCATTCTAATGGAGTGTATGTAAGTCCTATGACAAGGCTCACTTTTTATAGGGTGATTGAAATCCTTTAACTAGGTCACACCTAACAGTGTGTATTGTAACCTTTGATAGGGTTGGCTTTTAACTGAGCTCACTTCAGAAGAGTGAAAATAATAGTAGCATGTTACAAAGTGGTTTTTCCCAAATTGGGTTTCCACTATAAATCCTAGTGTTAATACTTGTGTGAATGTTTTGGTTTGAACATTTATGTGTTTTACAAGTTAAGTTACAACTGGGTAGTGGACTGCATTTTTATATGTTTCTATTGTTGAATCAGTGATGACCGAGTTTGTTTTGGTTATTGGATCTGATTTAAAGAAAAATTTTAAGTTTGTTTAATACATCAGGACCTGAGAACAACCGATTCACCCCCTCCTCTCTATTGTTCTAAATCATATTAACAATAAACTACCAAAAATTATAGATAAATGACCAAATTTGATCACGTGACCACTGGTAGTTTATTGTTGGTCATTTATCTCGTGACCAAATTTATGACTAAACTATTTTAGTCATTTATTTGGTCATTGATTTGGTCATATATTTAATCATTTATTTGGTAGTTTATTTGGTCATTTGGTAGTTTATTTGGTCATTTGGTCATTTATTTGGTCATTTATTTGGTCATTTATTTAGTCATTTATTTGGTCATTTATTTGGTCATTTATTTAGTCATTTATTTGGTCATTTATTTGGTCATTTATTTGGTCATTTATTTGGTCATTTATTTAGTCATTAATTTAGTCATATATTTAGTCATATTAGGGCACGATGGAATTGAACCATCATCCTCCTACTTGTAAAGTAGGTGCTCTTCCATTGAGCTAGTACCCTTTAAAGAATAATCATACCATGTATACTAGTACTTTCCACTAAACATGATTTCAAGTTTTTCCATCTATAGTTCAAGGGTAGCAAAGCTTAAGGGGAGGATGACTAGTGATACTTTAAACTCAATGGTGAAGTTATTCAATGTGCAATATAACAATGAAGTGAATGATGCCATTAGAAAATACATTACTATGGCTTGTTCCCCTTATGCCCACAACATTTGCCCATTTCCCCCTTTATTGTTATGATAGGCCTTTAAAAGACCTCTTTTGTGTGTGCATTTGCATTATTCATTTGCATAGTTGTTGGCATTATATCTTGGTCTGTGTTCAAGGTTTGTTTGTTGGGTGAGGAGCTATGAGATTGGCAATAATTTTTATCATTTTGATGAGCAAGGTAAGATGAGCTTGTATCTTTTCTCTTTTTAACACCTTCGTCATTGTTAGCTAGTGGTCTAAATTAACTCTGAGGAGACTCTTCAACCATTTTTTGAGTCTCAATTATATCACCTGACAAGTACCTTGCATGATCAGATAACGAAGTTTGTGTGTATGGCTTGATTCTGGACAATGGCACAATGGCATTTTGATTTTGAAATTTATTTTCAATTTTCACTTGCTGCAGTGCCAGATCATCCATACTTATATCACTCACCCCACTCCATCATCTCAAGACCACTTTTTCAGTTGTGTTAGAATTTCCTCTTAGATAACAGGGTCCTTTGGCTTTCTATCATTCCTTTTTTTTTCATACCCTCATTTTTAGATCCTCTGACATCCTTTTGTTTTCTTTCAAAGAGATGTATGGAATCTTGGACACTTAGTCTTTTGATAGACTCGGGCTTTTGAGTAGGCTCTGGTACATTACTACTACCACAATTACTCTGAGCACCATCACAATCATTACTCAATTCCTTATTTAAACCTGTAAATGTATCTTGAAAGTAGTTAATGCTCTTAATCACTACAGAATTAGATTGGCGTGATCCTACTCTCCCATTCTAAACTTTTCTCACTGGAGAAGATGATCATCTTCTTTGAGGAGACCTGGCTGAATGCCTATCTTTTTCAGCATAATATTTATTAGCCATGTCTGATCCTTGCTATTCAATTTCAAAGGAAGCTATATTTATGGATTCAGAACTTGCATCAGCAATGAGATTGTCAAATCTAGAATACACATCAGGCTTTACAAGGGAATTGTCAGTAACTAATGAGTTTTCTGAAGCACTGCTATTGTTGGAATTAAAGTTAGAAACCCCAATTTGGGAAGAGGAATTACTTCCTTCCTGATTACAACCAAAGACTGGGAAGTTAGAGAGATTTAATGTAGATTGATCCTTCAGTGAATTCAAAGGGGTGATAGAAACTTGATTCTCTTTCAATATTTTGCCAATTTGCTTTGTGTTTGAAACTGAAACAATAGATTCCAATGACCTGTAATATGCTTCTTCTGGAAAAAATGTTAGATTCAAATCTGAAGACTTTTGAGATGTAATACCACTCTGTACAGAATCCAAATCCTCATCTCTTCCTACCATGTCTCTAAATTCCCCTTGAGCATCGGGTTCTTTGTTGTTTTTTGGGGAGAGAAATGGTATGAAGTTGCCACATAATCTATTTCTTAATACATCCAAACTTGGAAAGATGGCATTTGACTCATTGACTGTGGAGTAAATTTCTTGCCATTTCTGACATAATGCCATAAACTTGGCACAAGCATCCCCGTGAATCATCTTGGTCAGAATCTATGATAATTGAACCAAATATAAAAAATTAATGGTACATATGGTAAGGGATGAATTGTACTTCTCATTGTAGAAGACAATCTTAGCACCCAATGGGTGTTGCAATAGACTGTGACCATTTTTTTAAGTCCAGTTTTATCAATTAGCTTTTGATTGTGCAACTTGGGATTTGGAAAAAATAGAAAAAACCACTGGACTACATGCATGTAGTGCTTGATCTCAAAAAATTTGTGAAGATGAAGTACAACCAAGAATATTGAGAACATTAGAATATGTCTGTTACAGTTTTGAATAATAACCATGTGAACTGAAAGAGAAGAATTACCTCATACGAGTTTCACTAAATCTCCCTGCAAATATCATGAGATTGCCCATTTGTTCAATCTCAAAACCAGCAGCAGCACGAGAAAAAGCCATCCTTAATTCTTTCTCTAATGTCATGAGTCTCACATCTATTGCTCATAGAAGTTCCCTCCTTATTAAACATGAAATTTCAGGCCTGAATAAGCTTAAATATTAGAAAAAAAGGATAAGCCCTAACTGAGAGCACCTTTCAAGATTTCATTTGCTTCCTCAAATTGTAATACTTACTTTGAAGTGTCAGTTGCTTCTCTTCCACTCGACTGTACACCAACCAAACAAGATATTTCAAACAACTTGATTTTTAGCATACAATAGAAAATGTGTTCAACATCTAAAAGAAAATATTGATCACAGATATTATAGAACCACATAATACAAGTAACAATAAATGGTAAAAGATAAAATTACCTTTAAGATTTATCCTTTCCTGTTGACATCTACCCCAAAAGTACACAAAAATGTGAATATCTCAGTATTTAAAAGATTGTAATTGAAAGTTACATTGCAATTGAAAGTAACAAGTATACTAAAAGATCTCAGAGAACTCCAGAAACAGATAATGAGTTTGATATATTTCCTTTCTCTTAAACATGTCAAACTTCAAGAATCTAAAAAAAATTGTTGGCAATTCACAAACATTGTTGCATCTCATTTGCATGGCATTCTATCTGTGTTCTATAATTTTTGCTTGTACCATAACAAGTGTTACTTAGAAATCTAGTGAAATTATACTAGTTGCGCTACTACAACTTCCCAGATTGAAATAATTTCCCTTCACATAGTAAGACCAAATAGTCAGATGCATGAAAACACCCCCATGTCCAATCTCAAACTGATTGGTTTCCAAGAAAGCTACAAAATGGAAACACAGAAATATGTCTTGGTATATAAAATACTAAATTTGCTGAAGCAGGATCTAATACCAAATACAAAGTTACTATTAATGATAGCAACTATGATAACCAAATGTTTTACTATAGAAAGAAGCAATACAAGATAGATAATTGTCTTCAATAAATTATAGGAAAATCATAATTGCATTAGAAGGTACACACAATAAGAGAGCCATTTTAAACCACATAACCAAGAAATGCTCAGGAAAAAAATAATTCCAATCATTGTTGGAATGTAACAATAGGATTATAAATTTACATGGAAAAGAAACAAAAGATTCCAATGTTTTTGGCGTTATATAAGGTGCATTTCTTCCAAAAGAAATTACAAAATGGATGGGTAGCTATCCTTCTTCAAACACTTAAAAATGATGCCATATGCTTTACTTCAACTGTTGTAAGAAAAATACATTCCATGCCAAGTTTTCTTATTTTCTTTATTTCCTAAAAATGACTTAACCTGAGTTTTTATAGCTCTTATCAACATAAGGAGGTAGAAATAAAGAATTTTGAGTTTGAAACCACATAAGATAAATTTCCAAACCACATAAGAAATAATTAATTGTTAGAATTCTTCGGCTTTTGTAGTGTTATATGCTTTGATGTTCAAAATATAACAGTTCGTATAAATATTTCGTTTCCTTTATTTGAGTTTTGAAATTAATTATAGGAAGTTGATTACATCAAAATCTGATAATGAAGCTTAGCCCATTTTATTTTCATCTAGATAGCCTCAAGCTTACACAAGTTTACAAAAAGATAGACACATTATGCACTAATGGTTACAATTCCTAAACCTCTCCGTTCTCTTTGTTACATGCAAAAATCTTCTGAAAGACATTAGGAAAGCCAGCAAAGTCACCATTCTTCTCTTGTTTTGTAGCAAATAAATAATACATTTGAATGATCATACCTTCTCCAAGTGCTACAAAATGTCGGTGGCCACAAACCCTAGATGAAAAACTGTTACTGTATATATGATCATCTGCTCCAGTACAAGTACCCATCTTGTTAATTTCCATTTTACTAATATTTAGTAGGAATCTATGCAGCAATTTTTGAGAAGATATATGGGTACAAAATACCTTACAGAGACATCCAACACTTCAGTAAACCATAATGGTGATACAACTCTGATGTATAGGGATGTGTATGTGTGCCACACACACAACTGCATTAACACATGGGGAAATGAAAGAACTTGAATTCAAATACATCCAAAATGTATCACCATACACATGTCTATGATTTTGAGATCATCAACTGCAAATGTGACTGCAAGACAAAAGTGTCTGGATCCAAACAATTAGTGGTAGCTTAAGCATCCTAAGCCCAGCACAATATGGTCTATAAATGTCATTTGTCATTTTCTTAAGTTCAGTTTAGTTTCAATTTCCCATGTTATTTTCTCTACGGGCATTTTCAAACGTGCATCACTGGGAACATGACCTGAGACTTAATTTCTAAAAATTATCAGTATTCTTGACATTATTCATTGAAGATAATAGTCATAAATCTGGAAATTTTATACTTGTAGCTGGAAAATCCTACAGCCCTTTCCTTTTACTTGCATCTTCCTAAGTTCCATTGCTTAGCCAAATTTTGACTCAAGATAAATCCAACTTGAGATTCCTAAGCAATATAATTGAACTGGTCAGATTTAAGTGCTTTGAAATCAAGGGATTTGGCCTTTGCTAAAGGTTTATTCTATTAACAAGGATAACAACTAAAAAATAGTTAATGTTAGCTAGAAGAAACCATGCCAAATGGTAAAATCGTACCATTGTCTCTAGACAATGAACAGTGACATCTCACATTTGACTCTATTCATATCTCTATAAAACTAGGTATAAGTAAATCTACTACCAAAAATTACTCCCCTTTAGGTAATCCATAAATTGATTTGTGACTGCATATACAGCCACTTAACTAGGTAATGACCAAAGATCATCCAATTATCAGAGGACTTGGGCAAAATAATATCCAGATCTACCAACTCTTTAACTTGTTATCTGAAATCAAAGATGAGTTGTGATCAATAACTACTTCACCTCTATGATCACCATGTGAAGAACTGCTCCCTCTATGTTTTGATCCATAAACTAAGTGAGATACTCTCAAAAGGCTAATCACCAACAGATAACTTGAATAATGTTTCTCACAAACACCTCCTAGATTATGCTTTTAGACTATATATGTAGTTAACTTACCATACTTTTCTCCTGATTTGGTTTTGGAAAGCAAATCTTGTAGATGCTCAACCATTTTGTTGGCTCCATCTGATTCACATTCCTAGACAACACAAAAATATTGAATTATTTTTTATACTCTGATACTTTAAAAGCAATCGGATGCTCTCCCGTCTATGATGTAAATAAAAATCAAATTCTATAATTTGAATGCAAAACATTTCTTTTAGTATGGTAAGACATTATCTTCTGTACATTAATTTTAAATACTACTTACCTCATAATCATATCGAGCAAAGAATTTTTGCCCATATGTTGCCCAATGCTCCTTTGCAACATCTTCAATATACACTAGCCTCTCACCAGGATTTTTATCTTTGTTCCTATAAGAAATGATTGAAAGCCATGCTAAGAAAGCATTGTGCATCACAACAAAAAACCAAGTACAACAAAAAAAATCAAATTCATTATATTTGAACAGTGATGTTTAGAGAATGTCGTGTGTTAAAAAACATTTAAAGTCTCATAATGTTTTTCCATTTTGTCAATAGTAAAACATTATTAAAGCATTTCTAATCAACATACCAGATGTCATCTTTCTCATGAACATGATCAGATCCAGTTCCAAAACTTTCTTCTCCACATATTAACAGTTTCCCTGCATCCATGAGATTTCCAAAGAATTTCCAGCCAGTGGGGACCTACAGAACGAGTAATTTCAACCTAAGCCCACTTTTACATGCTCACAGGGTTCTTATATGCAAGAATATATTAATTTGACATTATCTAAACAAACCTTAATTATTACTAGGATCAATATCCAATATTCTTACTGTTGAATTATAATGGAAATAGAAGTATATGTCAAGGTGATCAATTGAAGGAACAAACCTCAAAGAATGTAAGGTTTAGTTTTGTTGCTACAAGATCCAAGGCTCCACTCGTTGGCATAGACCTTGCCAAACCCTATGAATAAAAATTAAAAATTAAAAGTAACCAACCAACTATTCTTCATATGCAAAATGAGTTTGCAACTTTCTAAGGTAATTCAAACTTAGAATTGCATAGATTTTTAGACATAGCCACCTTTAGTCCATTCTTGAAGTATGGAATTGCTACTTCAGCATTAGCTGCAATCATGGCTACTGAATCTAAAGGAGTTACAAAGAAGCCTCTACCAAGAATCATGATTCGGACACCATCACCTGACCTCAGACAAGAAAACATATAATCAATTCTAAACCTAGGAGTTGAAAATGCTAACAAAGTGATCCAAAAAAACCAGAGACATAAACAACTATACAATTTTATTTTATTTTAATCCTAAAGAAAAAATATGGATAATAAAAAGTTAAAACAATCAAATGTAACCTAATTACTGCTTGTCACATGAAACCTCACAATAAAATGGCATCAAGATGGTCATATTTTATGAACACTTGGAGCATTACATTTGTCTGGCATTGTTTGTCAAATGTGTCCTCTAAAAGTTAAATAAATGTTTAAACTTGAGAAACACCAAAGGTAACTTTTAGATATTTCGAGTAGCTAAAAAGATATTACTGACACATCAAATGGATGCAAAGTGGATATCTATTTCTCCAGATCAATCATGCATTCAAGTTCATAAATTAGGATCATGATAGAGAAAAGAAAAGAAATATATTATTGTCTGCAAATGACTAAAAGGGGTTAATAGAACTCAAAAGAACAAATTACAACAGCTAATCAGAGGTGCTAACATGAATTCCAAGAATAAAATAAAGTATTAAAACCTCAACTAGGAAGCAATTAGTCTGATTAAAAGGAGTGAATGGGGAAACTCTAGAAAAGAAAGTTCACACAAAACCCAAATTGGAAAAAGTGACCTTGTGAAATGAACAAACCTTTGTTCATAAAGGTTTAAAACATCCAAGATGTCCCATATTCCTTTGGAATTTTCTTCCTTTTTTTATTCCTATTTTCTGTACTTCGAGAAAAGAACTTGGGTTGTTGTCTAAATGCTAGTGTAAACTGTAATCTCAATTGGCAGATTTATGTAACTGGAGACATAGTTTGTATGGGTTTGTAAATTTGTCTTCCAAGCTATAAGACTTCTAAATATTGGTAAGTGGATTATGAAAAAATTATGACTTAATTTATTAACTCAAACATGATGTCTTTTATACTATTATATTATAAACATAAAGTGTAAAAGTGTATGCTACTAACTTTCCTTTCCAGACAGGACATGATTGCTTTAACATCACTCGACAGTGAAAAAGGTCTTTTAAAGGCCTATCATAACAGCAGAGGGGGAAATGGGCAAATGTTGTGGGCATAAGCACCAAGATGAATGGATTTTAAGGATTTTTTCAATATTTCAGAGCTTTTGTCCAAAGAGTTATTAACAGTAACAACAAATCCTACTATTCATAGGATAGGCTTCTATCTAAAGAAAGAAAATGAGATGCCAAACAAAGGTGATAAACAAAAAAACACTAACTGATAGACGAAATATAATTCTAGAACCATCCGTGAAAACAAAATGAATTCCTTGTTTCAATGCAATACTCCCATCAACCTGAAATATTTGAGACAAAAGTACTATATTATTGTAGAACTTTCTTTAAAAAAAGGCACTACGCCAAACAATTAATATTTGAGAATCATATGCACACTATAAATGAGAAGTATGTTTCCTTTCAAACTTACTGGATCTGTGTATGAAAAATCATCTGTGAACTTGAGTTCATAGCTCCCTACATAGATGGAATCAACTGATTTCAAAAATAGTAGGCTCAAACTCCAAATTTAACTATTGAAACAATATATGTAGTTAACTTACCATACTTTTCTCCTGATTTGGTTTTGGAAAGCAAATCCCATAGATGCTCAACCATTTTGTTGGCTCCATTTGATTCACATTCCTAGACAACACAAAAATATTGAATTATTTTTTATACTCAAATACTGTAAAAGCAATCAGATGCTCTCCTGTCTATGATGCAAATAAAAATCAAATTCTATAATTTGAATGCAAAACATTTCTTTTAGTATGGTAAGACATTATCTTCCGTACATTAATTTTAAATACTACTTACCTCGCAATCATATCAAGCAAAGAAGTTTCACCCATATGTTGCCCAATGCTCCTTTGCAACATCTTCAATAGACACTAGCCTCTCACTAGGCTTTTTATCTTTGTTCATATGAGCAATGATTGAAAGCCACGCTAAGAAAGCCTTGTGCATCACAACAAGAACCAAGTACAACAAAAAAAATCAAATTCATTATATTTGAATAGTGATGTTTTGAGAATGTCTTGTGTTAATAAACATTTAAAGTCTCACAATGTTTTTCCATTTTGTCAATAGTAAAACATTACTAATCATAAGGCTTTTTCAACTCCTGGGTTTAGAATTTATTAACTCATTTGTGTATAGATTGTGCATAAGTCTTAATTTATTAACTCAAACATGATGTCTTTTATACTACTATATGTCATCACATGATTAAGTTCACCAACTTTCAAAGTTGTGGAAGTTATGTCAAGGATATTTATGTTCATACTCTATAATGGACATCTCTAAATTTAATGAGACCTCCCTCAGCTCTTTCGATGAACTATACCATTTCATTGGAATGCATTTCAATAGCCTTGATGCAACAACAAATGAATTGAGACTACCCATCGTGCAACCCAACTAAATCACCAAGGTGGTGATTGACCTGCTCATTCAACACATGGTCAAAGATGAGTTGCAAGAAACCTAAATATGGTGGATGCACCTTGTCAAGACCCAAAAAAAGAACCAAGAACAAAAAAATGTAACAGAAGCATCAAAAGAAAGTATGTTTTAAAAAATTCTAACAAAGACGATAAACTTGAGTTTTATGAAGTGAACCCAAAAAGAAGAGTTGAATTCTACTATGATTGTGAGCCCGAAAAGAAGAGTTGAATTCATTGGCAGAAGGTACTTTGGCCACACAAAACCATAACTTGAAATATTACTTCTATTAATGTACAGAATTCTGCCATTAGGGACCTGTGAAGTGAAGTAAAATTGCTATGGATGCCCATTTTGGGTTTTTCTCTCTAGAGTTCTCTGCACTCCCCCCTTCTCACCAATCAACCCATCTATGTTTTCTCCTTAAGGACATAATTCCTTTATCTTTTTGAATTTAAATTAAACACTAATGGAATGGCTAAGCTCATCCCTTTTAATGATGATTTTCTCACAACAATAGTGCAGACCCATGATTATGGTAAACAATAGGAACAACTATTGAAGGTCAAAGTGAAATGAGTATGATCTTCAAGCATTTAATATAGAAATGAACACTATAGCTCCACATGAAATGAACATAACAACAATTGTAAGTTTTACACTTCAAGCTTTATAATACCTTAGGTCCACATGAAATGAACAGAATAGTAATTGTAAGTTTAAATTTTCACACTTTTGAACTATGATTGAAGGTATCCACATTGCCCTAGGAGAACTGTATTTCGGTATCTGACTAGTTTGAAGTCCCTAGATTTCATGTGACATATACACTATATTTCATGTAAAATTCATACCTTAGGTGCGATCAACAGTAAAATTTCACAATCAATGTGAATGAAGTAAAAGATGAAGAAAATGAGAAGGAATGAATGTTATTTACCAAGTACCACAATTGTACAAACTTTTCATGAGGATGACTCCCCATATATGCAAGACTGTGAGTCTGTACTAGTAATTTAAATTTAAAATTTTGGATATCAACTTCTATTTTGTATAGTTGGTTGAAATTCACTTCATAAGTCATAAATATTATAGAGAAAGTGAAAATTCCCACCTACTGTGAGGAGCACGTAGTCATGGCTATGGCCTACAGAATGACAACTACTAACATGAATATGCTAGAGGACTACAAAAGCATGTTTTTCAGATCTAAAGTGAAAAAAGTGCATTGATACATTGCTTTCAAGACATGAAAAAACTAAACAGGTCTTCGTTGACAAAACTGGAGGTGCAACAGAAAGATATGATGATTTCATAGCATCCCTCCCAGAAAATGACCGCAAATATGATGTCTCTTATTACAATTTTGCAAATATCAACAATTGCTAGAAGAACAAGATATTCCTCATTGCTTGGTCTCTTGATGCATCCCCTATCAGGGAAAAGATGCTTTATGCTACCTCTAAAGACATACTTAGGAGGAAGCTTGATGATTTTCACTATGAGTTGTAGGCTACATACCCTACTGAGATGGAAATTCATATGTCATTAGGGACCATGCCAAGTAGATTGCAGAAAAGTGCAGGAATATCAAATTCTAAGCTTATAAAAAGAGTGGCATATCACTCCATACATCTAAATAAGATCTTTCCAAAATGACATCTTCAAGGAAACTGTCAACTTTTCTTTTACTAATAGTGTCACTTTTCCTGTTTGACTTCTATGTACAAGCATAAGTAGTAATGCCTAAGAATTTATAGCAAATGGATCTATTGGAATCTTAAATAGAAAGAGAAATGGTGAATTTGCTAACTACAGTTATTGGACAAATAAAGAATTGATGTATGACTTTGGTAAAAACTGAAATCCCTTCCTTTCTACTTTACCAGTACAGATGTTCATCTCCAGTTGCTTAGGCTTTTACTTGAATTCCTAACAATGTAGAGTAAAGTTTTTTGAAATGTTTCAGTTGCTTAGGAAAAATGGAGACCATTAGCAAATCAAATACATAAGGTTGCAACCTTTTGGAAATAAGGATATCTCCAAAGAAATCAACAGATGGGAATAAGGAAGCATAAGTATACAATGAAGCCCTAGTTTATACTGAACATAGCATATTTTACAAAAGCCTCCTAATATCATTGATGGCTATATAGGGTTTCAATAAGATAAACTGTGACCTAGATGTAAATAGGTATGTGAAATTTTGTCCAAGAAAAATCAAGAAAATACTAAGAAAAATATTTAAGCCAGGTTTTGGGTGTTATTTGGAATGTCAATCCCAAAAGGGCACAAAACATGTCTTAAACCCCTTGTTTGAGCCATGGAGGAAATACAGGATTATCTCAGGTGATCCATATGTTTGCATAATTTTATGATCAAATTAAGCCTCTGAGCTCATAGAAGAGAAACCCTCTTGTTTCTATAGCCTTCAAGGCTATCTATAGCTAAAACATTAATGAGCATCGAAAGGTATATAGAGCTATAATCACGCTATGACTATTTTCCAGAGAAAATTTATAGGAAAATCATATGCAGAAAGAATTAAAGGGAAAAGTAGCAAGAACTCACCAATAGACCCATGTCTCCAACATGCAGCTTTGTGGAGATCTCAATTTCTCTTCCCTACCCTAGCAGTTTTCCATGGCATCCTAGACTGAACAGAGTCAAAAGATGAAAAGAAAATGGCGGGGTAGGATTAGAGTACCACCGATACAAAGCACCTTTTTGTTTTGATTTTTTAAATTCATTTTGATATATCTTGTCAATATGCAAATTTTGACAAGTGAGGTTTGATGTCACTTGTTATTAATTTGGACTTTTAGATAAAATAAAATAATGATAACATCTATTGAAGAGAAATTAACAAAATGTTATTATTATTTTATTTATTTATAAATTCTAAGATAAAATGAAATATTATTTTTCCTTTTATTATTACATAAAAATCATAATGTAATTATTTTTTATCAATTGGTCAATTATAAATCTATTTAATAAACATTAAGTTTAAAATGGAATAATAAGGAAAAATAAAGAAGCTCAATTGGATTTTTGAGGGTGTTATGAGATTTTTGGAGAGTTTTGAATTTGCATACGTTATGGACAATTATGGAGGCTATTTTTAGCAATTGCATGTCTTTTCGAAGCTAGCAATGATCACGTATGACTTGAGATAGGAGTTTGAGGGATAATTTTGAGGCAAAAGGAAAACATCTTATCTATTGAGCCACTTGATATTTGAGCACTACATCTCTAACCATACCTTTTTGAGGAAATAAACTTCCAACTTCAAAAACTATGAGCATTAGAAACAAACCCAATACAAGTTTAAATGTTTATTAAGCAAATGGAGACTGGCAAAGAAAACATGTATTCATAACTAATTTGAAAAAATAACTTATAATAACTTACAGCTGATGCAATGGCTTCTCTGTTGCCACCATATAAAAACCCAACAAGAATGCCTATTATAGTTGTGGCACCAAAGTTTGTATTCACCCTTTTTCATCATGCTTCATGTTTACACAGAGATGATAATAATAATTTGTGCCCTTAATTGTAAAATAGAATACTAAACATCTTAAGATGGGTACCAACAAATATAATAACAAGGTTGTTATAAAAATGATGCCTAAATATATTCATTTATTTAGTCATTTTAGTTGTGATTTTATCCGATGACCAAATTGGTCATTTATTTAGTCATTTATATTTGTAGAACATGATCAGTTTTAGTCACGTGACTAAAATTTTTAGTCACCTGGTCATTTATTTCCCAAATTCTACTAGTGACAACAAAGAAAGGTTTAGAAACCAAGAAACGTTAACCAAAATTCAAATGAAGGACACTAAGAAAGGAACATTTGTTAAATAAGGATTGAATTGACATTTAATGATTAGCTATGATGAGCTAGATGATCATGATGATGAGGAAAATTAGTTACAAAGATCTACGAGAAGATCAGGAAGATTCAAGGAGAAGATCTATGAAAAGATCTAAGTGGTAAAAAGAGAATGAAAAAGTTTCTAGAAAATTTCAAATTCCAAGGTGAAAATAAAATGTGTTACCAAGATCCAAATTAAAGGTATAATGAATTGAATGATGAATATTGATTAAAGGAAAACGTAATAAATGAGATTAAGAGGCAAAATTTTTCTATATAAAGGATCATATTATATGGACAAATGACTGCCAAAGTGATGAAAAGAAGAGTCATCGACTAATACATAGGAGAAGGAACATAGAGATTTCGAGTGGGAAAATAAAGTTTGATGAAGTGTTGATGCCAGTGGATAATGAAGAATTGAAGTGAAGATTGAAGAGTGCACAAAGAATCTGATTATGCAAAGATAGTTGCAAATCTACAAGTCAATTTATTTACTATTGCTTATTAGCATTTGTAACAGAGAAAATCTCTTAACAGAGTGGACTTAATAGTCTTATTGTAAAATCCTTGAAAAAATAAACATTCCAAAGAGTTTTTGAAGCACTCTAACAAGGCCACTCCTAACAGGGTGAATATCCTAACAAATCTGAGGTAAATCCCTTGACTGGGTCACACCTAACAGTGTGTTTTTTAATCTTTAACCAGATTGACTCTTAACCAGGCATACTTCAAAAGAGTATTTTCTTAGCGGGTGATAATTATCACAGTGGTTTTTCCCAAAGTTGGGTTTCCACATTAAATATTGGTGTTACATGTGATGAATGATTTTTTGATTGTTATTATTTACTGTTGTCAGTAAATAGTGAACTATGATTTATTGAGCTGCTACCGAGTAAATCAGAGAAATTTTTTTACGGTATTTAGGATCAAGGATTATTGATTCACCCCCCTCTCCATAATCCAATAATTGATATCCAAGCTGAGTACTCTGAAGATATAAGTTTAAAAGACTTGAGTAAAAAATCTAAAGATGTATAGGAGAGAAGTACCTAAGTTGAACAAGGAAAGTTTCTCAACATGGGAAAGTGGAATGAGACTGTATAAATTTGGGATTGGAGAGTCTGCATTGAATCTGATGGATAATGACCACACTTAACTGCCTACCGGACCCTTGATAGTTGATCAAATGAAAGAAAAGTAGGAACACAACACGGTTATGAATGAAATTGCTTCTTCACTCTCTGATGTTGAATTCAATTATATTAAGGATTGTGCTAATTCAAAAGAGATGTGGGACCAAATTACACTTCTCTATGGAGGAGATCAACATGTAAAAAAAGATAAGGTTGGTATTCTGAGAGGAAAGTATGATGAAATGAGAATGAAAGATGAAAAGAATAGCACACAATATAGCAATAGAATTAAGGAAGTGGTTAGTGTTGGTTCTTCTCCTTGCAAGACCAAACTTGAATCAAATAGTTGGGCTTGAAACACAGGCTAGGCACTCAAGCTTGACAAGAAAAAAAAACCAATTGATGAGGATAAAGAGAAATCCTCCTTCTTCTTTGAGCTCCACATTCACTCAGGCGGGTATTGCCTTATCTGCACATTCAAGACACCTCATGACAAAACCAAAGGCCTGCAGACAGATTAATGTGGAATAGCAGTCAATCTCCTATAGGTATCCTATACCCCAATGATAGAAAATCTCATGCAATAGCCCTACTTGCATGGAATGAGACTGAAAGCTAGAGACCTATACTAACAGCAAGAAAGGGAAAGGGTGGAACTGGATGGAAATGATTTTAAAAATGGGCTTGAAGGGACCCCTAAGATACCCTAAGTCTCTGATAGACCAATGCCTTATCCAATGGGCAGCAGAGTCAAATACCTCACTGCAACAAGGCTATGAAACAAGATGACAACACAGTCACCCTGACCAAATCATACATTACCAAACCACCTGTGCACCCAGATATGCTATCACCTATCCAAAGAAAGACCTGGGAACAAGCAATACATTAACCAGCATCCACTGGAAGAAAAGCATGATGCATCTTTGATACCTCAGCTCATTCATATCTGAACACTAGTCCTAGACTCAGCTGCTTGCGAAAAACAACTCTACTGCAGACACTCACTGGAAATGCAAGTAGAAAAACTATAACACCCTTGATGCTACAATTAATAAGTCTAAAACCCAAATGGAGACAATCTGAGAGCAGAACAAATATATTGAAATCTTATACATAAGACATCTGTTACAATTTCATTATATTCCCATAGCCAGAGAGGACAGAGGGAACACCCTATATGCAGAGAAGAAGGAAAACACTGCAGGACAGAACCCTTCACTAGAACTGACAAAATCTAGAACCCTTACAAAATTGAACAACCTGCAATTTATACCACTAGCTGCCTTGGAATTCTCAGAGAGAATGCAACAAGCTACGGACAGCTAGGGTCAAGGTTACAACTACCCAACCAACCAAAGACTAAATCAAGATTTATTACAGGGGCAGGAAACCAAGAAACCTCAGAGAAATAGATCAAAGATGATCTCCAATCATCATAATTCTCAGAATAGAGCATAGAAGATCACTGATCTATCAAGAGAGCAAATCAAATCAACCACCCTGTAATCATGCCTCGAGCCAAGAAAAATTGTCCTCCTCCACACGGCACAAATCCTTGCAATCACTCAAAGCACCCTGGACCACACTGGAATGGTGGAGAAATTCAAATTCACCAACTCTGGTCCCTTCTGTCATCAATTCCAGTCTTTCCTGATCGCTGGAAACGTCTCAGAAAATTGAATTTGAAAACCAAAGGCTACATCCTTGGCACCCAGCACATCGGCGGTCATCATTTAAACCTTTACCAACTTTATATCCCAGTCGTCTAATCAATCTCCCTTCGCAGGCTTTATGTTTTAAAACCATCCAGACACCTCAGGCTAACTCCGCAACTGTGAGATCTCAATAGTTGTCGCATGATTGCATAACAAGGAGACGGGCTACGCAATCATGTGACAACCCGCCAACACTGCAACTGCTGCCTGCCCCTAAGTATCAAGCCCACCTCGTGTATCCACCTCAACACCTGCTGACCAATGAAAATCACGCACATCAGCACACCCTGGCAAATGGACCCACCGCCCAAAAAAGCTTTACACCTTTGGGAAGATCAGACGGTGGTCGCATGATCGCAAAGGGGAGGAATATTCCTCACGATCATGCGGCTACGTAGATCTCTTTTGCATGTTATTCCACTTAGGAAATACTGGGCCCACCATCTAGTGACATCGCGACTATGGAAAACTTAACCGCTAGCCAGGTCTCTAGATGCTAGGGACTGAACTACCAGGATTCAGTGATTGAGAGAAGATCGCAAGTCGCCAGGTCGCCAGAAGAAGACCAACTACCAAGCAACCGAACACCACTGAGAAGCTGGGACCACGTGGACAGGTGGTAGGCGGTCACATGATCACATGTCATAAAAGTCTGACATGTGGCCATGCAATGGACAATCAGAACACATCTCCCCCTATCGTCTGACACTGGGACCACCGCGCACTGTAAATAGAATCAACAGCAGGCACATGATCGTAAGGGGAAAGAATATTCCTTGCGATCACATGCCGCCCATCGATCTCTTCTCCTCTGCCACCTGAAGAATCGAGCCCACTTACCAACTGCCAGGCATTCAGTGACATCGTGACAAACTGCTCGCCAAGTCATGAGATGCTAACCGCTAACCACCAGGAAAGAGGAGATCACGCGACAACACAGTCACCAGGTCACCGAATGAAAAACTAACCGCCAAGCAGTTGAGAAGAACATCACTGAGAACTGGGACCACGCGGACAGGTGGCAGGTGGTCGCATGATCGCATGTCAGAAAAGTCTGACATGTGGCCATGCAACAGCCAATTAGGAAGAGCTTTTGAAGGCCCGGGCCCACTTGTCATCGCACTTGCGCACTTAAGGAAAGCCGGCAGACAGGGAACTGGGAGGTCGAAAACACACAAAGTTTTCACAATAGCAAAGGATCAAAAACACACAAGGTTTTCGACATTGACACAAAGGTAAACAAGGATGCAAAAACATCGAGGACTTTATGCAAGCCAAAAAGGTCAAAAACATCATGGATTTTCAAAAATACTATGGGTTTTCGACACTTAGGTAGATTTTTAAATTTTGTTTCCCCGCAGACCTGAGAACTTGAATAACTTTCTAGATCTTGCAATTTAGCTCGTGTGACTTGGACCAGAGCAAGGTGACAACACAAGGAACACAGGGCAGGAGGCAATGAAGAACGCTTGCAAGGAAAATAGGCCAATTCATAAAATTTTTGCTATGACAGAAAATTGGCCTAACAGTTAGTACCATTAGAGGTGTTGGTGGAACCTTAACCAATGAAGAAGTGGTAAGTAAGATCTTGAGAACTCTTTCTTCTAAGTATGTTGTTAGAGTATCTACAATTCAAAAATTGAGATCTATACCGAACAATGTTGTTAAATTTGAAGCCCTAATCGGTAAGCTGACTGCATTTGAGCTTAACAACTATGATAATAGTCTACCAACCATTGAAACTACCTTCAAGTTATCTATGAGAATTGGACCATCAAGAAGAGAAAGAGAAAATCATAGAAATTCATATGGAAATTAATATGATAGTATCCTAACTAAATAAAAAGAGAAAGAATTGGAAGCACTGCTAGCTAACAGACTACTTAGAGGCAAAGCAAAGTACAAAGGCAAGTTACCATTGAAATGTTTCAATTGTAATAAGATTGGACATATTGTATCTAGATATCTTGATAATGACAGAAATGAGAAGAAAGATAAAAGAGACAACTAACACCGAAGATTCAGATATTTAAAGGACAAATGTAAGAAGTCTTGCTACCTAGTTGAGGATGGTGTAAATGATGATGAATCAGATGATACCGAAGAAGGATATGAAGTTGTCTTTGTTACAATAAAAGAAGACTCGGATAAAGAAAAGTATGAAGATGAGAAAGCACTTGTTTCTCATGTAAGTAAATCTGACCCATGGATTATTGACAGTGGATGTTCACATCATATGACTAGTGATGTTGATAAGTTTGAGAACCTAAAAGAGTATAATGGAGGATTTGTCAGATTTAAAAATGATGTTCCATGTCTTTTAAAAGGTAAATGATCCATTGTATTTAATTAAAAGATGAAATGCAATGATGCATATTGGGTTAGAGGACTAAACTATAATCTGTTGAGTGTTGCACAACTGAACAATATTGGTCACCAACTAGAATTTTAGAATAGAAAGGTGAAGATCTATGGTGATTATGGAGATCTAATTGGAACTAGTGGACAATCAAAAGGTAATTTATTTTATCTTGATACTGATGCAGAGTTGCTCATTTTTTTAAACTGAAGATGTATGGTTATGGCATAAGAGATTTTGTCATGTGAATTTTGATAACTTGATCAAAGTAATTAAGAAGAGTAGAGTAAGAGGTCTATCAAGATTGTGTAAACCAGATAATGTGATGTGCAAAGAATTTCAAATTGGTAAGATGACCAAGTCAAGTTTTCTAAGAAAATCTTACTCTACCAATGGTATTTTGGAATTGGTTCACACTAACCTTTGTGGTCCTATGAAAGTTCAAAGCTATTATGGAGATCGACATTTCATTTTGTTTGTTGATGATTATTCAAGAATGATATCTGTTATATTTCTAAAGGAAAAACATGATGCATTTCAAATGTTTAAGTGGTATAAAGAAAGAGTTGACAAAGAAATAGGTAAATAAATGAAGTGTTTGAGATCTAACAGAGGAGGTGAATTTATCTCTGATGAATTTATTATCTTATACAATGAGCATGGAATCAAGAGACAAGTATCTACACCAAAGACTCCACAACAGAATGGGATAGCCTAAGAGAAGGAATATATCCATTTTTTACTATGCTAGGACTTTGTTGATTGACAAAAAGGTTACACAAACATTCTAGAGAGAATCCATAACTACTGCAATTTATACTTTCAACCAAGTACAGTTGAAGAAAGGTACAAACAAGACACCCTATGAACTTTGGTTTGGTCACACACCAAATGTAAGTTATTTTAAAAATTTTGGAAGTAAGTTTTACATACTAAAAGATGATAAAAATGAAAATTTTGACTCAAAAGGAGATGAAGGTATATTCCTTGGTCATTCATCAAAGAGAAAATCATATAAATGTTTGATCAAAGCTACTAACAAATTTTTTGAAAGTGTAAATGTGAGGATTGATGAATTTGCAGAAATGAATGAAGAGGACAACAAAAAGGAACCTGAGGATTACAACAGATTTGTTTATGTAGAAGAAGGTAATTTTGTTGATACAAATGAGTAGAAACAAGAAGGAACTGATGAACAAGATGAGCCTCCAACGAGAGATGAAAACATTGATGAACAATTTGTCGAACCTGTATTAGCAAAATATGCGAGGAGACACCACTCAACGAGAAGAATTATTGGAGACAAGAATGCAGGAGTCATGACAAGAAGTAATTTTAAAGATAACACATGTTTGATTTCTGAATTTGAGCCACGACTAGTCAAAGATGCACTAGAGAGTGAAGATTGGATGAATGCTATGAAAGAAGAAATTAATCAAATTGAAAAGAACAACACTTGGACATTGGTACTGAGACCTAAGGACAAGAATGTGATTAGCAAAAAGTAGATTTTCATAAATAAACTCAATGATAAAGGAGATGTGATTAGAAATAAAGCAAGATTAGTCAACAAAGGGTATGCACAAGAAGAAGGTATTGACTATGGTGAGATATTTTCCCTTGTTGCTAGATTAGAAGGTGTAAGAATATTGCTTGCATATGCTACCTACAAAGGATTCAAATTTTATCAAATGGATGTTAAATCTACATTTCTGAATGGAATTCTTGAAGAAGAAGTTTACATTGAATAACCTAATGGATTTGCGACAAGAGAAATAAGGATAAGGTTTTCAAACTGCATAAAGCTTTATATGGATTGAAGTAGGCACCCTGAGCATGGTATGAAAGACTACACTCTTACTTAGTTAAGATTGGATTTGAAAGGATAAGTGACAACATCAATTTATATTTGAAATGTGATAGTTCTGATGAAATTTTGATTCCTGAGATATTTGTTGATGACATTATATTTGGTGGTAATGAGATAATGTCCAAGTCATTTGCTGAGGAAATAGGAAAGGAATTTGAGATGTCTATGATTGGAGAGATAAAATTCTTTATTGGACTTCAAATTCAACAAGTTGAGGATGAAATCTACATAACTCAATAAAAATATATCAAGGATATCCTAAAGATTTTGAATATGGAAGTGTTAGAAAGTAAAGTCCACCAAGATAACTGAGAGGGGGCGGGGGGTGAATCAGTTATCAGATAATTATAACTTTTATCATCTTCAATAGCATTAAACCATATAAGTAATATAATTACCAACCATAGAAAGATATTCATACACAATAACACAATAACACAAGATATGTTGACTAGGGAACCTCTTGATCAAAGAGTAAACCTCGGTGGGAATGATGCCCACAAAAGATGAACTAATATGAATATTCCTTGTCAGAGGATGGACTCTATTAGGAGTCTTATGAAATACATTCAGTACATATGAATCCCTGTTAGGAGATTTTGAATCCCTGTTAAAAGATTCTAACCCAGTTAAGAGTTATGGAAGATAGAAGGACCCACTGCCCAAACAGCTTCAGGGTAAGACCACTGAACACACTGTCCAAATAATCTTTGCATTACTCAATAGAATAATATGTTACCTCTTCTTTGATTGTGCCAAACTGCAGTCACTATTACATCAGATCTCAATTTCAGATCTCTATACTTTGCATGTCTTCCTTCACAAATTTAGTTTCATTCTTTTCTTCACTTCATGCATACAGCATCACAACCGCTACTACCATATCATAATTACACACTTTCACATTACAAATACATACACAACATTATAACAAGGAAATGCATTCCTTCCTTTATACCACACTCAAATAAGTACAAATGAGTTGGCATACAATTCCAAAATAAAAGTTTCCACACGCTACACCAAAATTACACAAAATTGTCAGCTTCCAAATACAATAAATCTTCACTCATGTGACCTCGAAGTCTATGCTATCATCCACATCACTATCAATGTGTCTCCAACTTCCCTTTAACTGCGCAAAACTAGATTCCATCCCGATTAGGAGATATAATTCAATTTCCACAAACCGCTACTCAGGAACACTGCCTGAATATTGCTTCTACCAAAATGATCATAACTTCCATGAATCAATGAATTACTGTTTGCGCTCTTAACCATAGACATATGACATATCAAAAATTATAACCTCAACATCACATAGCTCCAACTACAATAACCCACGTGCGCTAATCCAAACTTTGTCTGCTTCTCTGCAAGTCTTCGGTAAATCATTGTGTTGACATTAATGACAATCATAGTCATGAATGCAACAACAACTACTAAAGAATCACTGCCAAACATTTAGCATTCATTCCTAACAAGAAGACTCAAAACCGGTTGGAACACTAATGGCTACTTGTTGTAAATTATCAAAGGAAGATGACACAAATGAAGTGAATGAAACACTTTACCGATCCATGATTGGTAAACTATAGTATGTTTGTACACACTAGACTAGATATTGCACATTCAATTGGTATTGTTGTAAGGTTTTCTGCAAACCCAAAGGAGACATTTATTTGCATTGAAAAGGATATTTAGATATTTGAAAGGGACTAAAGATTTTGGTTTGTTATACATAAAAAGAAGAAATTTTGACCGTAAGGTATATACTGATGTTGGTTGGGCAAGAAATATTGATGACAGAAAAATTAGTAGTGGTAGAGATTTCTTTCTAGGAGAAAGATTAGTGACATGGTTAAGAAAGAAATAGAGCTATATTTCACAATCTATTGTTGAAGCTAAGTATGTAGCAGCTGCTATGAATTGTTCTAATATTGTATGGATCAAACAACTACTAGAAGGTATGCATGAAGTGATTACTGATCCTATTACAATCTATTGTAATAATACTAGTGTTATTAACATATCAAATAATCATGTGATGCATTCTAAGACAAAGCATAAATCAATTAAGTATCACTACTTGAGAGAGCAAGTACAAGATAAACATGTAGCATTGGAGTATGTGAATTCAAAAGAATAGATATTTGACATATTTACAAAACCACTATCGAAGGATGCTTTTGAGTATCTTTGAGGTAAGTTAGGGGTTCTTCCCCTATCCAATGTGCACTAAGGCAAGATGCATGCTGCATCAATTCAGTACTCATTAGAATATCTATTTTGTGAGTTGATGCTAGTGTTCACTCTTTAGGTGAATCCTGAAGATGTGAAGGATGTTTATGAATGCAATGAAAAATCTATACAGTTAAGGTATAATTTGAAAAGTTTATGTTTCTTTGGCATTGTTGTCAAAGATGGAGTATATCATTGATGATTTGATGAGAGGATATTATGATACAGGGAGAATACCGTAAGGGAGAGTACTATTGATGATTGCTTAATACAAAGAATGAGAATGCTACTAACAGAAAGAGATAGATTATAGATGGAAGATCGAGAATAGAAAAGAAAAGTTACAACTCAGAGGGAGTACATAATATGAATGATAGTGAAGTGTACCATCAATTATTAAACACTGAATTTGTTAGTGTTTCCATCAATGCCAAAGAGGGAGATTGTTACTATAACTGATAGTAATATTGAAGATTGATTATCTGATGGAGCTGATGATGAAGACCAACCAAGATAAGAGGAATATATGATGATAGTAGAAAGGTTAGATCAATTATTGTCTTGTCATTGATGTCAAGCAATTGATTTGGTTTATATTATGTTGCCATATCATTCAGTAATGATAGAGGTTGAATGAGTTAAGGAGAAGAAGAAATGATATTTTATGATGTTGAATAACATAAATGAGCAACTAATACAAATCAAATAATGATACTAATGTTAAAGGGGGAGATTGTTGATTCCTAAGTTTTGTTGTCTATTAGAGTCTTACACTTAGTCATTTTCTAGGCAATGTTGGTCGGTCATCACTGCAACCGAGTCATCATGTATAGGCCAAGTCATGTATATTATACATTTACCAAGCAGTAGTTACTACCAAGTAAGTTAGAGGTCATCGAGTACTTCAATATTAGTCGAGAAAGTTTATGTCGAGTTGTGTAGATATGTCAGTGCCAAGCACCAATAAATTCTAGAGTGATTTGAGAAATTTCAAAGTGATTATCCAGAGCGATTTGTGCTAAGTGTGATTTGCAGAGATCTTAACAGCATGTCATCGACAAAAATTTGAGAACTATTTGTGCAAGGTATTTACCGAGTTACTTTCAAAATTTAACCCTAATATTTGGAGAAATGACATCTTCATCATCTGCAGTAGCTAAGAAGCAAGGGAAGTCTTGAATGTACAACTTGTGAGGAATGATACATGTAAACCACAGAAATTCCAGGTTGTTCCTGAGAGTGTGATTATGGGAGATCTCACGGGAGCCCTATCGTCTATCCCTCCTAAGGTTTTGTTGATCAATGATGTACACACATGTTACATGTGCAAGATCAGAGAGATAGGAGACTACAAGCTTAGAGAAGCTTACGATAAACTATGCAGCAACCAGGTGTTGAAGGTAAAACACCAGAAGATTGTCAAGCAAGGGTTAGTGCATGCCCTTGACTTCCCACAAAACTTTAAGGTTGATTAGCTGAGTTGGTGGCTAATGATGATAAAATAAGGGCTAGATTAATTTCTATACAAACAGTGTTGACACCTCATCTCGAGGTTATGCAAAGAGAGTTAGTCATGACAAAAGAGTTATTACAGAAAGACCCTCATCTTTATATTGTCGAGAACCTAGTTGAGCTAGCTGCTGAGCTAGAAATAAAGTCACAAGTTTTGGAGTCTGTAAGGTCTGGTTGGGACAACGCATTAGCTATGGTAATGCAGCTCCATAAACCATTTTTGAACAAATATTTCAAAACCCCTACTCCCTATGAACTTCAAGTGACAAAAATAAGGGGGAAATGAAATGACATGATAGATTACAATAAAAGGGGAGAAATGTAAATGACAAGGGAAATGATAGAGTTTAGAAGAGAAGAAAAGAGCAGAAACAGGGAACTGAATATAGTGGAAAAATGGTATGACATACTATTTTTGTAAATGTATATATTTAGTTGTATGTCAAAAAAGAGTCTTATGTACACATATGTGTAGTAGAATATTTTTTAAGGCTGATTCAAAGTCTTAGGGGGAGTATTCATATAGAATTTTTTTGTATTACTAAAGTACTCATGTAAATGTAATGTAAAATGTCATGAAAAAGTGTTTTTGCCACTAATGTCAAAGGGGGAGATTGTTGATCCCTAAGTTTTGTTGTCTATTAGTGTCTTACAATTAGTCATTTTCTAGGCAATGTTGGTCGGTCATCACTGTGACCGAGTCATCATGTATAGGCCGAGTCATGTATATTGTACATTTACCGAGAAGTAGTTACTGCTGAGTAAGTCAGAGTTCACCGAGTACTTCAGTATTAGCCGAGCAAGTTTATGCCAAGTTGTGTAGATATGTCCGTTCCGAGCACCAGTAAAGGAGAAGAGTAAGTGTTGAGTGCCAAAGATATCAAATGCCAAGCAAGCCAAATTTTATATATGTGTTTGTAATGGCACAAACACTTAGATAAACCATTTTGGTTGACATCTACATCATATTTATTGTTTGTTGAGGAAATCATGGAGATGATTATGTTTTGTTATTGTAATCATTAATCCCTATGTAATCATTGTAATCAATCAGAATTAGGGAAATCTTAAGCGACATAAGTATGTAATCCAGATTGTTGATCTTGATCTAAGGAGTTAATTTGTTTTCTATATAAGATGAGATCCAAACCCTAAAATGTAGTAAGGATGTGAAAAGAGTATGAAGGGGATCTCATACTTGCAGAACATAGAAGTGTTTTGATAATCAGAGACAGAGATCAGTGACCGAGCTAAGAAGTGAAGGATAGAACTGAGACATATGTGATAGAGAATATCAAATCTATATTAGAAGGAGAAGATCTCTTATCAGCATTACAGTGCAAACTGAAGGACCAGGTACTAAATCATTCTAATAGGTGAATCGGGGAGAATCTCTTAATAAAGTGGTCCTAACATGCCTAAGTAAATCTCTTAATCGAGTGCTTACTTCATTGTAAGTTTTAAATCATTTTGCAAGGTAGATTGCATAAGTCTTAAAGCTCTTAGCAGGGTAGACCCTCACAGGGTAGATCATTATTTTATGGTCAAACTTTGTAGCCCTAACATGAGAACTTTAATACTGCAGTAGTGAAGATTTGTGGGTGTCATCCCCACCCCAATTTTACCTTTCAAGGGTTTCTGGGTAACCAAAATCTTTGTGTTATGTTTTACTTTCATGGATGATTAGATTGTTAGATCTATTTTACAGTATTAAATTTTGATGATTATGCTATGCAAGTAAAGATTATGTCAAAATGAAATAATTGGTAGATATCTGATTCACCCCCCCTCTCAGTATATCACTTTCCCTTAGTATATTTCCAACATTTTCTACCTAACATATGATTATGTTAAGTCGATAAAGCATGGCAATGAAGATTTGACAAGTTGGTAAGCAAAAGTGTTCTGGTTACCGAGTAGGAAAAGTCACTCAGTAAGGTAAAGGTAAAAGAAAAGTCACTCGATAAAGTGAAAGGAACTCAAGACATCAAACAACAAAGAAAGTTTTAGACATCGAG
This sequence comes from Chamaecyparis obtusa, assembly GCA_027943335.1. Taxonomy (NCBI): domain Eukaryota; kingdom Viridiplantae; phylum Streptophyta; class Pinopsida; order Cupressales; family Cupressaceae; genus Chamaecyparis; species Chamaecyparis obtusa. The sequence goes on along the minus strand of BSBK01002127.1, from coordinate 619,484 downwards.
CAAAGTTAACCAAAATTCAAATGAAGGACATCAAGCAAGGAACAATTATTAATAAGGATTGAATTGACATTTAATGATTAGCTATTATGAGATGGATGATCATGACGATGAGGAAAGTTAGTTACAAAGATCTACGATCGGGAAAACTCAAGGAGAAGATCTACGACAAGATCTAAGCGGTAAAAAGAGAAGGAACAAGTTTCTAGAAAAGTTCAAGTTCCAAAGTGAAAAGAAAACGTGTTATCGAGATCCAAATTTAAGGTTTAATGAATTGAACGACTGAGATTGATTAAAGGAAAATGTAATAGATCAGATTAAGAGGAAAAAATTATCTATATAAAGGATGATCTTATATGGACAAATGACTAGAAAAGTGATGAAATGGAGAGTCACCATCTAATATAGAGGAGAAGGAACATAGAGATTCTGAGTGGGAAAATAGAGTTTGATGAAGTGTTGATGCCAGTGGATAATGAAGAATTGAAGTGAAGATTGAAGAGCGCACAAAGGATCTGATTATGCAAAGATAGTTACAAATCTATAGGTCAATTTATTTATTGTTTTTTATTAGCATTTGTAATAGAGAAAATTTCTTAACAGAGTGGACTTAACAATTTTATTGTAAAATCCTTGAAAAAGGTAAACATTTCAAAGAGTGTTTGAAGCCCTCTAACAAGGCCACTCCTAACAGGGTGAAGATCCTAACAGATCTGAGGTAAATCCCATGACCGAGTCATACCTAATGATGTGTATTTTAATCTTTAACTAGATTGGATCTTAATCGAGTGTACTTCAAAAGAGTATTTTCTTAGTTGGAATTGGGTGATAATTCCCATAGTGGTTTTTCCCAAAGCTAGGTTTCCACATTAAATATTGGTGTTACATGTGATAAATGATTTTTATGAAAGATTTATTGATTGTTATAGTTTATTTACTATTGTCGGTAAATAGTGAACTATGATTTACTGAGCTGCTATCGAGTTAATCAAAGATTTTTTTTTAAGGTATTTGAGATCAAGGACTACTGATTCATCCCCCCCCTCTTTGTAATCCAAGTATCTACGGGTACCTTTCTTCAGTTTTCTTGTAAAGTTTACCTCCAACTCATTTGAATTGTCACTATCTAGATCATCCTATGTCTTTGTGACTTAAAGAGTATTTCAGATTTGCCCTTCTCTTTTCTGAATTTCCTCATCTCAAATGTGATCAAAGTGTCAAATAGTTGCTCTCTAGTAAATTTTTTTAGATCATAAACTTTCACAATAGCTGAGATCTTATCACTATAGGTCTATGATAAAGTCATCAGAATCTTCTCCATAACATCTTCATTAGTCAGAGTGCCTCCTTGATTTTTGACTTCATTTACTGCACTGTCAACTCTCTGAAAGTAGCTTGCTATATCTTCACCTTCTTCCATTCTCATATTCTCATATTTGCGCTTAACTATCAACTTCTTTGATAATTTTAGTCTATCATTTCCTTCATAGATCACCTTCAACTTTTCCAAAACTTCATAGGTAGTGCTCAATGAAATAACATTTGTTAACTCAGGTTTTGTCAAAGCACTATAGATTGTATACCTTTCTTTTTTGTTTTCTTCATAGGCTAAAATCTCATCCGCAGTAATAGGACCATTTGTTGGTAAAACATATTTTATCTCAACAAATTTCCAAGTATTGTATCCTAGGAACGTCTGATAACCTCTCATCTACACTTTCCATAAATCGTAATCAAATCCATCAAACTTTTTTGTGTGCCATCAGATCTACCTCTTGAGCTCTTCTTTAAAGAACCAAAGCTCTAATACCAATTGTTGGACATACTAGATAACTCAGAGGGGGGGGGGAGGTGAATCAATTATCTAGACTATTCAACAATATGAACTTGAAAGTTGCCTATCACTTCACTTCATGGTTTATTTCTTTGTGAAAATTGGATAAAGTTGCAATTTTGTTGTTTATGTCAATATTTTTAAAATATTACAACTTTGGTCAATTTTTGGCTTTAGTTAGGCTTTTGACTTTCCTTTTGTTAAAGTTAGGATTTTGAGGTTTTATTTTGTAAAAGTTAGAGTTGGTTGTAAAAGCATGAATATCTTCCATGCTCTAACTTAATTGGTTATTAACCCAAAAAGGTAGTTATGACAAGAGGCCTTTGAATACAAGAGATGTAGCATGTAAAAATGACTTTTTGGGGCATTTTATCAAGAGTGACTCAAAGATATTGTGGAATCGTGTAACTCCTCAATATGAATACAAACCACTTTTTTTAGTGTTTCTTAAATTAATTTGTGTTCATTGTTATTGGTTCATCGTATGTTGTTGCTAATAACAATCTTTGAGTTTCTTGAGTAAAATTGAAAATATTAGAGATTATATTAATAAAATCTTTGGTGTGTTTCTCTCTTGGTATCTTGAAGAAAATATACTAAAGAATATATGTATTTCCATTGTAGAGAGAGAAAATCATATGGAGGAGTTGCTCCTCTTAAATTAATAATTGAAAAAGATATCTTAAATTAAAATAAATTTCATAATTAAACATTATAAAAGAAAGAAATTGTATATTTTAAAATTATATGTAATTACTATTATACTTAATAAACAAATTGCAGAAACTTTTTTTAAAATTAAATGAAATGAATATACATTTTTATATAAAAAAATTGTAAAAAAACTGTTCAACACATTCAAGATTTAAATTTGATGATTGTAATAGTTTATTAAGCCGATAGGCTTTATGTGGGAGCTTTGCTCCTGGAAATTACATTTTCCTGCCGGAAAATTGTCAGCCCTTCCCATATCTTTATTTTTCCGATCATGGACTCAAATACTATTTTTGGGTTTTTAACTGTCTTATTTTTGTTGCCTTATTTTTATGATTTTTATTTCTTGCCCTTATCTAAGTTTCCAATTTTGGGTTCTAATCTTATGGCTTTATGTTTTTGGCCTCCCTTTATAAAACCTAATTCTACAATTGAATGCTCTGTAATTTTATTTGATGAGCAGGTTGTAATTTGGATTTTGGTTCAGTTACAAAAATAGATCATAACAATACAAAGTAAGTTTAAAGATATTTCCTGTGCTTGGTGTTTTCTGTTATATTTTCTGTGTTTGATAAATCTTCTTCACAGGTTTAGGGTAAATGTCATCTTTTTTTTTATCGATCTTATTAAAATTTATCGAGGGTATGAATAATTATCCAGAAGAACCTATTTTTATATCCTTTTATAGAGATAAAATGAAATCCAATTGAATATACATGCAAGATGCTATGTAGGTTGCTATTGCATTTGTTGTTGCAATACATTTTATGGGTCTAACACACTTAAATTTATTATGAAAGATTGGTGTTTCGCTACATGCACCTGTCAATAAAACTAGCATTTTTTTTCTGGGTTTATTATGAAACATACTGAAACATAATTACGAGGCTATCTCTAATCTTCAAAAATTGAAGACAATTTGCAGGGTATTGATTCAATTAGCATTGTGGATTTGCTTACTACAAAGTGCAATTGTGGAGGTTCCTCATTATTTGGTGGATGAATCTTATGGTGGTCGTTATGTTGATGCCATGGTTCTAGAGTAGAAGCTAATTGTCGGGCAAGATGAAGAATTTTCTGCTATGGTTGGTTTGATCCTTTCACATGATACAGTGGTGGAGCTTGAACTTTGGTATAGAAAAGAAGCAGCTGTTGTGATTATGTTTACTCAAGACTTTATCTATTATCATTCCACTCATGGATATCATTTAGTTGTTGCTGTAACAAGCGGTCTTATTATCATTTAATGTTTTTGTCAACACGACAACACAACACTATTGGTCTGCATAATCTTGAGTTACATAATTTTCCATTATGTCAGTGATTTTTTCTTTTTAGTATCTATAGCTAATGATCTTTGTATCTACATATCATTATATACACGCTTTAATATTTTCAATTCTCAAATTTATCAAAAAGTAGGTTTCCATTTTGAAATTTATTTTAATTTTTAATTTTTAATTTTTTAATTCAAGAATTAGTTTTATTTTAACATTTAGTTAAAAATTTATGTATTATTTTTTACTCCAAATTTTATTGTATTAAATTTATTTTAAATGCATAGATATGCAATAGAAATTATATAAACAAAATAGTAATTATAATTAATCATTACATGATGTTTTATATAACTAATGATATAGATGTTTGAAAATAACATATAATATTTTAAGTAATTTCTAAATTATCATATAGAGGTTTAAAAGCAATATATAATTTTTAATTTTCAATTTAGAAAGATTAATAAGAATTTGTTTTCTTTCTAAATATTATTCATGTTTCTAATTTGTTATCATTTACCTATGAGTTGAACTTGAATTCTTGTAGTAAATTTTAAAATGCATTTGTATTAAAATTTAATTCTATTGACTTCTACCCTATTATCTTTCCCAAATTGCTCAAGATGACACTCCCTAAAATATGCAGGTAATGCATTAGAACAAGAGATTTTAAAGTTTCCATACATATATAAGGTTTAATAATGTTAATAATTAAACATAATTTTGGACCTTAGTGTTAATTTTAAATCAGATGCTGATTAATTAGAGTGACTATTGCTTCTCATGGATACTAGGATAATTGGGCTTAAGCTAGAGTAGTATTATAATCTTAGAATAAGCTTCTTTGTTTATAATTTTTCCTTTTAGCGAAGGTAACCTAATCTGGTACCTTTCTTATTTATCATTTTCATATATCATTTTTATAAAATATTTAAATGATGTAATGTAGTAAAAGATGATGAATCTATAATGTTTGATGAGGATTAACCATTGGTTGTAGAAGTCCCCCTTTGTCTGACATTTTCAGGTGGATAGCTTTGTCAAGGAGAAAGTCCTTTCTTCCCTCCAAAGCTCAAGAAGAAGAGAGTAAGTGGGTATGCCCACTGAAAGTTGTATTCGTAGTAAAATCTCGATTGATATCGAGCCGTGGGAGTGCCTATGGAAATTATGTATTTGAACTAATCTCGACAAATGTCGAGTCATGGGTATGCCCACATATAATTTGTATAAGTACAGGACCTATGGTCCCGGGAAAGGCTGGAGGTTTTCTCAACCCCGCTCTTTCCTACCAGCGCCTCCAACGAGCGAGGTCAAAATTGTAAAATTATTATTTATATTAATAAAAATATTTAAGGGCTTTGACCTTTTACCGATCAAAAAATAAAATAAAATTTAATTCTATTGAAATAATTTTTTATAAATTTCTAAGTAAAATTCTTCATTTTAAAGGTTAAAAGAATGGTAACATACCCTAGTTGTTAGTTATCCCTTTTTACTTTGACAAAACTTTAGTGTGAAAAAATAAATGTGTTGGTTGCACTCTTAGATAGGCTAAGCAAGTACTATTGCATCATTTTTTGGATTGTTAGCCTTAACTAGTGATTAAATGATTTTTTTGGGACCAATCTCCACCAATTAAATTTAAATATATTTATGATTGTGTGAATTTTTTTAATATTTTCTATAGTTGACATGCACATTTTTTAAGTTAATAAATTGTGAAAAATATTTATTGGTCATATGATTGGTTAAAATAAATGGATTATAAATGAAATTCCCAGAAGCAACAATTTTAATAGCACCTTTTTTGCTATAATTATAGTTATGCATATTGTAATTCTATTTTGTGTTATTTCAATTCTAATTATGTATATTGTAATTGGAATGTTTGTTCATGAGTATTTTAATTGATATTTTAGGTATATTAATGTAGATATTTTTGGATTATTTAGATTTAAAGAGAAGACAACCTATAAGTGTATTATAATTATTAATAAAAATAATTATATAAATATAACTATTATTAAATACTAATATTACTATTATCAATCTACATCATATTTATTATTATATAACTAAATATGCAATATATAACAAATAAGTTATCATTATTCTATTTTATATTTTCAAATATATATTAAAAAGGAACATTTTACTTATCTATATGTAGCTTAACAAACTATTTCAAAATTCAATACATCTACTACTAATATATTTTAAAAACATGGTACTTTTATTTAAAATAATAATCGTTGCTCTATTCTAATAATCACCATTATTACTCAACTCTAAAATGAAAAAAATACTTATTATTACAAATAATTATAACAATTCAATAATTATCTATAATTATAAAAAATAAAAAAATAAATTACTTTAATTATAAGTTATAAGTTATAATTAATTAAAAACTAAAGGCAGGTACGGGCACTTGTTTTGATACAAAATAAAAATATAAGTGTAGTACTATCTACTATTTAATTTTTAAAGATAGAGTATAAATTCTTTCTTTCAAGTTACTATTTTATTTTTTTGATTTCCTTCTCTAGAATGTTAATGATTTACTTTTTGTACTATGCAAACTATTTCACAATTTAAAAATTGAAGCACCCTCTTATCGGCGACTCATCGTGCAACTGCTAGTTAAGCCGATAGGCTTTATGTTGACTCATCGTGCAAGAAAGTTGTCAGCCTCTTTGGCTGTCTTTTCTAGAAGAATATTTGAAGAATATTTTATATTTAAACATTGTTAGAAGATATCTATTGTTGAGTGTAGTTAACATATTAAATTATTATTGATCTATTTTGTGTGCAAACTCCTATCGACTCTCATTGCATGCACAAAAGCATGCAACTACTAGTTTAAATTTTTATTATAAAATATACAACAAAAATTGAAAAAAGGTTTTATCATATAAAATGAAAGATTTCAAACAAACTGTCATAATTTTAAAGCCGATAGGCTTTATGTGGGAGCTTTGCTCCTGAAAATTACATTTTTTGGCCGGAAAATTGTTAGCCCTTCTGCCATTGGTTTTTTTTCCGGTAATGAAAAACACTTGGTTCCAAATTAGTAAACAATTTTGAAATTAGAAAATACTTCAGTTTTTCAGACCTCTCTAAAATAAAAAATAACAAGTTTCCTTGATTTTTTCCATATTCTTATCCCTATTTTTTTTAATAACTATATTTTAAAATTAAATTAAATTATTTAATTTATAAAACTCTCTTATCATAAAGCTTCGAATCTTCTCCCATTTAGGCAATTTCTGATTCTCATTTCGAGTGTTTAGGCAATTTGCTACTCTCATTAATCTAGAATCGGTCTGAATTTGAAAAATATATTTGGGCAAAACAATATGGTGGAGATCTTTGCAAATGCTTCTTTAAGTTTTTTTCCTTTTAAAATTTTGGTGAAGAATTAATCTAGAATCGGTCTAAATTTGAAAAATTAATTTGGTTATGACTATTCTTAGAATAAAAAGTAACTATTCTATGCTATGTTTTAATATTCTAAACATTCTATTGGGTTGTTTATTTCTAAGATGTGAACTTTTTCTGTAATGTGCACGCTGCAGTAGAAAGAATATAGATAAAATGCAATGGTGAATACCCATCTCAATAAATTAGGAGAGTGAGAGATTGCGTCAACTATCCTTGTTAGTCTTCATATGAATGACTTAGATATTTTAGAGATTGTCAGAAATTTATTTTTTTACAGGGTTTATCATTGTTGGGTAGGCATTTTAGAGATTGTTAGAATTTGGTTTTTATAGGGTTTATCATTGTTGGGGTGTGAAAAGAGATGGGTTCTTGAAATATTAAAAGAACAAATGTTGGTGGGATCTATAATTTTAAATAAATAACATATTAAAGGTATTTTCTTGTGAGAAAAGTGATATCTATAGTTTTATTCATGTAAAATTATTCAATAAAAAATAGTGATGTCTATAGTTTTTATTTATCTAATATCATTCAATCAAAATTAGTGGTGTTGGGACTATGAAACATGTAGAAAGGTACATAAATTTCAATGTTTTAAAATTAAAATATTTTTTCAAATCTGGTGGAATTGGAATAAAATAATATAAAAAGGTTTTGTGAATATAATTGTACAAGAAACAAAAGGAGGAAAAATTATTTATTAAATTTAGTGATGTCCATTGTTTTATTCATCCAAAATCATTCAATCAAATATTCATCCAAAATCATTTAATAAAAAATAGTAGTGTCCATGGTTTTTATTCATCCAAAATCATTTAATCAAAATTAGTTATGTTAGGTCTAGAATGAAACATGGAGAAGGACACAAAAATTTCAATATATTCTAAAATCAAATGGTTTTCCCAAATTTTGTGGGAATTGAAATAAAATTATTAATTAATTATAAAGTCCATAGACTTTGTGTAGGAGCTTTGCTCCCGAAAATGACCTTTTTTTTTCGAATATTGCAACACTTAAAATTGCAAACAATTCAATGGTAGAAATCTTCCACCAGCTAATCTAGCATAACTGTAATCTCTATTAGCATAAAAATTATGATTTTCTTACCAATTGTTTGATCAAGAAAATAAGTAATGTGAACTCATCATTTTCATTGAAATAGGTAAATTTTGAATATCTTTAGGTGAACATTTTGTTTTGTTGAAACTTACAATTTTTTAAGATTGAAAGATTGTTAATAGTTATGAACAATTTTTATTTTTGATTTCTTTTTGCTCTACTTATTTTCTAGGTATTAAAAGTCATTTTTTTTATGAATAGTCTACCTATTAGATGACTTCAGCATTTGTTACTCAATATGTTAAAATGTAAATGAAATCTTGTATATAATTTCTACATTTTTATTTACATATCTTTCATTATCTACTTTTGACATCATTGCACTCAAAATATTTCCTTCATAATAATGAATGTTATTTTGTGTTATATTTATCACGGGAATGAATGTTTTTTGTGTTGGCAACATAGTACTAAATATATAGTATTTAGTTTTGATTTTATTTTATGTTTCATTTCGAGAATTCGTTCTAAATATCATTAATGATCTACTTTTGGGCTTGTGCAAAATATATCACTTTTTTGAAAATAAAAACTCCTATCGCTCATCATTGCACGTACAAAAGCGCCCAACTGGTAGTCATAAAACATTTTGATAAAGATACTTAGTTTCTATATAATAAAATAATACCCAATATTTCATCCTCTTTCTCTTTACTGCCCTGTTAACTAAGCACTACTTTGTTCTGAATTCTGCGAGTAAATGCAGACAACGATAGCAGAAGTTCTTTCACCTGCTCCCTTATTTTATCATCTACAAGATTTCCATCACCATCAAATTTTGCGGGAGGTTCAAATTCTCTGAGGCGAAACTCAGGTTTGTTGATAAAATGCAAATTAATGAAAACCCCAATTTGCCTCAAATGGTATTGAGCTAGTCCGCCGCCAGATCCTCCCCCGGCACTCATAATAGCTGCAGGCTTGTCGGCCCAAGCATTGGGAGGTCTAGATCCCCAGTCAATGGCATTCTTCAAAGGACCTGCAATTATGGAGTCATAAACAATAAACATTAGATTTGTATAAAGCAAACACAAAAGGGGGCTAGGGAGACGGAAGTGGCTGCTGAACAGAAAACGGAGCTGGATGAGGTTGAGCATAAGAAACAAATTTGAAATTGTTTCAAGGTAAGTGTATGCTTCATATGTTTCTAGCGATGTGTTAAAAATATGATTGTAAATTACAATGCATGATAATACAGATGTTGCATAATGTTGAAATAAGAAAAAAATGGGCACTCATGGACATAAGGATGGGAAAAGAATATGCTAAGCGGGTTGATTCTAGCATCCTACTGAATCGTGGGCTGCAGACAATGATTAAATTTGACGTTCAACCCCCTGTCCGTGAAGACTGCTATCTCTTAAACATTGCCCTTCAAATATTAGGATTGCTCTGAATAATGAAAAGTCAGAGATCAAGTATATGTTATAACAGTCCTTTAAACCTATTCACATTCTGCTCAAATTTTCGCTTTTTATTTGATGTTGTCTTAAAAAAAATGATTCTCCAACATTCCCACCACTATTGTGTTGAGATGTTGCTCATGGATCAGTTAAAATTTTTGAATTTAGGATCTTCTATTTGCTGTTGTAATGTTATATCACTGAGCTACTGGCTTCCTTTGTGGCCAGTTTGTTGTTGGCCCAAGCATCCCGTCCATAAGCTACATTGCAGGGGCTTGGGGGTTCCTTGCATACCCTGACTCTGACACCATGTTGAGTCACTGCTCATGGACCAATTAGGACTCAAACCTGGAACCTTCTATTTTCTGTTTAAGTACTTTTGCCACTGAGTTACCATCCCCTTTGTGATCAATCCATCTTTGGTCTGAGTGTGGCTTATTTCCAACATATTGTATTGCAGTTGCAAAGAATGCATCTTAAAATGTAGGGGGTTGTAGTTGCAGTTGCAGTTGCAGTTGTAAGAAATTTCTGGGCAGTGAAAAATAGAAAAACCGTTCACAAAAGTTGTTTTTATTGCTAAAGGGTAGCAAAGCTAAAGGATGTGAAATAGAACCCACCCTCTCACGTTTCTTGCAAACATAGGATTCTACAAAGAGCCGATAAATACTGCTCAGTCAACTATTTACAAAGAAATATTGACAAAGGTCCTATCAATTAAGAGAAAACAAAAATTTCCAAGGAATGAATGGGATTAGAAGAGGGTAACTGAAAAATGCCACCTACCGTGTCCAAGAAGACTGCAATTCTATATGCCAAATGTTTTTCCCAATGAAATTGGGATACGTAATCATCATTTGAGGACCGTTATGGTACATGGCATGCTAAACATGCATGTAATCTGGAAATGAGTTTCACATAACTTTGCTGATCTCTATAAACATATCTTTGCCATAAAAACTTGCATCCAAGTCACAAGATACTTGAGTGTGGCATTAAGCTAGGTGAGAAAGGTTAGCAATCATAAGACTCAGATTAAAACCATTAAGTCAATAAAAATTTACAAGTACATGTGCGAGACTACCCTTTTAAACATGGGTTTGTAGGTAAAAACATCAGGAACTTGAATTTAAATGCTCTAAAATTTGAACCCTTCGTGATAACACTCATTTAATTATAGGAAACCACGTGAGAAATTAAATCACCTTTCTTGATAAGTAAACAAGAATTAGTAGTGTTATTTTTCATCATTTTAAGATCAGTTTGGATCACATGTCAATTACATTTTCTTTTTCAACTACCATAGCTTTTAATTGAAGGGTGATTCATCAGAATGCATGCAATTGATGTAAGGAAAACTTATGATGCGATAGAATAGTAGTCTATTTTTGAGAATAACATTTTACAAATCCTCAATTTCTGATGATATCTACACTTCTGATTTGCATTAGGTAAAACCGTAAAAGGCCTACATATCATTTGGTTTGGACAAAGTTGAGAATGGAAGCATTTCTATATAAATAAAAGTGGAGTATCGTCTTGAGCAAAATGAAGCTTAAAACTAGATTCACGAAGAAAAAAAAGATGAAGAAACCCCAGACTTTGATTTTTAAAAAAATGAAATGGTTGAGTTACTTGGTTTCCAAACAAAAAAACTTTAACTCTAGAGATTCATGTATTCATTCAAAAGAAAAATTTCATTCTCAAATAAAACTAGCAAGCATAATTTCTGTTGGCAGTTTGTTTTGTGTTGTCATTGATGTCAAACTTGTTGATATTGATGACGAAGAGAAAGAGATCAGTTGTGTTTGCTGTTGGTGTTGCCATCCATGACAAAGAGGGAGATTGTTAGCAATATGAGTTCAGTGTTGTCATTGATGTCAACTTGCTATTAACATTGATGTCAACTTGATGGTGTGATATGTTGCATGTTGTGTGAAAGTTGTTAGAGGTTTGGAAGATGTTGTTATGATGTTTGGTGATGATATCAAGTCAGTATGTTGTATTTCTAGAAGTTGACAATATGGGAAGCTAGAATATGCAGGAAAGAGTATTTGAAGTCCTTATGGAAGAATGCATTGCATTCCTCCACATAAGAACTTGCAGCTTTGATCGTAATGTCTATGGTCTATGAATGTTGCACTATCATGTTTTTAGGCCCCAACAATTCAGAGGTTGAGGTTGTGATTTGTTGTTTGTTGACAGTAAGGCTGGCTATCAAGATTGGCCAAGATTGGTTCGAAGAATGCTCCACATTGGTGTTTTTGGATGTGCGGCTTGGTGGACATGTTCAAAAGGTTTGTGCAATGTTGCAGTTTAGAAATCTTGTGTTGGTTTGCTTTGCAAGTGAAGATATGTCGTTTTGTTGTTCAACATCATTGTTTGTGTTAGACTCTAGCCAACTCATTGGATTATCTTAAATGAATTATGATCTTTCGGTCTCGAAATGCTTTGGAGAAAGAGTTAAGAGGTTGTTATGGGTCTTACTGTATTGTGTTTAGGTCCACATTAAGCAATGTGCATTGGAGGATGTTTTTGGGTCAACTAATTAACACGTTTTATTGTCTCGCTACATGTTATATTTGATGTCATTAATGGAGGATGTTGCATTGTGTGCACATTTTGTTTAAATCAATTGTGGAAGGCGTGTTATGGTGTATTTAGTTCCCTTTATCTCTTGGGTGAACCACATTGAGCGTAAGTGTTTATGGTGGCTGACTTTGTGTAAATATTGTTATCTTTATTATAGCCAACCTAGTTGAGGTTTTTGGTGATCAAGTTGATATATATAGGCAAGCAGATGTTTGAGTTGAATATGGATTGAGAGTGAATCAAATGTGAATTCAATGTGATGAGAATGTGGAAGGGCAGATGTGCGGATTGAAAATATCTTTTAGAGTTGATAGAGTTTGTGGCAGCGAATGTTTGACATGATCAGGAGATCCTACATCTTTTCAATGCATCAATTCCTTGTGCCTGCTAGAAGATAGTGAGTCCTTTTGGCAGCTTGTACCGTCTTGTATCTTGTTATGGGATCGTGTGTCTCAGACTTGCAAGTCCCTTGTATCTTGCCCTAAGGCTAAGGTGTGTGCACCTTAGCCTGCAATTCCAAATCAGAAGCAGCAAGCTTCCTTGACTTTGGCATAACATTGTATTCAAGTTTATTCATATAATGAGTGTGATTCTCACTGCGGCTTTTCCCACATTGGGTTTTCCACGTAAAAATTTGGTGTTTATGTGTTCATTGCAATATCTTTCATTGATGGTTAGTTGGATAAAGATAATTGATAAGTGTTTGTGATAGAAAAAGTTTAAGATTTATTCAAGACTGATTCACAAGCCCCTCTCAATCTTGTGGTGTGTTTATCATCAACAATGAGTAGGCAATACAAGTGACCTTTAAAGCAAGGAACATCAAGCAGATATGGAATATAAAAATAAGGCTCAAATGTTTGAATTTAAAGCTTACCATAGACAACTATGTTTTCCATTCCAATTTTTGGGCCACAATTATGGATAGTTTGGATATTGTTCTTGAATAAGGTTAGAAACTTTGAGAAATTTGCCAATCTTGATGTCCACAAGAAGTCATGAGGCAACACTAGAAGAAAAAGAAATTAGCTTTGCAAAACAATTGAGAAAATTAAGTGAGGAGTATCAAGGGCACATGTATATGGTGAGAATGCTCAAGTATGTGAAGATTTGAAGCTTACTATTGATAAATATGTTTTGTATTTTGATTATTATGGTGTAGCTATGGATGGCATAGATTTTGTTCTTGGATATCCTTGGTTAAGCTTAAAAACTTTTGAGTGCAAAAGTTTGTGAGGCTTGGTATAGGAAGAGAAAGTAACCTTGTAGGATATTATATAACATGAGCAAACAAAGAAGGTCACAAATGTCATTCTATGCAAGTTGGATAAAAATTCCCTACCAATCAAACAATGAAGAAAACCATTAGGAAGAAACGGATAAAGGGCAGAAGGAAGGATCAAAACAAAAGTGTAAGCAGCTCTTTGTTGCTTGTGAAGGAATCTCAAACCCTTCACTGAATCAAATACCAAAGGAACATGTGTAGCGTAAGGTTAAAAAGTTCACAAAAGGCTGCAGCATATCAACATCCACATCACCGTGAATGACAACAATTGGAGCAACCAAGAAGCAACAATCATGCATATATACTTCATGTCAAAGGAACAACTATGTGTATACATAATATTAAAGAAGCAACAACAATTGACATGCACGGTATTAGAAGAGCATGAAGAAAGTAACCTCGTTAATATTGCATAACATGAGCAAACAGTCAAGGTCAAGAAATGCATTGTATGTGATTTGGACACAAATTCACCACAACATCCAAAAAATGAAGAGCGTGAGGCATAATCAGAACAAGAGCAGACGATAGAATTGAAAGAAGAGTGTAAGCAGACCTTGATTGCTTGTAAAGGAATCTCAAACCCTTCACCAAATCAAATGCCACAAGAACATGTGTTCAAGAAGTTGAAGAGTTAACAAAGGCTGTAGCATATCAATATCCACATCACCATGAATGACAACAATTAAAGAAGAATGTGATGGAGAAGCATGTGATTAAAGAAGCAACAATCATGCGTAGATACTTGATACCAAAATAACAACTATGGGTATATACAATATCAAATAAGCAACAACAGCAGACATGCACGATATCGGAAGAGCAACAATATGGCTAGTGCAGCACCATTGAAAATCATTGTGTAAGAAGATATCACATAGATGGCTAGACAATCAAGCTTGATAACAATTGTCAATAGCTCACAGAAATTGCCAATGTTTTTTTTTCAGAGACTTTAATGGTGAAACCATGAACCATGCTAAGGAGGTGGCATGTTAATGTACCTACACTACCCACATTATGATATACATTGCGTTTGTGGAGTGGTTGACATGTGATGTGCATAATCCGTAGTTGGTTGTATTAGGTCAAAAAGGTAACTGGTGGGTTAAGTTTGGTGTAGCTGGTCGAACGAGTAACTTGTGGGTTAAGAGTTTATTCTTCATCAATAACATTAAATTTAATGTAAGAGATTCAAGTCGTTTCATTGGCAATGGTGTGAAATACCGAGATGATGTATTTGTCTTAGCTCTCATATTTGGAGATGTTTTTTAAAGTGTTCTTAAGGCCCAAGGGTGTTCTCTTGAGTATATTGAATATATCTCTTGCATCAATAACTTAAGGGGTTGAACGTATTCTCTTGAGAATATTGAATATATCTCGTGTGCATTCTTTGTTATTCTCAACACATTTCTAATGTTGAATGCTTGGTTCATTTTTAAATCACGTGAATCACATACTTTTTTGCTGTTTTGTGATTTTCGGAGGGGATTAGGGTTTTGGAAGTCTGATATTATTTGTTGAGATGCATTTCAGATTTTTTTTTCCGTGTTTCAAAAACTTTTTACATGTTTGGAAATGGGTCAAGGCATACACTGGTGGAGTTGAATTATCACTCCATTTTAATTTTTTCTGCAACTTTGGTTATGGCCAGCACATTTTCAGTTAGACACGTAAAGTGAGGTAAATAACATGACTAGTAAGCGTTTATACTTTTGGTTTTATGTCCCATATATTCCAATGCAGTTCAAATATAAGTATTTTCCCAACAACCTACAGTAATATTTAATGAAAGTTGAATGTTTCCACGACTACTTGTAATGTGAATCACCGATTTGAGTGTTCAGCCTGTTCAGAAGAGTAAACCACCACTAAACGTTGATTTATAAGCCTTATAATGTTGACCGTTCATACAGTTATGGTTTCCATTAGGAAGTTATCTTGTGGTTACCTTTTTGTGGGAATGAATCAACAAGGATCATTGATTGAATTATAATCAACAATTTCTTTAATGAGATAAAGAATATATGTATATAAATTTTTAGTGGAAAATAAATTTTTGATCAAAAATAGTTTGGTTATTGTTGGTAGTTGTTCTTGGCCATCTCTATTTATTTAGAGAATATAATTTGTTATTATCATTTTAAGAATTATTATATTCAATTATTACTGTTTGTTCTTAACCTAAGTTGCTGGTTTGGATTCGGGTTTGAAATTCATGAAACTTTTTTTGGGTTGGGTTTGGATTCATTTGGGCTTCGTCCATACAATATATATATATATATATATATATGCAGCAAATAAGTTAAATACACCACTATGCTAATAGTAAAGCAACATAGCAAAATACACCACCATATATATTAACGTTTTAGTCCAAATAACATAAAACAACATTGTTGGCCTTTTTAGTGATCACTTTTAGTATTGGAGGGTCGAATAGACCAGATTAGGCGCCAAAAAAAAAAGAGCTTTTAAAAAAAGTCGAAAGAAATTGTTTTTGGACCAAATTTGGCCCAGGTTCGTCCGCTGGAAATCAAACTCCTGTAAATTCTTCCGAATTCTTCCCAGGTCCTTCTGTCAGAATTTGCACCAAATTTTGGTGACTGGCAGAATTAGTAATCAATTTGACAGGGACCCAAATTTGTGCAGAATCAAATCCGACTTGGAGGGGTTTGGAAGCGAATCTGTTAACTTAGTATTTTTATCAATAATTTTTTTCCGTGCTCTGGTTTAGAATACAGGATTTAGGAAATTTTCATTCATCAGGTTTCATATTTCAAGATTGCATTACCCCAGTATAACTCACAGTTCATCAATGGCATTTCCCAGTTTCCAATTTCCAAATGAGCCTTAATATTCTATATGCTTAGGTTTTAAAGATTTTGTATTCATTGCATCCACATATTTCCCAATTTCCAATCTCCAAACTAGGATTTTTGTGAATTCCTCTTCCTCGCGAGTTTTTAGGTTTGAGGATTTTAACCTTGATAAGTAGGAGATGTTTTCCACAGCAAGTCAATTTATGAAATTGCTATCAGGATTCAACCATGTAGTTTTTGAGCCAAACTCAGTGATCCATGTTTCATGAGTAGTGGTTGACAAGAACCCATCTCTGACGAGAATGAATGGTCCTCTTAGCACTCATTGCATCTTGAAGTATTGGGCCTTCCCGGGAGGTCACCCATCCCAGTACTACTTCAACTCAAGTTGGTCTACTTTTGAATTCGGTCAAATTTGAACTTAATCGATCTTGTTGTACCCCAATGTGCACCATCTAGTCAAAATTTCACAGAAAAACAAGCTTCCAGTCAAGAGTTATGGAATGTTCCATTTTCCTGCTCAGGGTCATATTTATCAAGTTTCAAAATTTATTCTGGCTACAAGTGTCATTAAATTCTTCAAAAATCAGTCTTCAAACTTAATAAAGTTGGAGTTCTGCGCCAGAATCCAATGAGGTTGTGACAACATTTGTCGGAACCCGACAAGGTTGTCACAACCTCTTGAAATCATGAAATTGAGTTTTACAAGCGCAATGAAAAACAATAGTCGAAAGTTTCATGGTTTTTGAAATCCTATCGGCACCCACTGTGGTTGTGGAAACCACTAGAATGGCTGAAACATCGTTATAAAGATGTGAAAGAAAGGTGAGGGTGGAAGTCAAAAGGTCATTGGTAATTTTGAGAAGGTTTAAAACAGGCTTTGGAGCCCAAATCGGGTCTTTAAACCCCTCTTTTCCACCAACAACAAAGACAAAAGGTATACATCAGAGTTTGGTGTATGCATAAAGAAATATGGCCTCGGGGCGTCATGAGTGTAGTACATGATGGATCTGATCTTTCCATGTTTGAGGCTGGCAAACGCAGGGAGCAGAATGCATCATTGTCGATTAAAAGTGATAGAGAAGGCCCAAAGTTGGAAGATCCAGAAGCTCAAAGACCATGGATGGTCATGAAATCACAGGCAATGAATTGCCCTCTTTGAAGAGAACCCCACAAAATCCAGAACTATCAAAAATTGGTCACAGCAAATATTAGTCTTTTGTACTTCTAAGTCATTATCCTTTAATAATCCATCGTGATTTGAAGTATGACAATATTTATGTGAATGGAGTGATTACTTTTTCAAGGGGAGGTGCTATGCGAGCTTTGGGGAGAAATATTGATAGCATTTTCTACTTTGAACAACAGTATTTTTCTTTCTGTGTGCCAATTGTACGGAGAATTGAGTCAGTGAGCTCTCATTTTTATCAAAGAAATAAGGAGATATTTTGATCTTTGTGTTTATTTGTATTCCTTTTGATTGTAAGTTTTCCTGTGTGAATCCACAAGCTTTCTTTGATGCATCCTCTATTACAACTGGTTGTGGTTATATTCATTACAGGATTTGCTCGTAATGAATATATATCTGGAAGGAATTGCTGCTTATTGTCACAATTACCATTTGTAGGCACAAAACTGATGATCCGTGTGTCATGTGCTTTCGTTCCTCTCATTCTAAAGTTTACATTTGAAGTTCTCAGGTGGTTTTCTGTGTATTCCATCAGGATTTTCTCATTTCTTTTTCCTGTAATTGCCTTTCCTGGTTTCTGGTCAAAAGCATGTCTCAAAAACCAAATTAGATCATATGAGGGATGTGCCCTCTCAAATGCAGAGGAAGATCACTAACTCAAAAGTGATCTCTCCAACTGTTGGTCAATTTGTTGCTACTCGCTGGGTAGCTCAGGGTCATTTTCAATGACGAAACCATGGTGACAAATCTGTTTCCCAACAAACCTTAAGGCCTGCATTTCTGTGCTCATCCACTGTACTTATGAATCTAAACCCTGATTTGGACTTAACCAGTTTCCCTGCTTTGTTCAGGTTTTGGGTTTTCAAATTAACGTCATATTATCCTCATTGAATTTTAATTCCACCATTCGTCATTCCAAACTACTTAACCAGTGACTAAACCGATTCTTCATCTAGAACAGGGTTTGACTTTTAAAAACTAGAACCAAAGCAATTTATATATCTTTTTTATTGAATTTTTCAAATTTGAAATCCCAAACTGGCATTTAGGATTTTGCACAAAACTCGGTTCGCTGTCAATTACCAACACAAGCTGGCTCACATAACCAAAAGCTTGCTTACTAATAACTAATTTGAGTGCTGTAAAGGGGCATATATAGATAGTCCTGGCACCATTTTCCCACATACAAGCATGTGGGATATATCCCACTGTATTTCAAAATGTATGTACTATAAATCTATACACACTATTTGTTATCTGCAACCTGAAGACCATGAAATGAAATTGAAATTTACCTTCCAGGTCTCCACAGATTCTTCGGCTGAATCTTTCCTAGACTTCCAGTGGTAGTTAAAATTTTAGTCAAGAGCAGTTGTATGGTACACATTTTTTAAATCAGATGTTGAAGAAACGCACTTGGAGAGAAGATCTGGAGATTTATGGTGCAAAAGGCTGTACAAAAGGATGATCCCGCTTTCTATGGGCAATGAATAATGGAGAGTTATAGATGGCGAGGATGCAAAGAGGGCATCGAAGGAGACATGCCCTTTGTTATGTATCATGTCTTGGGGTTCAACTTTTGTTGAGCACTAAGAGATTAAGGTAGGTAACAGTTAGCATTAATTCAGAGCTCCTTTTCTTTCAAGGGGATGCATAGAAGTAGCCAGTTCTATAAGTAAGCAGAAACAGCTTGTGCGGTGAAGGGTGGCAAACAAGATCCTTGGTCTGGCTTACAGTCAAGATATTTGTTGCAGCAGGATGGTTCCAAGAAGCCAGAATTTTGACAAGTTTTGATAATATATTATCAAATAGAGGAGAACATAGCAGATGACCCAAACTAGCTAATAAGCATGTTAAAAATAATAGATCAGAGCCATATCCCGAAGTCAAAGGAGAGGAAGCCACAACGTCACCTAAATAAGAGCATGCCAATACCAATATGGAGAATAATATTTTTGGTAAAATATATTCACTTTCAGAAGACTTGATTCAGCAGAGCGATGGTCAAAAGTGAAGATTAAAAAGCTGACACAAGCATTAAGGAAAGTCTGGATGGAAAACATGCTAATAACTTAGGGCTGGAGGGCCAATGAAGTAATAAATCTTTTAAACAGGGTATCACTTTAAATTTTAATCAACAATGATTAAAATTCTTTTCATTTTAATGTTGAAATATATTTTTATTAATATAAAACTATTACTTGTATTCTCATTTCTGGTAATATAGAATAACAGGAAGCAGAGCATCCACAGGAAATGGTATGATAAACAAAAGAGACATGCAAAAACTATTGGAAACCTTATGCAACATTCAGGAACTTTGGAAATGATATTGGATTTATCTAAGACGATGAGATTGGCACAGAAAATCTCCTTGGAGACGAATGAAAATTGGGGGATAAGATTTGCCAAAGTTTCCAGTCCCTCACTAGGAATTTCTGGTATGCAAAAAAACTTTTAAGTACTTGGCTAGGATTACAAACTACTGGAAACAGTTTACGGGATCAAAGTTTCCTGTTGGGCACCATTTCAAATGCTTGAATCTTCAATTATAGAACAACAACTTCAGTTCCTTAAAATTTTCACAAACTTATCCCATAGTTGTCCTGTTTTACTTTCACTACTTCAAATCATCAATTAATTGAGTAAAACATTGTTTAAAATTGGGTTTAATTTGTATGAAGAAGAAATTGAGAAAGCTTACCAGTTACAGAATAATTATACTGTGGAGATGCAAGGAGTATGCAGTCAGCCTGCAGGACCTTGGCCCTGAACTCCTCCACTGATGGAGGAAAGCTCTTATCAACTTCCAGGTCGGTATTTACAAATGGAAGATGCCTGATTTCCAAGATCTCAATCTCCATATGTGGTATGCTTTCCTTCGCAATCTCAACAGCTGTATGCACGAAAACAGCATTCAATCAAATACGTAATAATGGCACCCAGAATTGTAATTTAAGCTTGTTTAGACTTACCAGCACGGAGTAAACCCCGATTAATGGAACATTTTCTGAGAGATCCAGAAATGGCTGCCACCTTCATGACATGCTCTGGCAAGCCATCTGCATCTGCCATTGTTGATATCCAATTGAATTTTGTTATGCTTCGTTTTTGTGGATTGGTGCACTTTTGTTACAGCAGGTACAGATAAAGTGCTCCCTATATAACTTTTTTTTCTTTCCATTTCAATTAATTGATAAATCAGCATCTTGTGCCCACATGCTCAAGCCTAAGTTTGACAGTTGACTTTACTTGTTTATTCATAATTGTAGTGGAGGCCCAAATTAATTGGTAAAAATGAGAACAAATTTGTTTTGATGATTATTTATTTTAAAATATTAAAAATTAGTTCATCTATATTTTTATTTATTGAATAATGTTACTGTGATATAAGTTTTTGGAATCTTTTAATTCTTTTAGTGGTTTGTGCAAATTTATTTTTATGTAACTTTTTTATTATATTAATTATTTTATTCATAGTTTAAAGAATTGTTGGTCAATAGATAGGAATTTTTTAATTATATTAAAATCAATTTTAATTTATCGAAAAAATAAAATAAGAAATTTTTTTTTAATTGGATAAAAAATAAGATATTAGAACTAAACTAGTCTGACCAAATTTTTTAATGTATGTGTTTTTTAAAATTTATTTTAAAATATTAAAACTTAACTTATTATTATTCTATTCAATAATAGTTGTAAATCATAATGTTAGTGTCATAGAATCTTTTAGCTTCTTTAATAGTTGGTACAAACTTAATTTTTATGTTTCCTTTTTATTCTATTTATTATTTAATTCAGAGCTTTTTTAATTTAAAGGATTGTAGGTTAATATATGTAAAAAATTTAATCATATTAGAATTATTCTTAATTTATTGAAAAAAAATTAAAAAATAAATAAATAAACAAATTTTAAAATTATTAATTAGCGTAATTTTTGAAACAATATAAAAATAAAAATAAATTTAAATTTATAGTAAGATAAATATAAAAATAAATTTAAATTTAAATTTATAGTAAGATAAATATAAAAATAAACATAAATTTAAATTTATAGTAAGATAAATATAAAAATAAAAGGGTCTCAATGTGAACATTGATCAACTCAAACCCATTGAAAAAAAAAATTACATAAAAATTAAAATGACCACTTTAGTATTGGAAGGGAAAAAAAATTGCTGACGTATGCGGTGATGTCAAGTTCTGACATGTTGCTGACGCATGTGATGACATCGTTTTCTTAATTGTCACATTTGAATATAATATTTGGGACTTGAAATTTGACCCACCTTATAAGTCGGTAGGCTTTAACATGGACAACTAACTTGACATGTTGCTGACGCATGTGATGACGTCGTTTTCTTAATTGTCACATTTGAATATAATATTTGGGACTTGAAATTTGACCCGCCTTATAAGTCGGTAGGCTTTAACATCGACAACTAATTGGTTTAGGATGCTTAATGACTAGCAATTGCACCTAAGTGTGCAATGGGTACGTCGTAAGTTATGGAAGGTCATTTAAGTATTTGTCCCTTTGTTTTACACTCCCCCTCAACCTCTCTAGATCTCCTTATCTCTTTATCAACCTATCTCTTTATTTTTGATAAATACACTACTCCATGTAACTCATTCATGTGTTTATCTAACCTTAGAATGGGATATTTATGCTTGATTTTCTTGTTTAATGCTCTATAACATTTTCAATGTACAATCCTTCTTTTTCACAATTCATAATATAAATATAATTGCTATTGTTTCTGGTTTCCTTTGTGTATATTAGTTTATCTACCTTAAGATTACCCTCATGATCCATCATTAAGATTAAAAGAGGATCTACGAGATATTCTTATGAAAACTAAAAGAAATACAATAAATATAGACAATCTTTTAAATATTTGAAAACATACAATAAATAGAAAACTAAAATTAATAAATTAATCATTTTATCTCTATTTTTCTGACTAGAATCTAAAGTTTTGTATGATTAAAGACCTCTTCTCCATTTTCTCATCCAAAACCTTAATAAGCCGGACCACAATAATAATAAGATAAGGCACTTTCTTGTGACTAATGCAGTAGATACAATCATATCCACAATCATTTTTATATTGATTTCAAATATATTGTCTTAAAGTGGAAAATCGCAAGCAAAATCCAGATAATTTCCAGTTTTTCTTATGTCCGCCAAAATCAGAGCAGATTATTAGAAGTAAATAGGAACTCAAAATTATCGTTTCTATGGTAATAAATTAGTGAAAAATCGCAAGTAAAATCCAGACAATTTCCAGTTTTTCTTATGTCCACCAAAATCAGAGCAGATTATTAGAAGTAAATAGGAACTCAAAATTATTGTTTCTATGGTAATAAATTAGTGGAAAATCGCAAGCAAAATCCAGACAATTTCCAGTTTTTCTTATGTCCACCAAAATTAGAGCAGATTATTAGAAGTAAATAGGAACTCAAAATTATCGTTTCCATGGTAATAAATTAGATGTTCAATTTTGTTAGAATATTTTACCATTGCATTGAAAAGTAATTTAATGGCAGAGGCAAAAAAAATTTATTCACCTCCCAAAAAACTGAACATCTAATTTACTACCGTAGAAACTTGAAAGCATTATTGTTCCGTCTTCCATTCACCTGGCCAATTTACAATAAATATATTATTTGAAAAGTATTTTAATTGTCTTTATCTTTAAAAAAAGAAATAATGCTTTTTAATATTGTAGATTTAAATATTCTTAAGTATAACGTTATATATTTAACATTTTTGTAAATTGTATATTATCAATTCCATATGAGAGGATTTTGAAGGATAGGTTTCTTGAGAGATGGACCTTTTTAGCTGAGCGGTGTTTGCTAACATGAACTATATTCCTGCTATTTCCTTAATTGCTTATGGATTCTTTAACAAATGCCTTGAGCTAGGCCATTTATTTGAAGTTGGATTCAGCATAACGTGTTTTGTGATAGTATAATTTAGAGGCACTTATTTATGCAGCACTGTCTGTGATCTTAGATTTTCTATTGCTCACATCAGCATATTTTCTGGCCTGTATAAATTTTATGATTTGTCAAGTGGCAGAAAGTGGAAGTTTGGCATGACTGAAAAACATTTCCATTAAACATGAAGACAACTTCAAGACAAAACCATTGCAAAGAAACTCAAACTTCCTCTTATTGTGGAAATTATCGACTCAATGAAAGATAGAATATAATGAATTGCAGTTGGAACGTTTTTAGACTGTTAAAGAGTGTATACTAAGATAGGTAGCAATCACTGACATCAAAAGAAGCTAAAGCTTCATAGTTTGGATCAGATATACATCCACGTCTATAAATAGTCCTTTTCAGGATTCTTATGCAATAAGAGCAGTTATGAACCAAAAATATTTTGTTTTCTATCTTCCCCTTGGATGAAAATGCTAGAATTTGTCAGTTGAATCAAGGATATCTGCTAACGAACAATGTACATTCTAAGAGCTATCGGAGGTACTATTTTCATCATCACTCTCCATCTTCCATTCCCTTTCATAATAGTTGTTTGGAAAACCCACCCAAAACTTGAAAGCTTCTAGTGCTCGTTTTTGTTCAGCTCTTCGAGCTTGCCGAGCTTGCCGAGCTTGAGACACATGTTTACTAGTATATAGCCTTGAGTGCAGCTCAACAAACATGTGCTTATATTTGGTTTTGTTGGCTGGAATTCTCAGATACTCCATGCACGCTATTACCTCCAAAGCTTTTCTGAAAAATGCTGCTCTGACAAAAATGTCAACAAGTGAATCGAGCAGAAGTACATCAGGTTGAAGCGGTTTGATTTCACTCTCCCCACCTTTTGCCATTATTCTCTCCTGTATCTCTCTCCAGAGCACTAGAGCCTCACCTGGCTTTCGTGCTTTTGCGAAACCATTAATAAGACCTCCATATGTGGCCAGATTGGGATGCAAATTATGCTCTTTCATTTGGACGAAAGCCTTTTTGGCATCTTCTATTCACCCTGCCCTACAGTAACTTTCTATCAACATATTCCATGAAACTATATCTAATTTTACTCTAGGGTCTTTCTGCATTTCGTCAAACACTTTGGCTGCAAGCTTTGGCTACCCATTTATGGCAAAGGCCTTCACCAAAGTAGTATAGCTGATATTTGATGGAGGTATCCTAGCCTCCCTCATTTGATTGAAATATGAAAGAGCGCCCACATTATCATCGATCCGAATGCACCCATTTATCAGAGTATTGAAAGTCACAATATCTGGTGATATCCCTGCTTGCATCATGTCCTGCAACAAAATTTCAGCTTTCTGTATATCAAGCAATTTACAATAACCATTGAGCAGAATGTTGTAAGTAATCACATTTGCAGGGACTTTATTGGAAGACATTTCTTGAAGGACTTTTCGGGCTTCATCCATTAAACCCATCTTTACAAAAGCAGAAATGGCAGTTGTGTAGGTTACTTCATCAGGGCGATTCTGTGAGTCATCATCATTTTGCATTGCCCTCAGCATCTGTACAACATCCTCCAATCTTCCCCATTGCATATACCCTTTCATCAAAATAGTGTATACCTCCGCATCAGGTTTAAAACTCCTCGATAACAACAAAGTTGCACCAGAGGCATCCTCAAGGCATTCAGTAACGAGCTCTTCTTTTATTCCCACTTCCAGGGATCCAGAACGCCCAATATTCGCAATAGGTTCCCTCATAACACTGCATATATCTCTTCTGCCTTCTCTCATAGCCTGAACCAACCTTTCAGCCATTTCCAAGTCCCCAAACCCCACATATGCTGCCACTAGAGAATGAAAGGTATCGCTACAGGGTTCTATATTTTCCCTCAACATCTTCTCCAGGATGCCAACCAACAAATCCTTCCTCTCGGCTCTTGCATACATTTTAATCATGATATTGTAAGTGAGAACATCAGGCCTCACACCGAACAAACCCATTTCCCTAATCAAGATATGTGCCCTTTCCACATTACCACCAATTGCACTTGCATTCAAAATGGCATTAAAAGCTCCTATATCAGGCCTAACATTTTCTGGAACCTCATCATTCAAACCCCCATTTGTTTCCTTAATCCGCTTACAAATTTCATTAAAAAGATCAATTGCAGATTCAAAGTCATGTGGGCACTTACCTAATCGGCTTATAACAGCACTCCATGCCTTCACATGGGGAAGGAGACCCAATTTCAGAATTAGTTCGATGATGGTTGCTCCGTATTGGGGAACTCCAGACTTGGTGGCAGCCATGGCTAACAGTCCAAGTGAATTGCAGTCCAGGAGGTGGAGTTTTTCCTCATTTTGGAGTTGCTTAACCACTGTCTGTGCCCTGCGGAATGCGGAGGCCGATCCTTGATATGAGAGTTGAGCAACCAGACGACTTAGACATTTGCTGCTTGGGAGCTCACTTGATTTTTCTAGTATCTTCCAGGCATCCTCTGTTTAATGGACACCTGAGTTCTTTGCAAGCGGCTGATGTTTCGCAGTATTTGCTTTTCAATGGTCCTGGCCTTGATGCCGCTTCTCTACATTGTCTAGGACGCCGGCCCATGTGACCTTTCGGCTGGCTCCGAACCCTTCTATGATCACGGAGGTCTAGGGATCTAATCCCCTAACCCAACGAAGATTTGGGCACTGAAGCCGACTGCAACATTCTACTCTAGAATTTACAGAGACCTGTTGAAGCAAGGTCTCCTGCGGCATAGTCTGAAAGGCCTCTGCGTCAGCTGTGGCACTGCTCACGCTGTATTGGCATTGAAGGAAAATGGAATACCTGACGCCACGAGAATTGATCGCGGGTCTTGCATAGGAAAACTCAAATATCTGCCATTTGCAAATAATACCTTCGATTTCGTATAATCCGGATCTGTACTTCGAGCTAGGGCTCCTGCTCTGTTCGCCGTCGAGATCGAACGCACCCTTAAACCCAACAGGATTGCAATTATAGTCCTTTCGCCTAGGCGTGGGATCAAAGGTTCGAAACCCCTAAATTCTCTGAACCCCGCGGCTGCCCTTTCCAGAAACTCCGAAGTTGTTCATGTGACCGTGGCAGAGACTTCTTCAGTAATCGCGCTACGCAAGATTGCTCAAGCATAGAACCCTGTCCACCATTGCTCTCCCCTGAAGCACAACAGAAACATAGTCAAGCTCGCAGAGCCATTAATGGAGAACCACAATAACGCCATTTATTTGCAGAGGGTTGTAACCCTAAGTCCCCTGAATCGCCATGTTTATGTTGAAATTGGGGTTAATAGCATTGAAAGCAGTATAAGCGAGTGGTTCGTGAGGGCTTATCCGAAGCAAAACAGGGCATTTGAAGTCTATGCCATTGCAGTGGATGAAGAAGCCCCTACATCCGCTGTGAATCTCAGCGCAGCAGGATTTTCTTTTTGCGGGATAAGATCGAGCAACAAGCTCCAGGATGGACGGCCAACAAGCTCCCAATGGTAGTCATTGGCTTCTCCACCACTCACAGCCGTTGATCGTCAAAATCAGGCCGGGCCTCTTCAAAATGAAAACGCCTACGGCGTAATAATGATTTGTTAGGTTG
This sequence comes from Chamaecyparis obtusa, assembly GCA_027943335.1. NCBI lineage: Eukaryota > Viridiplantae > Streptophyta > Pinopsida > Cupressales > Cupressaceae > Chamaecyparis > Chamaecyparis obtusa. The sequence continues at coordinate 592,247 of BSBK01002127.1, read as the reverse complement.
GAGGTGTAGGTAAAGTAAGTTAATTAAATTTTCTTTCTTCTCTTGAAGTTTGGAATAAGGTTCAAAATATTTAGGTATGGAATAGAATTGGGTAGGAAATTGATTTATTTAGACAATTGAAATTAACTTTTAAAAATTATAGTATATAATAAATTAGTAGGTATAAAGATTAATAATAATAAAATAATTTTGATTGAAATGTCATTTTTGAAATTAATAAATAAGATAAATAAATGTGCAATTGAAAAATTAAAAAAATATTGATTTTTACAAGATTAAAAGATGGCTAATTTAGCAATTATAAGTTGTGCTCATCTAAAGAAGAGTTTATCCATCAAATATAATTTAAAAGTTTTATATTGTAATGAAAATATGAATTGTGTGGTTGATCTTCTATCTTAATAGAGAATTTTTACTACTTTTTTTTGGTCGATAACAATGATATTTTATTCATTAATATGAAAAGAATTATTGCATACAGATATACATAATATAGTAACTCCATTGTCCATCCTATGTAACTCCTAACTATCTCTCCTTTATGGACAAACTTATAAAAGATGCCTTATACACCTTAGCAACCCCCATACATCATATTATTAAACATAGCCCTTTTAAGGCCACATATTAACATTTTTGCACAACATTCAAAAGTCACTACTTTGCCACAAGCCAAGAAAGCCATCGTTGAAACTTCAGAGTTTGGCCATCATGATCATCTATTGACATTTGCATCCAATCCACAAGGCACTTACTGATCAAAACATTAACATCTAACCTTGCCATTCTGCCAAAACCTTCACCATATTCAAACCATTACCCCCAAAAAGCCAAAAACCATTTCCTACGTCACCCCATCCGTCTTTACAAGCTTTGACTATGCTTTCTGCTACTTGTTCGCATCTTGCACAAAACCGTAACTAGGAATGCATGAACCACTTCAGACGACTTTGCCTCATATGCTCAAATGACCTGCTTCAATTTACCCCATGTCGTAGTTGTTAATGAACAAAATTTTACCTTCTTTGAGACTTTGATAATTGATTGACTCCCAACCCAATCAAGAGGAAAATTATCACTATCAATTGAGTTAGTCACTCGCGACTGTTCTCTCTGCATCAAAGGTGCAACTACCTTCTGAAATGATTAATCTTTCAACTCCTTTATTTTAAAAGAATGATTTGCATGGGATACTTTTAACCATCTGTCTTTACAAGCTTTGACTATGCTTTATGCTACTCCTTGTTCGCATCTTGCGCAAAACCCTAACTAGGAATGCATGAACCACTCCAGACGACTTTGCCTCATGTGCTCGAATGACCTTCTTCAATTTACCCCATGTCGTAGCTGTTAGCGAACAAATTTTTCCCTTCTTTGAGACTTTGATAATTGATTAACTCCCAACCTAATCAAGAGGAAAATCTATCACTATCAATTGAGTTAGTCACCCACGGTTGTTCTCTCTGCATCAAAGGTGCAGCTACCTTCTGAAATGATTAATCTTTCAACTCCTTTATTTCAAAAGAATGATTTGCATGGGATACTCTTAACCAGAAAGTACTAACGGAAAACAATATTTCATTATAAGCTTACAAAGGAATATTACAGATTAATATAAACTCAATCAATTACAAGCCAACTAACTTAAAGATTGATAAAAACTATTTTTGTGATCGACTGCCAAATTGAACATCACATAAAATTACTATAAAAGCTTAATAGCATATGCACAGATCATGTAACATATAATCCAATTCCAATTGAAATCAAACATGCGTGCTTAATATAACCAACTGATAAGAGAAATACCACAATATGATATGGGTGAACCCACAATAGTGGGTTACACTTTTTTTCCTGAATAGACACTATACTCTAAATTTTGAATAAAATTTTTAGATTCGAATGCATATTGTTGTTAAACCGTTAAGAATCAAAAGATGAAGTAAATTAGAGTCTTTTAGGATTTTCTATCTAGATTCTAAATATATTTTTTATTTTTATTTTTGAATTGATTTAATTGGTTTTTTTTTCTCCCACAAAAATTGGTATGTTGCTAAAAACATCATTTTCAAAGAGTTACATTGTTTTCGTAGAGCATAACTTTTTTTCTAAAATAGATATCAATGTGATTGTTTCAAATTTAATTTTTTAACGTCCATATGGAGGGCATGCAATTGGTTTTATGACATTATCATGATTATTTCATATTTTATTAACATTTGAAGTTGACTAAGTCATAATTTTGACATACCTTGACTACATAGCTTATAACTTTTTGTGTATTTGTCCAATTTTATTTTTATTTTTATTGATAGAAAGATAACTTCAATACCTAGGGATTAATTTTTTTTTAGAATTTTTTTCTCTCATTTACTATTTTTCCATAAGCATCGAACATAGAGGTGGAGATACGGTGAAATATCTATGTTTAGTAAAACTAAAAATACAAAGTCATAATAAACTTAATATATATTAACATTATAATAATTGGAAAGAGTTTTCTCAGTAGTACCTTACTACATAGATAGGTTTTTCGAATGGATTCATTTGATCTTCCAAAAGATAAAGTCGAAGTGATTTTTTATCAGCATTTTAATAGGTGTGAAGGAGACTCCATTATAGGTATGAATGAGGAGTATATATGTTATATCAATGATTTTTTTATCTAAGAGGCTTTGAGCTAGCCATTTCTAATTAATTCTTTCAAATTAAACCTCTCAAGGCTTAAATAATCATATTTTATTAAAAATGTGTCATTTCAGCAAAAATCAGCATGTCTAAAAAAGTGTAACCCACTATTGTGGGATCACTCATATATAAACTAACTGATATTATATTTATATGCTATAAAGTCTCAATAGTACTTAAAATTAAATCAATATACTGAAAAACCAGATCAGTTAAAAGTATAGAGATGTCTTTAAATAACTAGAGAATTGACCCTCATAGAGTCAAGAAAATTAAAATATATAGCAATGCAAGGCCTATTCAGTTTTAAAACCAACTCCTACTGAAGTTAAAGAAACTACCCCCTTAATCTTAGTTTCACTAAAACCCTTAACCTATCTATTTAGATTGAACTATCTTAAGCATGATTTAGTTCATTAGATGAACGGTGGAAACGACGGGTGCTCTAGAGTCTTTTTAACTGGCTACATTGCGCTCCACTCTTGAAATGTTGCCGCGAAATTCGTCGGGAGCTATTGACTTGGTAAACCAACGACCTTGATCCTTTCTATCCATATATCTTTGTTTCTTCATACCTCCTCCAGCTTCTTATGCATCCTTCAGTGATCATTTCCCATGATTAGTAGAGAATCGATCCCACCGATCCTAATGAAATCCTTGATCACAATGTTCTTGGCATTTTTTTGATCACTCATCTTTTCTTCTAGGGAGGTTTAATAGTTTGTTCTGCCTTCTGAATGGGGCTTGATGCGCTCTTTGTTATCTATAGGTCTATGACCTTGAGATCATTATCCATGATCTCGTGTATACACTTCAATTCTTTTAGAAATTTTGTGGATACTTCAATACCTTCTTCAAAGATCTTATTCCTCCAACTCACATTCACTTTCAATGAAAATAATGCATTTTTCATTCATCCCTAGCACTGGCTTTTCGGCCAAAAACCTATCCATAACATAAGTCAAGATTTCATCCATTCCAGAAACTATACTTTCCCAACCCTGCTTCTCGGTTTCTCGGACAACAATTTCAATTTCCAGTTCTTTGACAGTCTTATGCTCAGTTTGATAAGCTTTTCCTAAATTTGAAAGATTATCAACACCCTCCTTGGTAACAACATCAATCTAGTCACTGAATTGCTTGGATACAGACCTATCCCTCTGGATTTGGTCTAAGAATTTATGTTTCTCAGGGGACTATATGTCGATGCTCAAGGGCATCTCATTCAGTGGTTGTGGAGTTGGGTCCTGGATAGCTTGTATGTATTCTGACATTTGTCAAAGGGACTGCTTTAGCTCTCTCTTATCCTTAGCATCTTTCCAGATTTGGTGAGTGATTTTTTTACTACTTGACTGAAACACTTTCACGTCTGCAACTCTGGTTGCTTGTCCAAGATCAACCTTTTCAATTTTAAAATCTTGTAGAGTCACCTCTTCATTGGATTGAGCCATGGTCGGAGTGAAGACGTTGGCCATCCAATGTCCTGTATCTTCATCCAGATCCAAAAGTGCTTAAAATTTTGGTTTCTTACTTTTGGGTGTCTTGCCAAGGTATTTGTTGACCATATCTCTGATTGGAGTAGAAACTGGAACTATACTCTGTTTCTTGTTTACAGACAATTCAAACCAGTTGGGAGCCTTTGCACTGCTCTTAGTTGGAGGGGTCTAAAAATCCAAAGGATTACCCAACACCAGCGAATCTTGTACAATTGTTTCTACCTCTACCTGTTTTCCCTTGATCGTTGGAACTTTCTCCAATGTATCCATGGTTGGCTTTATTTTTGCTCTTTTCCCTTCTCGGCAGATTCCAAATCTATCACAATGCAAGGCACCTTAGTGGGCTCGGTTTTCTTTCTACTTCTGGAACGAGTAACTCTCACAGTCGGTTGGGTGATAATCGGCTCTTGTTCTTTAGGGAAAACCTCTGTGCCTGGTTCTGGTTCACCGTTGCTTGTGTACTCAGCTTCTGAGAGGAGCAATTTACCTCGCATCCATTTGGCTCTTGTTGCAGAAATCAAACACTTTCATATACAAAATGAACAAAGATAACAAGAGGGAAAAGATTAATGCATGCTTGCTTCGACTGTTGTACATCTATTTATGGAAACTTGCCTTGTAATTATGACGCCTGCCGCTTTTAATGCGAATAACACTTCGCACGCACCCCATTTAATTACATCTCACTCCGATCAACTAACATTTAATATCCATCTTTTCAATCATTCCCCATAAGTTAAGATAAAGATTTGGCATGTGTCGATCAGATTTGTCATATCACATGCTTGAACAATGAACTTTGAATCATGAAAATGGAGTTCAAAGTTTGAAGTTCATAATGCTTAAAATTTAGGATTGACCAACACAATTGGGACCCACAATTGACATGATGGATGGAAACCATTGAACTTTGAACCAAAAATCTGAGGTTCAAGTTCAAGGTTCAATATTGCAACCTTCATGACGCGGGGGAAAAGATAAGTGTGACTTGCAACGGTATGAGGAGAGACAACATGAACTTTGAATCGAAAATCTGAGGTTCAAGGTTCAATCTGTGGGATGCACAACACACCGAGAAGACAAGGACACCGACAACTTTTTCTTGAGACTGGGTGGTTCTTGAACTTTGAACTGAAGATCTGAGGTTCAAGTTCAAGGTTCAAGACTGGCAAGAGAAATTTGATTAAGTTTTGAACAGGTTCAAAATTTAAAGGGTTATGAATTCAAATGCATGCAACAGTAGCAATGTCGGCTTTATAAGCCCTCTTATCAACCTTCCCCCACCATCCAACAAAAGGGACTTGTGTGTGTGAAAATTGTACCTAGCTATGGACACAACACTTCAGTAAAACATTATTGGTTAATATGTCAAAAATCTGCAATAAGAATAAACAACATTAACCAGGTGATTTACTGTCTTCTAGTAGGTGTGAGTATGGTATTCTCCAATTATGACCAAGATTAGTGACAATGCAACACCTAAATGAAGGATTTGAATGATGAAAGCAATGAAAGTATGGATGCAAATTAATTTATATTTTTTTATTTTTCTATGCAATATGTATGAAAAATTGAATGAATTGATCTAAGATGAATTGAAATGAATTGCAATCTATTCTAAAAATGATATGGAATGCTATGAATAAATTGAAATTGCAAAAATCTCACGATCGCCTGTTCGTAAGAGCTCGATTCTCCAAGTAATTGAAAGTGCGGTCGTTTGTAAAGGGTTGAGCCCTGTTTATATAGAAATCTAGGATTTTGAGAGTTCATGGAAAGCCAAAAATCTCTCCCTGATTAACTTAGATTAATTGTTGAGTTATTAGGAAATTAGAAATAGTTAACTCAAAAAATCATGCAAAATCAGCTTTTTAACTCAAATCATAAGTTTAGATCACTTTTTTACTCGAAATTACATGTTGAGTTCAAAAAATTAACAAATTGAATTGATTTGTTGATTTGGAGTTTAACTGTTTTTCTGAATGTACGTGGATAATTATGAATTAATACTATTTTCAACATGTGTTGCTCTCAACTTAACTGATTTTTGAATTAAAATAACTGATTTATAAGTTAATCAATTATTAAATCAAACTTTATTCCAAAACTATATCATTAAATATTTGACAACTGGATTTAATCAATTAAATAAGAATTTAATCAATTGTTTGTAGGATTTTGATTTATTGTCAAAGATAAATAATATTAATTAAGAATAAATATAATTAAATCTAATTAAATTAATTAAGTGGCAGAATTAAGTCTAATTAATTAAATGTTCATCATATTCAATTAATGGACTTTAGGACAAATAAAAGAATATCATTTATTGCCAAATAATATTTAATTAGGCAAATTAGGATAAATAGGAATATTTAGGAAATATTCCCCAATGCAGAATTAGGATGAACTCGATTAGGATTTCGCTAATTTGATGTGCAGATGTGCCTTAGGTTAGGACTTTTAGGTCGATTTCAATCAATTTGTCGATGTAGGAGGTTAATGGAACTGAAGCCCATTTTGGGGGTATTACATTTTTCCCATCTTTGAATTACTGTGTGAAGCGCAGTGGTTCAAAGATTAATTTGTTGTTTGATGATGTTCGGACTCAGTTATGTGGTGGAGAAACTGATCCTGAAAGATTAACCGATTCTGAGATAGAAACCAATTGAAAGATTTGAAGATGTTGATTCAGATCCTGATTGACCAAGAATCGAGATGATGTCAACTATAGCAACAATGAACTGGTGATTACGAAGAAGTGATAAAACGTCTGATTTTGAACCTATGATTACGAGGAAGTGATTGTCCTGACTCCAGACCTGATTGTCCAAAGGAATCGAAAGGATGCCAAATCTGAACTCTTCAGTTACGAAGAATCAAGGAAATAACACTGTTGAACCGTGGTTACGAAGAGCTGATACAACTTACAAGATTAAGAGAATGCCAGATTGATATGGATCTCGATGAATCTGATATGCCCCAAGCGACGAGGTCTTGTGATGAATCAACAACTAGATATGGTTGTTGTCTTGATTACTGAAGAATTTTTTTAGATTGACAGAATTAGTTAATGATGTGTAATATCATGCCCCCTCCGGGATGAAAATTGAAATCTGACAAGAAAAGCCAACGTTGAATGATTAGAAGCATGTTAATCGATTGTAGAATTGGTTGTACACGTCCGAGAACGCATTCTGCATCGTTTAGAGGTCCTGGAGACCAAGTTTGATTAGGTTTGACCATAAGTTGACCATGGTTGACCAAGTTGAAATTCGAATAGTTTTATGTTAGATAATTGGTGTTTTTTTCTCAAGGAAGTAAATGTTTTATATTTATTTATTAGATCTGACCTAGTTGATGTTTTGGGTTTATGATCGAGTATATTAGATCAAGTTTTTTTATGAGAAGAGTATGGATGTTCGTGTGAATATGTGAAAGCTATATTGATGTGGAAATTAGAAGTTTATGATGTTCTTGGAGATTCATTGGAACTGTACTGACATTATTGATGCTACTAGCCAATTCAGTTTTGGGACTATAAGTCCTTTCTATAGTGAAATATTTATATGATTGGTGAACTTGGCTGAGGGAAAGATCTTGATTTTGTAATTGAGATGTAAGCTCTAGGATATAAGTTCTAGGTTGTAAGTCCAACTGCATGTGCAATCCCATCATATGTACGTATACCTTTAACAGGGTACTTATTACTATAGTAGTGAGATATTTGTGGGTATCATCCCCACCAGGGTTTTTCCCTTAACAGGGTTTTCCTTGAAAACAAATCATGGTGTTATGATTCCTTGTGTGCTTATTATATTATGTTTACTTTCATTTTTAAGTGGATTTAAGTTTTGGAATTGGTTAAGAAATTAAAGAACGATGCTACATTGATTGAAACCCCCCCGCCCCCCCTCCCCCCTCTCGGTTCTTCCTAAGTCTAACAATTGATATCAAAGCTTAATGCCTTGGAGAAATTTTAACAGCTTGAGGAAGATCTTGATGGAAGCATCTAGCGGTACTCAAAAGCATCAGTTGAATGCACTTGGACATCTAGACAAATCCAATACTCACATCCTTGATATGGAAGAAAATTTGAAAAGTGTTGTTAAATTCATTGACAATCTAAAAGAGCAGTTAAGGCAATCTAGAGATAAAAGGAAAGAACTTGTGGATCGGTTATCACAGAAAAGTAATGACTCTACATTTGATGGAGAGAACAAACATAAAGAATATGATCTGATTGTGAAAGAAAGAGACAACCTAAAGAATGAGATGGAAGTCATGGTAATCAAGATGACTGAAGAAATGGAAGTGAAGAAGACACTTGAGCAATCCTTGCAGGATAAAGTTGAAGAATGCTACAAGCTAAATGGCGAAGTTGGACAGTTGCAGATTTACCTGAAGAATCTAAACATAATGAGAAAGAATTGGAAAAAGTTAATGAGATACTGAGAAAAGATCTAGCTAAGCCTAGAGGGATTCAAGAAAATTTCAGATCTAGCACTGCAAAACTTGATGAACATATTGAAAATCTAAGACTACATGGTGAAAAGGAAGGTTTGGGATATGAAAAGGGAAAATGTTCTAAAACTATCAAAGTAACTCAAACTAAGCAACCTAAGGATTAATCTAAAAGGCAGACATTCAATGGCAAATGTTTTGCATGCAACAAATTTGGTCATAGGGCAAGGGAATGCAAGAGGAATACATCCACTACATCTTTTTATGGCTATTGTTTCACCTGTCACAAGTATGGATACAAATCCAGTGAATGTAGATCGAAGAAAAAACTTGATACAAGACCTACAAACAAAGGTAATCTTACATGTTTCAAATGCAATAACTTGGGTCACATTGCAAGGAATTGCAGGTTGAGGACTAACCAAAAAAATTAAAGGTATGTGAATCAAAATGTCACTTTTTATAAATGCAACAATACTGGTCATATAGCTAGAAATTATAGAATGAATGGTTCAATTGAAAAGATCAATGCAATAAATGGTAATGAAGGGAATACAAGGAATGGAAATAGAAACAAAACATGTTTTAATTGCAAGAAGATAGGACATATTGCTCGATATTGTAGACCTAATAATGTAGAAGAGAAAAATAATGGATTGAATAACAAAGGAAAGCAGAGCATGTTAGTTGATGAAACTTGAAAGGAAATGAAGAAGACATGGACATGGATATATCACACCAGCTTCTATGTGGATCCTCCATCATCAAAAAATTAGGTTATAAGGCCTAAGAGGGAATTTTCATCAGAAAATATTTTGTCACCCCGTGAATTGAAGTGATAAGGATTGCGATGGAAGATTTAGTTGAAGATTGGTTTCAGAAGGCTATAATCAAAATCACAGGAGTTTTCATGATTATCTCGATGACCATAGGTAGATTTATTGATCACTGGTTCTATCATCTTTATGGAAGGTTAGGGTACATATGACATCTAATGAGAAAATCAAATCGAAGTTGAAGGATAAAAAGACATCTTGAGACTTCATTTGACACTTTTCTTTTTAGAGATCAAGTGAGAACCTAAGAAGAAGAAGATTCAACAACAATCTGAGCTACCAACCAGATTCAAATGCAAACCCTAGTGCGAAGTAAAAAGGTATTTATCTTAGTAAAATCCTATCAAATTCATCAGTTAAGACATGGATACTTTGTAAATAGTCAATGTACTTAAGAAACCATGATATGGATTCAAAATTCACCCATATAAGTTTATGGAAGATGATCCTGAAGGTGCATTTTCACATGTGCCTCATGGAATTTTACATGTAGAATATATTTGTGCGTACATTCACTATTAAATGGAGGAATTATGAGATTTAAACATTTATGACCAATGTAGATCATTGTGTGATAATGGTGTATTGAAAGATCCAGGTTTTAGAGAGTAAATCAAATTAACCTAGCATAGTTCAAAGATTTCATTATTTTTGAGGAATCATAATGGGTCAAAATAGTGCTCAATAGAATTCATGATTAGCTCTTTTGGCTCGGTGACAAGCCTATCAAGATTACAAAGGAACTTATTCATGATGTAACCGGATTTAGTACTATCGATGAAGCACCTAATTTGAAATCTTCAAAGAAAGACATTGTGGAAAAGTTAATTCAATCTAAATGGGATAGAAGAGTGATGACTATAAATGAAATTATACAACCAAATGATAAGTTTTCATCGATGATACTTGGCTACAAGGTATACCATAATAGTAGGTTGAACTCTATCTCAACAACAATCATCCACATTGCTTACCGAATGCTGAAGGAGGACATGCAGTTTGACATTTGTGAGATTTTAAGGAAATAACTATTGGAGAATTTGGAAAATCATCAAGAAGTATAAGTCAAAAATATTCAAGTATGGTTCTATGATAGTGCACATGTTCTTTTATCTGATGAAATACTTTCTTAGAGTTACAACCATTACTTGGAAAAAGAATATTCCTGCAACACTTCAAGTTTCGAATTTTTACTAGATGCAAAAGAAGGATGAAATAGATGGATTGATTTCTGGTCACTTCAAGATGTTTCAAAAGAAAATGAAGAAAAGAGAGAGGATACCAAATAATCTAGTTGAAAAGTATGCTGATTCAGTATGCTTCATGGTAGAAATAGATCAATGTTGTATGGAAGCAGTGGAACTGATGACTATGTGGATTCAACCAATTGGTTATGAGGTAATTCTTGACCTTGTTGAACAATATGTTGAAGAAATGTTGAGAACCCCGATAGATCCAAAGGAAGAAGGGTTCAAAACTTAATCTAACAAGTATCAGAAGGTTTGGAGTGAACTGACGGAGAAGGAAAGAATCATAAAAGTGAATATATTTGTTGATAACATTGCAAAAAAGAAAGGTATTGGTAAGGAGAAAATGACAGAGTTGAGGAGGAAAGCAGAGGTGAAAGAGAAGAGAAGTTCAGTATGGATTGAACCAATTAATGTTGAGTAAGCATCACCTCCTCCGCCTATTACCATGTCAAGAGATACTAGGAGTTCGTCAAGAGAATCATCTATACCTCCTGTGAAGAAGTCTACTTCTTCACCAAAGGTTGAGAAAGCGCAATCTGAACTGGTGAGAAGAAAGACAAAGAAAAGAGTACAAGATCGAAGAAGAAGAGGGCTAAAGAAGACAATGATGATTCATCTACCGAATCAGACCAGTCCAACAAGAAAGTAAGGACCGAAGGAGCCACAACAACTAAGGTGGTCACTAACCTACCTTTGAGTGTTGGTAAGGATGAAGACCATGTAGATAAAATTTTGAATTATTTGATTAAGCTTGGTATTTTGGTGCAAGTAAAGAAATATTATAATATACTGAATGAGGAATAGAGAAAACGGATAGAAGATGGAGTAGTTGTGCATTTGAATAAGATTAGCAGAAAATTAGTTGAAATAAAAGATCAGATACTAGATCATTTGTATGCTAAACTAGAGGCAAGAAGACTAGTTGCATTAAAAGAAGACAAGTTAACTAGAGAGGCAACCATATCCAAAATGTTTCCTGTAATTAAGAATGATGACATGAAATGATTACTTGAGGAAGCAAAGAAAAGATTGTTGACAAAGAAAAAGGATAAACATGTTGATGGATGGCAAAAATGAAGAGATTATTGCTCAAACAGATGATGTGGTGAGTAAAATGGTGATTGAGATGAGGGTTGATGCACCTAAGAAGAAAGAGCCGAGGACAAAGAGAAAATAAGACATATGGATTTGATGAAGCATCCACCTCTGCGGCTAAGGATACCCAACAATTATTGTCTACAGTCAAGGAGCCAGATGTCTATATTGTTGGTTTACCATTTACTCTTGATGACACTGATGCTATTGGAGATGGGAAACATGAACGATAGAAAGTTAAGGATACCTTTACCAATCCCTCTAACATAATCACCGAGGATGAGCTGAGAGATTGTTTCTAGTAAAGGATATTCTAAAGACAAACCTATTGAAGTTGGCATTCAACCAGATAAGGAGATAAATAAATGTATTGATGTTGATGTTGTGGATACAGAGGTCACCTAAAGAGATGAAGCTAGAGAAAATGACATACCCCTTAAGCAAGAAGTAGTTAGGTAAGAGGAAAGGACAAAAGAGAATGAGAAGCAAGTTGAAGTCTCTATTGGAGAAGAAAGATGGAAGAAACTATAAGAAATAGAGAAAATTCAAATAGGAGCAGATCTTTCTTTCGTTAAGTCAAAAGCATTGTTGGAAAGAGATTCACTTGAATCCCTTGAATCATTTGATTTGAATGGACCAATAGATTTGGATTATATTGAAGAAAAAGAATTGATGAAAGTTGCAGTTTTGGCACAAGCCAAAGCTCATGCCAAATCTATGAGCAAAAGGGAGAAGAGCAACAAACTTCTATCTAGGGAAGTTGAAGTTCTTGGTAAAGTATTGCCTAATGTAATAGTAAATCAAGATAATTATGTACTTGACCGGCTTGAAGATCTTTTCAATAATTTTGATGTTCAATTTGAATCCTTGGAGAAGATTGCAGAAGATAAAGTACATAAGGAATTTTCTATGAAGAGATTTCATCATTTGTGTTCACTAATTGCTAAGGATATATCCTCTTTAGATGTTGGAATTGTTCAAATAAAAAGGCGTATTGAGGTAGGAAGTATAATTCTTAAGTTGTGTATTGATCCATTTTCTAAAGTTGAGGACATTGATAAGTTCATTGAGGATAGTCAAGAAGCACTAGCTGATAAAGAAAAGGCTTTTGATTCTTCAAAAGGATTTGGTTCTGATTATATGGCTGAACTGGTCAAGTTGAATGATAAGATTAGTTCTTTCACTAGTACAAAAACAACAATATATGACCAAATAAACTACCAAAATTTGTAGATAAATGACCAAATTTGGTCACGTGACCAGTGGTAGTTTATTGCTGGTCATTTATCTCGTGACCAAATTTATAACTAAACTATTTTAGTCATTTATTTGGTCATTGATTTGGTCATATATTTAGTCATTTATTTGGTCATTTGGTAATTTATTTGGTCATTTAGTCATTTATTTGGTCATTTGGTCATTTATTTGGTCATTTATTTGGTCGTTTATTTGGTCGTTTATTTGGTCATTTATTTGGTCATTTATTTGGTCATATATTTAGTCATTAATTTAGTCATATATTTAGTCATATTAGGGCACGATGGAATCGAACCATCATCCTCCTACTTGTAAAGTAGGTGCTCTTCCATTGAGCTAGTACCCTTTAAAGAATAATCATACCATGTATACTAGTACTTTCCACTAAACATGATTTCAAGTTTTTCCATCTATAGTTCAAGGGTAGCAGAGCTTAAGGGGGGGATGACTAGTGATACTTTAAACTCAATGGTGAAGTTATTCAATGTGCAATATAAGAATGAAGTGAATGATGCCATTGGAAAATACATTACATGTGGCTTGTTCCTCTTATTATAATGACAAGCATATATCTTTAGGGGAAACTAGCCACATTAAATAGAGATAAAGTATGTACCAATGATTATACCTTCTACATTTTCACTCCTAATTAACCCATCAAAAGCTTTACTGCTTTAGAAGTCCACACCCCTGATAACCTACCAATCTATTGCACTTCTATCCAATACATCAATCATAAAATTAGCATTATTAAGAAAATTTGATACACACTAAATCCAACTTATAAAAATCGATAACCATTTTCCAAGATCTCGTATTTGTGGTATATACTAATCCTTAAGATACATTAATAACTAATAACGTAGCATCTTTCTTATCATAGCTGGATAACAAAGGGGAAACAAAAGAATAGTCAGACTGGTAGCAGTTTAAAAGTATGAAAAATTGGAGGCTTTAAGCATGGGGATCCTTAAGGAATATGGATCTAGAGGCACTTGTAATTCTGGAAATCAGTAGTGTGAGGCATATTTGGTAGCTGACACACATGCCACCCGGTAACGTGGAAAAAGTAGTGAATTTGGTAGTGACCAAATAAAACATAACCAATGAAAATAAGATAACCACCATGGAAGACCAACCACTCATAATGGAAGTTGAAACATTCAAGGCTACAAGCACCCAACCATTGAGATGGAAGGTTGTTTGAAGCTCTTGTGTTTGCTTGATAGCCAGTTGTTAGCATGAATAACTGTAATGAGGTCATATATTTTGCATGTGGACTCCTATGCACTGGACGTAAGTGTAGAAGGTGTTGCATGTTGTTCCCAGTGGTGTTACAAAGTAAAGCAAGATGGTCAATGTAGAGGTGTTACAGATGTTCTACAGTGATCTTGCATGCTCCAGCCTAGAGATTGCATTGTGGTCTTCAATGGTTCTCATGACTCAAAGGGTTTCTCCATAATCTATTATCATAAACTTGTTATTTAATCTGATCATGAACATTGTTGTTTTCATCTCCAGTGCTCTTTCAAGCTCCTCACTCGTTATGTAAATGCAGTTTTCTTAAAACAGACTGAATAGACTCCTACTGAAGGCTGAGAATTTTCTAAAAACTGGTGATGGCATCACTATGCACCCTATCAATATTCAGCCTTAGACGCATGGCCTCAAGATTTCTCTCGGCTGATCAAGGTATTATTATCACAAGTTACAAGCTAGGATTGATGACAACATTCCACAAGGTAACAGGATATATTCCCAATGCTTCTCGGGGATGTGCAAATAGTGGGACACTTTATTTTTAGGTATCCCATAAGCTATGAGATTCAAGGGAGAAAGTAATGGAATCAGCCCTCTTTGGAGATTGATCCCAACCTATAGGTAACCCACATGTGTTAGGCTATTTCCATGCTAATCAACTGAGGAGAGAGTCAGCAGTCCACTCTTTTTAGGGTGTAGTAACATAATTGATAAGAGTAACATATCATCTTGCACATTTGTTAAGATCACAAGACATTAAAAATATTATCCATTTTTAGTTTTGCACAGAGTTTTGCTACAGGAGGAGGATACTAGACAAGAAGAAAAATTCAAGTTTTCTTGCAAATGCTCCTTTCTAGAGATATACAATGAGCAGGTTGCAGATCTCCTAGAGCCATCACCAACAAATTTGCAGGCAAGAAAGAAAAACAACTTTCTTTCAATTTATTGTAGACACAATTGCTTTAAGCACTCTGTTGGTTACTTATGATGCAATCTTACCTGATGTGTTATGATGCAAAGATGAGGGAAGATGCTAAGAAGGGAGTATATGTTGAGAATCTTTCAGAAATTGAGGTGAAAGGTGTCAACAATGTTATTAAGCTGCTTCTCCAGGTCATATATTGTAATAACTTCCTACTACTAATTATAATGAGAACTGTTGACTGTTAGGGCCCGTTTGGTACATGGAATATGAGTCCATATTCTAGAATAGCATTTTCAGATATTGATATTCCATGTTTGTCTCCATCTTAACAAAGAGGAATTGGAATTTTGAAATTCCAATTTTGCCCAAAAAATGAGCATTCCATCTTCCATCTGAAAAGGTGGAATTAGATATTCTCATTCTAATTCCACTTTTCAAATTCTCATTTGTTCAGTCATCAGGTCCGCTTGAGAAAAAATAAAAATTTGGCGTTCGACTTTTCACATTATCCGCTGAAATTGTTGGTCATTTTCACACCGTTCACTATCATTGTCTTCGCTTTCATCTTCATTCATTCAATGTCGTCTTTGTTGTGGCCATTCTTAGCAGCAATTCCTTCTCTCGGACAAGGAGGTGAAACTTTACACCTAGGGTTTTACATAGTGTAGGGTTACTACATTTTGGTTTATGCATATTTTCGGGTTTATTTTTCTTTCTGTGGAAACACCAATCTAGTGTATGAGAAATTATACTATTCACTACAATATTATGCCCAAAATTTTCTATTCACTGAAACTAGGGTTAATAGGATATATGCGCCTTCCACTGGCATGCATAGTGCAGGATGTGTTTGCTTAAATTTTTGTCAACATTTGTTCTTATGTTTAGAATGAATGCCTTGATGTTGTCCCTGGTAAGCTTCATCTCTGCTTCTTCATTATTGGAAATAGACAAAAGAATGCCAATAAGATCATTGGGCCTTCCATCATCTGCTTCTGCTTCATGCCACTTTAAGATCTTCTCCATTAGGCAATCAAGGCGTCTGTGCACATCTTTCATCTGTTTCTCATACCCCTACAAATCAAGATTCCTGCACACATATATAAAATCAACCAGATTAAACTTCCCAGTCAAAAGTGCAACCTCCTTCACCAGCTTCCTACATTCAACAGCCTCTGCATCAATACCTTCTTATCTTTAGTGTTCCTTCTGCAATACTGAATATATGTTATAGATCACACATAAATATATATATTCTATTTTTAAAAACTTGTTCTTGTCACATTGTTCTTGACTTTAGTACTCTCACCCAATTTTTCCTTTATAAATTAGGACTTGATACACAGCTTAAAATCATTACATGAGATTTCTCTGAAACTGGTTTTCAATGGATCTTGAAATAATCATTAGCTTGCTTACTGTATTAGGAGCATTCATAATTTATAAAATCCTGTTTGGTAGAAGCAAAAAGAGTATTTTGCCACCAGGTCCATTGGCTTTGCCATTAATAGGGCATTTACATTTGCTAGGAACTCATCCCCACCAAGCCCTGCAAAAACTAAGCCTAAAATATGGCCCTCTGATGCAAATACGTTTGGGCTCTGTACTCTCTGTTGTGATCTCTTCTCCAGACATGGCAAGGGAGTTTCTGAAGACCCATGACAACAAATTTGCATCAAGGCCCCAAATTGTAGCCATTAAATACATGGCCTACAATTGTGCAGACTTCATTTATGCTCCATATGGACCCTACTAGAAATTCATGAAGAAGATCTACATGAATGAGCTTCTCAGTGGCAGACAATTGGACAATTTCTTGCCTGTTAGGACCCAAGAGTTGGGGTTTTTCATAGAGACAATTTTGAAGAAATCTGTTCAAGGGAAGGTTATTGATCTGGGTTCTGAGTTGACTTCAATGGCCAATAATGTCATATCCAGAATGGCTAATTGTGTATGACTAATATAAAGCCATATCAATCTTCATAGTGTTGACTAATATAACTATAAATTTCAGGTAGTTTTCTCATTGGAGATAAAATGTCATGCAGATTTTTCCAATGCTTGATTGAATTAATAATTACCTCATTTTATTTTTGATACACTCATTTATTGGAAGGAAAATCAGTTTCTCAATTATCCTCTTGGCATGTATGAGTTATTAGGATGTTGCCTAGCCAATCCAATCAACTCCATTTTTTTTCAATATAGGGCCTTAATTTCCAATAATACAATTGTTTTTACATACAAAATTAATAAAAATTTAGGAATACTCTTCCACATATATATAAATCAGGTTCCTTTATCCACACATAACCTAAGACGCTTGGCTAAAGCCTCCATTTATACCTCATTATTAGTTACAACCTTTATATTACATGCAATAGCCAAAACAAAGTCATTGAGTTGGCATTATTGATAGTGAATCTGATCATGGGACCGAGGTCCTCCTTCATTGTGTCATCTAAGTTAATTGTGTGTTTTCATTTATAGGGAACTATCCATTTGGTAGCCCCTCACTTGTTGGTTTCGGACATTATATTTCCTAAGGGTGGTGAAAGTTAAGTCCATTTCTTTTGAGTCTCATTGTTCCAATCCTTGAAGTGAGTACAAACTCTGAATTTATGTCTGTTTTTCACCACTTCACATATCTCTTCCTCAATTTTCTCAATGACCTTGTCCACCTCTAAAACCTAATCACAAAAAAATTATCTATTTCCCTCTTTCCTAACTTAGTAGAAATTTGAGAAAATCACCTTGCTTGAGATAGGAGCAACACAGTGAATTTTGCAACCAATCCCAATATTATTTAACATATGAACATTGCAATATAACAAATGATTGGCCATCTCATTGTTAACACACCATTAAGATAAAAGTGTTAGGGCCTTGTATTCATAATCACATTAAGTGGTCACCTATTAAAATCCTTTAAAGTCTCGTCCAAATGAAGACACTTGTCTTTGATAATATGCAATTGTTCCAACACAATTTGGTCAGCCATCTATGTAATATGCAATTTGTTCATTCCCTTGCATGTTCTTCATTGTCCTTCTATCTTCAATATTGCTTTCAACACATGCACTTTGACCGTCACAGTCTCTTTCAAGCTTGTATACCTTCTTGAATTTCTCAAAATTGATCCCATCACTATTTTGATAGAGCCATGTATTTAACCTTCCATCGAACAGTGATTTGATGAGGATGGGTTTTAGATTAAATACCAATATAGCATAAGTTGATGCACATCAAGAACACATTCACAATCATAGTCACAGTCACATTTACAGTCATAGTCACTGTTACACATTATATAGTTACACAATCACAGTCACTGTTACACATTTACAGTCACAGTCACTGTTACCATGCAAATATGGGCTCATTGCCACTTGAATGTATTGGTATTGGTACTGAACCATGTTAACTTGTAGTCTCATAAACATGTTACGATATATAACACCAGTTTTAGTTGAAGATAGTTTATAAGTCTGTGGTCATTCAACCACTTATGACAGTCCTGATTACAATATGGTCGCAACAGAATTATTCAACCACATAGCCCATATGAGGACAGTCATAAGTGGTTGAATGAGGACAGTCACATAGCTCATATAATTATGTGGTCATTCAACCACTTATGACTGTCCTCATTTGTGACTGTCCTTGTCAGCAAGTAAAGTATGAACTGAATAAAGTTATTTTTTTCTCAATTAATTTATGGTCACTTACATTGTTCTGTGGTACTTTCTCTTGATGGTAATTACTTTCATCATCAACCAAATCAGCAGATACTATATTCCCTTTCTTGTCTACATATGTTGTATACTCAACCTACAACTCTATGCACTGATTATGCATTATAGTTGGGTGTTTTCTTATGTTGTTTGGTGATTGTTTTGTTGGTATGTTTAGGTAATTGATGGATCTCACTGATGATATTGAACTTGGAGGACAATTTATGAGGATGAGAAGACTCTTGCCTGTTGTTGTAGTTCTTCTTGCCACCCTTGTCGCAACCATAGCAGTGTCTGTAAAAGAAGGTAGTTGAAATATGCGTAAGCGGAAAAGAGATGTAATTCCTTTTTATAAGCGTATTATCAACTCTAATGAGATAGATTGCTTTGACCAAATACGCATGAGTAGACAATCCTTCTTTAAACTAGCCAATATTTTAAGGCAAAAGGAAAGCATCAAAGATACAGAAATCCTCACGTTAGAAGAACAATTAGTCATGTTCCTCCATACTCTTGGCCACAATCTGAGGAATCGTAAGATTGCCCATAACTTTGGGCACTCCGGAGAGACGATAAGCCGATACTTCCACAAGGTCTTGAACGCTATCTTGGCGCTCCATTCGGATTATTTTATACCCCCTAGTCCAAACACTCCTCGGGAAATCAGTGGGAAGACCCGTTTTGATCCATACTTCAAGGTATATCTCCCAGTGGATCAAATTTTTTTGATTGAGTTGTAATCCTATTATCGTGTGTTCATTAGATTATGATTTTTCTGACTACAGGATTGTGTGGGAGCAATTGATGGATCCCATATACCAATCAATGTGGATGTCAACGTGCAACCTAAATATCGCGATAGAAAAGGCAACTTGTTGCAGAATGTTATGGGAGTGTGTTCATTTGATTATAAGTTTCAATACATCCTTGCTGGTTGGGAAGGGTCTGCTGCAGATAGCCGTGTTCTAGCTTCAGCTCTATCTAGAGTAGATGAACTAGTAGTTCCCCCAGGTTTGTAAAATATGATTATATTACTAAAGCCTACGAAAAATAAGACAACATTATAACAATGACAATTTGTTTTGTTTAGGTAAATATTATTTGGTCGATGCTGGATATCCAAATGTACTTGGATTTCTCACGCCTTATCGGTGCACACGCTACCACCTAAAGGAGTTTTCAAGAGCAAACCCAATAAACACCCCAAAAGAGTTGTTTAATCATTGACACTCCTCGCTCAGGAATGTAATAGAGCGTACATTTGGGATTTTGAAGCAGCATTTTCCTATCTTGAAGCATGCGACGTCTTATCAAATCAAGACACAGACAAAGATTGTTTTGGCATGTTGCATACTTCACAACTTCATTACGATAGAGGACGGCCTTCCATCTGAGGTAGAATTTGAAGAGGAAGATGGTCATGGTCGGATAGATGTACCAGTGCTTGAGACATATGGGTTGAGCCAGCGTGAAAGAGATGATTGGGGGAAATTTCGAGATGAAATAGCAAGAAGGATGTGGGAAGACTATAGATCTTGGTCTTAGTTGGTTGAATAACTACTATGGTAGTGTTTAAACTTTAATGTCAGATTTCATAAATTTCACAAACTGATATTATATATTAAAGCCGTTACAACATATGTAGTGTTGTCATGTTATATTCAATGTTGTTATATTTAATGTTGTCATGTTATATTTAATATTGTCATGTTATGTTTAATGTTTACATCTACGTATATGCCTGTTTGCATCTGTTTACATTGCAATTGACAAGTCATCCCTAACTTAGATTTAGATCTGATCATCAATATTGCGTTATGACATATTGTAGAGTTGTCGTGTTATATTCAATGTTATATTTAATGTTCTCATGTTATATTTAATATTTTCATGTTATGTTTAATGTTGTTATATTTAATGTTTAGTGCTGACATATTTATATTTAATGTTATATTTTACATTGCGTTATGACATATTTAGTGCTGTCAAAAGAAGTGGGCAACTCATGTTGTGCGTGCCTCAGGTATGTCTACGGATGTACTAATGAACATGGATGCTGAGGTTGAAGTGATACATCCATCTTCTTCTTCCAAGAAGGTATTTTGGACAAAAGATATGGAACGCAAGTTGCTAGACTTGCTACAGGAGCAAGTGCAGCTTGGTAAAAAAGTTGACGGCGGTTTCAAGAAAGAGGCTTGGACCGCCATTGAAAGGAGGTTCAATAACAAGTTGAATATGAAGCTATCCAAGGAAAACTTCAAGAATAAGCTGAAAACTTGGAAGCAAGGCTACAGGGTAATGAAAGAGTTGAGGAATACAAGCGGCTTGGCATGGAATGAGAGTACCCAAACTATGGATGTCGATGATAGTGTTTGGGACGAGTTGTTGAAGGTAACATGGTCTTAAAATCTACTTTTAAGTTGAATATATCTGTTTAAGTAATGAAAGACAACTAATGAATTCAATTATTATGCCTTCATGTAGAGAAAGGAATTTTAAAATGCCAGAATGTATAAGAGGCAGCTGTTTCAATACTACAATGAATTATCCTGTATTGTTGGGAATGACATAGCTGAGGGCACTGCAGCTGCAACAGCTCAAGAGACTGAGGAAGATTACAATGATGAGGAAGATTTCACTTATCATGGTATCGATACTGCATCTTTTGAGACTGTTGTTGATTTGGCTAGTGATAGTATGGATACACAGCCATCGAACCAATCTAGTGGAAGTAGCAGAGACAACCCTTCAGCATCATCAAGGGGGACAAAGAGAAAGAGGGGAAGCATTGTAGGTTCCTTGGATTCGATTTGTGAAGTGATCAAAGATATGTTTGCAGGCTTTACAGAGCCTCTGAAAGTGGATAGAATATCATCTGGAATGAAAACTGATGCAACGGATATTTATAAAGCACTTAAAGCAATCCCTAACCTTAGCAAGGGTACTATGCTTGATGCATATGATACTCTTTTGCATGATACTGCAGCAGTCGTAGGGTTCTTGACAATGATTGAAGGGGAGAGAGTCAGATATATTAGATGGAAGTTTGGAGGACTTTAGTTGATCCATGTTTCAAATCAAAACTAATGTTTCATATTAAAACAATCAGACTTATGGATTTAATCTGTTGTTTTTAAAATCTGATCTTGTGATGGATTTAATCTGCTATTTTTAATTAGCATTCTAAGGTTGAGTTTTGGCCTTGATAGATGTATCTGATTATGTACTCTGTTATGTATCTGATTTGCAGATTTATCCATGACTGCTTATCTCATCTATAAATTTGTTCATTAACACTTCTGTAACTATACATTTGTCATCTTAGGTCTCATGTTTATTCAAGCATGTCCATTAGTTTTCCCAATATGCATTTGCCTAGCTGTGAGTGATGACGTAGTGAATATGCATGTGCTACAGCAACACCTCTACACAAAAAAGGAATCATGTCCAAGAAGTAAATGTTCCTAAAAGTATTGAATTGAAATCAGTATTTTATATTCACATTTGTCAAAAATTGTTAACAAAATGTAGAATATCAATGTTAGGTACCTTTGTTTACAACATACAACATGTGGTTTGTAAGCCAGTGTGCTATGCATGCCCTTGACATAGAATATGGGACTTGATAAATAACTGGGTGTAATGAATTAATTGAACACCAAGGTTCTAGTGCAATCCCAAACTCCCAATCCACAAAGTTCTCTTAGAAGTTTTCATTTCTTCAACCTTCAAATTTTTTGTTGTTCCAAGATCGGGATTCAAATCTGTAGGCTTATCAATCTGGACCGCAATCTGGAAAAGAAGAGGCAAACCCAGTTTCCACAACGACAACAAAGGTTAAGTTTATTTGATTATAACACTAATCCTCTTTCTAATTTTCCTCGTCAACCTGCAACTACTGGAACATATACACCATTGTTTGCTTCAGAGAATGTTGACTTCAATCCATATTCTTATAGGCAGAATTTGTTGAGCCCTCAGTTTACTTTGCCAGCTTCTTCTTTCCAACAATCTATTTTTTCAACTATAAGAAGGGCATGTTTGAGCACCTTAGTAATAGGGTTTGATATTTGTTTTTAGTTGAGACGTTTAGTCTTAAATAAATTAAGCAAGAGAGTGGAGGTTAGATTTTTTATAACCATGACCATTGCTCTTGCTATGGAGTTATTGTTACAGTGGTTAGATTTTCAGTAATTTTTTCTTATGTAATCAGTGTTTATTCTTATTAAATAAAATGTTGTCTTTCATGCTCCAATTTCCTATTATTTCATTATCAACATCTTATCTTTCATGCTCAACTTCTCCTTATGAATAAGCACTGACTAGTTACAAGGAATAAAAAAGGCATGTTACCTTGAGGGATTACAAGGTAAATCTAATTCGTTCAATACTGAAATGTGGTGGGAAATTTTGAAGAACAGTGGGGTAATAGCTGAATATTGGCACACACAGCTAGCATGTCTTGAAGATATGGATTTTGTGGAAGGACCAAGTTGAAACCTGCAAGGATGGCCTAATGGAATCCAACGATGAAAACTAACTGTGACAAAGGTCTAAAAACCAGTCTATTAGCCTGCAGCAGACTTAGAATGAGGATAACCTTACCTTTTCTCAAGGCACTAGACAATCTGAGGTTATTTATGAACACCCTTTTCAAAATACAACAACATATCAAACCCTCTCATAAGGTTACTTCGGACAAACACCCCTGTTCTTAACAGTTGCCCTGTTTCAATGTACAAAATTGACCAATTTTCCAAAGGAAGTATCAACAGATGACATCCTATCAAACCCAACTCTGGGATAGTGACTAGTTATGCCTTAAAATGGCCATATGCAAAAGGAATTAACTCCAAAGGGTCTGCAGCATCAAAACCCCCAATTTGTATCGTAAAACCCTTGTTATCTAGGGCTTCCACAATCTACTGGTTCTACACACTCCTACAACAAATTAGTGAATGATTCACCATCATATCAACCGTCTAATGCATTCCCAATCATAAAATTTACTGCTTGTTTGGATAGATCACCCACTGTTGTACTTGGGTATTCGATTTCAATGCTTTCCTCACTGTTCTTCACTGTGATCACTCAAATCCCACACAATCCTGCACATGCATTGTTAATAACATATCATACATGTTAGATTAAATCATTCCATGAATATCAGGCCTTCATATTCATGGAATGTTCCCTGTTAACTTGAAACCCCTACTGTGGTAACAAAATGGTTAATAGGAAGCCACTGGTCTAAACTAGTGAATCACGCTTGCACTCAGGCTGATTCACTGTGAGATGTCCTCATTTGTGACAAGGACTGTCACAAATGAGGACAGTCACTGTGAAGACAACATGATAGTGTACAGTCAGTGTAACATGGATCAGTACCAATACCAATACTTCAATACCAAATGAGGAGGAGTGGCAATGAGCCCATATTTGCATGGTTCAATACCAATACATTCAAGTGGCAATTACACAAGGGACAATCACTATGAGATGTCCTCATTTGGTATTGAAGTATTGGTATTGGTACTGATCCATGTTACACTGACTGTACATTATCATGTTGTCTTAAACAATGAACAATCCCTCAAACTCCCAAGTCTGTAATTTGTGGGTCAAACCAATCAATCAAGAAAGTAATCTTTTGTCCAGAATACCTTCTTGCAAGAAGAAGTTGGATGGATCACTTCAACCTCAACATCCATGTTTCACACTTCTTTTGACAGCTCTAAATATGTCATAACGTAATGTTGATAACATGACAATATTAAATATAACATGAGAACATTAAATATAACACGACAACACTACAATATATCATAACTAATTATGGTTGAATCAACCTTGCCACTTTTTGTTTTTCTCAATGAATTTTGTTTAATAGACTTTGTAAATGTAGAAAGTTGCATTATTTGTATTGTTCTGATATAATTATATGTATTATTTGTATTGCATTATATGTTAGAATATTTATGTAATAAATGTAGTAAAGATGGTGTAGTGCATTATTGATATAGGCTCGATGGCTCTTGTGAATGTGTCAAACTGTCAATGTGGTGGTGGACGGTGTGTTATGAAGACTTCACAAACACCAAACAACCCTGGACGACAATTTTGGTGCTGCCCAAATAGAAAAAAGGTTGCTAATGATTTTATATTTAATGTTTGTAATGTAAATATTATTCATTATATTATAAGAACTAATGTGGATTGGGCATCACAGGGAAATAATGGCTGTGGATATTTTAGTTGGGTCGATGACAACTCATCTGCACCTGTCCGCCCATCTCCACTTATCCGCAATGAAGGATTTGAGTGTAAAACGTGTCAGACTAGGGTAAATGCGAAAATTATATTTTTACAATGCCTTCTTTGTATTGTAATTGCATATGTTTGTTTCAACCATATGCGGAGATGAGCTCAGGAATTAGACAGTTTAGTATTTCCATATTATAACTAGTATCTTAATATGGATTGGCGTAACTTCTCTTTGTGCCAAGTGCACACATATATGGTTTCCATCTTTTTTTACAATAATTCTTCATGTTTATGGCTCAGGTGAGCCCCAATCTACTATCAATCACATGATTTATTAGTGTTTTCTTGGTTATTGCTTTGTAGAATTCTAACCCAGGTTTGTAGAAAATTTTTGAAGTTAACAGAGATATATCCTGTACAAACTCATTTAATTGGTCGTGTTTTGATCTTGACAAGCGTGGATCATTCAGGTAAGAATCAACGGAGATCATAGAAGGTAATAAATATTAATAAGATTTTTTTTTAAAACTGATACAAAAGTTAGGAGCTAAATGTACTTCATTGGTGTACTAACAAAAGCACAAAGTAATCGTATGCTCTATGTATGCAGTGTCCACAGACAAAAACACGGGTTCGAGCATGAGAGAGCGTCAAAGACTCATCAGATTATAACATTGTATCTGCATTATGTAAATGAGGAATGCCTCATTCAAATTGTAATTTCATATCTGCATTATGTATTGAGGAATGCCTCATTCAAGTTGTAATTTCATATCTACTAATGAGGAATGCCTCATCCAAATTGTAATCTTATGTTTTGGGCCTAGACTGGAGGTTTTTTCCACCTGGCTCTTTCCTACTGGTGCTCCTATTGAGCCGGGTTGGCAACATTTTGAAAAAAATAAATAATAAAATGAATGGCTTGTTTATAATGATGACTTGTGTCTTTTGGAGTTTGTTATTTTATAAATTTGTATAGGATTTTATTTTATTTTTAAGTTATACAAAATGTTAAATTTTTTAAAAACTTATAAACATATTTTTATTTCAAAAGGTTATAAAATTAACCTTGATAGAAAAATAAAATAAATATTCAAAAACGCCATGTGAAAAACATAATTACATTTGAAATTTTTTTTAAAAAGTTATACAAAATGTTGAATTTTTTAACAACTTATAAACAAAATTTTATTTCAAAATATTATAAAATTAATTTTGATAGAAAAATAAAATAAATATTAAAAAATGCCTACAAAATTTGAAAAACATATTTACATTTGAAAAAATCACAAAAAATTTATACAAAATGTTAAAATTTTAAAACACTTATAAACATTATTTTATTTCAAAATATTATAAAATTAACGTTGATAGAAAAATAAAATAAATATTCAAAAACGCCTAGAAAATGTAAAAAACAAATTAAATTAAACAATAAAATAATTAAATAAATTAAAACAAATTCTTATTCAGTGCATATTCCAATTCCAGTTTGTTGCACCCAAACGCGGAAAATACATCTTCTCAGTCATCTTCCGGGTGCACCAAATGCTCCAACACATATTCCGGATATCATTTTGAGGATATGTATCTTCCAGAATTGCAGCATATTCCAGAATTGACTATATCCAGCATTTCGTATGCCATGCACCAAACGGGCCCTTAAGGAAGACATATTTTGCAAAGCTGATTTTTATTTTTTTACTTCAGGGCGCTGCAAACAGAAAAGTTGCAACAACAAATATGAACCATGCTAGCAACCGCTCTCATAGTGTATTTACTTGTATCATTGAAAGCAAGGTAAAGCAATTTCTTATTTTTCTGATATTTTCTGTAAGTCATGCCACTTTCTATATTAAAAAGAAATTATATTAACTCTACTTTCAATCAATATAAGACTTGTGACACAAATACGTACAGCCAATGAGCAAAAATCAAATGAACAACAAGTTTTCAATCTAAAAATTAGAAAATCAGCATATTCATGTATTGAAACTTCTTCCTAAACTTCAAAATTAACCAACAACTTTTCTTCAAGATAGTAGAGGCCTATTCAACTTGTTTTATTCCATAACCAATGGTCCCTAACAACTTTTTTCATCAGGTGACCGTTAACTACCTAAAATGTAACCAAAAGTTGCAAAGTTGCTAGTGCATTTTGCAACATTACAATTTTATTGACAACTTTTATTGCAACAACCCAAATGACCCCAAAATCAGTTGTTTTCATCTTGGGCATACTACAATAGGCTAAACAAGCTATATTACATCAATTTCAATTATAATTTCCACTTAGGCACACATTGACCACATTTGACCCTACCATTACAATCTTGATCCATATAGGATTAATGGCTTGTATGCCTTACAAATGAATTAACACTCATTCCAATTGATCCATAGGAAGTTTTTAACACTCATTCCAATTGATCCATGGGAAGTTTTATGTTTTGTCAATAAAATTGTTTGCAAAACATTTTATTTGCTAACTCACTTGGAATTATATTCCTGAGGGAGTTGATGAGGAATTTATGGATGCTCCAAACTTTATTGGAGGTGGAGACATTTCTTCAATGCCATTCAACGATATTCATAAAATTTGTGAAAGTCACTCATATTTCAATACAAAAAACACTTGCGCTCACATAGCTTTACATTTTGTATACTGATATCACTCACATTTTATTAAGAAAAAAACTTGCAGCTACATAGCTTTTAATTTTTTATACAGAGGGGTTTACTTTATTTTTGAAACCATGTCAACTACTTTTGTGTCTTGGACCAAAGGAATCTCTAATCTAAATAAAAACCTAAAATTTAGCTCAAGTTCTTAAATGACCTTAAAAATAACCTTCTCATCAGTGGATAGGTAGAACAAACTAAATCAAAAAGGACTTTCAATTACTATGTTCTCTGTCAAAAGCCTCAATTCTAATTGTTTTGAATGTTGAAATTTTTAAAAATATTTAAACAAGAGGAATCAAAGGGTTCAAACCTACAACCCTTGAAGATGAACATAATTTTCTGTCATGTGTATGACAGTCAAACCTGATCTGTTCCTTGCGCTCATGGATGCTTCATAACTAGTAAATTTATAAGCATGTTCCAAGATTTCATATATGAATTATTCTTCAAAACCAACTACAATTGGTAATCAGCTAAGAAAGACCTAATGAAAATGAAAGAGACTTGTATCTTGATTATGGGCAAGGATCTGGTAGTTGAGCACCATAACTTTGCACTACGTGGAAATCTCATATCACTCTCAATTTTTTACAGAAGCTTACTTGGCAAGTCCCCCGTTTATAACCATGGTTTCAGTGTCACATCATCAAATATGATGTCACATAAGTATTCTTTTTACCAAGGCACCAAAAATAGACATAAAAGAATGACATTGATGCATGTGCACTAGTCGTGTTCTATTGGTACATGGATATGTCATCACATGATTCATTGATTTTTACATCTAAGGGATACATTTCATTCAATTATGGATAGTCATCATCATAATAACAATTTTAAAGTCACAACTATTGGTGCAATATTGTCAAAAAATACTGGGTATTAAAGCAAAGTCTAGACATTAAATCAACAAGTGTCATCACAACTATTAAAATGCGCTCAACTACTAAAATCTCTCCCCTGGTGATAGTGGCCTTAAAACCCAATGAAAGACCGTATTTTCATTTCTATCTGCCTCATTGAGATATATGTTTCCATTTAATAGCAATTTGACCAATGCTTCATCTTCACTCTGCAATCAACTAGAAATTTGGTAAGCTAACAGCTTATGATTGAATATATCAAGAAAATGTGCATAAATTTTTTGATGACTTCTTCAATGGTATGCTCAAGTCAAAATATTATTTGACCTGAGAAACTCGAACAAGTGGAAAAATGAGAGTATTAATAGTCAATATTTCGGTGTCTTTGATATGTTTTATGACACTTCTTTGAACTGCAGGAGGAGTTCAATTTCACTGAAAAGCACTTTCCTTTGTTGTTGAATGTTTAAACCAAATATGTTTCTCGGGCTTCCCTTATTAGACTTATTCATGTTGTTAGCATCACCATTCTGAGCTTTGATCTACCAATAGATAATAAGAAAAACTTGTTTTAAGTACAACAGTTTGTAACATGTCTTTATGTTGATCTCAATCCTGATTTATTATCATCATCATAATATTGATGCATCTTGTCCTTGGAAATGAATATTAGTGTTTTAATATCATCCATGTAATCTTTCTGGACTAATATTTCTAACCTCACTATTATTGAGTCTCTATTTCCAAGCATTAGGCATCATTGTCACGATTTCACTGTATTAAAACATACATATGCACTATTATAACAAGTTCATTTTAACTACTTTCATGACTAAAAGAACCACAATGTCTTTCTGCTCCCTTTTGAGCATCAACTACCTTTCTTTTCAAGATGCTTATTGATTGCAAATTAAAAAAATGACTGTCCTCCATAACATTGAGTGGCATCTCTAGTGCAGGAGCACCTAAGGTACATGCACACCAGGAGGTTACAAGGGGTTAAAATTCATAACATGAGTAATTTGAATTACATTTGAATCCTTATGATCATTTCAATGTGTTTTGAGTCCTTTTGAATCTATTTGTAAGGCTATGCAAGCCAATTGTAATGAATTGTCAAAATTGTGCAATAAGGTCCTAATAGGTCAAAATGATATAAAATAACCGATGAAGGGAAAAAAAGAGTTCTAAAAGTTCATCTAATTCCATTTAGGAGTATTATTAAGGTTCATGAAGAACTTTGTCATAAGATGTCAAAATATGTAAAAGTTGCAAAAAAGGCAACATTGCAAAATGCAAGATTTTGCAAAGTTGTGCCAAAGGTTGCAAAACAAGTTGGTTGGTCAATTTAAAGGGTAGTTAGAGTTGGAATAAGTTATAAAATGGATGGTAATTGGTGTAAACATGGGGTGAGAGGTCGAATATCTGAAGAGAGGGCAGATTGGAGGAAGTATGGAGGGAAACAATGCCCAAACCCTCTGACTGTCCATATTTTCTAAAGTTTGTGAGTGGTCACAGAGCCTAAAAGGCTCTTAAACGTTGTAACATATCTTTTTAATTGATTTGGATGTTTAGTATAATGTTTTAGCTTTAAAATGAATCCAATTTCATCTATTTTCATGAATATTTGTTTGAGATATTAAAGCTTTTATAAAATCTGCCTTAAAAACCTCATTCATTGGAGTTTGGTCAGAGATTTGTTAATATCTTTTGTTTGCACTGTCCAAAACTCTTATAAATTTGGGATTTGTTTTTATTTTAGATTATATTTCTAATTAATTCAGTTTCAAAGTGATTGGCTCAGGATTGGGGGAGATATTGGATGCCCTAGCAGCATAAAGAATGGATTTTCTGAGTTTTTGTGTTGACAGGAAAATGGGCCTCTGTCCAAAGGCCATAACTCTTTAATTAACCGTTGGATCGTTCTCTTGTTTGGCTATGTTTTAAAAGGCCTAGTTTTTAACACCTCCACCGGAGCGATTTCCAATATGAGGCCTAAAACAAAAATGGTGAATAGAAGATTCTAAAATAGGAAAACTGCCATGACAGAGCAGTCACAGTCATGGCAGACTGTGTTTGTGTTATTTGGTCATTGTCCAAAGGATGAACAGTGATATGAAAAGGTTTTTCCATGTTTTAAATGAACTTGTAAGGAGTATGTGTGGATCCATATAGTTGGTTGAAGATTTGGACTTGGTTCTTGAATGTGAAAGGGCAGTAACAGTCTAGTGGACAGTGAACTCTCCTATTGTGCAGTGATTTTAAATGTTGTACTGATATGTTCCTTGGAAGCAATACATTGAATGCTATGGTGTGATTAGTTAACTGATTGGATTCTTAAGTAACTTTGGGTTGATTGGATCCTATATGGTTTTGAGAATCCTAATGTGATTTGGTAAAGACATTGGGTTGATAAGGAAGGTTGTTCGTTGTTTATGCCTCTAAATATGTTGAGTATGACAGTACAAGAGAGTTGATGGCCTAATCCTCATGGTTGATTTGGGGATTAAGGTTTGGTTCCATGATTCTCTACATTAATCTCTTCCTTTTAATAGTGAGCATCATTCTTGCAAAGAAGAGAAAAATCCTTTAAAGAACCACAAATACTCATTGAAAATAGTGACACGTTCTCTTGAGGAACTATAACAGTGAAGACATGTCAAGAGATGGTTCTACATCTGCTACAACAGTAAATAACTTATTCAACAATAACCTCTTTGTCTCAAACCCATCCCTATTTTTGGCACTTCTTTCATATTTATCGTGCTTCTTTGACCTTCACCATGATACTGTTGTCTACTAAATTTTCCATGACATTAATGTCTTTGCAAATACATACATTATATTTAGATATAACTTCCTTCATGATCATTCTGCAATTACTTGCCTTGGGTATCATTATTTCTCTTATCTTCATGAGTACCACTCTTGCACTGATTGTTCCTGACTGTACCCTTACTGTACATGACCAAGGTTTCATTATCATAGCACTGTTTTATCACCATACAACAGTGATTTCATCTTATAGCTCTAGTTCTGTATCATGTCTTATCACATCCCTGTTCTGATAGTGACAAAATCACTGTGATCCTATTATTGTCTTTGACTATCACAAATACATCAATCAGTAATTTCTTTTGCTAGGAGTGTCCACTGTCATTGTTATCACATCCATCATAGCATTTTTTACTGTATCTTTACCATGTTCTTGTTCTTTATAACAATAATCTCTACTTCTTTCTATCATTATAATGACAGTATTCAATAGAGACAAAATCACAAGAAATGTATGCATGTCATGGTTTTCACTGTTTTAAAATTAATGATGTCTATATAATTCAATAGCTGGTGTACTTATGTCGGTGATTTGAAAGCTATTTCTACTCTGATCCATGATTTTTTGCTGAATATATGGCATAATTAATATATGGGCATAGTTTATTTAGAATCATATCATTATATACATAAATGGCATGATGAAGTGGGTTAACTTTTGTCCTCTTCCTTC
Organism: Chamaecyparis obtusa; assembly: GCA_027943335.1. Classification (NCBI taxonomy): domain Eukaryota; kingdom Viridiplantae; phylum Streptophyta; class Pinopsida; order Cupressales; family Cupressaceae; genus Chamaecyparis; species Chamaecyparis obtusa. The sequence continues at coordinate 559,916 of BSBK01002127.1, read as the reverse complement.
TATGCTCATGATGGTTGTCTATGCCCTAGTCCAAAGCTCCTATTTTAGCACAGGCAAGTTGAACGTTGGGAAAGGTTTTGGAGTCTGGCTTTACAACTGACAATTGCATTTGCTCGAAAGTTTGTAAAATCTTTTCAATAAATCCAATCATTTATTTGATGCCTTAAGTCAAACAATTCAAGTGCCTTGTATATACTTCAACATTTTACATACATGTCTACCAGGGCAGATGGAACTACAACTTCTGATAAAAATACTCTATCCGTTATGCTCTGATGGAAGAGCTACAAGTATCTGCTAATTCATGATACAAAACATCCATTGGATAATTCATCTGTTTGTTCATACTGAAATATTTGGATGCTCATGGAACCCATCTAAATCCTTGTGTCCCAATCTTTCTCAATGCTTAATAAATTCTTGCGAAGCAATAAGAGTGTATAACTTAAAAATTTCCTGTCCACATATTCATTGTAAATTAAAAGAAAAAAGAAAAATACCTCAAATAGTTGGTTTACGTTGTCAGCTATTTTTGTTGGAGTTTCAATTAAGAACAGACCATTGGCATCCGCATAATCTTTAGCAACCTAAAAGCAGAAGCAAAGAGTGAGCATGTAGGTATAATGTTTAATTACTATCAGTTGCATATCCATTTTATCTTTAACTTACAAACCACGTGCAGTTAATGAAAGATAATATACATATGGCACAAAACCAGAAAAGTTTCTTCCTTCACACTTATATTAAAACAAAAAAAATGGCAAATGATCATCCAATAGATGCTAACAAGCAAAAAAGAATAAAGGATATGATTTCAAAATAACAGTATGAAACTCTGCACCCTACATACTTGAGTTTCAACAGCCCTGGTGTCTTCAAGATCGCCCTTGTTCCCAACTAGAGCCATCACAATATTGGGATTGCACCTACAGATAAATCAATAGATTGTAACTTTGTAAGTCTTACTATGTTACTCGAATGTAAGAATTTAATTACTACTCTATTAAGATATTGCTTCTACAAATACTTGCTTTAGAAACAAGCTCACAAATAAATTTCTTGCAATGCAATCAGTATTAAATAGCAAAATAATAAATAATTTGATGGATCTTATAGAAAGCAGCTAAAAATTATTTCAACATTTTTAAATTACCATTATCAATCCCTTTCTCAAGAACTCAAAGGGTGAAATGACATACTTCTAAACTGCTCTGGCTTTGGAACAATAGTGTGTCCTCAATCATTATTAGCATGAAATGAGACAGATTTATGAGATTATCCAGAGTCCAGACATCATATCGTTCAGACATTATTGACTGATTGTGGCAGTGATTTGTATGTGTTTGAAGTTATAGACATGCATGCAAAATCTGTACAAGGCATAGTACTTAGGACATAGCATCCCTATGATTAAGTCTTTTGGGATCAGTCTTATTAGCTATAGTTTCTTACCTGAATATTTTTTATTTGGAGTAAAACATATAAATATGGGGAAGCCTCTTGTGCAGTACAAAAATCATATATTGCTAATTTTTGCTGAAATTGTGTGTGTTGAATGGACTTGGTTGGACTGAACCACTTTATTCTTATCATGATCATTTGTTCTTGTTATTCGTAATTCATGCAATCTCATTGGATGCTTCTTCTATGCACCATTGCACTCTGTTCATGCTTCTCATGGATCAGCGCACTCATGCACACTTTGTTCATCTATCCAATACTTTTAGTTTTTATCTTGTCACTTGAGGAATTATGTTCATCAGAATGAAAGTACCAATAACAATGACAATTACTTTTAGTTTTATTTTATATTTATAAATAGAGTTTTGAAGCTTATTGATTTATCATAGTTGGTAGACTTGGACTGAGCAAAAACTCTGGGAGACTCAAAATTTCTGGCAAAAACTCAACCAACTTAAAAACTGCTTAACTTTATTTAAGAATACTTTCTTTTTTAGAAACCCTTATTGCATTTTCCCCCAAACCCCCATGAGGGACACTACCTCTCAACCCTAGTGAGGTCTCCACTCCTAGACCGCACTAGTTATTGGGTTCTCTTCAAATTACAATTGAGAGGATTTGGAAATGCTGATTAAATCAACAACTTTGCATATCTTTATCACTATCATAATATCATTTGTCAATGATGAAGTATAATATCATTAGTATCAAATATTCAAATGTCATTATTATTATAAAATACAATACAAGCTTCAGATTTGCAAAAAAAAAGATAGAGATCAAATTAGAGGAGGTCATCAATTTGGGATTTGGTCAAGTTAAAGCCACAAACATAGCCTTCATGTCGAGTGAGGAGCTGCAACAGAGTGAAAGGATTAGATCCTCTCCGTGAGCTGTCACTAAACTAGGGAAGAGGAAGATGTTGCAAAATGTTGTAATATACAATTTATAAATTATGATGATCATTTTCAAAGGCAACCATCATATGACATAAAATCATAATAGTTGTCAGCTAACTATTGTATCAAGATTCCACATAATGATGTGAGTTTTTACTTAATTTGCATTCAAATGAATCAATTTAATAGAAAACATTTTGTACTCATGGGAAATATTTTGTCATTGAATTTTGCAAAAAAAGAAAGTATTCTTAAATAAAGTGAAGCAATTTTTAAGTTGGCTGAGTTTTTGCCAGAAATTTTGGGTCTCCCGAGTTTTTGCTCAGTCCAAGTCTGCCAACTATGATAAATCAATAAGCTTCAAAAATCCATTTATAAATATAAAATAAAAGTAAAAGTAATTGTCATTGTTATTGGTACTTTCATTCTGATGAACATAATTCCTCAAGTGACAAGATAAAAACTAAAAGTATTGGACAAGATAAAAACTAAAACAGACACAATTTCAGCAAAAATTAGCAATATATGATTTTTGTACTGCACAAGAGGACTCCAAATAAAAAATATTCAAGTAAGCGACTATAGCTAATAAGACTGATCCCAAAAGACTTAAATCATAGGGATGCTATGTCCTAAGTACTCCGGTATACATGCATGCAAAATCTGGAAGCATAGACAAGGCACATCAACTATTTGACAGAAGTGTGAAAGAGATGTCATTTCATGGAATGCAATGATTGCAGGATATGCACAAAATGGATACGATGAAAAGGCTTAATTTACAGGTGTAAAGCCAAATTCCACAACCTTTTCCAGCATCCTCCCTGTCTGTGCCAAAATAGGAGCTTTGGAACAGGGTATGAACATCCATCATATGGATTTGATTTGGATCTGAAAACGTTTGGTACAAAATTTGTACAGTAGATAAGGCCTACTACATTCTTCGTAAGTCATTGTACAATTTTTATACCAATTCCATACAAATAATGATTTTCTCACCTCCACCTTTAAAAGGGATTTTTAACCCATATCAACATTCCAAATAATAAGTTTTCACAATCGATGTGATTGGAATCAACTATTTTTAAATTAGATTGTATGAATTTTTTGCATCAAAGTTTCAAATCACACTTGTGATCCATCATTTTTCATCTCTTCTTTCTCTCTAATATCTTGATAATGGATTGCCGAGCATGATCCAAAATGTTGATTCAAAAAGATTTCCCACAATCCAATCAATAAATAGTTGATTCTATATCAACATTGACAAAGAACCAAAATTATAAGAGATAAACACTATGTCTACTAAAAACATGGAAATCTATTAGCTTTGATTTTAATGTGGAATTCCTCAAAAACTAATAAAGTCATTTGTACAAGTACACTATTTAGAACAGTTTGAAAGAATATCAATGGGTATGCATTTTTTACAGAAAATAATTTCAATTGTTTCAGAGGCTTCATTACATCAACAAATCGCACGAAAGTACTTTTCATGCAATCATAACATTTGAAGATCAAATAGTAAGTTATGGGGTGAGACTTTAAAGTTCATACAAAATAATGACGCTCATAATCTTCAGTTGCAAAATACCTTCGTTGCACAGAAAATAAAAATTAAGCATTTGAACTAAAGATGTCTTTGAGATGCAACATAAAATTTGAATGAGTATCTTGGTAGAAGAATTTTAATTTAATTTACTTGTGTTGATAGAGATGTCTATTGCAAAGCATCAATAGAAAGAGGGAATATTAACTAAATTGGACAAAGTTGAGGGGGTTAACATTATACAATAGAATCCTGACAACAAACTAGAAAATAATACATACATTTAAAGTGGTAATTCTCAAGTACTTTTCCGTACAATTCATATTTTAAGAAACTAATTCATATTTCATGCTTAATAATCCTGGGAGAAGTTTTGAATCTAAACTTGTACTTTTAAACTATTAGAATTCATGTAACCATTTTTATTTGTCTGTTGACTCAAACAGATTTTTGTGTATTTTTAAGACTTATTTTTGGTCAATGTAGTTTCTTGGTGGGGGAATTGATAGAATGGTATTCACTGGCTATCTGCTTAATGCATATTAACTTTTCATTAATTTGGTTCTTAATCTAGCAAATAATCTTGTTTAGCTGGGGTCAATAACTACAAGTCTGCAAGAAGAGTACTAGCTCCCCAGATGTTGATTGAGAGGATCACAATTCTATTACAATAATTAAAAAATTTAATACATAGCAGTGTTGTGCAATCATGGTAGTTTGTAATTTCTATCACCCAAGACAATGATAGCAGCACTAAAGAAAGCCACAGTGTTAAACACTTCTATGACTATTCCCAAGGAGATATTTTGCTATTTTTGAAAGAGATTTTTGACTTTTCTTCAAGGTTGAGACTTGCTGTTTCAAGTTTTTATCCATCACTTGAAAGATGTTTTCTATGTTGTCCCTTGATTCCCAATGGAGGTGATTATTCCTTAGAGATTTATGATTGTCAAATAGAACAGTGGATAGAAATATCAGAGCAACAGTAGATCAATGAGGGCAGTGCTGATATAAAAAGGGCAAAGTTCAAAGCATGTCTTGAGAGCAATAGCCACCATGTCCAATGGAAAAGGAACTTGAAGAAAATGATTTTTTGGCCAGATGCAAGGGAGATATAAGAATGTTGTCAAATCAACTAGCATAGACAAGTAGGAGATATTTTCCACAACAAGTCAAATTGTGATATTGCTATTAGAATTCAACTGTATAATTTTGAAGTCAAGCTCACTGACCATGCTTCATGAGTAGTGGTTCACAAGAACCCATCTTTCATGTGAATGAATGGAACACTCAGCACACATTGCATCTAGGAGATTCTCACAGGGGTGAAGCATCAAGCCTCACCTGGGAAGGCCTTATGGTTCACCCCTATGAGAATAACCTAGATGAAATAAATGCTAAGTGTTACATTCATTCCCATGAGAGATGGGTTCTTGTGAACCACTACTCATGAAACACAAGTCAATGAGTTTGACTTGAAAACTACATAGTTGAATACCGATATCAATATCACAACTAGCATAGATATTACTTTTATCTTAATGCTTGTCATTCTTCCTAGATAAATGGAATTACAGTTGTACTCACCCATTATGTTTCTTTATGAAATCAATTTATTTGTATGCCTGTCAAGTCACCAATGGTGTTCATCAATAATTACTGTTACAATTACTATTACAGGGAATACAAGAACACTCAAAACAAAGACCTAAATCCGTCTTCAATAAGACTGTTATATGTATTTAAATATATGAAGTATTGAACTCCCATTTGTCTTGGCACTTCCTTTAGGCTTATACAAATGATAGACTCTGATACGAACTTGTTGCATCCACAATAGATAGTGGTGAATTGGGACAACAATAGATAATATTTTCACTAACTGTAAAACTTCAGAAGGTAGCATACAAAAATTGAACAGTGTTCCCAACTATTGAAAGGTTCAAATTCAAAATTATACTTGCACTGAGTGCTATAAGCTTCTTACAATTTTGAGATCAATGTGTACATCATCAACACTATGGTGATGATCTTTCCAATGTCAATGAAGTATTTGATTGAGTAGGCCTCACATTGCCAGATCCATTCATCCAATGTAGCAGCATTGAGCTTGCCTTTAAAAATAGGGATGCCAAGATTGTCAGAGAACTTGAGCAGGCCTTGATGCAGAAAATACATGCTAGCATACAAAGAAAAAGGATGTGCAAAGTCCAATTGCATCGTGACTGTGCTATTCTGCAAAAGCGTCCCTAATGGGTTGTTTGGCAGTTTGTGTAATGTCCCTGTTTGTGAAAATTTATGAAGTTGGGATGATTAACTTGCAAAATCAATTGCAAGAGACTTCTTTCCTCAATGTATCACTTAAAACTAAGAATGATGAACTACGATACCACTTATGAATGTTTATGTTATAGAATTGATAAAAATCTATATGACAATATCACTGCTATGTCTAATATAGCGATTGGATATACACAAGGTGATTATATATATATATATATATATATAAAATAAGATTATCTTGATAATATGTATAACTTGCAAATGATAATATAATAATATATGTGTAGGATATTAGATCACTGTTGTATCTGAAATGACTTTAGGGATTACACAAAGTTAAGATATTTCAATCTACAGATATATAGAGATATATGTTCTTCCTGATTATCAATGTAAGTCATACAATGGATCTCCTTTTACTAATAGCAATGAATCTATTTAGTGTTGTGTCTGATATATTGATATGATAGTAGGAGTGTTTGCTATTATTGGTTTCCCTTTTGAAATCAAAGTTCATTCTGCAAATCTTCTAATGGGTAAGTCGATACAAATAGATTTTAATTCCAAATACTAGTTAAAGTGTAGTATATTCTCTAAATAGTAATTCATATTTACCACATAAAAAAATTTAGTATCAGTTTGCACAAAAAGAGACACGATCATTCCATAGTCCAGAAGCACTATGTTTTAATTTGTGTAAAGATCTGCAATCAATTGGCTCTCCCCAAATTTTAAAGCAAGCCATCAAGAAGAACTACTAGTTTCCCTACTATTCTAGGGGTAGGGGTCCGTCGTTACCCAACTACTACTCTCCCCCACCTAATTGTACAATTTTTGCACTAATAATTGGCTCATTCATTAGATAGAATGATGATCTAGGGTTGGTGATAGTAGGGACTTATCATCTGTAAATTCCCCTAACCAGATAGCTAGCATACGAATGTTTAAATGATTAAAAAAAAATCCTTTTTATTTTGCAGGCCTTCAAATTTAGGGCTAAGCTATAGATATAGATAAAAAAGTAAGAAATAGTAGGAAATAGAATCAGAGAAGGTAACAAAATATAGATAACAAAAAAAAGGACATGTTTGAGGAAAAATTGGTGGAAGCATTATAGGAAAAGGGTAGCTGGTTGCGCAAGGGAAGATTGAGAGTCCTACTTTTGCCTCGAAATCCATAGGGTCTGGAAATTGTGGTAAAGCGCTGTCTATAGGTGGGGCTGTGAGTCTCGACCTTGGCCCACTCAAGAATGCACGCAAAATAGAAGTAATGCTTGCAACTGTCCATTTTACCCCTATTCCACTAAAAAAATTATTTGGTTCACCGAATTAGGAGAAATGGGGTGCCTATAGATATATACTCACCACCTTCTGAGAACTCCCTTTGCAGAAATTCAAGCAGGGAAAACTTATCAAATCCCCTTTGCAGGTTGTGTCATGGAAGTCTGCCAGTAAATGGGGTTTCTTGTGATGTGTAGAACCTAATGGGATAGGCCCAAATGAAGGATTTCAGTGCAGTCCCTAAAATTTTGTTCTAAAATCTCCCGCTTTTCCTCTAAAAATTTTCCTCCCGCCTTCCTGCCTTCCTCTACCGCCTAAATGAAAAATGCAAGTTTTAATTTAAGTAGACAATAATAAAGGTTTTCAATTTTATTTATTATAATTAAAATAATTATTTAAATGTTTGTGATGAAATTTCAATTTCATCTTAAAAAATCTTAAAATAGTCATTTATAGTAGTGTAACATATATTATGTTTTTATATATATTACACCATAAAATTACATATATTGTGTTTTACTATATTATGGGATCTTATGTGATTTGTATTTTCTTTATTGTTATATATTATCATTTACATTATCATTTAATTAGAGAGTAATTTTTAATGCAAATTAATTTTTTAAAAATAAATTAAAAATAATGTAATTGACTGAAAAATATAAAATAATAATTAAAATTATCTAGAAAATAATTAAAGATAGATATTTTTATTTTTATTATTTTATGAGAATAATATATTTAAAAAATAGAATTAGACAATAGAAGGAGGTAAGGAGGTAACAACATAAAGGAAGAAAGAGATAAAGATGGAGATGGATATGGAGGAGAGCGATATGTAGAAAAGAAAAGGGATAAATAAAGAGAGATGAGAAAGGATTAGATAGAGATGGTAGCGACGTTGTCTAGTGTTATGGCCCATGTTTAAGTACTCCTAATTTTTTGTTCATCCAATTTCCAAATTATTAGTGTTAAATTAAAGAAATAAAAAAAAGCCCAGGTACACACAAACAAGAAAGCAAGGGAGATTAAAAATAAATGGTTGATTAGGCACAATACTTGTTGAAGTGTTTATGAATGGGTAAGAAGCTAAGCAAGTCTAATTATCTTATAAACTCCATGGCTTGTGAATGGGTAAGCAAGCCTAAGCTAACCAATGTCATTGTCACATAATGTACAAATTGTGTGCTTCTAGTCTTTGGTAATAGTTCACTGCCTAACTATTTCCCTATCTATATTGAGGAAAGTCTCTAGATCTAAAACTCTTTCACATTAAAATATTAAGAATTTTGATAAGGATATATATAGTTAAATCGCATATGGAGACAACCAAAAAAAGATCATCAATATCTGAAGTATCGTTTAGGATGTGTGGTGCGCAAAGTTATCTATAACAACTATTGTATACAATCGTCTTAATTGTCATATCATTTGCATTTTCTTTTATGTTTTGATTTGGTGTTTACATTAGTTTATATATTTATATTTCGTGGTATATTCATACATTCACGTGTGTCTGTATCTTTTTGTTCTGTTTTACACACATGCATATAAAAAATGAATAAAAACATAAAATAAATTCAAAATAAAAGATGAAAAAACCAAAAATAATAAGACCAATCAAACAAAAAATATTTATATTTTATTTCTTGTTTGCAGATTGGTCTTATTATTTAGGTTTCTTCCTCTTTTATTTTTATTTATTCTTATATATATATATATATATATATATATATATATACACTTTAAAGCAAAAAATAGGTAACAGGTTTAAGGGTTAAATATTTCACGCGTGCAACCAAAATTTAATTTGATTTGAAGATCTAATATTAGATGCAAGTCAAATTTGTTTTTAGACATGAGATGAGAAACCAATTTGAAATAGTAAGCCATGACTGAAAATTTGTTTGATGAAAACATGCTCTCACAATAAAATGAATGAAATTGTGGAACCAAAAAGGAAAAACCCCTCAAACTATTTATTTAGTCATTTTACCCAATGACCAAATTGGTAATTTATTTAGTCATTTTACCCGATGACCAAATTGGTCATTTATTTAGTCATTTTAGTTGTGATTTTACCCAATGACCAAATTGGTCATTTATTTAGTCATTTATTTGCCAAATATGATCAGTTTTGGTCATGTGACTAAAACTTTTAGTCACGTGACTAAAAGTTTTAGTCACTTAGTCATTTATTTGCCAAATTCTACTAGTGTTTGGAGGTTGAGAGAAGAAGAGTGTTTGGTCAACTCATTGACCTAAGGAACCTCATTGTTCCCAAGTTGGATATCTTACAAAGGAGTCTTGAAGGGGCATAAGTTCTAAGCATTTATCCACCCCCACTTGATCTTATTCATGCTAAGGAAATAACTTATGTGTTGTGTGGGAAGATTATGTTGGACAACATGAGGAAGACTTGGGATGCAGATCTTGTCACTTTAAAGGAAATGTTTTTAGATGTTTTCAAGTTTATGAGTATGCTTTCATCACTTGTATATATGTATATGCAAATAGTATAGGATTTTGGTAGAGGAATTTTGCCCCGCCTTTTCCATTGATGTCAAAGGGGGAGAAGAGTTGTGTGAAAAATGAAATACTTATCTTAGGGGGGAGTTCTATTTTTGAAGAATTTTTTGACTTGGCATTTTGGATGGACACTTACCCATTTTTCACTAAATGTTGTCATCAATGCCAAATGGGGAAATTGTTAGCAAGAGTTACTTGATAATACAGTGTATGTTGTCATTGATGGAAACTACATACTTCACTCTTGATCATTTGTCAAATATTTGGTCTACTGAAAGTTTTGGTAATGAAAACAACTAAGTATGGAGAACAATTCTCAATATAGGTTCAGAGATTCAAATTGAACAAACAAAGGTCAAAGTATTAGATGCTACAAAGCTAGAGATTGATAGTAGACATAATGTTATGTCCATACCTATGATCACAAGCTTTTATGATGTTGTTTGATAGAGATATGATTCACTGAGTATCATATTGACAAAGAATTACATTATGCGAGCTAGTATCATATTGGGTCGATCAACGATCCTATCAAATCGATGATCTAATCGGTTGGATGACAAATCTAGTTAGATCTAACCTCCTACATGGTAACTTTTGATTGGTACAGGTTAGCATTGATTTTTGATTGGTGTTTTTTCTCAAGTACACATTTCATATTTCTTTATTGAAGTCAACCTAGTTGATGTTTTGGGCTTATGATCGAGTATATTAGATTGAGTTTTTTTATGCAAAGAGTATGGATGTTCATGTGATAATGTGTTAGATATATTGATATGAAAATTGATAGTTTATGATGTTCTTGGAGCTTCATTGGAATTTTATTGGCATTATTGATGCTACTAGCTAGTTCAATTTTGGGACTATAAGTCCTTTCTAGAGCGTAATCTATTTATGATCGGTGAACCTGACTGAGGGCTAGATCTATATTTTGTAATTGAGGTGTAAGCTCTAGGATGTAAGCCTGAATGCATGTGCATTCCCCTCATATGTACTTATACCTTTAACAAGGTACTTATTACTGTAGTAGTGAGATATTTGTGGGTATCATCCCCACCGGGTTTTTTCCCTTAATAGGGTTTTTCTCAAAAACAAATAATGGTGTTATGATTCTTTGTGTGATTATTATGTTGTGTTTACTTTCATTTATTAATGGATTTAAGTTTTGGAATTGGTGAAGAAAATTAAAGAACACTGCTACACCAAGTCACCCCCTCCCCTCTCGGTGCTTCCTAAGTATAACACATCTATCCAACAATCAAAATGCTATGATATAAATCCTTCACATAGTAAATACTGTCAGTGTTATACTTTCCATCAAAAGTAATATAACCAATTCCAACAATCTGTGTCATTTTATCATCTCCAAATCTAAGAGGACCTCCATATTTCTCAAGTTTCACAAACTTACTTTTATCACTGGTCATATGATTTGAACATCCACTATCAATCAACTATTCATTTCTATTCCTTCTAACATATAATGCAGTTTTAATGTTATCATTAAATATATCAAATCTAGGTTCTTTTTTTCTACCAAAAATAAACAATCCTCTTGGTCTAATTCATCATCTAATATAGTGACATTTTCATTAACATAATAGGTCTTATTATTGTACTTTTTAAAATTTTGTGTTGTTCCTTTTTCAGGTCACCTAGTTGCTAAATGACCAATCTTTCCACATCTAAAACATTTAAGAGGTAACATACCTTTGTATTTACCAATACCTTTCTTCAGTTTCCTTGTAAAGTTTGCCTCCAACTCACTTGAGTTGTCACTATCTGGATCATCCTATGTCTTTGTGGCTTAAAGATTGTTTCAGATTTGTCCTTCTCTTTTCCAAATTTCCTCATCTCAAATGCGATCAAAGTGTCAAATAGTTTCTCTCTAGTGAATTTGTTTAGATCATAAACTTACACAATAGCTGAGATCTTATCACTATAGGTCTCTAATAAAGTCATCACAATCTTCTCCATAGCATCTTCATTAGTCAGAGTTCCTCCTTGATTTTTTACTTCATTTACTACACTGTCAACTCTTTGAAAGTAGCTTTCTATATCTTCACCTTCTTCCATTCTCAGATTCTCATATTTGCACTTAGCTATCAACTTCTTTGATAATTTTACTCTATCGTTTCCTTCATAGATCTCCTTCAACTTTTCCTAAATTTCATAGGGAGTGCTCAATGAAATAAAATTTGTTAACTCGGATTTTGTCAAAGAACTATAGATTGTCTACTTGACTTTTTTGTTTTCTTCATAGGCTGAAATCTCATCCGCAGTAGTAGGACCATTGGTCAATACAACATATTTTGTCTCAAAAAAATTTCCAAGTATTGTATCCCAGGGAAATCAGATAACCTCTCATCTGCACTTTCCACAAACCGTAATTAGATCTATTAAACACTTTTGTGTGCCATCAGATCTACCTCAAGCGGTTAAGCTCTTCTTTAAGGAACCAAAGCTCTGATACCAATTGTTGAACAAACTAGATAACTTAGACGGGGGGGGATCAATTATCTACACTGTTCAACAACATGAACTTCAAAGTTGCCACACTTCACTTCATGGTTTATTTCTTTGTGTAAGTTGGATAAAGTTGTAATTTTTTTGTTTATGTAATTTTTTTAAATATTACAATGTTGGTCAATTTTTGGCTTTAGTTAGGCTTTTGACTTTCCTTTTGTTAAAATTAGGATTTTGAGTTTTTATTTTGTAAAAGTTAGAGTTGGTTGTAAAAGCATGAATAACTTCCATGCTCTAACTTAGTTGGTTATTAACCCAAAAAGGTAGTTATGACAAGATGCCTTTATATACAAGAGATGTAGCATGTAAAAAGGACTTTTTGGGGCATTTTATCAAGAGTGACTCAAAGATATTGTGGAATCATGTAACTCCTCAAGATGAATACAAACCACTTTTTGGAGTGTTTCTTAAATTGATTTGTGTTCATTGTTATTGGTTCATCATTTGTTGTTGCTAATAGAAGACTTTGAGTTTCTTGAGTAAAATTACAAATATTAAATATTATATTTAAGAAAGTCTTTGGTGTGTTTCTCTCTTGGTATCTTAAAGAAAATATACTGAAGAATATATGTATTTCCATTGTTGGGAAGCCTATGTGTATAGTTGGGCTTTTGTGAACTCTCCATGAAGCTTGCGTGACATTTGTATATTTGTTTCTAGGAGTTTCTTTTATAAGAAGTTATATATATATATATATATATATATATATATATATATATATATATAGAGAGAGAGAGAGAGAGTCATGCAGGAGCATCCTGGGTGTAAGAGCAATCTTGCATCACCTAAAAAAAATATTTCTATTTTTATATTCAATAAGGGCTATTTTGTGCAGAGCTGCTATTTATGGAAAGTTACTATTTTTTTAGTAATTTTTCATATGTGCTCAGAATGATCTGATTTCTTTCTTGGAGGTTCATTTTGGTCATATAAGTCTGCCAGTAAAGTTTCATTGCCAGATCCAGTGTATATTGGAAGATATTGAAGATTTTCGGTATTGGCAGCAGGGTACAAAAACTTTGAACTCAGTTTTGAAGGCTTTAGAGGCCCTGGAAGAGGTCAAAAATTTGGGTGACAGGCGCTTGCGCCGGTCAAACTGTAGAGCACTTCGTGGCATTTTTGAAATGGGGTTATAATAGCCGATCGAGTCAACTGGTGATGACTTGTGGTCTTCGAAAGTTGGGCCACCTGAAATGGCAGAAAATAATTTTCTTCAAAATTTATGTTCGGGTTTCAAAGGTTATCTTGAACCGACTATGATGTAATAAAATGTAAAATAAAATAATTCTAAGTTTGGTCGGCCTTATTGGCTAAAATTCTAGAACCTTCCCAGGCGGTGGAAAATTGCCTATATAAAGAAGGCTGTAATGTTGTCTTAGGCAGTTCAGAATAGTTCTGGGTAGTAGATCTGGGTAATAGTTCGAGGCTTTGTCCTACAGAATATTGTAAGGGAATGCCCATGTGGCTTTGCATGTTGTAATTCTGAAAATTTGTAATTCCACATTTGTGGAGATAATAAGAAGCTAATTTTCTGTTCTTGCATATTATTGTTGTTGTTTCTCTATGTCTGTTATGTGTTTGTGGTATTAAGGGGAGCACCCATCATCAAGTGGTATCAGAGCAGGAGTTCTTAAGTGTGTAAACAGATCGCCGACTGTGAGCTAGTTTACACCAGGACCGTGGCTAGGGTTTCAGCACGCATCGTGAAAATACCTCCACGAAGGGAACGTGGCAGAAGAGCTAGTGTTGTAACACCTGAGGTTAGAGAGCTGCAGAAACAAGTGCGAGCATTGCAAGAAGAGATTCGTAGAGGAATGAATCTTAATGTCAGAGATGAAAGCGAGGATGAAGCCGAAGAAGAATATCAAGAAGGAGAAGCTGAAATTGTGAACCAGGAGGAAGAAAGACTTTTTCAGGCGATTTCAAAGATTGGGAAAAGACCTAAGATTGATGTTCCTACATTTTTCAGAAATCTTAACCCAGTGGAATTGATTGACTGGATCAATGAATGTGAGGAGTATTTTGAGTATGAAGATGTTGAGGATCCTGATAGGGTCAAATTTGCGAAGGCCAGACTGAAAGGTCATGCGAAGATCTGGTGGCAATAAATTCAATTAGAGCGAAATAGAAGAGAGAAAGATAAAATCATAAGATGGGATCGGATGGTGGATAAATTGAAGCGACAGTTCATTCCTGTTGATTATGAGCTTGACCTACTAAAGAAAAAGTAGAGTTTGAAGCAAGCAGGAAGATCTGTTCAGGAGTATACAGAGGAGTTCTATCGACTTCTCATCAAAATAGGCCATGCAGAAGCTGATAAGGAGAAAGTTGCCCGATACCTTAATGGGTAAAGGCCAAGCATTCAGGAGGAGCTGAATCTGGTTCGAATGAACAGTATTGAAGAGGCATACCAATTTGCCCTAAAAGTAGAGAAAAAGCTGAACAAGAAGCTTGAGAGTAGACAAAATGGAAGAGGTCGCGGTGGACAATCATATGGTGGCCGAAATGAAGATCTGAAAAAGAAGGATGAGGCCAGTAGCAGTCAGAATCAGTGAGGAAATAATTCCAATCACTTCTAGGATCAGAATAATAGAGATCAGAGAGGACGAGGAAGAGGACAAGGATCTGGAAGAGGTGGCTTCCGTGGAACATGTTTTCACTGTGGAGAAGAAGGTCATAGGGCATTTGAATGTCCTCAGCGCCAAGCTAGAACAGACAGGAGAAATGAAAGCCAAGCCAGAGTTGCACATGTAGATGAAGATGTCAGATCATCAAATTTTGAAGATGCCAAAAGAGGAGAAACGTTGATTAACAGAAGAGTCCTGTTGAGTGGTGAGAATGAACCTGAGCAAAGGAGGAGCCTGTTTCGCACCAGGTGCAAATGTGAAGGTAAAGGTTGTGATGTGATTATTGATAGTGGAAGCACTGACAATTTGGTGTTAGAAGAGATGGTGACAAAGTTGAAGCTCAAGAGACAGAAACACCCACATCCATATCGAATTGCCTGGGTACAGGATGACCACAAGGTCATGGTCAATGAACAATGCCTGGTGAAGTTCAAGATTGGTGGATACCAAGATGAGGTATTGTGTGATATCATATCTATGGATGCATGTCATATGTTGTTGGGTAGACCATGGCAATTTGACAGATGTGCTGTACATGATGGTCGTGCGAATACCTATTCCCTGACAAAGGATGGAGTGTGACATAAGCTAAAACCATTGAAGGAGACTGAAGAAAAGGTATGTGGTAATGCAAGGATAACTTTAGTTAATGGAAGAAATTTCCTAGATGGTATGAGGTATGAGCATGTATGTTTTGCTTTAATTCCAAAAGCTGGTAAAGAGGAAGTAGAAGATGTTCATGTAGAAGTTGTAGATTTGTTCAATGAGTTTCAGGATATTGTATCCGATAACGTGCCTGATGGATTACCACCAGTCAGGAAGATCAGTCATCAGATGGACTTGATCCCAGGAGCAAGTTTACCGAATAAGGCAGCACACAGAATGACACCTGCAAAAAGTGAGGAGTTGAACAGACAAGTACATGAACTGTTACAGAAAGGATTGATCCGTGAGAGTCTGAGTCCCTGTGCTGTACCAGCAGTATTAGCACCAAAGAAGAATGGAGAATGGAGGATGTGTACAGATTCTAGGGCAATAAACAAGATCACAATCAAGTACAGGTTTCCATTGCCACGAATGGATGATATTATGGACTGTTTGAGTGGAGTTATGTATTTTTCAAAGATAGATCTGAAGAGTGGATATCATCAGATTCGGATCAGAGAAGGAGATGAATGGAAGACTGCCTTCAAGACAAAGGAAGGACTATATGAGTGGTTAGTCATGTCTTTTGGGCTAACCAATGCACCGAGCATTTTCATGCGGCTCATGAACGAGGTTCTGAAAGAATTTCTGGGTAAGTTTGTCATTGTTTACCTAGATGATATTTTGATCTTTAGTAAGACATTGGATGAGCATATAATGCATATTCGTATGGTATTTGAAAAGTTGAGAGAAGAGAAATTGTTGATTAATTTGAAGAAGTGCACTTTTGTGAAGAAAGAGTTGGTGTATTTGGGGTCTGTAGTTTCAGGAGAAGGTCTAAAAATAGATCCAGAGAAGGTACCGGCTATCCTTGAATGGCCTACTCCAAGGAGTGCTACTGAGGTAAGATCTTTTCATGGTCTAGCTAGCTTTTACAGAAAGTTTATCAGAAATTTTAGCAGTATTTGTGGACCCTTGACTGAAACAATGAGAGGGGATAGAAAAGAGTTTACGTGGACTAATGGGGCAGAAAAAAGTTTTCAATTGTTGAAACAAAAAGTTATAGAACAACCAATTTTAACACTTCCAGATTTTAATAAGGTGTTTCAAGTAGATTGTGATGCTAGTGGTACTGCAATAGGAGCTGTTATGAGCCAAGAAGGTAAACCCGTTACTTATTTCAGTGAGAAATTAAATGATGCCAAGAGAAAATATTCTGTTTATGATCAAGAATTTTATGCTATAGTTCAGGCATTGAAAAAGTGGAGGCACTATCTGCTTCCTAAAGAGTTTGTTTTGTATACTGATCATCAAGCTTTGCAATATTTTAATAGTCAAGAAAAATTGAATCAAAGGCATTTGAAATGGGTTGAGTTTTTGCAAAGTTATACATTTGTTTTGAAACACAGAAGTGGAAACTCTAATAGGGTTGCAGATGGTCTTAGCAGAAGGCAACTATTGCTGACAAAAATGCAGATTGAAGTGGTTGGGTTCAAGGAACTAAAAAATTTGTATCCAGAGGATCCTAATTTTCGTGAAGCTTGGAAAGCTTGTACAGAACCTGTTACTCTAGACAGGATGAAATGGCTGGATTTCATCATCCAGGATGATATGCTATTCAGAGGGAGTCAGTTGTGCATTCCACGAAATTCTATGAGGGAGAATCTCATCAAGGAGAAACATAGCGGAGGATTGGCTGGACATTTTGGTCGTGATAAAACTATTGGTTTGGTTAGTGAGAATTATTATTGGCCACAGTTGCAGCAAGATGTGAAGAAATTTGTACAGAGTTGCAAAGTATGTCAGATGGCGAAAGGAGTGAAGCAGAATATAGGGTTGTATCAGCCATTACCTATACCAGAGAAGCCTTGGGAGGATATCAGTATGGACTTTGTTCTTGGTTTACCGAGGACACAGCGGGGACATGATTCAATTTTTGTAGTATTTGATAGATTTTCGAAGATGGCACATTTCATTCCCTGCAAGAAGACTAATGATGTTGTTCATGTAGCAGAATTATTTTTCAGAGAAGTAGTGAGACTTCATGGTTTGCGAAAGACCATAGTTTCAGATCGGGACACTAAGTTTGTTGGATTTTTCTAGCGTACATTGTGGAAGAAGTTGAAGACAGATTTGAAGTTCAATTCATCACATCATCCACAGACTGATGGACAGACAGAGGTGGTGAATAGGAGTTTGGAAAATTTGCTGAGATGTTTGGTTGGAGATAAGCCAACAGGATGGGATTTGATTTTACCACAAGCGGAATTTCCATACAATAATTCTGTCAAGAGGAGCACTGGTAAATCACCATTCCAGATTATATATTGAAGTAGTCCAAGAAATGCATCTGAATTGAGGAAGATAGATAAAGGTGAAATAAGTAGTGCTGAAGCTGAGGATTTTACAGAACACTTGAAGAACATCCATGGGGAGGTGAGGAAGCATATTACCAAAATGAACGCACAGTATAAGGCTAAGGCAGATGAGAAAAGGAGGTATAAGGAATTTCAGGTTGGTGATGAAGTCATGGTTCATTTGGGGAAGGAGCGGTTTCTAGTTGGTACATATAACAAGCTGAAAATGAAGAAGTTTGGACCATGTAGGATACTGAAGAAACATGATTTAGGAAATGCATACGAGGTAGAATTGCCTACTGAGCTAAATATTTCACCAGTGTTTAACATTTCAGATCTGACAGAGTATCATGAAGGAGGTGTTGAAGATGACATCACAGCAGCACAATGGAGTATTCCAGCAACTAGTTCAAACACTAAGGAGATCGAAGATATACTGGACAGTCATGTTGGCAGAAGCACAAGGAACAGGACATATGAAGAATATCTGGTCAAGTGGAAAGGACGACCTGTTGAAGATTCATCATGGCTGACAAAGGAGGAGGTTAACCGTCTTGGTTTTCCTCTACACACCTGAGTCGTGACAGGGTCACTTCTCAAATTACCCTGGGTGTCTGATGCAGGAGCATCCTGGGTGTAAGAGCAATCTTGCATCACCGAAAAAAAATATTTCTGTTTTCATATTCATTAAGGGCTATTTTGTGCAGAGCTGCCATTTATGGAAAGTTACTATTTTTTTGGTAATTTTTCATATGTGCTCACAATGATCTGAGTTCTTTCTTGGAGGTTCGTTTTGGTCATATAAGTCTGCAAGTAAAGTTTCATTGCCAGATCCAGTGTATATTGGAAGATATTGAAGATTTTCGGTATTGGCAGCAAGGTACAGAAACTTTGAACTCAGTTTTGAAGGCTTTAGAGGCCTCGGATGAGGTCAAAAATTTGGATGACAGGTGCTTGCGCCAGTCAAACTGTAGAGTCTTTGTGGCATTTTCGAAATGGTGTTATAATAGTCGATCGGGTCAACTAGTGATGACTTATGGTCTTCGAAAGTTGGGCCACCTGAAATGGCGGAAAATAATTTTTTTCAAAATTTCTGTTCGAGTTTCAAAGGTTATCTTGAGCCGACTATGATGTAATAAAATGTAAAATAAAATAATTCTAAGTTTGGTCGGCCTTATTGGCTAAAATTCTAGAACCTTCCCAGGCGGTGGAAAATTGTCTATATAAGGAAGGTTGTATTGTTGTCTTAGGCAGTTCAGAATAGTTCTGGGTAGTAGATCTGTGTAATAGTTCGAGGCTTTGTCCTACAGACTATTGTAAGGGAATGTCCATGTGGCTTTGCATGTTGTAATTCTGAAAATTTATAATTCCACATTTGTGGAGATAATAAGAAGCTAATTTTCTGTTCTTGCATATTATTGTTGTTGTTTCTCTATGTCTGTTATGTGTTTGTGGTATTAAGGGGAGCACCCTTCATCAAGTGGTATCAGAGCAGGAGTTCTTGAGTGTGTAAACAGATCGCCGACTGTGAGGTAGTTTGCACCAGGATCGTGGCTAGGGTTTCAGCACGCATCGCGAAAATACCTCCACGAAGGGAACGTGGCAGAAGAGCTGGTGTTGTAACACCTGAGGTTAGAGAGCTACAGAGACAAGTGCGAGCATTGGAAGAAGAGATTCGCAGAGGAATGAATCTTAATGTCAGAGATGAAAGCGAGGATGAAGCCGAAGAAGAATATCAAGAAGCAGAAGCTGAAATTGTGAACCAAGAGGAAGAAAAAAAAATTCGAGCGATTTTCAAGATTGGGAAAAGACCTAAGATTGAGGTTCCTACATTTTTTGAAAATCTTAACCCAGAGGAATTGATTGACTGGATCAATAAATGTGAGAAGTATTTTGAGTATGAAGATGTTGAGGATCCTGATAGGATCAAATTTGTGAAGGCCAGACTGAAAGGTCATGCGAAGATTTGGTAGCAAGAAATTCAATTGTAGCGAAATAGAAGAGGGAAAGATAAAATCACAAGATAAGATCGGATGGTGGATAAATTGAAGCGACAGTTCATTCCTATTGATTATGAGCTTGACCTATTAAAGAAAATACAGAGTTTAAAGCAAGCAAGAAGATCTGTTCAGGAGTATACAAAGGAGTTCTATCGACTTCTCATCAGAACAGGTCATGCAGAAGCTGATAAGGAGAAAGTTGCCCGATACTTTAATGGGTTAAGGCCAAGCAGTCAGGAGGAGCTGAATCTAGTTCGAATGAACAGTATTGAAGAGGCATACCAATTTGCCCTAAAAATAGAAGGAAAAACTGAACAAGAAGTTTGAGAGTAGACAAAATGGAAGAGGTCACGGTGGATGGTCATATGGTGGTCGAAATGAAGATCCGAAAAAGAAGGATGAGGCCAGTAGCAGTCAGAATCAGCGAGGAAATAATTCCAATCGCTTCCAGGATCAGAATAATAGAGATCAGAGAGGACGAGGAAGAGGACAAGGATCTGGAAGAGGTGGCTACCATGGAACATGTTTTCACTGTGGAGAAGAAGGTCATAGGGCATTTGAATGTCCTCAGCACCAAAGCAGAACAGATAGGAGAAATGAAAGCCAAGCCAGAGTTACACATGTAGATGAAGATGCCAGATCATCAAATTCTGAAGATGCCGAAAGAGGACAAATGTTGATTAACAGAAGAGTTCTGTTGAGTGGTGAGAATGAACCTAAGCAAAGGAGGAGCCTGTTTCACACCAGGTGCAAATGTGAAAGTAAATGTTGTGATGTGATTATTTATAGTGGAAGCACTGACAATTTGGTGTCAGAAGAGATGGTGACAAAGTTGAAGCTCAAGAGACAGAAACACCCACATCCATATCGGATTGCCTAAGTACATGATGACCACAAGGTCATAGTCAATGAACAATGCCTGGTGAAGTTCAAGATTGGTGGATACCAAGATGAGGTATTGTGTGATATCATATCTATGGATGCATGTCATATGTTGTTGGGTAGACCATGGCGGTTTGACAGATGTGTTGTATATGATGGTCGTGCGAATACCTATTCCCTGACAAAAGATGGAGTGCGACATAAGCTAAAACCATTGAATGAGACTGAAGAAAAGGTATGTGGTAATGTAAGGATAACTTTTGTTGATGGAAGAAATTTCCTAGATGGTATGAGACATGAGCATGTATGTTTTGCTATAATTCCAAAAGCTGGTAAAGAGGAAGTAGAAGATGTTCCTGTAGAAGTTACAGATTTGTTGAATGAGTTTCAGGATATTGTATCTGATAACGTGCCTGATGGATTACCACCAATCAGAAAGATCAGTGATCAGATGGACTTGATCCTAGGAGCGAGTTTGTCGAATAAGATAGTACACAGAATGACACCTGCAGAAAAGGAAGAGTTGAACAGACAAGTACATGAACTGTTACAAAAAGGATTGATCCGTGAGAGTCTGAGTCCCTGTGCTGTACCAGCGGTATTAGCACCAAAGAAGAATGGAGAATGGAGGATGTGTACAGATTCTAGGGCAATAAACAAGATCACAATCAAGTACAGGTTTCCATTGCCACGAATGGATGATATTATGGACTGTTTGAGTGGAGCTATGTATTTTTCAAAGATGGATCTGAAGAATGGATATCATCATATTCTGATCAGAGAAGGAGATGAATGGAAGACTGCCTTCAAGACAAAGGAAGGACTATATGAGTGGTTAGTCATGCCTTTTGGGCTAACCAATGCACCGAGCACTTTCATGCGGCTCATGAATGAGGTTCTGAAAAAATTTCTGGGTAAGTTTGTCATTGTTTACCTAGATGATATTTTGATCTTTAATAAGACATTGGATGAGCATATGATGCATATTCGTATGGTATTTGAAAAGTTGAGAGAAGAGAAATTGTTGATTAATTTGAAGATGTGCAGTTTTGTGAAGAAAGAGTTGGTGTATTTGGGGTTTGTAAATTCAGGAGAAGGTCTAAAAATAGACCCAGAGAAGGTACAAGCTATCTTTGAATGGCGTACTCGAAGGAGTGCTACTGAGGTAAGATCTTTTCGTGGTCTAGTTAGCTTTTACAGAAAGTTTATCAAAAATTTTAGCAGTATTTGTGGACCCTTAACTGAAACAATGAGAGGGGATATAAAAGAGTTCAAGTGGACTAATGGGGCAGAAAAGAGTTTTCAATTGTTGAAATAAAAAGTTACAGAACAACCAGTTTTAGCACTTCCAGATTTTAATAAGGTGTTTCAAGTAGATTGTGATGCTAGTGGTATTGCAATAGGAGCTGTTATGAGCCAAGAAGGTAAACCCGTTGCTTATTTCAGTGAGAAATTAAATGATGCCAAGAGAAAATATTTTGTTTATGATCAGGAATTTTATGCTATAGTTCAGGCATTGAAAAAGTGGAGGCACTATCTGCTTTCTAAGGAGTTTGTTTTGTATACTGATCATCAAGCTTTGCAATATTTGAATAGTCAAGGAAAATTGAATCAAAGGCATTTGAAATGGGTTGAGTTTTTGCAAAGTTATACATTTGTTTTGAAACACAAGAGTGGAAAGTCTAATAGGGTTGCAGATGCTCTTAACAGAAAGCAACTATTGCTGACAAAAATGCAGATTGAAGTGTTTGAGTTCAAGGAACTCAAGAATTTGTATCCAGAGGATCCTGATTTTGGTGAAACTTGGAAAGCTTGTACAGAACCTGTTACTCTAGACAGGACGAAATGGTTGGATTTCATCATCCAGGATGATATGCTATTCAGAGGGAGTCAGTTGTGCATTCCACGAAATTCTATGAAGGAGAATCTCATCAAGGAGAAACATAGCAGAGGATTGGCTGGACATTTTGGTCGTGATAAAACCATTGGTTTGGTTAGTGAGAATTATTATTGGCCACAGTTGCAGTAAGATGTGAAGAAGTTTTAACAGAGTTGTAGAGTATGTCAGATGGCGAAAGGAGTGAAGCAGAATATAGGGTTGTATCAGTCATTACCTATACCAGAGAAGCCTTGGGAGGATATCAGTATGGACTTTGTTCTTGGTTTACCGAGGACACAGCGGGGACATGATTTAATTTTTATAGTAGTTGATAGATTTTCAAAGATGGCACATTTCATTCTCTGCAAGAAAACTAATGATGTTGTTCATGTAGCAGAATTATTTTTCAGAGAAGTAGTGAGACTTCATGGTTTGCCAAAGACCATAGTTTCAGATCAGGACACTAAGTTTGCTGGATATTTCTAACGTACATTGTGAAAGAAGTTGAAGACAGATTTGAAGTTCAGTTCATCACATCATCCACAGACTGATGGATAGACAGAGGTGGTGAATAGGAGTTTGAGAAATTTGCTGAGATGTTTGGTTGGAGATAAGCCAAGAGGATGGGATTTGAATTTACCACAAGCGGAATTTGCATACAATAATTCTGTCAAGAGGACCACTGGTAAATCACCATTCCAGATTATATATGGAAGTAGTCCAAGAAATGCATCTGAAATGAGGAAGATAGATAAAGGAGAAATAAGTAGTGCTAAAGCTAAAAATTTTGCAGAACACTTGAAGAACATCCATGGGAAGGTGAGGAAGCATATTACCAAGATGAACGCACAGTATAAGGCTAAGGCAGATGAGAAAAAGAGGTATAAGGAATTTCAGGTTGGTGATGAAGTCATGGTTCATTTGCGGAAGGAGCGGTTTGCATTTGGTACATATAACAAGTTGAAAATGAAAAAGTTTGGACCATGTAAGATACTGAAGAAATATGATTCAGGAAACGCATACGAGGTAGAATTGCCTACTGAGCTAAATATTTCACCAGTGTTTAACATTTCAGATCTGACAGAGTATCATGAAGGAGGTATTGAAGATGAAATCACAGCAGCACAGTGGAGTATTCCAACAACTAGTTCAGACACTAAGGAGATCGAAGATATACTGGACAGTCGTGTTGGCAGAAGCACAAGGAACAGGACATATGAAGAATATCTGGTCAAGTGGAAAAGATGACCTGTTGAAGATTCATCATGACTTACAAAGGAGGAGGTTAACCGTCTTGATTTTCCTCTACACACTTGAGTCATGACAGGGTCACTTCTCAAATTACCCTGGGTGTCTGATACAGGAGCATCCTGGGTGTAAAAGCAATCTTGCATCACCCAAAAAAAATATTTCTATTTTTATATTCAATAAGGGCTATTTTGTGCAGAGCTGCTATTTATGGAAAGTTACTATTTTTTTGGTAATTTTTCGTATGTGCTCAAAATGATCTGATTTCTTTCTTGTAGGTTCGTTTTGGTCATATAAGTCTGTCATTAAAGTTTCATTGCCAGATCCAGTGTATATTGGAAGATATTGAAGATTTTCGGTATTGACAGCAGGGTACAGAAACTTTGAACTCAGTTTTGAAGGCTTTAGAGACCCCGGATGAGGTCAAAAATTTGGGTGATGGGCGCTTGCGCCGAACAAGCCTGTAGAGCACTTCGTGGCGTTTCTGAAATGCGGTTATAATAGCCGATCGGGTCAACTGGTGATGAGTTATGGTCTTCGGAAGTTGGGCCACTTGAAATGGCGAAAAATAATTTTTTTCAAAATTTATGTTCTGGTTTCAAATGTTATCTTGAGCTGACTATGATGTAATAAAATGTAAAATAAAATAATTCTAAGTTTGGTCGGCCTTATTGGCTAAAATTCTAGAACCTTCCCAGGCAGTGAAAAATTGCTTATATAAGGAAGGCTATATTGTTGTCTTAGGCAGTTCAGAATAGTTCTGGGTAGTAGATCTGGGTAATAGTTCGAGGCTTTGTCGTACAGAATATTGTAAGGGAATGCCCATGTGGCTTTGCATGTTATAATTCTAAAAATTTGTAATTCCACATTTGTGGAGATAATAAGAAGCCATTTTTTTGTTCTTGCATATTATTGTTGTTTTTCTGTCTGTTATGTATTTCTGGTATTAAGGGGAGCACCCTTCATCAAGTGGTATCAGAGCAAGAGTTCTTGAGTGTGTAAACAGATCGCTGACTGTGAGGTAGTTTGCACCAGGACCGTGGCTAGGGTTTCAAAGCGCATCTCAAAAATGCCTCCACGAAAGGAACGTGGCGGAAGAGCTGGTGTTGTAACACCTGAGGTTAGAGAGCTACAGAGACAAGTGCAAGCATTGCAAGAAGAGATTCACAGATGAATGAATCTTAATGTCAGAGAGGAAAGTGAGGATGAAGCCGAAGAAGAATATCAAGAAGAAGAAGTTAAAATTATGAACCAGGAGGAAGAAAGATTTTTTCGTGCGATTTTCAAGATTGAAAAAAGACCTAAGATTGAGTTTCTTACATTTTTTAGAAATCTTAACCCAGAGGAATTGATTGACTGAATCAATGAATGTGAGGAGTATTTTGAGTATGAAGATGTTGACGATCCTGATAAGGTCAAATATGCGAAGGCCAGACTGAAAGGTCATGCGAAGATCTGGTGGTAAGAAATTCAATTCGAGCGAAATAGAAGAGGGAAAGATAAAATCATAAGATGGGATCGGATGGTGGATAAATTGAAGCGACAGTTCATTCCTGTTGATTATGAGCTTGACCTAGTAAAGATAATGCAGAGTTTAAAGCAAGCAGAAAGATCTGTTCAGGAGTATATAGAAGAGTTCTATCGACTTCTCATCAGAACAGGCCATGCAGAAGCTGATAAGGAGAAAGTTGCCCAATACCTTAATGGGTTAAGGCCAAGCATTCATGAGGAGCTGAATCTGGTTCGAATGAACAGTATTGAAGAGGCATACCAATTTTCTCTAAAAGTAGAGGAAAAGCTGAACAAGAAGTTTGAGAGTAGACAAAATGGAAGAGGTCGCAGTGGACGGTCATATGGTGGCCGAAATGAAGATCTGAAAAAGAAGGATGAGGCCAGTAGCAGTCAAAATCAGCGAGGAAATAATTTCAATCACTTACAGGATCAGAATAATAGAGATCAGAGAGGACGAGGAAGATGACAAGGATCTGGAAGAGGTGGCTTCCGTGGAACATGTTTTCACTGTGCAGAAGAAGGTCATAGGCCATTTGAATGTCCTCAGCGCCAAGGCAGAACAGACAGCAGAAATGAAGGCCAAGCCAGAGTTGCACATGTAGATGAAGATGCCAGATCATCAAATTTTGAAGATGCCGAAAGAGGAGAAACGTTGATTAACAGAAGAGTCCTGTTGAGTGGTGAGAATGAACCTGAGCAAAGGAGCCTGTTTCGCACCAGGTGCAAATGTGAAGGTAAATGTTGTGATGTGATTATTGATAGTGGAAGCACTGAAAATTTGGTATCAGAAGAAATGGTGACAAAGTTGAAGCTCAAGAGACAGAAACACCCACATCCATATCGAATTGCCTAGGTACAGGATGACCACAAGGTCATGGTCAATGAACAATGCCTGGTGAAGTTTAAGATTGGTGGATACCAAGATGAGGTATTGTGTGATATCATATTTATGAATGCATGTCATATGTTGTTGGATAGACCATGGCAGTATGACAGATGTGTTGTACATGATGGTCATGCGAATACCTATTCCCTAACAAAGGATGGAGTGCGACATAAGCTAAAACCATTGAAGGAGACTAAAGAAAAGGTATGTGGTAATGCAAGGATAACTTTTGTTGATGGAAGAAATTTCCTAGATGGTATGAGGCATGAGCATGTATGTTTTGCTTTAATTCCAAAAGCTGGTAAAGAGGAAGTAGAAGATGTTCATGTAGAACTTGCAGATTTGTTGAATGAGTTTCAGGCTATTGTATTCGATAACGTGCCTGATGAATTACCACCAGTTAGGAAGATCAGTCATCAGATGGACTTGATCCCAAGAGCGAGTTTGTCGAATAAGGCAGCACACAGAATGACACCTACAGAAAGTGAGGAGTTGAACAGACAAGTATATGAACTGTTACAGAAAGGATTGATCCGTGAGAGTCTGAGTCCCTATGCTGTACCAGCGGTATTAGCACCAAAGAAGAATGGAGAATGGAGGATGTGTACAGATTCTAGGGCAATAAACAAGATCATAATCAAGTACAGGTTTCCATTGCCAAGAATGGATGATATTATGGACTGTTTGAGTGGAGCTATGTATTTTTCAAAGATAGATCTGAAGAGTGGATATCATCAGATTCGGATCAGAGAAGAAGATGAATGAAAGACTGCCTTCAAGACAAAGGAAGGACTATATGAGTGGTTAGTCATGCCTTTTGGGCTAACCAATGCATCGAGCACTTTCATGCGGCTCATGAACGATGTTTTGAAAGAATTTATGGGTAAGTTTGTCATTGTTTACCTAGATGATATTTTGATCTTTAGTAAGACATTGGATGAGCATATGATGCATATTCGTATGGTATTTGAAAAGTTGAGAGAAGAGAAATTGTTGATTAATTTGAAGAAATTCAGTTTTGTGAAGAAAGAGTTGGTGTATTTGGGGTTTGTAGTTTCAGGAGAAGGTCTAAAAATGAACCCAGAGAAAGGACAGGCTATCCTTGAATGGCCTACTCCAAGGAGTGCTACTGAGGTAAGATCTTTTCATGGTCTAGCTAGCTTTTACAGAAAATTTATCAAAAATTTTAGCAGTATTTGTGGACCCTTGACTGAAACAATGAGAGGGGATAGAAAAGAGTTTAAGTGGACTAATAGGGCAGAAAAGAGTTTTCAATTGTTGAAATAAAAAATTACAGAACAAACAGTTTTAGCACTTCCAGATTTTAATAACATGTTTCAAGTAGATTGTGATGCTAGTGGTACTGCAATAGGAGTTGTTATGAGCCAAGAAGGTAAACCCGTTGCTTATTTCAGTGAGAAATTAAATGATGCCAAGATAAAATATTCTGTTTATGATCAAGAATTTTATGCTATAGTTCAGGCATTGAAAAAGTGGAGGCACTATCTGCTTCCTAAAGAGTTTGTTTTGTATACTGATCATCAAGCTTTGCAATATTTTAATAGTCAAGAAAAATTGAATCAAAGGCATTTGAAATGGGTTGAGTTTTTGCAAAGTTATACATTTGTTTTGAAACACAGAAGTGGAAACTCTAATAGGGTTGCAGATGGTCTTAGCAGAAGGCAACTATTGCTGACAAAAATGCAGATTGAAGTGGTTGGGTTCAAGCAACTCAAGAATTTGTATCCAGAGGATCTTGATTTTGGTGAAGCTTGGAAAGCTTATACAGAACCTGTTACTCTAGACAAGACGAAATGGTTGGATTTCATCATCCAGGATGATATGCTATTCAGAGGGAGTCAGTTGTGCATTCCACGAAGTTCTATGAGGGAGAATCTCATCAAGGAGAAACATAGCGGAGGATTGGCTGGACATTTTGGTCGTGATAAAACTTTTAGTTTGGTTAGTGAGAATTATTATTGGCCACAGTTGCAGTAAGATGTGAAGAAGTTTGTATAGAGTTGCAGAGTATGTCAGATGGCGAAAGGAGTGAACCAGAATAATGGGTTGTATCAGCCATTACCTATACCAGAGAAGCCTTGGGAGGATATCAGTATGGACTTTGTTCTTGGTTTACCGAGGACACAGCGGGGACATAATTCAATTTTTGTAGTAGTTGATAGATTTTCGAAGATGGCACATTTCATTCCCTGCAAGAAGACTAATGATGTTGTTCATGTAGCAGAATTGTTTTTCAAAGAAGTAGTGAGACTTCATGGTTTGCCAAAGACCATAGTTTCAGATCGGGACACTAAGTTTGTTGGATATTTCTGGCGTACATTGTGGAAGAAGTTGAAGACAGATTTGAAGTTCAATTCATCACATCATCCACAGACTGATGGACAGACAGAGGTGGTGAATAGGAGTTTGAAAAATTTGCTGAGATGTTTGGTTGGAGATAAGCCAACAGGATGGGATTTGATTTTACCACATGCAGAATTTGCATATAATAATTCTGTCAACAGGAGCACTCGTAAATCACCATTCCAGATTATATATGGAAGTAGTCCAAGAAATGCATCTGAATTGAGTAAGATAGATAAAGGAGAAATAAGTAGTGCTGAAGTTGAGGATTTTGCAGAACACTTGAAGAACATCCATGGGGAGGTGAGGAAGCATATTACCAAGATGAACGCTCAGTATAATGCTAAGGCAGATGAGAAAATGAGGTATAAAGAATTTCAGGTTGGTGATCAAGTCATGGTTCATTTGCGGAAGGAGCGGTTTCCAGTTGGTACATATAACAAGCTGAAAATGAAGAAGTTTGGACCATGTAGGATACTGAAGAAACATGATTCAGGAAACGCATACGAGGTAGAATTGCCTACTGAGCAAAATATTTCACTAGTGTTTAAAATTTCAGATCTGATAGAGTATCATGAAGGAGGTGTTGAAGATGAGATCACAGCAGCACAGTGGAGTATTCCAGCAACTAGTTCAGACACTAAGGAGATCGAAGATATACTGGACAGTCGTGTTGGCAGAAGCACAAGGAACAGGACATATGAAAAATATCTAGTCAAGTGGAAAGGACGACCTGTTGAAGATTCATCATGTCTGACAAAGGAGGAGGTTAACCGTCTTGGTTTTCCTCTACACACCTGAGTCGTGACAGGGTCACTTCTCAAATTACCCTAGGTGTCTGATGTAGGAGCATCCTGGGTGTAAGAGCAATCTTGCATCACCAAAAAAAAATATTTCTATTTTTATATTCAATAAGGGCTATTTTGTGCAGAGCTGCTATTTATGGAAAGTTACTATTTTTTTGGTAATTTTTCGTATGTGCTCAGAATGATCTGATTTATTTCTTGGAGGTTCGTTTTGGTCATATAAGTCTGCCAGTAAAGTTTCATTGCCAGATCTAGTGTATATTGGAAGATATTGAAGATTTTTGGTATTGGCAGCAGGGTACAGAAACTTTGAACTCAGTTTTACAGGCTTTAGAGGCCCCAGATGAGGTCAAAAATTTGGGTGACAAGCGCTTGCGCTGGTCAAGCCTGTAGAGCGCTTCGTGGCGTTTCCGAAATAGGGTTATAATAGCCGATCGGGTCAACTGGTGATAACTTATGGTCTTCGGAAGTTGGGCCACCTGAAATGGCAGAAAATAATTTTCTTCAAAATTTCTGTTCGGGTTTCAAAGGTTATCTTGAGTCGACTATGATGTAATAAAATGTAAAATAAAATAATTCTAAGTTTGGTCGGCCTTATTGGCTAAAATTCTAGAACATTCCCAGGCGGTGGAAAATTACATATATAAGGAAGGCTGTATTGTTATCTTAAGCAGTTCAGAATAGTTCTGGGTAGTAGATCTGGGTAATAGTTCGAAGCTTTGTCTTATAGAATATTGTAAGGGAATGCCCATGTGGCTTTGCATGTTGTAATTCTGAAAATTTGTAATTCCACATTTGTGGAGATAATAAGAAGCCAATTTTCTGTTCTTGCATATTATTGTTGTTGTTTCTCTATGTCTGTTATGTGTTTTTGATATTAAAGGGAGCACCCTTCATCAAGTGGTATCAGAGGAGGAGTTCTTGAGTGTGTAAACAAATCGCCGACTGTGAGGTAGTTTGCACTAGGACCGTGGCTAGGGTTTCAGCGCGCATCGCGAAAATGCCTCCACGAAGGGAACGTGGCGGAAGAGCTGGTGTTGTAACACTTGAGGTTAGAGAGCTGCAGAGACAAGTGCGAGCATTGCAAGAAGAGATTCGCAGAGGAATGAATCTTAATGTCAGAGATGAAAGCGAGGATGAAGCCGAAGAAGAATATCAAGAAGGAGAAGCTGAAATTGTGAACCAGGAGGAAGAAAGACTTTTTCGGGCGATTTCCAAGATTGGGAAAAGATCTAAGATTGAGGTTCCTACATTTTTTGAAAATCTTAACCCAGAGGAATTGATTGACTGGATCAATGAATGTGAGGAGTATTTTAAGTATGAAGATGTTGAGGATCCTGATAGGGTCAAATTTGCGAAGGCCAGACTGAAATGTCATGCAAAGATCTGGTGGCAAGAAATTCAATTGGAGCGAAATAGAAGAGGGAAAGATAAAATTAAAAGATGAGATCAGATGGTTGATAAATTGAAACGACAGTTCATTCCTGTTGATTATGAGCTTGACCTACTAAAGAAAATGCAGAGTTTGAAACAAGCAGGAAGATCTGTTCAGGAGTATACAGAGGAGTTCTATCGACTTCTCATCAGAATAGGCCATGCAGAAGCTGATAAAGAGAAAGTTGCCCGATACCTTAATGGGTTAAGGCCAAGCATTCAGGAGGAGCTGAATCTGGTTCGAATGAACAGTATTGAAGAGGCATACCAATTTGCCCTAAAAGTAGAGGAAAAGTTGAACAAGAAGTTTGAGAGTAGACAAAATGGAAGAGGTTGCGGTGGACGATCTGGTAGACGGTCATATGGTGGCCGAAATGAAGATTCGAAAAAGAAGGATGAGGCCAGTACCAGTCAGAATCAGTGAGAAAATAATTCAAATCGCTTCCAAGATCAGAATAATAGAGATCAGAGAGGACGAGGAAGAGGACAAGGATCTGGAAGAGGTGGCTTCCGTGGAACATGTTTTCACTATGGAGAAGAAGGTCATAGGGCATTTGAATGTCCTCAGCGCCAAGGCAGAACAGACAGAAGAAATGAAGGCCAAGCCAGAGTTGCACATGTAGATGAAGATCCCAGATCATCAAATTCTGAAGATGTCGAAAGAGGAGAAACGTTGATTAACAGAAGAGTCCTGTTGAGTGGTGAGAATGAACCTGAGCAAAGGAGGACCCTGTTTCGCACCAAGTGCAAATGTGAAGGTAAATGTTGTGATGTGATTATTGATAGTGGAAGCACTAAAAATTTGGTGTCAGAAGAGATGGTGACGAAGTTGAAGCTCAAGAGACAGAAACACCCACATCCATATCGGATTGCCTGGGTATAGGATGACCACAAGGTCATGGTCAATGAACAATGCCTGGTGAAGTTCAAGATTGGTGGATACCAAAATGAGGTATTGTGTGATATCATATTTATGGATGCATGTCATATGTTGTTGGATAGAACATGGCAGTATGACAGATGTGTTGTACATGATGGTCGTGCGAAGACCTATTCCCTGACAAAGGATGGAGTGCGACATAAGCTAAAACCATTGAAGGAGACTGAAGAAAAGGTATGTGGTAATGCAAGGATAACTTTTGTTGATGGAAGAAATTTCCTAGATGGTATGAGGCATGAGCATGTATGTTTTGCTTTAATTCCAAAAGCTGGTAAAGAGGAAGTAGAAGATGTTCTTGTAGAAGTTGCAGATTTGTTGAATGAGTTTCATAATATTGTATCCGATAACGTGCCTGATGAATTACCACTAGTCAGGAAGATCAGTCATCAGATGGACTTGATCCCAAGAGCGAGTTTGTCGAATAAGGCAGCACACAGAATGACACCTGCAAAAAGTGAGGAGTTGAACAGACAAGTACATGAACTGTTACAGAAAGGATTGATCCGTGAGAGTCTGAGTCCCTGTGCTGTACCAGCGGTATTAGCACCAAAGAAGAATGGAGAATGGAGGATGTGTACAGATTCTAGGGCAATAAACAAGATCACAATCAAGTACAGGTTTCCATTGCCACGAATGGATGATATTATGGACTGTTTGAGTGGAGCTATGTATTTTTCAAAGATAGATCTGAAGAGTGGATATCATCAGATTCGGATCAGAGAAGGAGATGAATGGAAGACTGCCTTCAAGACAAAGGAAGGACTATATGAGTGGTTAGTCATGCCTTTTGGACTAACCAATGCACCGAGCACTTTCATGCGGCTCATGATCGAGGTTCTGAAAGAATTTCTGGGTAAGTTTGTCATTGTTTACCTAGATGATATTTTGATCTTTAGTAAGACATAGGATGAGCATATGATGCATATTCGTATGGTATTTGAAAAGTTGAGAGAAGAGAAATTGTTGATTAATTTGAAGAAGTGCATTTTTGTGAAGAAAGAGTTGGTGTATTTAGGGTTTGTAGTTTCAAGAGAAGGTCTAAAAATGGACCCAGAGAAGGTACAGGCTATCCTTGAATGGCCTACTCCAAGGAGGGCTACTGAGGTAAGATCTTTTCATGGTCTAGCTAGCTTTTACAGAAAGTTTATCAAAAATTTTAGCAGTATTTGTGTACCCTTTACTGAAATAATGAGAGGGGATAGAAAAGAGTTTAAGTGGACTAATAGGGCAGAAAAGAGTTTTCAATTGTTGAAAAAAAAAGTTACAGAACAACCAGTTTTAGCACTTCCAGATTTTAATAAAGTGTTTCAAGTAGATTGTGATGCTAGTGGTACTGCAATAGGAGCTGTTATGAGCCAAGAAGGTAAACCCGTTGCTTATTTCAGTGAGAAATTAAATGATGCCAAGATAAAATATTCTGTTTATGATCAAGAATTTTATGCTATAGTTCAGGCATTGAAAAAGTGGAGGCACTATCTGCTTCCTAAGGAGTTTGTTTTGTATACTGATCATCAAGCTTTGCAATATTTAAATAGTCAAGGAAAATTGAATCAAAGACATTTGAAATGGGTTGAGTTTTTACAAAGTTATACATTTGTTTTGAAACACAGGAGTGGAAAGTCTAACAGGGTTGCAGATGCTCTTAGCAGAAGGCAACTATTGCTGACAAAAATGCAGATTGAAGTGGTTGGGTTCAAGGAACTCAAGAATTTGTATCCAGAGGACCTTGATTTTGGTGAAGCTTGGAAAGCTTGTACAGAACCTGTTACTCTAGACAGGACGAAATGGTTGAATTTCATCATCCAGGATGATATGCTATTCAGAGGGAGTCAGTTGTGCATTCCATGAAGTTCTATGAGGGAGAATCTCATCAAGGAGAAACATAGCGGAGGATTGGCTGGACATTTTGGTCGTGATAAAACTTTTAGTTTGGTTAGTGAGAATTATTATTGGCCACAGTTGCAGTAAGATGTGAAGAAGTTT
This sequence comes from Chamaecyparis obtusa, assembly GCA_027943335.1. Taxonomy (NCBI): domain Eukaryota; kingdom Viridiplantae; phylum Streptophyta; class Pinopsida; order Cupressales; family Cupressaceae; genus Chamaecyparis; species Chamaecyparis obtusa. The sequence goes on along the minus strand of BSBK01002127.1, from coordinate 525,826 downwards.
CTACAGAGTTGCAGAGTATGTCAGATGGCGAAAAGAGTGAAGCAGAATACAAGGTTGTATCAGCCATTACCTATACTAGAGAAGCCTTGGGAGGATATCAGTATGGACTTTGTTCTTGGTTTACCGAGGACACAGCGGGGACATGATTCAATTTTTGTAGTAGTTGATAGATTTTCGAAGATGGCACATTTCATTCCCTGCAAGAAGACTAATGATGATGTTCATGTAGCAGAATTATTTTTCAGAGAAGTAGTGAGACTTTATAGTTTGCCAAAGACCATAGTTTCAAATCGGGACACTAAGTTTGTTGGATATTTCTGGCGTACATTGTGGAAGAAGTTGAAGACAGATTTGAAGTTCAATTCATCACATCATCCACAGACTGATGGACAGACAGAGGTGGTGAATAGAAGTTTGGGAAATTTGCTAAGATGTTTGGTTGGAGATAAGCCAACAGGATGGGATTTGATTTTACCACAGGCGGAATTTGCATACAATAATTCTATCAATAGGAGCACTGGTAAATCACCATTCCAGATTATATATGGAAGTAGTCCAAGAAATGCATCTGAATTGAGAAAGATAGATAAAGGAGAAATAAGTAGTGCTGAAGCTGAGGATTTTGCAGAACACTTGAAGAACATCCATGGGGAGGTGAGGAAGCATATTACCAAGATGAACGCACAGTATAAGGCTAAGGCAGATGAGAAAATGAGGTATAAGGAATTTCAGGTTGGTGATGAAGTCATGGTTCATTTGCGGAAGGAGCGGTTTCCAGTTGGTACATATAACAAGCTGAAAATGAAGAAATTTGGACCATGTAGGATGCTGAAGAAACATGATTCAGGAAACGCATACGAGGTAGAATTGTCTACTGAGCTAAATATTTCACCAGTGTTTAACATTTCAGATCTGACAGAGTATCATGAAGGAGGTGTTGAAGATGAGATCACAGCAGCATAGTGGAGTATTCCAGCAACTAGTTCAGACACTAAGGAGATCGAAGATATACTGGACAGTCGTGTTGGCAGAAGCACAAGGAACATGACATATAAAGAATATCTAGTCAAGTGGAAAAGACGACCTGTTGAAGATTCATCATGGCTGACAAAGGAAGAGGTTAACCGTCTTGGTTTTCCTCTACACACCTGAGTCATGACAGGGTCACTTCTCAAATTACCCTGGGTGTCTGATGTAGGAGCATCCTGGGTGTAAGAGCAATCTTGCATCACCCAAAAAAAATATTTCTATTTTTATATTCAATAAGGGCTATTTTGTGCAGAGCTGCTATTTATGAAAAGTTACTATTTTTTTGGTAATTTTTCGTATGTGCTCAGAATGATCTGATTTCTTTCTTGGAGGTTCGTTTTGGTCATATAAGTTTGCCAGTAAAGTTTCATTGCCAGATCTAGTGTATATTGGAAGATATTGAAGATTTTCGGTATTGGCAGCAGGGTACAAAAACTTTGAACTCAGTTTTGAAGGCTTTATAGGCCCCGGATGAGGTCAAAAATTTGGGTGACGAGCGCTTGCGCCGGTCAAGCCTGTAGAGCGCTTCGTGGCGTTTTCGAAATGGGGTTATAATAGCCGTTCGGGTCAACTAGTGATGATTATGGTCTTCGGAAGTTGGGCCACCTGAAATGGTGGAAAATAATTTTCTTCAAAATTTCTGTTCGGGTTTCAAAGGTTATCTTGAGCCGACTATGATGTAATAAAATGTAAAATAAAATAATTCTAAGTTTGGTCGGCCTTATTGACTAAAATTCTGGAACCTTCCCAGGCGGTGGAAAATTGTCTATATAAGGAAGGCTTTATTATTGTCTTAAGCAGTTCAGAATAGTTCTGGGTAGTAAATCTGGGTAATAGTTCGAGGCTTTGTCCTACAGAATATTGTAAGGGAATGCCCATGTGGCTTTGCATGTTGTAATTCTGAAAATTTGTAATTCCACATTTGTGGAGATAATAAGAAGCCAATTTTCTGTTCTTGCATATTATTGTTGTTGTTTCTCTATGTCTGTTATGTGTTTGTGGTATTAAGGGGAGCACCCTTCATCAGAGAGAGAGAGAGAGAGAGAGAGAGAGAGAGAGAGAGAGAGATTGGTTCAACTATGTTTAGATCTTAGTTCTTAATAGGGGTTGTGGGGGCTTGTCCCTCCCAATTGTAAGGTCTCTTGCATAAAAATAGGTTCTGCTATTTCTAATGAGAGACTTGATTATGCTTTTGAATAGTTATAAACACCCTTAGACAACTACTTCAAGCAATTCTCCTATTCTCAGATTTCGCAAAAGAAGAAAATTTGGTTGTAATCAAAAGTGGTTATTTCTCTCTCTCTCTCTCTCTCCAAGTTCTACAATCTATATTAGCTATCTTCATCTTAATAGTGAGTCATGAAATATGATCTAAAATATTGATGCAAATAATATGTCTACTTCTACAATAAAATACATTAAAACCAAATACAAAGCTAAGTCCTAACTACTCTCCATTAATTAATCTAAAATTTATTACTTTATCCTTTCAAAATAATCTAATTAAAAAATCATATTGAAAAAAGTTTTGATCATATAAAAAGAAGCAAAACCATTTAACAATAAATGATATAATAATAAAAAATATCTTAAATTAAAAATAAGTTAAATATAAAAAATAAATTTCATATTTAAACATTATAAAAAAAAGAGATTATATATTTTAAAGTTATATGTAATTACTATTATACTTAATGAACAAATTGCCAAAAACTCTTTTTTAATAATTAAATAAAATGAATATACATTTTTATAAATTAAAAAAAAAAGTTTTTTTTACACATTCAAGATTTAGAATTGATGATTGTATTAGTTTATTTAAATTTTTATTATAAATATACGGCAAAAATTTAAAGAAGTTTTTAACATATAAAATGAAAGATTTCAAACATACTGACATAATTTTCATAAAACATTTTGATAAATATACTTAGTTTCCATATAATAAAATAACACCCAATATTTCATAGTCTTCTCTTTACTGCCCTGTTAACTAAGCACTACTTTGTTTTGAATTCTGCGAGTAAATGCAGACAACGATAGCAGAAGTTCTTTCACCTGCTCCCTTATTTTATCATCTACAAGATTTCCATCACCATCAAATTTTGCGGGAGGTTCAAATGCTCTGACGCGCAACTCAGGTTTGTTGATAAAATGCAAATTAATGAAAACCCCAATTTGCCTCAAATGGTATTGAGCTAGTCCGCCGCCAAATCCTCCCCCAGCACTCATTATAGCTGCAGGCTTGTCGGCCCAAGCATTGGGAGGTCTAGATCCCCAGTCAAGTGCATTCTTCAAAGGACCTGCAATTATGTAGTCATAAACAATAAACGTTAGATTTGTATAAAGCAAACACAAAAGGGGGCTAGGGAGACGGAAGTGGCTGCTGAACAGAAAACGGAGCTGGATGAGGTTGAGCATAAGAAACAAATTTGAAATTGTTTCAAGGTAAGTGTGTGCTTCATATGTTTCTAGCGATGTGTTAAAAATATGATTGTGAATTACAATGCATGATAATACAGATGTTGCATAATGTTGAAATAAGAAAAAAATGGGCACTCATGGACATAAGGATGGGAAAAGAATATGATAAGCGGGTTGGTTCTAGCATCCTACTGAATCGTGGGCTGCAGACAATGATTAAATTTGACGTTCAGCCCCCTGTCTGTGAAGACTGCTATCTCTTAAACATTGCCCTTCAAATATTAGGATTGCTCTGAATAACCAAAAGTCAGAGATCAAGTATATGTTATAACAGTCCTTTAAACCTATTCACATTCTGCTCAAATTTTCGCTTTTTATTTGATGTTGTCTTAAAAAAATGATTCTCCAACATTCCCAACACTTTTGTGTTGAGATGTTGCTCATGGATCAGTTAAAAATTTTGAATTTAGGATCTTCTATTTGCTGTTGTAATGTTATATCACTGAGCTACAGGCTTCCTTTGTGGCCATTTTGTTGGTCCAAGCATGGCTTATTTTCAACACTCCCGTCCATAAGCTACACTGCAGGGGCTTGGGGGTTCCTTGCATACCCTGACTCTGATACCGTGTTGAGCCACTGCTCATGGACCAGTTAGGACTCAAACCTGGAACCTTCTATTTTCTGTTTAAGTACTTTTGCCACTGAGTTACCATCCCCTTTGTGATCCATCCATCTTTGGTGCGAGTGTGGCTTATTTCCAACATATTGTATTGCAGTTGCAAAGAATGCACCTTAAAATGTAGGGGGTTGTAGTTGCAGTTGTAAGAAATTTCCGGGCAGTGAAAAATAGAAAAAACGTTCACAAAAGTTGTTTTTATTGCTAAAGGGTAGCAAAGCTAAAGGATGTGAAATAGAACCCACCCTCTCACGTTTCTTCCAAACATAGGATTCTACAAAGAGCCGATAAATACTGCTCAGTCAACTATTTACAAAGAAATGTTGACAAAGGTCCAATCAATTAAGAGAAAACAAAAATTTCCAAGGAATGAATGGGATTAGAAGAGGGTAACTGAAAAATGCCACCTACCGTGCCCAAGAAGACTGCAATTCTATATGCCAAATATTTTTCTTAGGGAAATTGGGATATGAAATCATCATTTGAGGACCGTTATGGTACATGGCATGCTAAACATGCAAGTAATCTGGAAATGAGTTTCACATAACTTTGCTGATCTCTATAAACATATCTTTGCCATAAAAACTTGCATCCAAGTCACAGGATACTTGAGTGTGGCATTAAGCTAGGTAACAAAGGTTAGCAATCATAAGACTCAGATTAATACAATTAAGTCAATAAAAATTCACAAGCACATGTGCGAGACTACCCTTTTAAACATGGGTTTGCAGGTAAAAACATCAGAAACTTGAATTTAAATGCTCTAAAATTTGAACCCTTCGTGATAACACTCATTTAATCATAGGAAACCATGTGAGAAATTAAATTACCTTTCTTGATGAGTAAAAATGAATTAGTAGTGTTATTTTTCATCATTTTAAGACCAGTTTGGATCACATGTCAATTATATTTTCTTTTTCAACTACCATAGCTTTTAATTGAAGGGTGATTCATCAGAATGCATGCATTTGATGTAAGGAAAACTTATGATTGGATAGAATAGTAGTCTATTTTTGAGAATAACATTTTACAAATCCTCAATTTCTGATGATATCTACACTTATGATTTGTATTAGGTAAAAGGCTTACATATCATTTGGTTTGGACAAAGTTGAGGACGGAAGCATTTCTAAATAAATAAATAAAAGTGGAGTATCCTCTTGAGCATAATGAAGCTTAACACTAGATTCACGAAGAAAAAAAAGATGAAGAAACTCCAGACTTTGATTTTTTTTAAAATGAAACGGTTGAGTTACTTGGTTTGCAAACAAAAAAGCTTCAACCCTAGAGATTCATGTATTCATTCAAAAGAAAAATTTCATTATCTCAAATAAACCTAGCAGCAAGCATAATTTCTGTTGGCAGTTTATTTTGTGTTGTCATTGATGTCAAACTTGTTGATATTAATGACTGAGAGAAAGAGATCAGTTATGTTTGTCGTTGGTGTTGCCATCAATGACAAAGGGGGAGATTGTTAGCAATATGAGTTTAGTGTTGTCATTGATGTCAACTTGCTATTAGCATTTATGTCAACTTGATGGTGTGATAAGTTGCCTGTTTTGTGAAAGTTGTTAGAGGTTTGGAAGATGTTATGATGTTTGGTGATGATATCAAGTCAGTATGTTGTATTTCTAGAAGTTGACAATATGGGAAACTGGAATATGCAGGAAATAGTATTTGAAGTCCTTATGGAAGAATGCATTGCATCCCTTTGCATAAGAATTTGATGGCTTGCAGTTTAGATCGTAATGTCTATGGTCTATGAATGTTGCACTATCATGTTTTTAGCCCCCAACAATTAAGAGGTCGAGGTTGTGATTTGTTGTGTGTTGACAGTAAGGCTGGCTATCAAGATTGGCCAAGATTGGTTCGAAGAATGCTCCACATTGGTGTTTTTGGATGTGCGGCTTGGTGGACATGTTCAAAAGGTTTGTGCAATGTTCCAGTTTAGAAATCTTGTGTTGGTTTGCTTTGCAAGTGAAGATATGTCGTTCTGTTGTTCAACATCATTGTTTGTGTTAGTCTCTAGCCAACTCAGTGGATTATCTTAAATGAATTATGATCTTTCAGTCTGGATATGCTTTGGAGAAAGAGTTAAGAGGTTGTTATGGGTCTTACTATGTTCTGTTTAGGTCCACATTAAGCAATGTGCATTGGAAGATGTTTTTGGGTCGACTCATTAACATGTTTTATTGTTTCGCTACACGTTATATTTGATGTCGTTAATGGAGGATGTTGCATTGTGTGCATTTCGTTTAAATCAATTGTGGAAGGTGTGTTATGGCGTATTTAGTTCCCTTTATCTCTTGGGTGGACCGCATTGAGCATAAGTGTTCATGGTGGCTGACTTTGTGTAAATATTGGTTATCTTTATTATGGCCAATCTAGTTGAGGTTTTTGGTGATCAAGTTGATATATATAGGCAAGCAGATGTTTGAGTTGAATATGGATTGAGAGTGAATCAAATGTGAATTCAATGTGATGCGAATGTGGAAGAGCAGATGTGCGGATTGATAATATCTTTTAGAGTTGATAGAGTTTGTGGCAGCGAATGTTTGACATGATTAGGAGATCCTACATCTTTTCAATTCATCAATTCCTTGTGCCTGCAAGAAGATAGTGAGTCCTTTTGGCAGCTTGTACAGTCTTGTATCTTGTTATGGGATCGTGCATCTCAGACTTGCAAGTCCCTTGTATCTTGCCCTAAGGCTGTGCACCTTAGCCTGCAATTCCAAATCAGAAGCATCAAACTTCCTTGACTTTGGCATAACATTTTATTCAAGTTTATTCATATAGTGAGTGTGATTCTCACTACGATTTTCCCCACATTTGGTTTTCCACTTGAAAATTTGGTGTTTATGTGTTCATTGCAATATCTTTTATTGATGGTTAGTTGGATAAAGATAATTGATAAGTGTTTGTGACAGAAGAAGGTTAAGATTTATTCAAGACTGATTCACAACCCCCCTCTCAATCTTGTGGTGTGTTCATCATCAACAATGAGTAGGCAATACAAGTGACATTTAAAGCAAGGAACATCAAGAAGATATGGGATATAAAAAGAAGGCTCAAACTTTTGAATTTAAAGCTTACCATAGACAACTATGTTTTCCATTCCAATTTTTGGGCCACAATTATGGACAGTTTGGATATTGTTCTTGAATATGGTTAGAAACTTTGAGAAAGTTGCCAATCTTGATGTCTACAAGAAGTCATGAAGCAACAGTAGAAGAAAAAGAAATTAGCTTTGCAAAACAATTGAAAAAATTAAGTGAGGAGTATCAAGGGCACATGTATATGGTGAGAATGCTCAAGTATGTGAAGATTTGAAGCTTACTATTGATAAATATGTTTTGTATTTTGATTATTATGGTGTAGCTATGGATGGCATAGATATTGTTCTTGGATATCCTTGGTTAAGCTTAAAACTTTTGAGTGCAAAAGTTTGTGAGGCTTGGTATAGGAAGAGAAAGTAACCTTGTAGGATATTACATAACATGAGCAAACAATGAAGGTCACGAATGTCATTCTATGCAAGTTGGATAAAAATTCCCTACCAATCAAACAATGAAGAAAACCATTAGGAAGAAACGGATAAAGGGCAGAAGGAAGGATCAAAAGAAAATTGTAAGCAGCTCTTTGGTTCTTGTGAAGGAATGTCAAACCCTTCACTGAATCAAATACCAAAGGAACATGTGTAGCGTAAGGATGAAAAGTTTACGAAAGGCGGCAGCATATCAACATCCACATCACCATGAATGACAACAATTGGAGCAACAAAGAAGCAACAATCATGCATATATACTTCATGTCAAAGGATCAACTATGTGTATACATAATATTAAAGAAGCAACAACAATTGACATACACAGTATTAGAAGAGAATGAAGAAAGTAACCTCATTAATATTGCACAACATGAGCAAACAGTCAAGGTCAAGAAATGCATTGTATGTGATTTGGACACAAATTCACCCCAACATCCGAAAAATGAAGAGCATGAGGCATAATCAGAACAAGAGCAGAAGATAGAATTGAAAGAAGAGTGTAAGCAGACCTCAGTTTCTTGTGAAGGAATATCAAACCCTTCACCAAATCAAATGCCACAAGAACATGTGTTCAAGAAGTTGAAGAGTTAACAAAGGCTGCAGCATATCAATATCCATCTCACCATGAATGACAGCAATTAAAGAAGCATGTGATGGAGAAACAAAGAAGCAACAATCACGCGTAGATACTTGATACCAAAATAACAACTATGGGTATATACAATATCAAATAAGCAACAACAGAAGACATGCACAATATTGGAAGAGCAACAATATGGCTAGTGCAGCACCATTGAAAACCATTGTGTAAGAAGATATCACATAGATGGCTAGACAATCAAGCTTGATAACAATTGTCAATAATTCACAGAAATTGCCAATGTTTTTTTTTCAGAGACTTTAATGGTGAAACCATGAACCATGATAAGGAGGTGGCATGCTAATGTACCTACACTACAAATATTATGATATACATTGCGTTTGTGGAGTGGTTGACATGTGATGTGCATAATCCGTGGTTGGTTGTATTAGGTCAAAAAGGTAACTGGTGGGTTATGTTTGGTGTAGCTGGTCAAACGGGTAACTTGTGGCTTAAGAGTTTATCCTTCATTAATAACATTAAATTTAATGTAAGAGATTCAAGTCGTTTCATTGGCAATGGTGTGAAATACCGAGATGATGTATTTGTCTTAGCTCTCATATTTGGAGATGTTTTTTAAAGTATTCTTAAGGCCCAAGGGTGTTCTCTTGAGTATATTGAATATATCTCTTTCATCAATAACTTAAGGGGTTGAACGTATTCTCTTGAGAATATTGAATATATCTCTTGTGTGCATTCTTTGTTATTCTCAACACATTTCTAAAGTTGAATGCTTGGTTCATTTTTAAATCACGTGAATCACATACTTTTTTGCTGTTTTGTGATTTTTGGAGGGGATTAGGGTTTTGGAAGTCTGATATTATTTGTTGAGATGCATTTCAGATTTCTTTTTCCATGTTTCAAAAACTTTTTACATGTTTGGAAATGGGTCAAGGCATACACATTGGTGGAGTTGAATTATCACTCCATTTTTCTGCAACTTTGGTTATGGCCAGCACATTTTCAGTTAGACACAAAAAGTGAGGTAAATAACATGACTAGTAAGCGTTTATACTTTTGGTTTTTCTTGTCCCATATATTCCAATGCAGTTCAAATATAAGTATTTTTCCAACAACCTACAGTAATGTTTAATGAATGTTGAATGTTTCCATGACTACTTGTAATGTGAATCACCGATTTGAGTGTTCAGCTTGTTCAGAAGAGTAAACCACCACTAAACGTTGATTTATAAGCCTTATAATGTTGACCGTTCATACAGTTATGGTTTCCCTTAGGGGGTTATCTTGTGGTTACGTTTTTGTGGGAATGAATCAACAAGGATCATCAGAAAATAATTTTTTGAACAAAAATAGTTTGGTTATTGTTGGTAGTTGTTCTTGGCCATCTCTATTTATTTAGAGAATATAATTTGTTACTATCATTTTACGAATTATTATATTCAATTATTACTGTTTGTTCTTAACCTAAGTTGCCAGTTTGGATTCGGGTTTGAAATTCATTCAAATTTTTTTTGGGTTGGGTTCGGATTCGTTTTGACTTTGCCCGTGTGTATATATATATATATATATATATACACACATTACCACATTCCGCTCAGCAGATCTGGAATTCACAATTCGGTTTTCTAGGAATTCGAAGTTGGTTCGTATTCTCTGCAAATTTGTTACCAGTCCGAGAAATTTGCATCAAATTTGATGTTTCGGACCCTGGGCGACTTTTAAGAGGATTTGGCAGGCTTTCAAAACCACCATGCAAGACCAAAAAGAATTCCGGCGAATTTGTTGCAAAATTGTTTTTCTCTTCCCCGGCTAAATGGGTATACCATTTTACAGTAGACAACAGAGCCTCGACCATCACCTTACATTCCTTAGCAGCTAATTTATGCAGAGCTATCTTCCCCTGGGCATCCTGTGAATCAATTATCATCTCTACACCGGGCAATTCATACAAATTTTGGAACGCGTCTGATGTCTCTCCCTTTACGGCAAAGTGGAGTAGATTCTCCTCATTTCGGTCCTTTTAATCCCACACTGTTCGATAAGAAATCGGCAAAGCTCTGTGTTGCCGTTGAGAGCTGCAAAATGAAGAGCGGTCCTCCCGTCTTTATCTGCAGCTTTGATCAAATCTTTCCCACCCTTAAATTTATTCTTCAAACACTTGGCAACATACATGCCATGTTCCTCGTGTCGTTGATCTACTGGGTAATGCAATAACGTTCTGCCATTATGGAATTTCTTCTTGAGGCTCTCCATCAATTTGTTTAACTCTTGTTGACGCTTTTCAGCTTCCTGAACATTCTCAACGATGCTGTCTAGGACAAAGCATATGGTTTTAGTCATTTTATCCTCACAGGAGAACAATACAGCAGCTTCTACCCCATCATAAGTCCACTTAGCTCCAGAGTACGTGTATATATATATATATATATATATTATAAATAAAATATCTTGTACAGACGAACCCAAAACGAATCTGAACCCAACCCCAAAAAAATTTGGATGAATTTCGAACCCAAATCTCGAACCTGCATCCGTACCGGCAACACACACACACACACACACATACACACACACACACACACATATATATGCAGAAAATAAGTTAATACACTACTATGCTAATAGTAAAGCAACATAGCAAAATACACCACCATATATATTAATGTTTTAGTCCAAATGACATATAAAACAACATTTTTGGCCTTTTTAGTGGTCACTTTTAATGTTGGAGGGTCGAATAGACCAAATTAGGCAAAAAAGAACTTTTTTAAAAAGTCAAAAGAAATTGTTTTTGGACCAAATTCGGCCCAGGTTTGTCCGCTGGAAATCAAACTCGCTGTAAATTCTTCCAAATTCCTCCCAGGTCCTTCTGTCAGAATTTGCAGCGAATTTTGGTGACTGGCAGAATTAGTAATGAATTTGACAGGGACATTTGTGCAGAATCGAACCTGACTTGGAGGGGTCTCGGAGCGAATCTGTTAAATTTGTATTTACTATTTTATCAATAATTTTTTTCCATGCTCTGGTTTATAATACAGGATTTAGGAAATTTTCATTCATCAGGTTTCATATTTCAAGATTGCATTACCCCAGTATAACTCACAGTTCATGAATGGTATTTCCCAGTTTCCAATTTCCAAATGAGCCTTAATATTCTATATGCTTAGGTTTTAAAGATTTTGTATTCATTGCATCCACATATTTCCCAATTTCCAATCTCCAAACTAGGATTTTTGTGAATTCCTCTTCCTCACCAGGTTTCAGGTTTGAGGATTTTAACCTTGATAAGTAGGAGATGTTTTCCACAGCAAGTCAATTTATGAAATTGCTATCAGGATATAACTGTGTAGTTTTCGAGCCAAACTCAGTGACCCATGTTTCATGAGTAGTGGTTGACAAGAACCCATCTCTGACAAGAATGAATGGTCCACTTAGCACTCATTGCATCTTGAAGCATTGGGCCTTCCCGGGAGGTCACCCATCCCAGTACTACTCCAACTCAAGTTGGCCTACTTTTGAAGTTGGCCAAATTTGAACTTAATCGAACTTGCTGTACCCCAATGTGCACCATCTAGTCAAAATTTCACAGAAAAACGAGCTTCCAGTCAAGAGTTATGGGATTTTCCATTTTCCTGCTCAGGGTCATATTTATCAAGTTTCAAAATTTATTCTGGCTACAAGTGTCAATAAGTTCTTCAAAAATCAGTCTTCAAACTTTATAAAGTTGGAGTTCTGCGCCAGAATCCAATGAGGTTGTGACAACCTTGTCAGAACCTGACAAGGTTGTCACAACCTCTTGAAATCCTGGAATTGAGTTTTACAAGCACAATAAAAAACAATAGTCGAAAGTTTCATGGTTTTTGAAATCCTATTGGCACCCACTGTGGTTGTGGAAACCACTAGAATGGCTGAAACATCGTTATAAACATGGGAAAGAAAGGTGACGGTGGAAGTCAAAAGGTCATTGGCAATTTTGAGAAGTTTTAAAACAGGCTTTGGAGCCCGAATCGGGTCTTTAAACCCCTCTTTTCCACCAACAACAAAGACAAAAGGTATACATCAGAGTTTGGTGTATGCATAAAGAAATGTGGCCTCAGGGCGTCATGAGTGTAGTACATGATAGATGCTGATCTTTCCATGTTTGAAGCTGGCAGACACAGTGAGCAGAATGTATCATTGTCAATTAAAAGTGATAGAGAAGGCCCAAACCTGGAAGATCCAGAAGCTCAAAGACCATGGATGGTCATGAAATCACAGGCAATGAATTGCCCTCTTTGAAGAGAACCCCACAAAATCCAGAACTATCAAAAATTGGTCACAGCAAATATTGCAGTCTTTTGTACTTCTAAGTGCTGATCCTTCAATAATCCATCGGGATTTGAAATATGACAATATTTTTGTGAATGGAGGGATTACTTTTTCCAGGGGAGCTGCTATGTGAGCTTTGGGGAGAAATATTGATAGGATTTTCTAGTTTGAGCAACAGTATTTTTCTTCCTGCATGCCATTTGTACAGAGAATTGAATCGGTGAGCTCTCATTTTTATCGAAGAAATAAGGAGATATTTTGATCTTTGTGTTTATTTGTGTTCCTTTTGATTGTAAGTTGTCCTGTGTGAATCCACAAGCTTTCTTTGATGCATCCTCTATTACAATTGGTTGTGGTTATATTCATTACAGGATCTGTGAGTTGTGAATATATACATCTGGAAGGAATTGCTGCTTATTCTCACAATTACCATTTGTAGGCACACAACTGATGATCCGTTTGTCATGTGCTTTCGTTCCTCTCATTCTAAAGTTTATATTTGAAGGTCTCAGGTGGTTTTCTGTGTATTCCATGAGGATTTTCTCCTTTCTTTTTCCTGTAATTGCCTTTCCTGGTTTCTGGTCAAAAGCATGCCTCAAAAACCAAATTAGATCATATGAGGGAGGTGCCCTCTCAAATGCAGAGGAAGAGCACTAACTCAAAAGTGATCTCTCCAACTGTTGGTCAAATTGTTGCTGCTCGCTGGGTAACTCGGTCATTTTCCAAGACGAAACCATGGTGACAAATCTGTTTCCCAACAAACCTTAAGGTCTGCATCTCTGTAGCTCATCCACCCTACTCATGAATCTAAACCCTGATTTGGACTTAACTAGTTTCCCTGCTTTGTTCAGGTTTTGGGATTTCAAATTAACGTCATATTATCCTCATTGAATTTTAATTCCCACCATCATTCGTCATTCCAAATCTTAAATTCCAAACTACTTAACCAGTGACTAAGCCGATTCTTCATCTAGAACAGGGTTTGACTTTTAAAAACTAGAACCAAAGCAATTTATATATCTTTTTTATTGAATTTTTCAAATTTGAAATCCCAAACTGGCATTTAGGATTTTGCACAAAACTCGGTTCGCTGTCAACTACCGACACAAACTGGCTCACATAACCAAAAGCTAGCTTACTAATAACTAATTTGAGTGCTGTAAAGGAGCATATATAGATAGTCCTGGCACCATTTTCCCACATACAAGCATGTGGGATGTATCCCACTGTATTTCAAAATGTATATACTATAAACCTATACACACTATTTGTTATCTGCAACCTGAAGACCATGAAATGAAATTGAAATTTACCTTCCAGCTCTCCACAAATTCTTCCGCTGAACCTTTCCTAGACTTCCAGTGGTAGTTAAAATTTTAGTCAAGAGATCAGTCTTATCGTACACATTGAAACACACTTGGAGAGAAGATCTGGAGATTTATGGTGCAAAAGGCTGTACAAAAGGATGATCCTGCTTTCTATGGGCAATGAATAATGGAGAGTTATAGATGGCGAGGATGCAAAGAGGGCATCGAAGGAGCCATGCCCTTTGTTATGTATCATGTCTTGGGGTTTAACTTTTATTGAGCCCTAAGAGATTAAGGTTGGTAACACTTAGCATTAATTCAGAGCTCCTTTTCTTTCAAGGGGACACAAAGAAGTAGCCAGTTCCATAAGTAAAGCAGAATCAGCTTGTGCGGTGAAGGGTGGCAGACAAGATCCTTGGTCTGGCTTACAATCAAGATAATTGTTGCAGCAGGATGGTTCCAAGAAGCCAGACTTTTGACCAATTTTGATAATGTATTATCAAACAGAGGAGAACATAGCAGATCACTCAAACTAGCTAATAAGCATGTTAAAAATAATAGATCAGAGCCATATCCCGAAGTCAAAGGAGAGGAAGCCACAACGTCACCTAAATAAGAGCATGCCAATACCAATAAGGAGAATAATATTTTTGGTAAAATAAATTCACTTTCAGAAGACTTGATTCAGCAGAGCGATGGTCAAAAGTGAAGATTAAAAAGCTGACACAAGCATTAAGGAAAGTCTGGATGGAAAACATGCTAATAACTTAGGGCTGGAAGGCCAGTGAAGTAATAAATCTTTTAAACAGGGTATCACTTTAAATTTTAACCAACAAAGATTAAAATTCTTTTCATTTTAATGTTGAAATATATTTTTATTAATATAAAATTATTACTTTTATTCTCATTTCTGGTAATATAGAATAACAGGAAGCAGAGCATCCACAGGAAATGGTATAACAAACAAAAGAGACATGCAAAAACTATTGGAAACCTTTTATGCAACATTCAGGAACACCTGGAAATGATATTGGATTTATCTAAGACGATGAGATTGGCACAGAAAAGCTCCTTGGAAACGAATGAAAATTGGGGGATATGATTTGCCAAAGTTTCCAGTCCCTCACTAGGAATTTCTAGTATGCAAAATAACTTTTTAGGTACTTGGCTAGGATTATAAACTACTGGAAACGGTTTATGGGCCCAAAGTTTCCTGTTGGGCACCATTTCAAATGCGTGAATCTTCAATTATAGAACAGCAACTTCAGTTCCTTAAAATTTTAACTAACTTATCCCATAGTTGTCCTGTTTTACTTTCACTACTTCAAATCATCAATAAATTGAGTAAAGCATTGTTTCAAAATGGGTTTAATTTGTATGAAGAAGAAATTGAGAAAGCTTACCAGTAACAGAATAATTATACTCTGGAGATGCAAAGAGTATGCAGTCAGCCTGCAGGACCTTGGCCCTGAACTCCTCCACTGATGGAGGAAAGCTCTTATCAACTTCCAGGTCGGTATTTACAAATGGAAGATGCCCAATTTCCAAGATCTCAATCTCCATATGTGGTATGCTTTCCTTCGCAATCTCAACAGCTTTATGCATGAAAACAGCATTCAATCAAATACGTAACAATGGCACCCAGGAATTGTAAATTTAAGCTTGTTTAGACTTACCAGCACGGAGTAGACCCCGATTAATGGAAGATTTTCTGAGAGATCCAGAAATGGCTGTCACCTTCATGACATGCTCTGGCAAGCCATCTGCCTCTGCCATTGATGATATCCAATTGAGTTTTGTTATTCTTCGTTTTTTTGGATTGGTGCACTTTTGTTACAGCATGTACAGATGAAGTGCTCCCTATATAACTTTTTTTCTTTCCATTTCAATTAATTGTTAAATCAGCATCTAGTGCCCACATGCTCCAGCCTAAGTTTGACAGTTGACTCTATTTGTTTATTCATAATTCTAGTGGAGGCCCAAATTAAATGGTAAAAATGAGAACAAATTTGTTTTGATGTATATTTATTTTAAAATATTAAAAATTAGTTCATCTATCGTTTTATTTATTGATTAATGTTAGTGTGATATAAGTTTATGGAATCTTTTAATTCTTTTAGTAGTTGGTGCAAATTTATTTTAATGAACTTTTTTATTCTATTAATTATTTTATTCATAGTTTAAAGAATTGTTGATCAATAGATAGGAATTTTGTAATCATATTGAAATCAATCTTAATTTATGGAAAAGATTTGATAAGAAAAAAATATTAATTTTGTAAAAAATAGATATTAGAGCTGAACTAGTTTGACTAATTTTTTTTAATTTATGTGTTTCTTAAAATTTATTTTAAAATATTAAAACTTAATTTATTATTATTCTATTGAATAATAGTTGTAAATCATAAAATAGATATTAGAGCTGAACTAGTTTGACCAAATTTTTTTTATTTATGTGTTTTTTAAAATTTATTTTAAAATATTAAAACTTAATTTATTATTATTCTATTGAATAATAGTTGTAAATCATAATGTTAGTGGTATGTAAATTTATAGAATCTTTTAACTTCTTTAATAGTAGGTACAAGCTTAATTTTCATGTTTCTTTTTTATTTTATTTATTATATAATTCATAACTTTTTTAATTTAAAAAATTGTAAATTAATAGATGTAAAGTTTTAATAGTTGTAGAATTATTTTTAATTTATTGAAAAGAAAAGAAATTAAAAGATAAATAAATTTTAAAATTATTAATTTGTGTAATTGTTGAAACAATATAAAAATAAAAATAAATTTAAATTTATAGCAAGATAGATATAAAAATAGGAGGGTCTAAATGTGAACGTTGATCAACTCAAACCCATTGAAAATAAAATTACATAAAAATTAAAATGACCACTTTAGTATTGGAAGGGAAAAGAAAGTATTGCTGACGTATGCGGTGATGTCAAGTTCTGACATATTGCTGACATATTGATGACGTCGTTTTCTCAATTGTCACATTTGAATATAATATTTGGGACTTTGAAATTTGAGCCGCATTATTACCCGTTGGGTTTTAACATGGACAGCTAATTGGTTTAGGATGCTTAATCATAACGATTTGCTAGGTTGGAAGGTGTCGGTAAAGTTAGTTAAATTTTCTTTCTTCTCTTGAAGTCTAGATTAAGGTTCCAAATATTTAGGTATCTAATAGAATTGGGTAGGAAATTAATTTTATTTAGACATTTTGGTATGTACGTCTGCTTTAGTCAAACAATTGAAATTAACTTTTAAGAATCATAGTATATAATTAATTAGTATGAAATTAACGTTAATTAATTAGAAATTAATGTTCACATAAAGATTAATAATAATAAAATTATTTTGATTGAAATGTTGTTTTTAAAATTAATAAAAATAAACTAGATAAATAGATAAGATAACTATGTAATTCAAAAATTAAAAAAATATTGATTTTTACAAGATTAAAAGATGGCTAATTTTTTAGCAATTATAAGTTGTGCTCATCCAAAGAAGAGTTGATTCATCAAATATAATTTAAAAGTTTTATATTGCAATGAATATGCATTGTGCGGGTGATCTTCTATCTTAATAGAGAATCTTTACTTCTTTTTTTAATTTTTTATAACAGTGATATTTTATTTATTAATATTAAAAGGATTATTACATACAAATTTACATAATATAGTAACTTCATTGTTCATCCTATGCAAGTCCTTACTATCTATCCTTTATGGACAAACTTATAAAAGATGCCCTATACACCTTAGCAACCCCATACATCATATTATAAAACATATAAAAAAAACAATCCATAGCCCTTTCAAGGCCACATATCAACATTTTTGCACAACATTCAATAATCACCACTTCGCCACGAGCTAGGAAAGCCATCATTGAAACTTCAGAGTTCGGCCATCACAATCATCTATCAACATTTGCATCCAATCCACAAGGCACTTACTGATCAGATCATTAACATCTGACCTTGCCATTTTGCCAAAACCTTCAGCATATTCAAACCATTACCCTAAAAAACCCAAAAACCATTTCCCGCATCACCCCATCTGTCTTTACAAGCTTTAACAATGATTTCTACTACTTGTTTGCATCTTGCGCAAAACCCTAATTGGGAATGCATGAACCACTTTAGATGCCTTCGCCTCATGTGCTCGAATGACCTGCTTCAATTTACCCCATGTCGTAGCAATGTCATCTTTATAAGCCCTCTTATCAACCTTCCCCCACCATCGAACAAAAGGGACTGAACCAAACACCTTTGCATCTTCCTCATCTTCAAAACACTCTGAAATATTAGACCCCACCCCAGGAATTGCCTACTCCAGGATGTAGTCCAATCCCTCCAACAATTCTCCATCAAATAGAGTGGGCACTACCCATTTAACTGGTGAAGTGTCCTCTCTAATTTCAAGCCCCCAGACGATGATAATCAAGATTATATCCACATTAACCCTCCATTTACGAGTCCTTTCCATAAATTGCTTCCCTATGACCCCAACCACAACGTCAATGATTGCCTCATCCTTATATTTCAAGAGGCCTTAAAGTCTCTATTTTTACTGGCCCTTTAAAACCTTTATGTTGTTTCTCTGTGTCAACAAAAAAGGTAGCCTCCATCTTCCTTCACATTGCTTCACACCTACCTCAAACCCACCTTCACTCCTTTTCGTTGTTCACATAGAGCAAACAATGGCTTCACAATCAATCCTTGAGTCTTTAAAACAAATGGAAGGCACACATTTATGTGACTAGAAATTATGCCCGAATTAATTTCATTCTAAAAAGACGACTCCAAATCCTTCCTCCGTCAATTGCCTTGATTAAAATCCATCCACCACCTCTTTGCATGCTCAGACGAGCCAAGCAACTTACAATTAAAATGAATGACTTTATTTAAATGACATCATCAGCCACTAAACAATGCCTAGATTTATTATTTAGGGAATCATAAATTGAAACATTTCCACAAACATCACTTCAAATAAGGAAGCCATCATAAGTCTAACCATCATATATTTAACACCACGTGCCTCAAGTTCTCCAATTGTATTTCATTCTCCCATTCAAAGGACAATGTCCATTTCGACAACTTATCAACTTCTACATTACCTTCTCTCTTGACATGACTAATCTTGAACTCATGAAAGAAATCTAACATCTCCCAAATTGCCTTAATGAGATTTTGTAAATGTCAGGCCACTGTTCATCTCTTTTGGATTGCATGCACTATAATCTAGGAATCACCTTCTAGGGGCAACTTCTTCACATTCATAAGCTTAGCCAATCTAAGAGTAAGCAAGGTTTCTTTAGCCTCTGCCATAGTGCTTGTCCCCTCTATCAAGCTTTGCGCTCCAATTGCCAATGTGTTCCCCATTGAATCATGCACAATAGCCCTTGCTCCTGACAACCCCAAGTTGCCTCTTTCACCCCTATCAAAATTGATTTTAGTCCATTCATTTTCAATCAATTCCCACTTAACATCCTTCCCCTTCTGTCTCGAGACACAACTACCTTTGGCATTATTTCTAAATCTTATCTTGATTCCTGACCATTATGCTTGAATATGCTTATCATCCATAGTGCAAGGAATAATAGGACTTACATGATAGTTGCAGCTCCAACCACTTCCTCAATCAAATTATTTATTCTCAATTTGATTCGCTCTAGGGGCTCCATCTTGTCTTGGAAAATCCTATGATTCTTCTCTTTCCATATCTCCCAGATCACAATTGAAGGAATGATATTCCACACACTAGATAGCATCGACCTTCTTTGGCAACTGGCCAGCTAACAAAAACCTCTTTCACTGTATTCTGCAAGGGCCCAAACCATCCAAATTTAGACCTCAACATCTCCCAACATTCCTTAGCAAAATTATATTGTAACAATAAATGATCAACATCCTCCTCTACTTCACCAAACATCACCCACTCAGTAGGCCCAATGAAACCATACTTTTTCCTCCTTTCTCCTATTAATATCCTCCCTTTAATGGCCAACCAAGCAAAGGAGCCCACTTTAGGGAGGCAATCTCGTCCCCAACATAGTCTCCTTGGCCAGCCCATCAACTCATTCGCTTTATCCATGATCTAATAGCCCATCTTAATAGAATATTGCCCTCTCGTTGCAACACCATATTAATCTATCCTCATCCTTGTCACAATAATCTCCTTGTTTTTTAATAAGGCCTTCATTAACCCCATCTACTGATTTGAGAGTCCCATATTTTCTACACCCTTCCATTGCCATTGTTGCCCAAATTGGGTTTGTTTAAGTTCCAAATAATCATAGACTCTTTCCCCTCATCTAATTGAGAAAAAAATCCTTCAAGTCATCATACTCAGCCATATCTTTAATAGTCGGAAGACCATTCCAAAAAGAAGTCGTCCGCCCATTTCCTACCTGCCAAGTCAAATGGTTAGTAATAACCTTTCTAGATTCAATGATGAAATTCCAAATCATAGATCTCTTTGGAGGATGTCCTTTGAGTCTAGATATTAGCCTTTAGAATTTTGACCCAGAGCAGATCCAGATTAGTGTAAATACTCCATACTAGTTTAGCTCCTAGTGCCATATTCATGATATGCCAATTTGTAATACCCGCACCCCTACACACCTTTGCCTTACAAATGTTATCCCATGCCAATAAGGGAATCTTATCCTCCTCATTAGAACCATTCTAGGAGAACTTTCACATTCTTTGCTCAATGAACCTCAACACCTTCTTAGGAATCCTAAGACAGCTCATAAAGTAAATTGGGCTAGCAGAAATGACAGATTGTATGATAAGAATTCTACCTGCCAATGCCAACCATTTACTCTTCCAACCTTCCATCCTTTTAAAACAACTATCAGTCAAATCCTTCCAAAGGCTTTTCCTACATGCCCCCCAAGTAACGGAATACCAAGATATTTACTTGGTAACTTCTCCATTTTCATTCCTAGGATCGTACAAATGTCTCTCTATTTGTGAACATTAGTATTGAAAAATAAAATATTCCAGACTTATGTCAATTAATATTCTGTCTTGAAGCAACACAATATCTGTCAATGGTGGATTTAATGACCCTAGCCTCCTGTAAAGAGGTCTCACCCATCCAATATGTATCATTGACAAATTGTAGATGGGATAAATGATCAATACCTTCTACCACTCAGATACCTTTCCACTATCCAACAATCCTTCTTCTAGAGATAAGCCTTCCAAGCACCTCAACCATGATGATAAACAAGAAAGGAGAAATTAAGTCCCATTGCCTTATACCTTTATTTGATTCAAAGAAGCCTTGTGGGCTTCCATTCACTAACACTGAGAACCTTGGTATAGTGATACAACTCTCAATCCATTTAATCCATCCACCACAAATGCCAAACCTCTCCAAGGCCTTCAACAAGAATTCACGACTCACATTATCATATGCTTTTTTAATATCAAGCTTAATCATCATTTTCTCCGCATTAGCTGTCCTTACATAATGAATAGCTTCATGTGCCACAATCACCCCTTCATTGATTAATCTATTTGGTGCAAAACCACATTGCTCAACATAAATAATAGAATTTAGCATTGTTTTAAGCCTATTGGCAATCACCTTAGCTATAACTTTGTAAATAGAATTGCATAAGGATATCAGTCTATAATCCTCAAAAGATATTCTATCCGCTTTTTCGAGAATTAAGGAAATAACAGTGTTATTGAGATCCTTCAAAATGAAACCACCTGCTCTTGATTCCTCAACAACCTCCCAGATGTCATTCCCCACAATATCCCAAGTTTTATAGAAAAAGATGGCGGGAAAACCATCTGGCCCAGGGGCCTTATCCCCCCCAATTCAAACACAACATTTTTAACTTCTTCTAAAGACATCAATTTCATTAGAGCGTCATTTTCTCAACTCTGATATGCATCTCAAAATCACCTCCATAATGCTAAAATCAGAATTTAAACTTGCAGGGTCCACAGAAAATATGTTAGAAAAGTAACTCACCACTTCCCTATTAATAGCCTCCGCATCCTGAAGGGTGTTGCCATTGGAGTCCTTGATAGAGAAAATCTTGTTTTGAGATCACCTCACCTTTACTAAATTGTGGAAAAACTTTTTGTTTCTATCACCTTCTCTCAACCAGGTTTCTCTAAACTTCTGATGCCAAAAAACTTTTTGTCTATCCAACACTTCATCATACTGTTTAAATAGCTCTTTCTCATAAATATGTTTCTCCTTGCCCATGCCATTTTCTATAACCCTGGAATGCAACCCAGCCAAACTATTTTCCAATTTAAATTTATCAACAAAAATATTCCTAAACTCCTCTATGTTCTAGACTTTAAGTTGTTCTTTAAGAAATTGAAGTTGGCACAATGAAGGCTATGATGGTAGCATGAGTTGCAAAATGGAATTTCAAGTCTATATTTCAAATCGTGAAGGATTTCATGAACTTATCATGTATCACAAGTGGAATGTAATTCATTGGCAATATCATATTTTTGGAAGCTAGGCTACAAATGACATTAAATGAGACTGAAATGAAGGAATTCAATGATAAAAAGACATCTTATGACTTCATTTCACACCTTGCTATCCAGAGAATAAGTAATTACCCGAGAAGGAGATCTAACAACAAATCATCCAACCAATCAAATTTTGCAAGAAATCCCTAGAACGACATAAAAAGGTATTTACCTATTCAAAATCTTGTTGAATTCATTGGAGAAGAATGGGTACTCCTCAAATTATTGATATTTTTTAGAAGCCTAGGTATGAGTGTTAGACTACAACTGTTGAACTACTTGGAGAACAAAAGGTGAAGATGATCACCCAACCACAAAGGTATATGTGAGACATTAGATCAGTTGTTATATTGTCATTGATGTCAACTAGTTTTGACTGTACTTATCATGTAAGTTGCAAACATCCAAAGAAGATAATATTGGTGAAGGAAAGAGATATTGGCATGAAGATGAGATGTATGAGTAAGTTATGAATATGGTATTCATTGGGTAACTTATTGATGAGTCTGACAATATGATAGTGATTTGATTAGCTTACATGATTCTGTTAAGTATTGAAGATCAAGAATGTGCAAGTTAATGTGATTGGTATATGAAGAACTTAGTGTGCACCGACCAGGTGTAGTGTACATCGAGTGCGGTATTAAACAAGTAGGAAGAAACTGACACATCACAGTATTGATCGAGCAGGAGAAATAAGGAGGAACATATGATTACCGACATGAGATGATGAGCTGGACAAATCTAGATGATTTCAAGGTTAAAGATAAAGTTTGTTATGAAGATCTACGACTGACAAAATTCAAGGAAGATCATATGATGAAGATTGAAAATATTTTAAGGCACAAGTTCCAAGGAAGGTTAAAGAGGCAAAATCAACGATGGAGACTAAGAGGCAAAATCTATGGCTGAAAAGAAAATGATTTATCATGTCTATATAAGGAGACATTCAAAATGGATGATGCACGTGAATAAAAGATTATATACATGTGAAGTTGGTCAGACAGGTTGAAGTAAGAACCGAGCAATTCTGCAGATAACACAAAGCGTCAGAAGGAAATTAGCTGAGCATAACAAAGTTGGAGGAAGAAATAAATTGAAGAGATTGTGATGACCAAAGTTATTCTGATCTTAGCATAGATCTGAATATTGGAAAAGAAAGTTTCATTTGAATTAGGTCATATACTGTTGCTTTCTAACCATTGCTACAGACAAAATCTCTTAACCGAGTGAGACGTAACCGTCTTTGTTATTTCTTTATGGCATTTAGTGAATGTTGCTTGTTTTCTTGTTGACCTAAGTGAATGTATGGTCATAGAGAACTGTTAGTGATAAATCCTCTAATAAGGTCACACCTTACAGTGTGTTTTGTAACCTTTAACAGGGGTGGCTCTTAACTGAGCTCACTTCAAAAGAGTGAAAACATTTTGAGTACCAGTCCTAGGTGATTTTTCCCTTAATAGGGTTTCCATGTTAAAAATAAAGTGTTAAAATGTGTATGCATGTGATGTTTTGTTATTTTTATTTACACATTACAATTACTGGTTTGATTGGTATGTATTAGATAATTTAACTGACAGTCGGTAAATGAATTAGAAAGACATAGTCAAGTGTTTACCAAGCTATTTAAGTTTATTTTTTGAAATTATTTTATACATTAGTGGAGTAATTTGGGACTATAGGATAACTGGACTTAACTGATTCACCCCCCCCCCCCCCCCTCTCAGTTATCTAACAATTGGTATCAGACCTCAAGTGCTTAAAGGAAAAAATTTGAAGGACTTAAGTTAAAGCTCTAAAGATGTATAAGAGAGAGGTACCAAAGCTAAACAAAAACAATTTCTCAACATGGCAAAGCAAGATGAAGTTGTATCTATCAAGAATTAGAGATTATACACTATACTATTTAGAAAATAAATTTATAACTCCTACTAGTCCTTTGTCTATCAACCAGATGAAAGAAAGACAAGAACATAATGCAATGATGATTGAGATTGCTTCTTCTCTATCAGATGTTGAATTTAAGACATTAAGAACTATACAACTACCAAAGAGATGTGAGATAAACTGACACTTGTTCATGGAGGATATTTGAATGTGCTCAAGGCAAAATCAAAAAGCTTAAGAGGAAAATTTGGTGATATGAAGACGAAAGAAGGTGAAAACATTAATCAATACAACACTCGAGTCAAGGAAGTGGTGAACGCTATCCGAGGTGTAAGTGGAATTATTGAAGAGGACATTGTGGTAAGTAAAATTCTAAGAAAACTATTGCCTACATGTGCTATTAGAGTCTCTGTAATACATGAAATGAGAGCAATTCCTAGCAATGACATTTCCCTTGATAGTTTGATCGGTAGATTGACTGCATTTGAGCTTAGAAACTTTGATAATAGTGTTTTACCTAAGGAAGAATCTACATTTGTGTCATTTTTTAAAATTGGAAGATCAAGCAGTAGACATCAGATAAGAAATGGAAGTGATAGTGAAGTTGAAGAAGATGAGATTGAAGAACTTGAAGCATTAATGGCTAGAAGAATACCAAAAGGCAAAGGAAAATACCAAGGTAAACTACCCTTGATATATTTCAAGTGTAAAGAGATTGGTCATATTGCTGCAAGATGTCCTGACATGAATGACAATAAGAAGACATGTGAAAGATCAAATGAAAGAAAGAATGATAGAAGAGAGTACCGAGATCACAGAGGAAATCGACAGCATGGAAACAGAGACAACCGAGACTATAGAGATAAAGGTAAAAAGGCATGCTACCTAGTTGAAGAAGATATTGACACCAAGACTAAAACTGATGAAGATGTAGAGCTGGTGTTTGTTGCATTGAAGGAAGATTCTGAAGAAGAAGAAAGATATGTTGAAAAGACACTTATTTCTAAAGTAAGCAAGAATGATACATGGATTATTGATAGTGGTTGCACACATCATATGACTGGTGTTGAGTATAAGTTTGAATATCTTGAACATTATAATGATGGATATGTGAAAATGGGAAATGATACACCCTGTCAAGTGAAAGGTAACGGATCTATATTGTTGAATAACAAGATTAGATGTGAAAATGCTTATTGGGTGAAAGGACTTAACTATAATCTATTGAGTGTAGCACAACTGAATAATATAGGTCATCGAGTTGCATTTGAGAAAAGAAATGTAAAGATCTATGATGATGTTGGAAAACTAATCGGTACTAATGAACAATCTAGAGGTAACTTATTTTATCTAAACAATGTTGAAACTTCTTGTTTGTTGACTAAGAATGATGATGTTTTTCTATGGCACAAAAGGTTATGTCATGTGAACTTTGAGAACATGGTAAAGATCAGTAAGAAAAGGAAGGTTAGAGGTTTACTGAGTATGTCTAAGCCTGACCAAGTAATGTGCAAACAATGTCAAATGGGTAAAATGACAAAGTCTAGTTTTAAGAGCAAACAATACTCATCTAATGCAATTTTAGATTTGGTTCATACTGATTTATGTGGTCCAATGAGAACTTGGAGCTATTATGGAGATAGATATTTTATCTTATTTTTTGATGACTTCTTTATAATGATGTATGCCATGTTCTTAAAAGAAAAATCAAAAGCTTTTCAAATGTTTAAGTGGTACAAAGTAAAAGTAGAAAAAAAAATTTGATAAGCAATTGAAATGGTTGAGGTCAAATAGAGGTGGTAAATTCATTTCTGACGAGTTTACTAATTTTTGTAATGAGCATGAAATAAAGAGATGGGTATCAGAACCTAGGACACCTCTGCAGAATGAGATTGTTGAAAGAAGGAACAAATCAATTGTTGATTGTCCTAGAACATTGATGATTGAAAAAGATGTTGCACAAATTTACTGGAGAGAGGTTGTATGTACTATTATCTCACTAGTAGATTTGAGGTCAAATTTCGACCAAATTTATCGACCAAAGTGGAAATGGTCTTAAAATTTTCTTTTTTTTTCCTTTTATCCCCGTGTTGGTCAAAATTTCGACCAAAAATATATGGTTGAAATTTCGACCAATACGGGGATAAAATGTAAAAAAAAAAAAGAAAGAGCATTTCATTTTTACTTTACCCCTTTCTTTTTCGACGCGGGCGACAGCGGGCGAGAGCGAGCGAGAAGGTGGGGACAACTGTGTATGAATTTCCTGACAACTGTTTTCTCTGTGTTTCAAAAATTCGAATTCCTTTATACAAGTTATCTTTTGAAACAGAGTATTTTACCAATTCAATCTCAGGCTTTTGACTGTTGATGATTCACTAAATTTGGTTTGTGAAATGAGACACAAACCAAATTTAGTAAGTGATTGGACGTGCGTGCCCATACTTCATTTCATTAAGTCCCGAGGTTTCTTTCGCCCCTGAGATGTGGGGCCCCTCTATCTATATGGCCTCTTGTTGGATTATTCGGATCTTATAGTTTTATCCTCTATGAATGGTCACAAGAATGAAAACCCTAGTTGATCAGGCTAGGATTGATTCAACTAGAAGTACTCGGTAGAGTTAATGAGACTGTTGGTTGCCACAAATGTTCTTCGTTCCACAATCATAGGTTACTATTCATTATCCATCTTTCTTTTTGTATCATTTCAACATATGTTATTGTTTAGGTTGCATATAGTTGCATGCCTGATTTTAGGGCTTCGTTAGTGTTCACAAACCCGAGCTTAACAAGATCCAAGCATTTCCAACTAATATTGTGTTGTTCATCTTCTTCACTGTTTCTTTATATTGCATTTACCCAATTTGAGCAATGACTAAGAAGCAAGTTTTAATAGTTTCTGCAAGTCCAAGTGTTGATTATATTACAACATACTACCCTAAATTGTTTTTCAACCATCGGCATTGGAACTCCATGGTGAAGTTGAAGTTAGGGTCAGAATTCCATGACAGACCAAGAACAATAGATTTTATTCCGGTTTGTTGAAGAATTCCTTATTTGAGAACACAAAACAAATAACAGAAAAACTAATTGCCTGAGATGTGTGATTATATTTACATGCTTGGACTCATTGCAACAGTTAATTTAGTTGAACTTTCGTGACCGACTGTGTTAGAAAGAACAGTTAATCTATTGAATTACACAAAGTCATGAATACATGAATAGATATTCTTGAAATGACAAATCTATTCGTACTTTACATGTTCGACAGCATATAGAAGAAACGAAGATAAAAAACATACTAAAAAATGTCAACTATTTTCTTATTTCCCAATTTTCTTCAAAAGTCCTCTATTCCAATCCCTTGATTGGACAAAATATATAGATTGCCATTGCTTCCTAATAGGTCCAACTGATGCCACACTAGTGGTGACTGTTGGAGAACTGAATGGTCAATCTGTTACAATAATAACTGTGCTATTGCAAAAGCGCGGCAACATCATAATGTAACTTTTTATAACAGCTGAAAATAAGAAAGCTTTTAAAACTAAGAAACCAAAACATAAAAATGGAAATGATCCTCATGGACTAAGGGCTCTTAGGCTTATAATCACGCCTTAAAACCTAAAAGACCTTATTTGATGTTTTAGACTTTCAAACACTCTTAAAACACCTAAAGACACCTAGATAACAAAATTTCATCCAAGGGACCAATCGATACCCAAGGTTTATTAGAGTGACTGTCCTCATTTGTTGAAGGAAAAAAGCATTAATGTGGTTCAATAGCAATGCATTCAAGTGGCAATTACACAAGGGACAGTCACTGTGAGATGTCCTCATTTGTGACAAGGACAGTCACACGAGGACATCTCACAGTGATTCTCCCTTGTGTAATTGCCACTTGAATGTATTGCTATTGAACCACATTAATGCTTTTCTTCTTCAACAAATGAGGACAGTCACTCTAAAGACAACATGATAATGTACAGTCACTATAAGGACAGTCACAAATGAGGACATCTCACAGTGACTATCCCTTGTGTAATTGCCACTTGAATGCATTGCTATTGAGCCACATTAATGCTTTTTTCCTTCAACAAATGAGGATAGTCACTGTAAAGACAACATGATAATGTACACTCACTGTAAGGACAGTCACAAATGAGGACATCTCACAGTGACTGTCCCTTGTGTAATTGTCGCTTGAATGCATTGCTATTGAACCACATTAATGCTTTTTCCCTTCAACAAATGAGGACAGTCACTGTAAAGACAACATGATAATGTACACTCACTGTAAGGACAGTCACAAATGAGGACATCTCACAGTGACTGTCCCTTGTGTAATTGCCACTTGAATGTATTGCTATTCAGCCACATTAATGCTTTTCTTCTTCAACAAATGAGGATAGTCACTCTAAAGACAACATGATAATGTACACTCACTGTAAGTGTACATTATCATGTTGTCATGATAATGTACACTCACTATAAGTGTACATTATCATGTTGTCTTTATAGTGACAGTCCTCATTGAAGTGGCAATTACACAAGGGATAGTCACTGTGAGAACTTCTCATTTTGTGAAATTACACAAGGGACAGTCACTGTGAGATGTCCTCATTTGTGACAAGGACAATCACACATGAGGACATCTCATAGTGATTCTCCCTTGTGTAATTGCCACTTGATCAAATGTATTGCTATTGAACCACATTAATGCTTTTCTTCTTCAACAAATGATGACAGTCACTCTAAAGACAACATGATAATGTACACTCACTATAAGGACAGTCACAAATGAGGACATCTCACAGTGACTATCCCTTGTGTAATTGCCACTTGAATGCATTGCTATTGAACCACATTAATGCTTTTTTCCTTCAACAAATGAGGATAGTCACTGTAAAGACAACATGATAATGTACACTCACTGTAAGGACAGTCACAAATGAGGACATCTCACAGTGACTGTCCCTTGTGTAATTGCCACTTGAATGTATTGCTATTCAGCCACATTAATGCTTTTCTTCTTCAACAAATGAGGATAGTCACTCTAAAGACAACATGATAATGTACACTCACTGTAAGTGTACATTATCATGTTGTCATGATAATGTACACTCACTATAAGTGTACATTATCATGTTGTCTTTATAGTGATAGTCCTCATTGAAGTGGCAATTACACAAGGGATAGTCACTGTGAGAACTTCTCATTTTGTGAAATTACACAAGGGACAGTCACTGTGAGATGTCCTCATTTGTGACAAGGATAATCACACATGAGGACATCTCACAGTGATTCTCCCTTGTGTAATTGCCACTTGATCGAATGTATTGCTATTGAACCACATTAATGCTTTTCTTCTTCAACAAATGATGACAGTCACTCTAAAGACAACATGATAATGTACACTCACTATAAGGACAGTCACAAATGAGGACATCTCACAGTGACTATCCCTTGTGTAATTGCCACTTGAATGCATTGCTATTGAACCACATTAATGCTTTTTTCCTTCAACAAATGAGGATAGTCACTGTAAAGACAACATGATAATGTACACTCACTGTAAGGACAGTCACAAATGAGGACATCTCACAGTGACTGTCCCTTGTGTAATTTGCACTTGAATGCATTTCTATTGAACCACATTAATGATTTTTTCCTTCAACAAATGAGGACAGTCACTGTAAAGACAACATGATAATGTACACTCACTGTAAGGACAGTCACAAATGAGGACATCTCACAGTGACTGTCCCTTGTGTAATTGCCACTTGAATGTATTGCTATTCAGCCACATTAATGCTTTTCTTCTTCAACAAATGAGGATAGTCACTCTAAAGACAACATGATAATGTACACTCACTGTAAGTGTACATTATCATGTTGTCTTTATAGTGACTGTCCTCATTCAAGTGGCAATTACACAAGGGACAGTCACTGTGAGAACTTCTCATTTTGTGAAATTACACAAGGTCACAAAAATTACAAAACAAAAATAATATTACAGTTCACAAAAATAATTTTGTGAACTTCTAATATTATGACACATGAGGACAGTCACTGTGAAGACAACATGATAATGTACACTCACTATAAGATTGATGTCCTCATTTGTGACTGTCCTTAAAGTGAGTGTACATTATCATGTTGTCTTTAGAGTGACTGTCC
The DNA here is from genome assembly GCA_027943335.1 of Chamaecyparis obtusa. Classification (NCBI taxonomy): domain Eukaryota; kingdom Viridiplantae; phylum Streptophyta; class Pinopsida; order Cupressales; family Cupressaceae; genus Chamaecyparis; species Chamaecyparis obtusa. Next base: position 495,338 of record BSBK01002127.1, on the reverse strand, counting down.
TCATTTGTGACTGTCCTTACAGTGAGTGTACATTATCATGTTGTCTTTAGAGTGACTGTCCTCATTTGTGATTGTCCTTACAGTGAGTGTACATTATCGTGTTGTCTTTACAGTGACTGTCCTCATTTGTGACTATCCTTATAGTGAGTGTACATTATCATGTTGTCTTTAGAGAGACTGTCCTCATTTCACCGGGCATGATGAGAAAGGCAGATATACCTATCAAATAATAGAGGCAAGAATCTTTGATTACAGACATATTTATAAGAACCTTGCTTAGTATTTGTTAGCATATGTGCAATGACTATATTTGTGATCTTTGCAGGCATATCAATGTCCTCATTTGAAGAGCTAGCACAAAGTATATGTGTGAAAATTTATTTCTAATTATTAATATATTGATGGAGGTGACTAGAGCTCTATTACAAATGAAAGATAAAATATTAAATTATTTAATTAGTTTCAAGTTGAAAATATTGTAACAATTAATGTATCTATGAATTGATGAAAGGATTCATGTGTTTGCATCCATTTATCCTGCTTAGTCTAGTGGAGTAGTCACTTACTCCCTACTTAGAAATTTCCAAATTGTGGGGTGAGAATGCTAAAGTCCTCATTTTCATTTAAATGAGAAAATAAAAATGGAGATGATGTAGGTTTTTCTTCTCTTTTTTTTTACCTTCTTGGTCTTTGGATTTAAAAAGAAGAGAGGCATGAGGAACCAAAAAATCAGCAAGATACTTATCCAAAAAAGCTAAGAGTAAATTGTCCCATATTTGAAAAAAAATTATAATTTGTATTTGGTTATTATTTGGGATATGTGATGTTTTATAGATTTGAGATTAAAAGATCTATTATTTTTTTTAACATTTGACAAATAGATTGCATACTCGATATGCTTCAATATTTTGCATCCATCTTTGCATAGGTATACGACAAAGATAAAATCTTTGAAGACATTCATTTTCAATATTTCTAATTATTATGACTATATGTCAACATCCACTAAAATAGGTATGTTTATTTATATCACATTTTTATCGTGCACACATTTACATGTGTAGTTAGCTTTAAACAACTCCTCCAAAAGTATTTAATATATATCTAGGTTCAAAGTGCTTCTAATTTTTATACTTGAGTTTTTTGTGTGAATTTTTTGTAGGAGATATTTTGTAGTCATTGCAGAAGATGGAAACATACAAGATGTTAGAAGCTTGTTAGTGATTGTTTATTATGTTTCACAGAAGAGAAGATGGGGTTAACAAAGGAAGAATTAATTAACAAAATGTTGCTTATTGTAGACTTAGTGATATATTGATGATCTATCATGTTGATTTATCTAAATTTGAATATATTTTTTAATTTAATTTAAATACATCTTGGGTTTAAATTGATTCAATGTGCAATATATTTTTAAAAATTTGTTATGTAGGAGCTGCCAAGAATTTATTTACTTGTGAATTAGACCTTCTAAATTATAGTATGAATTTTTTTACTTGTGAATTAGAGTTTACTCAATTATAGAATCATCGTACATAGAAGGGAGATGGTCACTTTATTGCAAGTGGCATCTTGTTTTTTAGAATATTGAACTTAGATGATTATCTTGTTTTTCATAAGGGGGGTGATTATCGTTTATTGCATACTATTTCATTCTCTAAAATTGATTATATATAAAAGAGATAAGAATCAACATAGATAAGAAGGAGATGATTATCATTTATTGGTTATTTTTTATTGTGTAGTATGTTATTTTCTAAGAATCAATGTAGATAAGATGGAGATGATTATCTTTTCTTATAGGGTATCTTGTTTTATTTTATTTTGTTTAGACAAAAGTGGAAGAACCACTATATATATTTATATTTATAAAAACTGATTCAAAAAGAGCTCAATCAGGAAAGAACCAGGAAGAAAACTCGACATCGTCGCTTTATATACAAAGGTTTAAAAGAAAACCTTAACGCTATTTGATTAGTTTGTTACATTCGGAAGGTCGTGGCCACCTTTGAAGAATGCAAGTGGTCAAAGACCCATACATTTCAAATTTTGAACTGCTAGTGGCTAAATTCAAAAATCAAATAGGATGCATCTCTAAACCAATCCCATAGGATGCATCTCTAAATCAAACTCTTGCAAAATAGCCATCTATTTCTCATGACGCTCTCCCAAATCTGACTACATAACCAATCTCTTGACCACTTGGTCAGGCATAATGGCATATATATTGCTTCTCAAGATATATTGTCTAAACTTCTTGAATTATCTAACCAAGCTAAAAGCTTATTTCTCGAGGGCCCAATACCTCACTTCAACATTATTGAAAGGTGAACTCATAAAATTGATGCAGAGGCTTAGGGTGTCCAATCTAACACCTTTTTAAGCTTACAAAAATTAACACAGATCTCCTCTTGCTTTTTCTGTACATGCACCAAATTTTCCACCCAAGTGGAGTGGTGGATAGGAAAAATTATCGTTGCAGCAAGTAACTTTTGAACTTCCTTGAAGATTAAGGGTTCTATCAACAAATTAACAGGTTGCTACTTTTGTATGAATGACTTTATGTTAGGCTTGAGAGTTATGTCATGGGTGATGATGGAAGTATCAAATATCTTCAGATCTTCATATCAAGTTGTGTTAACTTACCGATGACTTGATGCTTGACTCTCAGTAAAATGGTGATATAGGGTCCTTATATTACACATAATTTTGATTAAAAGTTAAAATATAGCATTAAAATCTAAATGATAAAGATATTTCATATGATGTTTTCGATATTAAAATGGTTGAGAAAATGGTTGTTCACTAACGATTTTTATCAGCAGGTTGCAAACAAATCATCCTTCTTCCACCAACGAGTCATTCCATTCAAGAAAGACCATGTCTGACGATATCAACGCACAAACAAATAGGGAGACAATTGCTAGACTATGGTCTAACTTAAAAACAAAGGGTGATGGAAAATGTTATTGTCCTTGCAAACTTTGTAAGGGCTTAAAGACTCGAAGATATCTAATCAAAACAGCTGAGGAACATTGTAGGCAACATGGTCACATTGAAGGGGGAAACGAATTTCGTCCATTGGTATGTATTTTAATATTTTATAAAATACATAAGACATGATTTGATGATGACAACATGATCATGGTTAATATAAGGTCATCATTTTCATATAGGTCAACGTCCCTCAATTTCATGTTATGGACCATGACAATCTGGAGAATGTGGATTTCCAAACGAGGGAACATGGAGGTGTGAACATAGAAGTAGAAGGTAATGATATCATGGAAGAAGACCACGATGATGAAGAAGATCAATATGATCACGATGATCAAGATGATGATGATGTTGATGCAGAGCTTGATGTACCTTTACTTGAGAAGGCACACAAGCCCCTATATGAAGGCTCTGAAACAACTCTTCTTGCCGTTGTATTATTGTTGGTGAACCTGAAGGTTATGAATGGTTTATCCAACGTAGCAATGACACGTATGTTAAGGTATGTCATCTTTTTTCATTATTTTAGTCGTAATTCCCTTGCAATTAATATTGGATGAATCGTGTAGCAATTAATATTCTTTAAATTAACAAATTATATTTTTGGTCGTAGGTTGGTAGGTGAGTGTTTGTTACCACCATCAAACATCCTACCTCGCTCGTACTGAGAATTATCTGCCATTATGAAAGATATTGGAATGGAATATCAAACAATACATGCATGTCCGAACGATCATATTATATATTATAAACAGCATGAATTTGCAACAGAATGCCCTATTTGTCATATTAGTAGATATCAATCAGATCGAATAACAAAAAAGGTGCCTCGCAAGGTTCTTCGACATATTCCCATTATTCCACGTCTGCAATGATTATTCAAGTGCAATAGCTTGGCACAATTTATGGATTACCATGCACGCAATAGAAGTCAAGATGGCATTATGCGAATGTCTGCAGATGGCTCGGCATTTAAGGAAATAGAAGAAAAATGGCCACACTTTAAAGAAGAACCTCGTAATCTCAAGCTTTCATTGGCAGCGGACGGTGTCAATCCGTTTGGAGAGATGAGATCTACTTACTCGGTGTGGCCTGTTTTTGTTATCAACAATAACATTTCTCCTTGGTTGTCCATAAAGAGGGAGCACATAATGTTGTCACTGATTGTTCCAGGTATTTTTTGATTTAATGGTCATCTAAATTAATTTATTATTAATAATCCATCAAAATGGTCATAATAATTATGTAATGTTTTTTGTTCATTCAACTAGGTAAGTACCAAGTTAAAGATATCAATGTATATATTGAGCCCCTTATCGATGAGTTGATGGTGTTATGGAATGGGGTCACTATGTATGACATCTCTAGACCAATAGGACAAAGACAATTTCAATTCCATGCAATGCTTGTATGGACAATACATGATGCCCCTGGGCTAACACATTTTTGTGGTATGTTCTCTTCATAACGCCTCTTTTTTGGTATGTTATAGTGCTAACACAAAGTTAACACATTTAATCCAATTAGACATGATCTTGTAGGTCTTCAGACAAAGGGAAAATTTGCATGTCCAGTTTGTGGTCCAAAGACAAAATCTCGTCATTCAAAAAGTTTGAGAAAGCAGGTGTTCGATGAGAATAGACACTTTCTCCACAGAAATCATAAGTACCGAATTACTGAAAAACATCTTTTCAATGGAAAAGAAGAGACTACATCAAAGCCATGGAGAATGACACCTCACCTATGGAAGTTGGCATACAATAAAATAAATCGTCGAGGTAATGTCATTCCATCTGATGGGTTTTGTTTCAAATTTATCTTTTGATATTGTGTTTTGTTTACTGATGATGTAATTGATGCTTGTGAAGGTCGTCAATGCATCAATGACCAACTTCCAAAAGGACTCAAAAGTTATCCTACGCAATTTACTAGGTTGCCGTACTACGAGCAACTCCCAATCGTGCATTTGTTTGATCCTATGCATATTGGAAAAAATGTAACAGAGACATTATGGAAAATATTGGATGGAAGGCGTGACAAAGACCAAATCATCAAAATTTGTAGTGACATTGAAGAATCCAACCATGCAATGAAAAATTTTATTCAATCCATTCAAAATGGAGACCAGATTGATACAAGTGCTCTTCCATGGTTATTGTCGGAACAGTAGAGCAATGCTATAAAAGAAATTATAAAGAAAATACGATTTCCTACAGGATTTGCTGCGAACATAAATGATCTCATATCAAAGAAAAGTGAATTTGGGCCAGGGATGAAAACACACGATTGACATATATTTATTAAGGTAATTCATATTACTTTGTATTCACTATATATTTGTATACTGCATGTGGTTTTCATTGCATTCTTTTATAAAATATTGACGAGATCATTTTACAAATATTGCAGTATGTTCTACCTCTATCTCTCCCACACCACTTTGCCAACGGTGTCAAACAAGTTATATATGATCTTGAAAAATACATGAGGTGGTTGTCATCTAAAGAAATCAATAAAGAAGATATAAAATACTGGAAGAGAAAAATTCCTCTTCTTATGTGTGAAATGCAAAAGTGTCTACCTTCAACTTTTTTCAATGCACAAGAACATTACCTCTTACATCAAGTTGAGGAGATTGAATTGTGCGGACCTGTACCAACTAGGTCAATGTGGATGGTTGAGAGGCACTTGAAATTTTTGAAAGGCTTGGTTTGACAGAGAGCACATCCTGAGGGTTCTATGGTAGAGGGATATATGGTATACCAGACCATGGTGTACATTAGTGAATATCTTCCTAAGTTTGCAGCAAAGATCCATGTAGATCGTATTTGGGATCCCAACTCCATTAACAAATTTGAAGGGGAGCACTTGATGGGCAAAGGTAGATTGAGGAAAGTGAGAGGTAAATCTAAGATGTTATTGTAGTTAATTAATTCTTATAAATCTGGTTGAGAGTCGGATGCAATAAATCTAAGATGTTTTTGATACAGCTGGTCGAGAATGGGATGCAATACATTTGTATATTGCAAACAATTTTGATTGGATGACGGTATGGATTGAACGATGTCAACAAAATGGTTGCTCATTAACATGGGAAGGTGTTGCTTCATTGGTTAGAGAAGCTCATCGTAATGGAGATCCCAATGTTACTCCAATGGTAATTGATCTAGCACATGGTTTAAGAGGTGGATAGGTACGTACAAATTTATTAATGATCATGACTCGTATGTTTCATATCAACTCATGATACAAATAATTTACGCACTTTAAAAATTGCAAGTCAAGCACCACAAAGCTATGTACTATCATGGCCACAAATTTCATATAAAAAAGTTGGATGATACAAAGAAAACTTGTGATTCTGGGATAAGTGCAGTTTTCGAGGTCACCAATATATCATTTAGAAATGACCTACATCTTCAACAATCTCAAAATCAATATTATGGCATCTTAGATGATATAATTGAGTGCGACTTTAACTCCTTCAAAGTAGTTCTATTTGTCGTCAAATGGTACAGGCTACGACTGAATCACAATGATCCAGATAGAACTGTTATTCAACATGATAATGGATTTACAATGATTAATACAAGGTCGTTTGAGCCAGTTGGAGATGAGCCCTATGTTCTTCCAAGCCAGTGTGAGCAAGTGTTTTACTCAGAGGTTCCACATAAACAGGGTTGGTCATTTGTTGTTAGACATGATCCAAGAGGAAGGCCGATAAAGTATAATGTTATGGAAGAAGAAGATACTGAAGATGATGAAGAAGAAGATGATGATGATGATGATGATGCTGATGGTGGTGATGATGATGATGATGATGATGATGATGATGATGATGATGGTGATGACGATGGTGATGGTGATCATGGCGATGATGATTGCGGTGATGTTGTTGATGATGGCGATGATGGCGATGGTGATGGCGATGGTGATGGCGATGATGATGATGATGATGATGATGATGATGATGATGATCAATGACATAATTGAAATGGTTACATATTTATTGTGTTCAATTCTAATGATTACATATTTATGTTTTGCTTTAAATTGTAATGGTTACATATTTATTCTGTTCAATTCTAATGATTACGACATATGTGATTTATAATTACCAATTTTTTGTTTACGATGCTCAATTAATTGCTATTGATACATGTATATTTGTGTTTGATTATCACCCTTTTTGCAAACAGGCAATTGACTACAGACATTGTCACCCCGGCCTTCTGTTGACGATCTTGCATTCCATACATAAGGTAAATTTGTTCATGTTTACGATGTTGCATATTGTTCATGTTATCTTCTAAGTTATTTGTAGCATACGTATCATGTAATATTTAGCTAACTTAAGATAAATGATTAACATATGCAGTAAATTTGACCCCTTTGGCGTGGATCGTGCACACTGACATGGATCGGTAGGTATAAGTCAATAAATAGACATAATTTTCTTATATTCTTCTTGTTTATCACTGAGCACGTATGTTATAAATAGACATATTATATAATCATATAATGTATATATAGACAAAGAACCGTATAGAAATATAATATATAATCACTTTCAACCTAGTACATTTTATATCTCTCATGTATAGACAAAGAAGAACTGTACATATGGGTCACGACTTGATTATTCTATATATATTGATGTGGCAATATCTCATTTGATGGATTGCAGCACCCACCAAATAGGTACTTGTCAGATCTATCTACATCGAATGAGGGAAATGAGGGAATGCTAGAATGTCCTACCCAAGGCGTTTGTCCTACTGTTCCCTTTAACAACTCATGAATGCTCATTGATGAATCATGGCTGTTCTAACTGATATTCTTGTGATACATCGTCAGCTGTTCTCATTTCTTTATGATTCTTCTTATTTATTCATTGGCTAACTTTTTTGACATTCCTTGGACTGCTCTTCATGACCTATCATTTACTTACTATTCTGATCCTTATTGTGACTACTCTAACAGTGAATGTCACTATTTCTAACAGTATATGTCATTGTTTCATCATGTAATCACTGCTATACATCACTGCTCTGATCGATTTTCTTTTCACTGCTATCACATTGCAAAACACTGCTTTTAATCATCTTTTATCAGTGACTTTTCATGACTAATGACTGCTTTAGGATTCATTCTTCTGTTTGTTGTCTTCTTTCTTTGAACACTGTCCTTGAACACTCACTGAAGACTACTGTCATCAGAAATTCATGAAGCCTACTATCATTAGAGATTCATGAAGATGATCAATGTCCTTAGACATTGATGTGACTGTTTGTTAATTATCATGTCCTCTCATAACAGTCATGATTTTCACCGATATTCTTCTGCATTTCTCCATTTCTGATCACTGTCATAAAAATGAAAGCCACTGTCCTCCAGCATATTGTCTTCTACATCCTTTTGTTTGCTGCTCTCATTCGTGGATTATTTCTCATATCATTGTTATTATGACTGCATCATTGGCACAGTCTTCCTTCTTGAAATAGCAGATTATTGTCTTGTTCTAAGTGATTGTCACAATTTTTCTCATCCTTCAACAACATGTATATCACTGTTGTTGACAAGTCTATGGCTCAGGCCTGCCGCGGCGTGGGTCATGAGGCACAGACCCGCGAGTTATGGCCATGACCCGCTGACTCGGCGAGTCACGTGGGTCATGCCCCATAACTCGGCCCATGACTCGGCCAGGTCACCAAAACCTGGGAGCCATGGCTCGACCCGCAAGTCAGGATAACTCGCCTGACTCACCGCGGGTTTTGATACTCTGGTTCACACAAACCCATCTCTCATGAGAATGAATGGAACACTTAGCACTCATTGGCTCTAGCTGATGCTCACAGAGGTGAAGCACTGGGACTTCCCGAGAGGTCACCCATTCTAGTACTACTCCAACTCGAGCACACTTAACTACGGAGTTTCCTCCCTGGTTAAACCCACTCTGCTTGCATTCTCATTTGCAAAACCTTCACCAAGTGTTGCACCTTACGAACCAGTTGATGAGCTTAAGGGGCTTTCTAATCGATGGTTCATAAGGCACAACACTTGGTGAAGGTTTTGCAAATGAGAATGCAAGCAGAGTGGGTTTAACCACAGAGGAAACTCCGTAGTTAAGTGTGCTCGAGTTGGAGTAGTACTGGGATGGGTGACCTCTCGGGAAGTCCCGGTGCTTCACCTTTGTGAGCATCGGCTAGAACCAATGAGTGCTAAGTGTTCCATTCATTCTCATGAGAGATGGGTTCATGTGAACCACTACTCATGAATCACGGGTCAATGAGTTTGACTCAAAAAACTACACAGTTGAATCTTGATAGCAATATCACAATTTGACTTGCTGTGGAAAATATCTCCTACTTATTAATTGACAAGCTTAAGGGGCTTTATAATGAATGGTTCATAAGGCATAACACTTGGTGAAGGTTTTGCAAATGAGGATGCAAGCAGAGTGGGTTTAACCATGGAGGAAACTCCGTAGTTAAGCGTGCTCGAGCTGGAGTGGTACTGGGATGGATGACCTCCCGGGAAGTCTCAGTGCTTCACCTCCATAAGCATCACCTAGAGCCAATGAGTGCTAACTATTCCATTCATTCTCATGAGAGATGGGTTCATGTAAACCACTACTCATGAATCACAGGTTAATGAAAAGACCAAATTTGAGGTCAATAAACATGGCAAACTGAATCAATGACTTGAAAGAATTTTTTTAGCTTGCTACTACAGGCTGACTGAACTCCACATTTTTTAAGTGCTTGGAACCCATGAACAGTTCATTGCTTCTATCTTCTAGCCATATTAATCTTTGATGTTCATGCATCTCACATCTTTTTCCATTCTACTCACATCTTTTTCGCTACATTCTTGATATCGATTTCTTTTGGGGATTTGTTAAACAGCTCACTGGTTTTTTTTGTATGTCCATATCTTGCTTACATACTGAATTATTCCTTATTACATTACAATGACCTTTAGACTTGATTATGAATTTTGCTTTGAATATTGATTCTAACATTGCAATTGAACATCTCTGAATGCCATTCCACTCCTGGGCTCAGGTGCCCTGCTGGATGCCCCTGCATCATCAACCAAGTGGTACAAATGATCAAATCCCACAGACGATCTGTAGCTATGACAGAGTCTGAAAAGGCAGAGAGACCTACACTAGTGACTCAGAAGAAACTTCAGCTTTCAAAAACAAAGCCAATTAGGTTGGCAGACTTGTGGATCGAGCCGGCATTTGGTGGAAGAGGAAGAAAGATGACTAGAACTCTGGAGGCCCACTATAATGGATTTCAGTATTCAACCATGAGAGTAGAAGAGAGAGCTGATATCATGTATCAAAATATTAAACACGCATTCTTCCAGCCAGCAGAGAAGGAGATGATTACTTTGCTTCATTTTCATTTGCATAACCATATTATGGTGGGAACTAAGAAGACTAAGGATGTCCAATTTTATGTGGAAGTAATGGGCGTGGTCCAAACTTTAGGAGGGGCAAGAAGGTCCATGTATGATCCCGATGAAATTGAGGAAGAGCAGCAAGAGAGGGACATGAAAAATCAAATCAATGGAGAGTTTGAAGGGTTTGTTAAACGAGTAACAGAGCTATGGGAGTAGCCTCATCTAAAAGATTTTGAACTGGAGTGTGATATACCATTTAGAGAGCTAGGTTTTCATGGAGTTCCTTTCAAAGCCTCTGCTTTTATTGTTCCTACCGTAAACTATTTGGTAGAGTTGGTGGAATTGCCTTTCTTAGTAATAACCATTAGTGAGATTGAGATAGTTAACCTTGAGAGAGTAGGACTTGGGCAAAAGGTATTTGATATGGCTATTGTTTTCAAAGACTTCAAGCGGGATGTACTCCGCATTGATGTTATTCCTCAATCTTCTCTTGATGGCATCAAAGAATGGCTAAACTCAATGGATATAAAGTATTATGAAAGTAGAATGAACTTGAACTGGCGGCCAATTTTGAAGACCATTTCAGATGATCCAGATAAATTTATTAAAGATGGTGGCTGGGAATTTTTGAATTGGGAAATCCATCTTCCTTTTGGGTGACAGAATCCAATAGATGCTTCAAAATGTTTGAAGTTATTTCACCAAGCTTTATCAAATGGATCTCTCATGAGAATGAATGGAACAGTTAGCACTCATTGGCTCTAGGTGATGCTTACGGAGGTGAAGCACTGGGACTTCTTGGGAGGTCATCCATCCCAGTACCACTCCAGCTCGAGCATGCTTAACTACGGAGTTTCCTCCATGGTTAAACCCACTCTGCTTGCATCCTCATTTGCAAAACCTTCACCAAGTGTTATGCCTTATGAACCATTCATTAGAAAGCCCCTTAAGCTCATCAATTAATAAGTAGGAGATATTTTCCACAGCAAGTCAAATTGTGATATTGCTATCACGATTCAACTGTGTAGTTTTTTGAGTCAAACTCATTGACCCATGATTCATGAGTAGTGGTTCACACGAACCCATCTCTCATGAGAATGAATGGAACACTTAGCACTCATTGGCTCTAGCTGATGCTCACAGAGGTGAAGCACCGGGACTTCCCGAGAGGTCACCCATTCCAGTACTACTCCAAATCGAGCGCACTTAACTACAGAGTTTCCTCCGTGGTTAAACCCACTCTGCTTGCATTCTCATTTGCAAAACCTTCACCAAGTGTTGTGCCTTACGAACCAGTTAATGAGCTTAAGGGGCTTTCTAATCGATGGTTCCTAAGGCACAACACTTGGTGAAGGTTTTGCAAATGAGAATGCAAGCAGAGTGGGTTTAACCACGGAGGAAACTTTGTAGTTAAGTGCGCTTGAGTTGGAGTAGTACTAGGATGGGTGACCTCTTGGGAAGTCCCGGTGCTTCACCTCTGTGAGCATCAGCTAGAGCCAATGAGTGCTAAGTGTTCCATTCATTCTCATGAGAGATGGGTTCGTGTGAACCACTACTCATGAATCACGGGTCAATGAGTTTGACTCAAAAAACTACACAATTGAATCTTGATAGCAATATCACAATTTGACTTGTTGTGGAAAATATCTCCTACTTATTAATTGACGAGCTTAAGGGGCTTTCTAATGAATGGTTCATAAGGCATAACACTTGGTGAAGGTTTTGCAAATGAGGATGCAAGCAGAGTGGGTTTAACCATGGAGGAAACTCCGTAGTTAAGCGTGCTCGAGCTAGAGTGGTACTGGGATGGATGACCTCCCGGGAAGTCTCGGTGCTTCACCTCCGTAAGCATCACCTAGAGCCAATGAGTGCTAACTATTCCATTCATTCTCATGAGAGATGGGTTCATGTAAACCACTACTCATGAATCACAGGTTAATGAAAAGAACTCTAAATGCACCTTACGTATGTAACATTTTTTTTTAAAAAAAAAAAAGCATTGGTCAAAATTTCGACCAATGCCACCAAAAACTTCCACCAAAGGATGGTCGAAATTTCGACCAAAACAACAAAATTTCCACCAATTGAATGGTCAAAATTTTGACCATCTCATTCGTCGAACGTATAGCATCTCGGTCGAACATTTGATGTTTTCATCAAAATTTTGACCAACATTTGGTGGAAATATTTGCTGCCACTGGTCGAAATTTCAATCAATCCTAGGTGGAAATTTGTTCGACAATTGGTCAAAATTTCGACCATTATAAAAAAAATGACGATAATTTTGGAGCATGGACTCAGTCAAATTTTTGACCCATGTTTTAGTCAAAATTTTGACTGATTATAAGTACGTCAAAAATTTGACAAAAAAAGACTGACGACAATGTTGGTCGTAAATTCGACTAATTTTGGTCGAAATTTTGACCAATTCTTGGTCGAAATTTGAGGCCAAATTTACTAGTGTCTTTACACTGAACCAGGTACAACTGAAGAAAGAGACAAATAAGACACCATATGAGCTATGGTATGGTTATATACCTAATGTGAGTTATTTCAGAATATTTAGAAGTAGATGTTACATTCTGAAAGATAATAGAAATGGAAAATTTGATTCAAAGGTGATGAAGACATATTTCTAGGTTAGTCTACTAGAAGTAAGGCATATAAATGTTTGAACAAGACTACTAACAAGATGATTGAAAGTGCAAATATGAGAGTTGATGAGTTTGCAGAAAAAAATGATGAAGAAAGTAAGAAGGAACCATAAGACTATGGTGGTTTTTTTACATAGAAGACCCTAATACTTTACCCAAGAAACAACCTGGTGTCACCAAGTTACAGAATACTGCTATCGAGCAATAATCCTTATAGATCGAGCAACAAATAGTTACCGAGGAGAATGATGATCATGCACCAAGTGGAGAAAACATTGAAGAACAAATATTTGAACCTTTACTAGCAAAATATGTGAGAAGACACCATCCACAAGATCAGATAATTAGAGACAAAGGAGTAGGAATGATGACAAGAAGTAAGTTAAGGAATAATACATGTTTGGTTTGTGAATTTGAACCTAAGACTGTTAAATATGCATTGGTAAATGATGATTGGATGAAAGCAATGAATGAAGAAATTGAGAAAATACATAAAAACAAGACACGAACATTGGTACCGAGGCCTAAGGACAAAAAAGTGATTGAAACCAAATGGATTTTCAGAAACAAAATGAATGAGAATGAAGATGTAACAAGAAACAAAGCAAAATTAGTTTGCAAAGGTTATGCACAAGAAGAAGGAATTGACTATGGAGAAACTTTTACACCTGTTGCTAGACTTGAAGGAGTAAGAATACTACTTGCATATGTTGCTTACAAAGGATTTAAGGTATATCAGATCGATGTGGAATTTGCATTTCTGAATGGGATACTTGAAGAAGAGGTATACATTGAATAGCCTAAAGGTTTTGTTGATCCTACTCAGAAGAACATGGTTTGTAAGTTGCACAAGCCACTTTATGAGCTAAAGGAAGCACCAAGAGCATGGTATGAAAGACTTGATTCTTATCTTTGTAAGGAAACTCAGGTGCAGAAACAGCTTCCTACGCTAATCTCTATAGGAGAGTATTGTGAAAATTCTTATAAATCCTTACAATTTCAGATTCGTTAACTACTTTAACAAAGATATTGCAACCACATACCATACATACAGAAAAATAGAGGATGACACAATGATATACCCTAGGGAAAACCTTTTAGTAAAAAACCCCAACACTCCAAAACCTGCACAATGTATTATCTTCAACACAAAGATTACAATACACTTGCAATGCAAGTTCTTTCAGGAATGAGAGACAAAGCCAACAAGACTTAAATTTTGTTCTATCTCTCCCATAGGAGCAGCATCATATATATAGACTCCTCTGGACCCAAAAATAGGCACAACCACCAAGACCCATGCACAAAGCCACATGTACACAGTTGTTACATGCAATCCCAAGAATAGGCGTCCATCCCTAGAATAGACTATGACAGCTTGTCATAGACTCCGCCAAAAATAACGGTCACAAGAGAAGTGTAAGAGAATCTGTCATACCAACCTATTTTTGGCATATTCTCTTACACACACCAATCACTTCTTCTTGGGCGCCCAAATAGGCCCAAGTCATAAGATGCTCTTACACCTGTCATAGCACATTCCTTAAATAGTTCTTACGCATCATAAGAATCTGTCATTACCGTTTCAGTCATGATCTCCTTACGCACAAGATGCCGACACATCAAGTGGAGTGACACATCAACATGCCAACTAAACATGTACACTCACACTTAATTACATTATTTGCAAAAAAAATACATTTACAAAACAAATAATAAGAATAGGAATTATCCAAGGTTGAGACACCTTATTCCTAACATTCTCCCACTTGTCAAACACCTTGTAAGAGCAATAGGAACATAACAGGAACTTTAACCGCTATAGGCCAAAAGGCCCATAGACTCCAAACACCATCTGAACTTCTCAGTGCCCACTGGTTTTGTTAATGCATCTGCAACATTCTTCACAGTATCTACCTTCTCCAAATTTACCTTTCCATCTTCCACCATATCTCTCACAAAGTGAAACTGCACATCAATGTGCTTCGTTCTGGCATGGAAAGTTGGATTCTTTGCAAGGCAAATAGCGCTCTGACTGTCACACCAAATAGTAATTTGTTCTGCATCAACACCAACATCAAAACACAATCTTCTAAGCCAAATGGCTTCTTTACAAGCATGAGTAGCAGCCATGTACTCAGCTTCTGTAGTGGACAAAGCAACCATAGGTTGTCGCTTACTCATCCAACTAATGGCACCACCAAACATAGTGAACACATAAGCACTGGTGGATCTCCTGCTGTCAATATCACCTACCCAATCTGAATCCACAAACCCACGAATACAAACTGAATGCGGAGATCCAGAAGAGTTACCATGATAACATATGGAGTAATCTGATGTACCCCTCAAATATCCGAATACTCGCTTAACTGCATCCCAATGTACCCGTCCAGGATTAGCCATAAACTGACTCAGGACTCCCACTGCTTGGGCAATGTCTGGTCTAGTACAGACCATAGCATACATAAGACTGCCAACTGCACTAGCATAAGGTACTCTACTCATGTCCTCCACCTCACTAGGAGATTTTGGACAATCATCTATAGATAACTTTGTTCCCATAGAAATAGGAACACATAGTGGTCTACAATCTGCCATGCTGAACCTGTCCAACATAGACTTCACATACTTACTCTGACTCAACCAAAGTTTTATGTTAGACCTGTCTCTACTGATTTCCATACCCAAGATGTACCTAGCTGCCCCAAGATCTTTCATCTCAAACTGTGCTGACAACTGAGACTTAAAATCAGAAATCATACCCTTACCCTTCCCAAATAGCAACATATCATCAACATATAATGCAACAATAAGAAGGCGATCATTTTCAACTCTGAAATAAACACAATGATCTGATTTTGATCTTACAAATCCAATTGACAACACAAAGGCATCAAACTTAAGGTACCACATCCTAGGAGATTGCTTCAAACCATATAGAGATTTCTTTAATCTGCAAACTAAGGATTCTTTACCTTTAACAATGTAGTGCTTAGGCTGTGACATATAAATCTCTTCCTCCAAATCACTATGAAGGAAAGTTGTCTTCACATCCATCTGTTCTATCTCTAAATCATATGATGCAGCAAGAGATAACAGAAATCTAATGGATGTCAACTTTGCAATAGGAGAGAATATTTCACCATAATCTATTCCCTCTACCTGTGAATACCCCTTTGCAACCAATCTAGCTTTATACCTTTCAACACTGCCATCTGCACAGAATTTCTTCTTGAACACCCATTTACAGCCAATAGATTTTCTCCCTTTAGGCAAAGGTACAAGGTCCCAAGTTTTGTTTTTCTCCAATGAAGCCATCTCATCATCCATAGCCTCAATCCAGGAACCTGCATCTTCCATGCCCAAAGCCTCTTTCACAGATCTAGGCTCATCAGTGTTAGTAATCAAAGCAAAAGCACAACTGGAATCTAACATAGAATAACCAAACCTTTCTGGTTGCTTTCTTTCTCTCGTGGATCTCCTCAAGGGCTGAGGTTGAGGTTGTTCTTCCTCTTCTTCTGAACTATCAGAGCTACTAGAGCTCTCCTCATCATTAGACCCAACATGGTCTCTCTGTTCAGTCTTCTCAGGGGTAGGAGGCAACTGAACAACATCTTTTTCCTTTTGTTTTTATCTGGTTGTAGCACAATAGGAGAAGATGTTAGCTCTCTGAAAATAACATTTCTACTATACAAAACCTTACTAGTCACAGGATCCTAAAGCTTGTATCCTTTCACACCAGCACTGTATCCGATGAAAATACATTTAACAGCTTTGTTTTCCAACTTAGATCTTTTCTCCTTTGGAACATGTGCATAAGCTTCACAACCAAAAACATGAAGATGTCTAATTGAAGGCTTCTTACCAGACCACACCTCCATGGGTGTCTTACCAACAAGGGCTAATGTAGGAGATCTGTTAACCAGATAGCAAGCAGTGGCCACAGCTTCGGCCCAAAACCTTTGTTCTAAACCAGCTCCACTAAGCATACTCCTAGCCTTCTCCATCAGTGTCATGTTCATTCTCTCTGCAACTCCATTTTTTTGTGGGGTATAAGGAGTTGTCTTATGCCTCTCGATACCTTATTCTTTACAGAACTGTTCAAACTCTGCTGAGCAAAACTCACCACCATTGTCAATTCTCACACACTTAATCTTCTTACTAGTTTGATTCTCTACAAGAGCTTTAAATTCCTTGAACCGACTAAAGACTTGTGTCTTACTTTTAAGGAAATAAATCCACGTCCTTCTACTATAATCATCTATGAAAGATACAAAAAATACAGACTTGGAGATTGAAGGAACTTTTACAGGACCAAATACATCAGAATGAATAAGATCCAAAACATCAGAAGATTTGTGAGAACTAGAGTAAAACTGAACATGATTTTGTTTACCATAGACACAGTGTTCGCAGAAGTCGAACTCGAGATTGCAATCATTTAACCCCTCAACAAGATTTTTATTTTTCAGGGTTCTGAGACCCTTTTCACCAATGTGGCCAAATCTCATATGCCACAACATTGTCTTTTCTGCAGGAAGCTTAGCTTCCAAAGTATTTGCACTACCATCATAACCAATAGCCACAGACTTCTTCACTGCTTGTTCAGATGGTGAGGATGAAGAACTATTACATAGAGGAATACATGCATCTAGCTGAAATAAGGTACCTCTCCTAGTACCCCTTGCAAGCACTATCGATCCTCTTATCATCTTGCATCTTTCTTTCAAAAAAACAACTTGCACACCTACATCATTCAGCGTACTTACAGATAATAGGTTTCGTGCCAAACCCAGAATGTGCATAACTCCGTTGATTCCCTTTACTCGTCCATCAGGAAATTTGATAGTGACCCTTCCACGTCCAACTATCTTTAGGTAAGAATCATCACCCAAGTACACCTTTCCACCATCGAACTCTTCATATTTTGAGAACCAGTTTCGATGAGAGGTCATGTGAAAAGATGCACCCGAGTCAACCAACCACACATCATCAGATGCATGGGCTGCCAAAGCTACGATGAATGCATCACCATCTTCTTGAGATCTTTCTGAAGCTAAATCTGAACCTTTCTTCTTCTTCTTCGGCTCTTTGCAGTCTTTACGGAAGTGCCCAGATTTATCACAGTTCCAACATTTTGCCTTGGACTTATTTGAAGTCTTTGACTTCCCACGGGATTTGGATCTACCCTTATTGTCAGACTTATTGTCATTTTTCTTCCCTCTTTTAGTGGATCTCCCACGAACAACAAGGGCTTCTTTTTTTTGAAACGGAAGCCTTTCTCCGCATCTCCTCTGATAGCAGCGAAGACACCACATCATCCATTTTGAAGGTGACTAAAGTGCTTCCGAGAGCCATCACAAGATGGTCCCATGAATTCGATAAAGAACACAAAAGTATGTAGCAACGATCCTCCTCCTCTAACTTGACACCAGCTGATGTCAATTGTGTAGCCAGCAGATTAAATGCATTTAAATGATCCATTAAGGATCCACCTTCCTCCATCCGCAAAGAGTACAACTTCTTCCTCAGGAACAACTTGTTCACTAGAGATTTGGCTTGATACATGGCCGCAAGTCTTTCCCACAAATTATTTGTGATTTTCTCATCTAGAACATTCAGAAGAACTGCATCGGTTAAACAGAGTCTTATGAGACCCTTAGCTTTATGGTCTTTGATATCCCAATCTACTTGAGCTATAGTTGCTGGTCTTGTAGCACTTGAAATCGCTTCCCATAGGTCACGATCTTCCAACATGTCTTCCATCTTGAGTTTCCACAACTCGAAATTAGTGTCATTAAATTTCTCCACCTCCATTCTTCCATATGATGAACTTGCCATCTCAATCTACAAATAAGATTCAGAATGCTCTGCAAAAAACTCCCACTCAAACTTGAGATCAGCTCAAAAAACCCTACCCAACAACTAGGATCAAAAGTTGATCAAGCTCTGATACCACTTGTAAGGAAACTCAGGTGCAGAAACAACTTCCTACGCTAATCTCTATAGGAGAGTATTGTGAAAATTCTTATAAATCCTTACAATTTCAGATTCGTTAACTACTTTAACAAAGATATTGCAACCACATACCATACATATAGAAAAATAGAGAATGACACAATGATATACCCTAGGGAAAACCTTTCGGTAAAAAACCCCAGCACTCCAAAACTTGCACAATGTATTATCTTCAACACAAAGATTACAATACACTTGCAATGCAAGTTCTTTCAGGAAATGAGAGACAAAGCCAACAAGACTTAAATTTTGTTCTATCTCTCCCATAGGAGCAGCATCATATATATAGACTCCTTTGGACCCAAAAATAGGCACAAACACCAAGACCCATGCACAAAGCCACATGTACACAGTTGTTACATGCAATCCCAAGAATAGGCGTCCATCCCTAGAATAGACTATGACAGCTTGTCATAGAATCCGCCAAAAATAATGGTCACAAGAGAAGTGTAAGAGAATCTGTCATACCAACTTATTTTTGGCATATTCTCTTACACACACCAACCACTTCTTCTTGGGCGCCCAAATAGGCCCAAGTCATAAGATGCTCTTACACCTGTCATAGCACATTCCTTAAATAGTTCTTACGCATCATAGGAATTTGTCATGACCGTTTCAGTCATGATCTCCTTACGCACAAGATGCCGACACATCAATTGGAGTGACACATCAACATGCCAACTAGACATGTACACTCACACTTAATTACATTATTTGCAAAAAAAATACATTTACAAAACAAATAATAAGAATAGGAATTATCCAAGGTTGAGACACCTTATTCCTAACAATCTTATAAGAATTAGATTTGTTAGAACAAGTGATAACAACAATCTATATTTGAAATGTGAAACTGATGATAAGATTCTTATTGCTGAAATTTTTGTTGATGATATCATATTTGGAGGTCATGATAATTTATGTAAATCTTTTGTTGCTGAAATGAGAAAATAGTTTAAAATGTTGATGTTTGGAGAGATCAAATTCTTTCTTGGTTTGTAAATACAATAACAGAAGGAAGGTATATACATAACACAGACTAAGTACATTAAAGAAATCTTCAAGACATTTGGTATGGAAGATTCAAAACCAATTAGTACACCTATGGTAACCGAATGCAAGCACACCAAGGATGACAAGTCAACAGAGGTAAATCAAACCTTATACAGATCTATGATTGGAAAGTTAATGTATGTTGTGTGTAGTAGACTAGATATTGCACACGCTATTGGCACAATAGCTAGATTTTCTGCTAATCCTAAAGAGACACACATGATCGTTGTGAAAAGAATTTTGAGATATCTAAAAAATACTAAGAACTATAGTTTGTGGTATAAGACATAAGTAAATTTTGAACTTAAAATGTATACATAAGATGATTGGGCTAGAAATATTGATCATAGAAAAAACACTACTGGTGGAGCATTATTTTTGGGAGAAAGATTAGTAACATGGATAAGCAAAAAACAAGGATGCATTTCTCAGTCCACTGTTGAAGCTGAATATGTTGTTGTTGCTACTAATTGTTCTAATATTGCATGGATAAAATAATTGTTGGAAATTATGAATAAAGAGATCACTGATCCAGTGATAATATATAGTGACAACACAAGTGCTATTAAAATTTTAAAAAATCCAGTGATGCATGCAAAGAAAAAACACATATCTATTAATTATCATTACTTGAGGGAGAAAGTTCAGGAGAAACAAGTCACATTGGAATATTTGAAGTCACAAGAGCAACTTGTTGATATATTCACAAACCCTTACTGAAGGATATTTTTGAATACTTGAGAAGTAGAATAGGGGTCCATCCCTTGTCTAAGACTCACTAAGGTGATATGGGGTTGCATCAACCTGTACTTTATCAGAAGATCTAATGATGTTGATGCATGATGTTCAAACTTTGGGTTTCCTAAGGTTCTGAAGAAGGTGGGAGACAAGATGAAATAGAGAACATTTGTACATGCAAGGTACAAGAATCTAGAAAGGAACAACAGAGATACTTATTTGGTTGTTGAAGAGATGATTACTTTTGACATTGCTATCAAAGGGAGAGATGATTGTGAAATATTCAGGAGAGATGATAATATGGGAGAGACGATGGAATATAAGTTAGAAATGATGCTAACCGAAAGGGAGAGACAAAGATGTTGTGTAGTGATTAAACATATTAATGCATAAGCTAAGTCACAACATAATAGAGCGAGTTGTAGACACTTAAGATGTTTGGTATTCTATGACATATTTCATATTGTGTTACCATCAATGCCAAAGGGAGAGCTTGTTAGACTACAACTGTTGAACTACTTAGAGAATATAATGTTTTCCTTTCTCAATGCATTTTATATCACCATTTTTTTTAATTGACTTTCTTGTTTCTTTTTCATTTGATATTTTTTTCTTGTAGTTGTAGTTATTTCAGCATGCATGCTAGTTCTATTTTTTTATGTACACTTCAAATTTTTTATTATGTTTTTTTTCTTCTGTTGCATTCTTCTTATTTCTATAAATTTTGTGGGTTGAATCCGTTTCTTCTCAAATTTTTCATTGTGGTGATGTATTCTTGTTTCCGCCGATGGGCTCAGTTGCTGCTTGGTTTTTTTGTTCACCGAGTTGGCTCGGTTGTTCACTGAGTTGGTTTGGTCATTCACCGAGTTGGTTTTCTATTGCTCGGTAATCTTACTCACTGAGTGGTTTATTTTGGATTCCCGTCGAGGCCAACTTGTGCATTTGATTTTGGTTGTGGATTTAATGATATCTGGAGGTTCCTTCTTGTAAGCCCTAGTTGGTATCTTGTTGTGGGGTGGCAGATTGTGACCTAACCTGTAATTACAGAGGGTTTTCAAGATGTTTGTGGGAGGCAAGATGTAGATCCAAGCTTGGAAAATATGCTAAGACAGATTGCTGCTAGGTTAGAAGTTGTTGAGATAGCCCAACGTCGAAGAATAAATCTCGATGATGTTAGTGATGAAGAAGCTGAAGATGAACAAGGTGAAGCAGAACCTGCACCTATGATGGATCAAGGTGAAGAAAGACTTTTGAAGGCTTTAACAAATTTGAAGGCTACACTACATTTCAATCCTCCTAAATACAGTGGAAGGCTGGATTTAGATGAGTTGATGGATTGGATAACCGAGATGGAGATGTATTTTGAATATGAAAGTGTTTCAAAAGAAAAGAAGGTGACAATTGCAAGTACAAAATTGAAAAGTCATGCATCCTTGTAGTGGGAGCATCTACAATTGGACAGAAAGAGGAAAGGCAAAGACAAAATCAAGGTATGGAATAAGATGGCGAATAAATTGAAAGGCAAATTTCTACCTTGTGATTATTAGATTAACCTAGTTAGAAGAATGCAAAGTTTGAAGCAGAAAGATAACTCGGTAAAGGATTATACTAAGGAATTCTATAGATTAGACATCAGATATGGACATATTGAGGATGAGGTAGAAAGAATTGCTAGATACCCGAAGGGGTTAAGAGTTTCTATTCAAGAGGGAATCAATTTGGTTAAGTTGGAAAGTATTGAAGAAGCTTATTAGTTTTCCCTGAAGGTTGAGGAGAAATTGAACAAAAGACATGAGAAAAGACAAAGAGGAAGGGGTGGTAGATTCCCTGGAGGAAGAGGTAGATCTTGTGGTGAAAATAGTAGGTTTGATCAAGATAAAACAAATCAGGATAAAGGAAAGACTAAGTGGAAAGGTGAAAGTTCTTCTAGAGGAAGAGGCAGTAACTATCGAGGTGGCTATGGCAGAAGTGGATTCTGAGGAAGTTGTTACAATTGTGGAGGACATAGGTCATTTGAGTGCACACATGCAAGCAAGAAGGTTGGTAGTAGTAGAAATGCCTTGGTGCAAGAAGACTCACCAAATGAATTAGAGAAGAAAAATAACTTGATGGTCAGAAAAGCATTGTGGAGTGAAAGAAATAAGGAAGATTTGGTAAGGAAAAATTTGTTCAAAACCAGATGTAGAGTTGTTGATATAGTATGGAAAGTAATCATTGATAGTGGAAGCTTGAAGAATTTGGCATTTGAGGAAATGGTTGCAAAGTTGCAGTTGGAAAAATTGAAACACCTAAGGCCCTATCAAATTTCATGGATCAAGGATGAGCATACACTATTGGTAAGTGAATAATGTTATGTGAATTTGAAGATTGGAAATTACTATGATAAGGTGTTGTGTGACATTATGCCTATGGATTTTTGTCATATTTTGTTGGGTAGATCATGGCAATATGATAGACATGTTATATATAGTGGGAGATTGCATAAATATACTATTTGGGTTGATGGGAGGAGACAAATCTTGTTACCTTTGATTGAAGAATCTGTTGGTAATCTTTGTACATTTGTGAAAGTTTTTTTGATGGAAGGAATAAAGTTTGTTAAGGATTGAAAGAAGAATGATGTATGTTTTGTTGTGATTCCTAACAAATCGAGTGAGAAGACAATGGATAGTGTCCTTGAAGAGGTTGGTAAACTACTCACCGAGTACAAAGAGATCATTTCTGGTAATGTACCTGATGGTTTACCACCAAAGAGAAGCATTGATCATTGTATGGATCTGATACCACCCGATGCAAGTAGAAGGCAGATGGGGCCAAAGGCACACCCAACCACCACCCTACCTTGCAAATCTTGATAATATGGGAGAGATGATGGAATATCAGTTAGAAATGATTCTAACCGAAAGGAGAGACAAAGATATTGTGTAGTGATTAAAAATATTATTACATAAGCTAATTCACAACATAATAGACCAAGTTGTAGACACTTAAGATGTTTGGTATTCTATGGTATATTTCATATTGTGTTGCCATCAATTTCAAAGGGAGAGATTGCTAGACTACAACTATTGAACTACTTGGAGAACAAAATGTGAATATGATCATCGAGTTACAAAGGTATATGTGAGACATTAGATCAATTGTTATATTGTCATTGATGTCAACTAGTTTTGACTATACTTATCATGTAATTTGCAAACATCTGAAGAAGATAATATTGGTGAAGGAAAGATATATTAGCATGAAGATGATATGTATGAGTAAGTTATGAATATGGTATTCATTGGGTAACTTATTGACGAGTCTATGACAATATGATATGATTTGATTGGCTTACATGATTCTGTTAAGTATTGAAGATCAAGAATGTACAAATTAATGTGGTCGGTATATTAAGAACTTAGTGTACACTGAGTGTGATAAATCGAGCAGGAAGAAACTGACACATCACGATATTGACTGAGCGGGAGAAATAAGGAGGAACATATGATTGGTGACATGAGATGATGAGCTAGACGAATCTAGATGACTTTGAGGTTAAAGATAAAGTGTGTTATGAAGATCTATGACTGAAAAAATTCAAGGAAGATCAGATGATGAAGATTGAAAATGTTTCAAGGCACAAGTTCCGAGGAAGGTTAAAGAGGCAAAATCAACGATGGAGATTAAGAGGCAAAATCTATGGCTGAAAAGGAAATGGTTTATCATGTCTATATAAGGAGACAAGAGATTCAAAATGGATGATGCGCGTGAAGAAAAGATTATATACATGCGAAGCTAGTCAGACAAGTTGAAGTAAGAACTGAGAAATTCTGCAGACAATATCAAGCGTCAGAAGGAGATTAACGAAGCAAAACAGAGTTGGAAGAAGAAAGAAATTGAAGAGATTATGAAGACTAGAGTTATTATGAGCTTAGCATAGATCTGAATATGGGAAAAGGAAGTTGCATTTGAATTAAGTCATATATTGTTGCTTTCTAACCATTGCTATAGACAAAATCTCTTAACCGAGTGAGACTTAATCATCTTTATTATTTCTTTATGGCATTCCATGAATGTTTCTTGTTTTCTTGTTGACCCAAGTGAATGTATGGTCACAAAGAACTATTAGTGATAAATTCTCTAACAAGGTCACACCTTACAGTGTGTTTTGTAACCTTTAATAGGGTTGGCTCTTAACTGATCTCACTTCAGAAGAGTGAAAATATTTTGGGTATTGATCCCAGGTGGTTTTTTCCTTAACAGGGTTTTCACATTAAAAATCAAGTGTTAAAATGTGTATGCATGTGATGTTTTGTTATTTTTCTTTACACATTACAATTACTGGCTTGATTGGTATGTACTAGATAATTTAACTGATAGTCAGTAAATGAATCAGAAAGACACAGTCAAGTGTTTACCGAGCTATTTAAGTTTATTTGTTGAAATTGTTTTATACATCAGTGGAGTAATTTGAGACTGTAGGATAACTGGACTTAACTGATTCACCCTGCCGCCCCCCCCCCCCCCCCCCCCTTTAGTTATCTAACAATGAGTTTAAGAAACATCCATTTAAGTCAATGGAAGATGATCCAAAAGGTGCATTTTCACATGTGCCCCATAGTGTTCTTCATGTTGAGGATATAAGAGCTTACATTAATTGTAAGATTGAGGAATTGGGTTATTTTGATATTTATAAGTAGTATGAATCTCTATGTGTGGATGAAATATTGAAGGATGAGTTTAGGAAGGTTGAATAGATCAAACTTGCTTAGTATAAAAACTTTTATGTATTTGATGAACTAGAGTGGGAGAGAATTGACTTAAGCAAGATCCATGATCATTTTTCTGGCTTGGTGATAATCCTATTAAGATCACTAAGGAGTTGATTCATGTAGTTATTCGAATTAATGCAACCAGTGAAACTTTGGCCCTCAAATCATCTAAGAAGAATGTGGTTGAACAACTCACTAAATCAAAATGGGATAAGACAACTATGACATTGAATGACATCAAGCAACTTGATGTCAAATTTGTTTCTATGATACGGGGATACAAAGTTTATCACAACAGTAGAATTGATTCTATTTCTACTATTATTATCAATAGTTCTTATAGAATGTTAAAGGAAAATGCATGGATTGACATTTGTGACATTTTGAGGGAACAATTGTTGGAGAACCTAAGTAAGATTAAGGACATAACACATACATTAAATATGGTTCCTTGATAATTCACACATTTTTCTATCTAACAAACTATTTCCCTAGTGTTCCACATGTAAATTGGAAAAAGGATATACTTGCAGCTATTCAGATCAGTCAGTTTTACTGAATGTAGAAGAAGGAAACTATTAATCATGAACTCTTTGGTTACTTCAAGATATTTTAGAAGCAAATGCAGAAAAGGGAAAGAATTCCTAAGGATTTGGTTGAAAAATATGCAGATACAATTTTCTTTGTAATTGAGACCGATGCATGTCATGTGGAAGTAGTGGAGCCTAAAACCCTATGGATAATGCCTATGGGTTATGAGGTTGACCCTTTAATTGTGGTCAAGCATATTGATGACATGCTTTCTAAACCTAGAGATCCTAATGTAGAAAGATTTGGAACTTATGCAGAGAAGTATCAGAAAGTTCAAAATGAACTTAATCAAGCTGCAAGGACCAAGAAGATAAGGAAAATGGTTGACAATATTGCAGAAAAGGAAGGAGTCAACAAGGAGAAAATGGTTGAGATCAAAAGGAAGCAAGAGGAGAATACAAGAGAAATGCATCTCAAGTTGCACCTATTGATGTAGAGAAAGAAACTACACCTTCACCTATTTCTATGTCATCTACTCATAGAACAACAAGGATTTCATGTGAAGCTACACCTACACCTCCTGACAAGAAGACCGTTGATATATCAGTTGAGAAGACATCTACATCAAAATTTTAAGGCCTAAAGTAGAAAAAATGAAGTCTAAACCAATGAAGAGAAGACCAAAGGACCTCAAAAAAGGGAAAAGGCAGATAAGGAAGATTCTTCTACATATTTAGATCAATCCAAAAAGAAAATCAAGACTGAAGGAGCAACAACACCAAGAGTTGTCAATGACAAACCTATGAGTGTCAGTAAGAATGAAAATAATGTTGACATTTTGGTTCAATTAAAGAAGTACTATCATTTATTTGGTGAAAAAGAGAAAGGGAGACTTAAGCAAGGAGTAATTATTCATTTCAACAAGTTTAGCAAGACATTAGTTGAAATTAAGGACCAAATAACCAATGATTTGTACAAAAAGTTGGAAGAAAGAAGACTAGTTGCAATTGAGGAAGACCAAGGATTAGAGAGGGAGCTATCTCTAAGAGATTCCATGTTATCATAAATGATGACATGAAGAATTTTCTTGATGAAGCCAAGAAGAGGTTGTTGACTAAGAAGAGAATTAATATGTTGATGGATGGTAAAACAAAGGAGATCATTGCATAAATGGAGGATATACTTAGCAAGATGATAATTGAGTTCAGACAAGATGTACCAAAGAAGGAGCCAAGGACAAAAAGGAGAGAAGACAAAATTGATATCAATGAACCAGATTTGTTCATTGCAGGAGTACCTATTACTCTTGATCCACATGATTTTGATGAGCAAGACAAAGATAAATTTAAGGATGTAATGAGAGAAGAAGAAATGAGAGAAATAATGTTTGAGAAAGGCTATATTGTTGACAAGCCTGTTGAGGCAGAGACTGCAAAGGAGATTGATGAACATATTGAAGATACTCAAGACCTAGATGCCATGGTTAATGAAGTTGTAGATTAGGTTATGATAGAGGAAAAATAATCAGAAGAGCATACTAAGAAAATACACTTAGAGGTTGAGCCATCACTTGGAAAGATAGAAGTGTTGGCAAGAGACACAAGTGAATCTATTGATGCATTTGATAAAAAGTTCAAGGACCTATAGATATGGATAGTCTGGATATAGATGACCTAATGAAAATATCAATAATTGTGCATACAAAGGCTAAGGAAAGATCTTTGTAGAACAATGACAAGGAAGGAAGATTATTTTCTAGGGCAAGAAATGTACTAAAGAAGATTGTGTATGTTAAGTCTGAGACTGGTGATTCTCCTACAGATCAATTGGAGAACCTACTTGACTCTTTTGATGCACATTTTGAGACTTTTGAGAAGTCATCTCTTGTGAAGGTAGATATTGAATTCACGCAGTATTGATATAATCAACTATGTGCTCGTATTACTAAGGAAAGGTCATCATTTGATGTTGCAATTACTCAACTAAAAGAGGCTATATAATTTGGAAGTAAGATATACAGGTTGTGTGTAAACTTTCCTATACATGTTTCTGATATTGACAAATTTATTAAGGACAAAATCAGCTTGCAAAGTTATCAAAGAACTTTGATCCAGTCAAAGGGTATGCATTGAAACATGCAGCTGAGGCTCTTAAAGTCAAAGATGAGATCAAGTCACTTGAAGTTGCGAGACTAAGAATGAAAGGTAGATTCATGAACTTGGAGAATTTGATTGTTCCAAAGGTTGATTTGATGTAGAGAGATTTGATAGAGGCAATTAAGGCCTATGAGTACTTTAGTCCATCAAACCTGATTGAGGTTGAGAAGTCATCTTATGCTATATGTGGATAGATTTAGATGGAAAGTATTTGAAAGACTTGGGATGTTGATTTCGTAGCTCTTAGGAGTAAATTTTCAGATGTATGCAAGTTTTTGTAAAAATATTATCATATTTTGTGTCTATGGGGCCAATATAGGAGTTTTGGTAGATGAATTTTTCTTTTTGGACCCCACCTTTTCCATTGATGTCAAAGGGGGAGAGATTCAGTGAAAAATATATAAGACAAAGATGTATATTGAAGGGGGAGTATAATTTTTGGTGAAGATTTTGGTACTTGACATTTTGACTAGACACTTAGTCATTTTTCACTAAGTGTTGCCATCAATGCCAAAGGGGGAGATTGTTGGCAAGAAACATCTTATAATGCATGGTATGTTGTCATTGATGGTAACTACACCTATCTCTTTGTCACCTTTTAGGATTTTGGTCTATCGATTGATTAGTTAATGAAAATTGACTAAGTGTGAAGAAAACATAAGGATACATGAAGATACTTTGGATGAATATGGACAAGTGTTAAAGAGTTATGATCTACGAAGATGGATTTAGCTAATAAACATATTGGATTATCTAACCCGATGATCACAAGTCTTTGTGATGCAGTATGATGGAGTTTTGATACTCTGTGTATCGGACAAACATAAAACTATCTTATGTCGAGCTAGTAGTACATTGGATCAATGATCCGATTGGCTTGATGGTTATGATTGATAATGTCGACTATGGAGGATACTCTATTTGTATAGCAAGTTATTATGTGATGATTTCATCAAGGTATAATGAAATCTTCTACTTGTTTTATTATATGCTTGTTGGGTCGACTAAGTTATGTTTTTGGCACATATATAAGATCGAGTTTTGGATGTGGTGGGGAGCGAGATGATATGTAAGATGAATGATATTTTTGTGATGTGATGTGAAGATTGACATATTAGATAATTAGTTAGTGATATCCTTAATAGCTTTATTGGAACTATATTGGCATAATTGATTCTATTTGTCAGTTCAGTTTATGCCTTGGTGTATTTTGGTTTTGTATTGAGTTGTAAGCCTGAATGCATGTGCATTCCCATCTATATGTATCATTACCTTTAACAAGGTACTTATTACTAGAATAGTGAGATATTTGTGGGTACCATCCCCACTAGGGTACAAGGTTTTCCTAAAAAATAAATCATGGTGTTATGATGTTGTGCATGTTTATCTTATTTTATTTACTTTCAGTTATTTGTGGTTATAATTTTTGGTATTGGATGAAGAAAGTAAAGAATATTGCTGCACCGATTCACCCCCTCCCCCTCTTGGTGCTTTCTAAGTCTAATTGAGTTTAGTATTAGCAATGGTCTATCAAAATAAGTTTGTGTTCCTCTTATGGGGTAAACGTATAAACTCGTGTCACACTTTTATGAAGGAAAATGTTAACAACACCAAAACTGTTCAACTTCAACAACATATGTTGTATTTACTTAAGGCGTAGTTCTCACAATTTTGATTATTAATTAGTCTAGATCCTTGATTGTATATGCACTACCTTAGAGTTAAGGGAAAAATCATAATATAACTGGATTATGTCATATATCTAGTTGTATGATGTCATAGATGATTAAAGGGACATAGAAATGTTACTATTTACTACTCGTGTGTTTGTCAAGTTTGTTACCTTTCCAATGATAACAAGTAGTATTGGATGCTTATCTTGTTGTCGTAACTTCAACATTGATCTTAAAAAAGGATTGGAGCCACAATGTAGTATGAGATGCATCAACATTCTTCTTCCCAACTCAAATGTACTTAAAGAGTTCATATTAGTGAGCTAGCTAAAGGGGAAGATAATTGGAGTAGGATTGCCACACTTCCTTTTTCCATCTAGTGTGTAATGTACGCATAAGTTGGTCCCTATATGGATTGTGTGGATGAAATCTTGTTATTTTGGTGTGTGAACTACAATGTGTTTGATTCCCAAAACAAGGATATGTAGGAAAGGCCATCTCAAATGATCTCTCAAGGATTAATCTATATCTGGGCATTTGTTAGGTGGGATTATCTTATTAAATGCAAGAATATGCATTTTTGGTGTAGAGTTACTACCCTTTCCATGGTTGACTAAGGGCATGAAATTAGCTCCTGTAATTGGGAAGACATTGCTTGGTCAACCATAAGGATATTAAGTTGTAATAAAATTCACACCCACACAAAATATTAGCAACAATCAAGAGTCATGATTACATTTTTTTCCCCTTTTCTCCTCATTCTCATCTTCTCAAGAGCAAGGTCTACAACCCACATTGTCTTTCCTCATCCTAATAATGAATCATGGAATATGATCTAAAATATTGATGGTGATATTGTGTTTCTAAGCTACAACATGTCTCAAAATCACACATGAAGATATGTCCTAAATACTCTCAACTAGTTTATCTAAAATTAATTACTTATATGTTAAGTTTGTTACTTTACCCTTTTAAAAAAGATAAGGGAAAAATTTAAGTTAAAAAATCAAAGAATTAGGAGAAATATTTATCATCAAGCATGATAATATAAAGACATATTGTAATAAAAAATTAAAAATATAATAATAATTATATTCTCAAACATATCAAAAAGACATACATATTTACTTGAAATTTATATATAATTGCTATTATACTTAATAAATAATATGTCAAAACACTTGTTTAGTGCATTGAAGATTTACATTTGATGATTGCATAATTATACTTAAACATTTTCTATAAAATTCAACCAAACTTTTGAAATGGCTATATTATAACATATTTCAAATAAACCATGATGATTTATATAAAATCAATTTAATAAATATATACTTTATACATTAGTACTTGCGGATAGGCTAGCAAGTACTATTGCATCACTTTTTGCATTTCTTTCATTAAGTAGTGATTAAAACCAATTCTTTGCACCAATTATAATTTAGTATTTTCTTATTTTGTTAAAAATAACACATATTCTATAGTTTAAATGTTAATTTTTTAAGTTTATAATTTGTAAACATTATTTTTTGATGATATGATTGGCTAATACATTTGAGCTCTTATTACTGGAGTGAACCAATTAAAATGTACCACATTTGTTATTTATTGTACATGAAAATCGTGCATTCAAATAACGCAATCTAATTTATATATCATCTGATTTTATTTGGTTTATGGTTTACAACTTTTTAGATACCTATTAAGAGATTGATAAGTTTTTCCTTATATTAAAATAATATTTCTATTTTTGTTGTATTATAAAATATTTATTTTTTTGGATTTATTTTAATATATATTATATAAATTTAGATTTAATAGAATAACATTATAATATTGTTGAAAAAGAGTTATTTGAACTAAATAGTTAATATTAAAATTAATTATAAGTAGAACTATTTTACAATTTAAATTAATTATAAATGATATTTTATAATTATTTATAAAATTAAAAATATTATTAGAACTATAATTATAGTAATTTTATAATTTTTTATAATTAAAAAATTACTTTACATATAAATTAAAATTAAAATTAAACTTAGTTATAAATTATTATAATTAAAAATTCACTTTACATATAAATCAAAATTAAAATAAAATTTATTTATAAAATTAAAGGCAAGTACTTGGCCACTACATAGCACTTGTTCATAATAAAATACGTCTTAATATTTTAAGAACAATTTCAAATAGAGAGCACTAAATCATATTAGATCATATTGAAAGGAGAGATTTCAAACAAAAAATAATCAGAATTTATATAAAATCAGTAATTTGCTTTGACAGGCAGAGTCGACCGTCATATTTAGGTTGCAATTGGATTAAACATCCTTAGGGAAAACTTTTTCCACCTCTGCTGTTCGTCACTGTTCACTCAGTACTACTTATTTTGAATTCTGCGAGTAAATGCAGACAACGATAGCAGAAGTTCTTTCACCTGCTCCTTTATTTTATCATCAACGAGATTTCCATCGCCGTCAAATTTTGCCGGAGGTTCAAATGCTCTGACGCGAAGCTCAGGTTTGTTGATAAAATGCAAATCAAGGTAAACCCCAATTTGCCTCAAATGGTATTGAGCTAGTCCGCCGCCATATCCTCCCCCAGCACTCATAATAGCTGCAGGCTTGTCGGTCCAAGCATTGGGATGTCTAGAGGCCCAGTCAAGTGCATTCTTCAAAGGACCTGCAAATATGGAGTCATATACAATAAGCATTATATTTGGGCGAATCGAACACAAAAACGGGGCTAATTGCTGCTGAACAGAAGGAGCTGGATGAGGTCGAGCATAAGAAACCAAGAAACTGCTTTAGGTATGCATGTTTGATATGTTTAGCAATGCGTTAAAATATTGCGGATCACAATGCAGACATAATATACATAGTACTTAATGTTGAAATGAGAAAATGGGGATTCAAAAACACAGAGATGGGAAAGGAAAATGCTAAGTGGGTTGGTTTTAGCATCTTGCTGAATCTTGGACTGCAGGCATTGGCTAAATTTTTCACGTTCAACCCCCTGCCTGTCAAGTAATTTTATTATCGCTGTATCTCTTAATCATTGCCCTCCAATTGTTAGGTTTGTTCTGAAAAAGGAAGCTCAGAGACCAAGTATATGTTATCAATAGTCCTTTAAACCTACTCACGGTCTGCTCAAATTTTCACTTTGCATTCAATATTGTCTTAAAAAGTTTGAATCTCCAACATTCCCCAAAAAATTGATTCTCCAACTTTCCCACCACTATTTTATTGCAGTCTCAAGGAAATGGGCCCAAAATGTGGGGGTTGTAGTAGCGGTTGCGAGAGATTTATGGACGGTGAGAAAGAGAAAAAAATGTATTTAAAAGATGTTTCTCATTGCAGAGGGGTTGCAAACCCTAGGATGTGAGTTCCCTCCCCCTCACGTTTCTTGCAACTCAGGGCTCTGCAAAGAGCTGATAAATGATGCTCAATCAACTATATAGAAAGGGATATTGGCAAATGTCTGATCATTCAAAGGAAAATGGAAACTCGCAAGGAATGAATGGGATTAAAAGGGTAAGTGACGAAATGCCACGTAGTATCCCTAAGAAGATTGCAATTCTATATGCCAAACACATTTCCCAGGGAAATTGTAACTTGTAATCATCATCTGAGGACTGTTATGGTACATGGCATGCTAAACATGCATGTAACCTTGAAAGGAGGTTTCTTTGTTGACCTCTATTGACATATCTTTGTCATAAAAACTTGCATCCAAGTCACAGGATACTTGATTGTGGCATTAAGCTTGGTGACACTGGAGAGAAATTATAAGACAGAGATTAGTACAATTAAGCTTGGTGACATGGATTTTACATTTAAGTTAAAGATTGATTACATATTATTTGACCTGGACAAAGCTGGGATGGAAGTATCTCTAAATAGATGCGAAAAGAAATGAAAACGGAGTACTGTCTTGAGCAAAATGAAGCTTAAAATGAGATTCATGAAGAAGAAAACGATGAGTAAACCCTACCCTTAAAAATGAACAAAAAAAGCTTTAACGTTAGAGGGTTATGTATTCATTCAAAAGAAAAATTTCAATATCTCAATAATCGTAGCACAGGTGGTATAACTTAATCTACAATGAGCAGGCAAGGTAATTGACATTTCCAGCAAGGGATAACAAGCATATATGGGTAATTTAAAAGAAGGCCCAAATGTTTGAATATTTAAAGCTTACCATAGACAACTATGTTTTGCGTTCCAATTTTCAGACCACAGCTCCAAATGGTTTAAATATTGTTCTTGAATATGGTTAGAAACTTTGGGAAAGTTGTCAATCTTTATGTCCAAAAGATGTCACGAGGAAATGGTAGAAGAAAAAGAAAGTAACTTTGCAAGATAATTTAAAAAAATAAGCAAGGACTATCAAGGGCACATATATATGGTGAGAACGTTGAATTATTTCAAGATTTGGAACTTACCATTGACAAATATGGTTTGTATTTCAATTATTATGATGTAGCAATGGATGGCATAGATATTGTTCTTGAATATCCTGGTTTAACTTAAAAACTTCGAGAATCGTCAGTTTTGATGTGCAAAAGTTTATGAGGCATGGTATAGGAAGAATAAAGTGATTAGAGGTAGGGGGCAAAATGCTGAAAGTGAGTCCAATGAAGCAGAGAACGGTAAAAAACTGGGATTAATCACGGAATGCCACTGGGCACGATATTTTCCCAAATAAATCATCATTTTTTGAAACTATTGTGATCAAGACGTTTTGACCAATTTTTCCAATGAAATTGCGATTAAAACACATTTAAATCCTATGAACTGTATTTACTACAAATTTGACCGATTTTCCATTGTTTTTTTACTGTTTCATGTTTTTTGCGGGTTAAGCGCTTTGGAAGTCCTATATTATTTGTCAAGATGCAGTTCGAGTTGTTTGTTTCGTGTTTCGAATGTTACTGACACATTCAGAAGTGGGTTAGGACATATATTGGTGGCACTGAATTCTTGCTTCATTTTCTTGCAATTTTAGCTATGGCTGGCACATTTGCTATTAGAGACATAAAGTAAAGTAAATAACACAACTGATCTTGATTTATAGTTTTGGTTTTCTTTATCCCATATATGCACAATCCAAATATAAGCATTCGTCAAACAACCTACAGTAGTATTTAATGAACTCAAAATGTTTCCGTGGTTGCTTTTAATTGTCAATTCACTGATTTGAGTGTTAAACATGTTCACGAGAGTAGACTACCACAAAACATCGAGTTATAAGCCTTATGATGTTGACCATTAAGCATACAATTATGGTTTCAATTGGGGAGTTATCTTGTGGTCACCTTTTTATGGGAATGAATCAATGAGGATCACTCATTGATTGATAATTAACATGAGATAAAGAATATATGTTTACAAATTTTTTGTTGACAAGCATTTTGGACAGAAATAGTTCATTTATTGTTGGTAGTTGTTGTTGGCCATTTCTATTTACTTAGAGACTATAATTTGTTATTGTCCGTTTAAGAACTATTATATTCAGTTATTATTATTTGTTCTTGATCCTCTCTTTTTACCTAGAGAAAGTAGTTTGTTATTGTCCAAAAAACTGTTTATTCACTTATTACTAGCTATTTTTGACCGTAGTTGTTTAATTAGAGACTGTCATTTGTTAATGTCCTTTTAAGAATTGTTATATTTAATTATTATTCCCTTTAACTATTATTCTTTCTTTAATAGATTTTAACCATTTACACTTCATTGTTTAATGTGATAAGTGTCCAACAAAATCCTTTAATATTTGATGCTTATAAAGTCTTTCATTCAACAATAAACAAATTTTAATCTGAGTGAATCTGAACCAATTGTGCTGGAATGAACACCCCTAGTTTAATTTGGTTAAGAGGGTTAGGGTCTTTGCTACATCAATTCTTATTCAATTCTTATTTAACTTGTACGTGAGTGAATGCATTCAATTAATTTTGCAAATTTGGCCACCATGCTGATTAGAGTGACATTGTGTGGACACGTTGCACCTTACTCTCAAGTACAATTAAGGTCAAATACATTTTTTGTTAAAATGATGTCAATGGAGACACATATTATTTCAAATGGCATTTGGCAAAATAGGCAAGAGATGACACCATTCCTTGCAGAGAGCACCTTGCAAATGTCATATATCAGACAAAATAAGCTCTTTAGGCAAATTTGTGTTAAAAAGGACAAAATTGAGATATAACTGGCTTATAATTCTACAGATGGTAGGGGAAATCCTTTAGATGAGGTAGTTGGTGCACAAGATAGTTTTTAGGAGTCTCAATCAACACCAATTTCTACAACAAGTAACCCAAACACAAGTGAAGGAAACATTCTTTCTTTGCACCTTGTACTATACCAAGATTGCAAACCACTTTAGAGAGTATAGGGTGGACGAAGAACGCCCATGAATAGGCAAAGAAGGCAATTGCAAATTTTCCAGTCTACTCCTTGTCGTTCCATGTTGCTAGGTCTCCATCTTGGCAAGGAATGGTGGATGCTATTGCAGCTTTAGGTCCTAGGTTCAAAGCCCTATCATATGAGAGTATGCTCAATGGTACCATACAAGATGTTAACAAATTGATTTGAGTGGGCAAAGACTAAATGTACCATAATATTAGATGGGTGGACAAGTCAAAAGAACCAAACTATCATCAACTTCCTTTTGTCTTGTGATATTGACACGTTATTTTTTGAAACTTGTAGATGCATCAAATAGAATCAAATTTGTGGAAGCATTGTTTGAATTGTTTTTCGAAGCAGTCATGGATGTAGAACCACCACATGTGGTTCAATTTATTTTAGACAATGTTGTTGCTTGTATTGTTGTTGGACAATTCTTGATGCACAAATATTTCTCTATGTTCTCTAACCCATATGCGACACATTACATTGATCTAACCTTAGAGAACATTCCAAAACTTGAATGGGTTAAGAAGGTATTGCAAAAGATTAACACTATCACCAAATTCATCTACAATTACATTAAAGTGTTTTGTATGATGTGTTCCTTCATAGAGGGCAAGAAACTAGTTCGATCAAGGGTGACAAGATTTGTTACGTACTTCCTCGGATTGCAGAATCTATGCCAATAAAAAATGAATTTGAATTGAATATTCATTT
This sequence comes from Chamaecyparis obtusa, assembly GCA_027943335.1. Lineage (NCBI taxonomy): Eukaryota > Viridiplantae > Streptophyta > Pinopsida > Cupressales > Cupressaceae > Chamaecyparis > Chamaecyparis obtusa. Next base: position 458,212 of record BSBK01002127.1, on the reverse strand, counting down.
CAAATGACTAGATGAAGTTTAACTTCACAAATCAAATAGATGGAGAAATAGTGTCACATTATATTTTTCTTGCGAGTTTTTGGGATACGGATGAACAGATTATTAAATTTTGAGTCACTGGTAAAAGTTTTGAGACTAGTGGATTGAGAGAAATCCCCCGTGGGCTATTTGTATGATGCCAGGGAGAGGGCCAAGGAGGTGGTGTGGAGTAGGATGGAAAATAACAAGGACAAATACATGCCAATGTGGGACATAATCAATAGGAAATGGGATTAACAAATGCGCTCCCCTATTGAAACCCCTATATGAAGACAACATTGTTTTATAGCCCCTCATTTAAAGATGATAATTGGGGCCTAATCAAGTGCATGAAGAAAATGTTCCCTACCTCTGTAGCATTGGATACAATTATAATAGAGCTACCAATGTGCAAGCAAGCAAAGGATTTTTTTCAAGTATGGTTGTCATGGAAGGTAGGAGATCTTCAAACCAAGTGGACTCCAAAAACTTTTCACAATCTCTCTATATTGTAGATATACAATGGTGTTAAGCTTTTGGTGAAATCCTACATGATGTCATCTTGAAATTGTATGTGCTTGTTAGCACAATGGTGGGAATTTTGGGGCCAAGATACCAAAATCTTCAATGGATGACAATGTACATTTCCAACTAGCCATGCAATTCATCTACTTGTGAGTGTACTTGTAGTATTTTTTTAACATTTGAAGAAACACGATTGTTTGATACAACAATAGATGAACGACTTGGTCTTTGTTTTCCACAATGTCTGCTTAAAGCTCAGGATAGCTCAAGGTTAGAGTTCTAAAATACTTGTAATTGTAAGTATATATTGTAATAATTGTTTTTTGTTTCACTTTCAATTGTCATAATTGATTTCTATATGGAAAAAGTCACATACCGTTAAGGAAGACAGACCAGCCAGTAGACCTCAACAAGATCAGTTCAAATTCTAAGTGGATTGCAAATGACGATGTCCTTGATAATGGTGATGATTATGATCTCTTTAAAGAGTGCAACTAATATAGTGATGTGATTGAATGACTCGAGAGACTCTAATCCAAGAGCTTCATCATCATGAACTATAGCCCTCTAGTGTAGCTCTCTTCATTGCAGCAAGTCATTGGTTTTCTTGAATTTTTGAAACTTTGTACTTAGATTTTGGGCTGACTTTCTACAAAGTAGATTGTCACCGAAACTTTGAAAAATATTAACATCTAGTTATCATTTATGCACCATGCAATATGCATTGTGCAATACACTATATTTAGCAATATGAACGTAAATGAGAAAATCCTTAATCCACGGTTCATGGGCTGAACTCTCATTTTTTTGCTCTCTATATTTCTATGCTATCAAAATGACTTTAAATTTAAAAAACAGCAAGTTTTTTCACATTTTTTTTTTGTGTTTGTCCACACTTTTGTGAAAATCCAAATTTGAAAAAAATTTGAATCTTCCAGTTTGCCAATTTTTTCCCCAAAAGATTTTTGCTGCTATGGCTAAAACTGTTGGTGGACTGGAAATGGGATGACAAGGGACATGTTTTTTATTAAAGTAAACGCTTCTGACTGGAGCTATGAACCAGAATGAGGGATTTTGAAAAGGCCCTAGCCTTGTATAGAACACAGAATAAACAAGGCAGAAAGCCTAAAGGCGGTCAGAGAGCAACCACAAGGGACAGGTTGTTAACTTGTTAAATAATCTTAGTGATTTGAATCAGATTTGAGCATCAGGAAAAAATTCAGGAAAACTTGATGGAAAGATATGGATGGTTTCTCAGAAGATTCAGCTTGTTGCCTTGTTGAGGCATTTTCCTCCTTTAATAAAGCTTTAGAGATGGATTCTGACATAGGTTGTGTAGCTGAACATTTCATTATGAAGTAATGGTCAGCGCCTACTACAATACAAAAGCTGGGTGCTGAGAAAAAGGATGCTGATTCCTGAAAAAAGCATTCACTCTTGGGATTGAGGGCAACTATCAGAGGGATAGTTAGTGACCTGTGTGTGGGCGTTCATCAAAGGTGTCAGCATTCAAGTTAATTTGGTCTCTCATTTAAGAATCAATAATGGAAGAGGCTTGAATAAAGCAGGGACTATGTAAAATAACCAATTCACCTGAATGATGAAACAGTAAGCTATCTAAGGCACGTGCATGTTGGCTTTAGTTCTGTCACATCCCCCACATCAACCATGTCCACAGCGGATGACAATGGGAAACCTGAAAAACAAACAAACAAAAAATAGAACTGCATTGAAAAAAGATGAAATAGAGCAAAAGGATGATGGAGAGGAATTGCATCAGGAAGTGGAACTGTAATTCCATTACGAGTAATGGTGTCCCACTCTCTGAATTTTCATTCGTCAGATTTCATATATCAAGATTGCATTATGCCAGTTCCATCATTGGTATTTCCCAGTTTCCAATTTCCAAATGGGCCTTTAACCAGTGTTACCCGGAGACTTGTCTCCCCCCTCCGCAAGATGTGTCTCGGAGACTTCTCATGTCTTCGGAATCTTCAAAAATGGCTAGAGAATTCATGGCGAAGTCTCCCAAAGAATCTGAGTCTCTGATTCCAAAAAATTAAGTCTCCCCCTGTCTCCTAATTTAAAAACAAATTTAAAATACAACATTAAGTCATTTTATGTATTTTGACCCTCATTTTAATGTTTTTTTTATGATCACAGCCTTGGGGAGTAGATGATACTAGATAGATTCCTGATTTTTTTTAACAGTTCTGAGTTTTTTGTTTGCATATCAGCAATTTAGCATCAAACTATATAAATAATATTTTTGAATTTCAAATTTCAATGTGTAATGATAATCTCGGCGATTATTAATCTGATATGATGCTGATCATATGTGATATTCAGAAATCAGATATGACTATGAGATATGAAATGTGAGTTTTGATCTATTTGACTCTATATTAATATGACATTGCTATTTAGTATTAGTCTTTGACTCTTTAAACTTTTAAAGTTCAAAGGTCATACTTGTAACTTTCCATTGTTCTTGTTTTCAAAGCACTATGTTATGAATCTATGGTATTTCTTAGAAATTTTTAAATTATATTAAAAAAAAAATTTGCCGTCTCCAAGTACCCGTCTCCTATTTTTTTAAAATAGCCATCTCCAAGTATCCGTCTCCTATTTTTTTAAAATAGCCATACTGGTACCAGTACCAATACCGGAGACCTCCAAGTCTCCCGTCTCCAAGTAACCTTGCCTTTAACATATTCTTATGCTCAAGCTTTCAAGATGGTGTATTCATCGCATTAACATTTTTGCAATTTCCAATCTGCAAAATTGGATATTTGTGAATTCCTCTTCCTCACCAGGTTTCTGGTTTAAGTGTTTTAGCCTTAAGACCTGTATCTCTGTAGCTCATCCCCCCCTACTTATGAACTCTAAGCCCTAATTTGGACTTTATTAGTTTGCTTAATTTGTTCAGGATTTGGATTTTCAAACTGACATCATATCATCCTCATTGAATCCCGATTCCCACCATTCATCATTCCAAATCTCAAATTCCAAACTGCCTTACGGGTGATTTGGCTGATTCTCCATTTTGAACATGGTTTGACTTCTTGAAATTAGAACCACTGCTCTATATATATATATATATTTCAATTTCAAAATCATAAACTGGCATCTAGGATTTTGCACAAAATTTCAGTTTCCTGTCAACAACCAGTACAAGCTGGTTTGCATATCCAAAAGCTAGCTTACGGTAAAGCCCCATGGAGGCTTTGGGATCTATTTCCGTGGAGTCAGAGGTCCCATGAAACAAAAAAAATTATAGTAAAGGATTGTTTGGAATCTTTTCTTGTAAAATAGCAGCCCCTTTTTTTTAAGATTGCATATTTCAGCAGGTGAAATTGGGATACCCACCAGCTTAGGAATTTTTTTGCCACTTGGTAATTAGCTAATATTTTAGATTCCCACCAGAAAAGGAATAGAAAGAAAATGATGTTTATTTATTGATTTTTTAGTCTCAGCATTCTTCATGAGACTAGAAACTTCCTTATATTTCAGAGCTTAAAATTTTAAGCTGAACTGCACTTCTAAATTATTGGAACATTTGTTTTCATGAAGTGGGAGATCCATGAAACGAAAAAATTTATGTTAGGGAATTATTTGGAATCTTTTCCTAAAAAATAGCAGTCCCTACTTTTTAAAAGTGCATATCTTAACAGGTGAAATTGGGGCGGGGCTAGAAATCGCCCCACTAACTTAGGAATTTTTTGTCACTTGTTAATTAGCTAATATTTTAGATTCTCACCAGAAAAGGGATAGAAGAAAAATGATGTTTGTTTATTAATTTTTTATTCTCAGCATTCTTCATAAGATCACAAACTTCCTTAATTTTGGAACTTAAAATTTTATGCTAAACTGCACTATGAATTATCAAGACCACCAGCTTGAATATATTCCTAAAAAATTTCAGCAGCACCAACTAAAATCAAATCATATAGGATGCCCCACTTCATGGGACCTTATCCTCATTACCAACTAATTTGAGTGGTGTAAATGGGCGTATATAGATAGTCAAAGCACACATTTTCCCACACATGTGCATGTGGGATACATCCCACTGCATTTCGAAAAGTAGAATCTGTGCAGACTATTTGTTATCTGCAACCTGAAGACCATGAGCTAAAATTGAAATTTACCTTTCAGGTTTCCACAGATGCTTCTGCTGAATCTTTCCTAGACTTCTTTCTAGTGGCAGTTAGAATTTTAGTTAAGGGACCAGTCTGTATTGTACATATCTATAGAACCAGAGTGTAGAGAAATGCACTCGGAGGGAAGAACTAGAGGTTTATGGTGCAAAAGCCTGTACAAAGGATGATCCCTCTTTCTATGGGCATTGAATATGGAAAATATAGATGGTAAGAACGCAAAGAGGGCGTGGAAGGAGCAAAGCACTGTGTTACATACATATCATGCCTTTCGGTTCAACTCACTAAATCGTAAAAGATCGAGGTAGGTAATAGTTAGCATCAATTCAAAGCTCCCTTTCTTTTGAGGGAACGCATAGAAGTAGCCAATTCCGTAAGTAAAGCAGATTTAGCTTGTGCGGGGAATGTTGACAGACAAGATCCCTGGTCTGGCTTATGATCAAGTTATATGTTGCAGGATGGTTCCGAGAAGACCAGACTCTTGATGACCGATATTATAAACAGAGACCATAACAAAGCACCCACCCAAAGCAGCTAATAGGCACGTTATAAGCAACAGATCAGATCCATTTCCCCAAGAAAAAGGGGTGGAAGCCATAATATGTCACCTTAACTAGAGCATGTCAACACCAATAAGTAAAATACAATATTTTTAAAAATAAATTCACGTTCGGAAGATTTGATTCAGCAGAGCCATGGTTAAAACTTAAAAGTGAAGATTAAAAAACTGAGACAAGCATTAGGAAGGTCTGGATGGCAAACGGGCTAATACCATTGAGTTGGAGAGACAAAAACATCATGAAAATGGATTAATAAATCTCTTAAAGAGGGTATTGCTATAAATTTAAAATTTTAATAATGAAAATTGAAATTATTTTCATTTTAATTTTGAAATATATTCCTATAATATAGAATTTTGTTATTGTAAATCTAAAAATTGATCTGTCGCTTCCCTCTGCTTCTGCAGTTTCGTTTCTTATTTCTGGTAATATGGAATGACAGGAAGTAGAGCATCCACGGGAACTGGTACCATAAACGAAAGAGACTTGCAAAAACTCTTGGAAAACTTCTGCGAAACTTTAAAAAACTCTTAAAAATGATAACGGATTCATCTAAAACGATGTGTTCTAGCATTATCGAAAAACTCCTAGAAAACAAATGAAAACTGGGGAAACGATTTTGCAAAGTTTCCAGTCCCTCACTAGGAGATCCTGATATGGAAAAAAGTTTCGATACACAGCTAGGAATACAAATACTGAAAACGTTTTATGGGGTCAAAGTTTCGTGTTGGGCGTTATTAGAAATGCTTGATTCTTCAATTACAGAACATCAACTTCAGTTCCTTCAAATCTTGACAAACTTATTCCATAATTGTCCTGTTTTGCTTTCACTACTTAAAACATCACTAAATCTAGTAAAACATGATTTAAAAATGGGTTTTATTTGCATGATGAAGTGATTGAGAAAGCTTACTAGATACAGAATAATTATTCTCAGGAGATGCAAAGAGTACGCAGTCAGCCTGCAGAACCTTGGCCCTGAGTTCCTCCACTGATGGAGGAAATCTGTTGCCGACTTCCAGGTCAGTATTAAGTAATGGAAGATGCCCAATTTCCAAGATCTCAATCTCCATATGTGGTATGCTTTCCCTCGCAATCTCAACAGCTTTACGCATGAAACATCATTCAATCATTACGTAACAATGGCACCCAAGATTTTGTAATTTAAGCTTGTTTAGACTTACCAGAATGGAGTAAACCCCGATTAAAGGAAGATTTTCTGAGAGATCCAGAAATGGCTGCCACCTTCATGACGTGTTCTGGCAAGCTATCTGTACTTGCCATTGTTGACATCCACATGGAGCGCCTGTAAGTGAAATTTGTTATTTGTCTTTTATATGTGTTGGGGCATTTTTGGAGGAGACCAGGAGGCACAGAAATAGCGCGCAGCATGTTCATTGTGGGAAGTGCTACCAAGAACTTTTTTTCTTTCCATTTCATTCAACTTATATATACAGTTAAAGCAGCATTCAGTACACATGTTTACAGGGAGTTCTAAATTTGACAGTTGACCGGGATCCTATTTGGGTATTCATTCAAGTTGTTTTCCACAGTTTATATGGTGTTTCCGGAAGAAATTGTTGTCCCTTTAATTAGAAAAACACACCGAATTTCGTCTGGAAGCATTCCTTTTACTTTTTCTTTCTTCCGAGTTTCTTCCGCAAGCATTCTTTTACTTTTTCTTTGTTCCGAGTTTCTCCAGGAAGTATTCTTTTTACTTTTTCTTTGTTCTTTCCGGTAGTTCGGGGTATCCTACTGGTCCAGTCAACGATACCCTGAATTGAGGCAACGATATCTTTTGGGGTGAATTGAGGCAAGACTAGTTTTTAAGGGAGTGAAAGTTGCTTGTAAGTCATCGCTCTAACAAGGTGGAGTTATCTCGAGACAAGTAATCTAAAGTGGAAGTCTATGTGGAAACATCATTGACATAGATTAGATGCTAATTGCACCACCCCTCTAGATTTCTTCTATAAGTATTCTTGTAAATACGAAGTTATCTGCTGAATTTTGTTCATGATTATTCATTCAAAGTCATCTTTTAATTTTTTTATGATCATTCAGTCTTCTAAATCTTTTCTATGATTATTCATTCAAAAATCGTCTTCTAAATTTTTTGGTGATGATTATTCATACAAATTGGTCTTCTAAATCTTTTGGTGATGGTTATTCATTCAATGTTGTTTTCTAAATATTATAAGATTTTTATGTTTAAAACCCATATATGAACTCTCGCACCAAAAGAGATGTAATGGATACGTCAATTATAGTTTATATAGAAGCTTAAATTTATCTTCAAATATAAAGTATCTGAAATCAATGTAATTTATTAATTTTGGCTAGATATTCCAAACTTGATGTTGTGTAAGTATCTTCAATAAAGTGAATGTCCAATACATTTCAAATATATTTTATAGAAAAATAAAATTTCAGACTTTAATGTGTATATATTAGTAATAGTACTTAAAGGTGCACATAAAGATGCTATGAAGCGGTGGATAAGTACACATATTGATAACCCTATCATCAAATAGTTTTTCTTTCCTTTGCAAATTTATTATATTTAATTTTTGGTGAACGGGGCTATTAAACTATATTTCAAGATATTGAATGAACACTATAATCCATATTTAATCTATTAATAGGCAATGTGTGTGTGACATTTTTTATTGTATGGTCATCCATGATGTTAATAAATTCTTTTATAGAATTTTGAATTATGTGATATCCAATCTATTAATAGGCATGTATGTGACATCTTCGATTATATGGTCCTCCATAATGTTTTGGTAACAATGAGATTGGTAAAGGAGAAATTATTATTAATTATACTAGAATATTGTATATATGCATTTTTTCTATCTTAAGTTTTCATAGGTGCAATTGTCTTTATCAAATTGAACCTCCCATCCATGATAGTATGATTAATTTGTAAAAGTCAATAGTGACAATCCTTAATATGATAAACTTGATTTGACAAAGCTCATTTATGGGTTTTCAAGGGTTAACCTCATTGGATCTAATAGGGATAATGTTTAGTGGTCAAAACCGGATAAAGGGTAGATCAAAATCAATTTTTATGGCGCCTCCAAAGGGAATCCAAGCCCTTTTGGGGTGGGGTGTGTGGCAAGAGATGGTCAAGGTAATATTGTTGCCTTTACTTCATCTAAAGCGGAAGATGTAATGAATAATGAAATTGAGGAATGACAACTTTATTGGTAGTGGAATTGGCACATAAAATGGATGCAAACCAAATTCACTTGGCAGGAGATTCTCGGGTGATTGTGAATGCAGTTTTGGAAGGGAAAATTTTGTTTAGAAGACTAGTAAAATTGTGGATATTCTTTGGCAAAAATTGGCCAAGTTTCAAATCTTCAAAATTGCGCACATTTTGAGGGAAGGAAATTCAATTGTTGATACATTGTCAAAATGGGCAGTAGCTTTTTAGAGTATTGAGAGTGTTTTTGAGGATCTCAGGGGGATAGAGTTTTAATATTATTATTTTCTTTTAGTTTTTTTTTAGATGAGTTTTAATATTATTGCTTGTAGGGTGATATTTTTAAATTCAAATGGACTTGATCATTTGCTTTTGTCCATCATCAATATACTGAATGGGAGGCGAGTACCAAATGGTAGCAACTTTGTTTTATGATTGCCAATCTTTTTCAAATTGATTGTAGGGTGTACAATTTCAAGTATTGGTTGTCCTAGTGGTATGGAAATAATAGTTCACATTATGTGCTTCTAGGAGCCTTGTTGAGTGTAGGCTTTGAGGATCCCACGAGGGGAGATATGGCTTTTGGTGGTGATTTTTTATATTATTTGGGAAGATTTTAAGTGACCTTTGGCTTAATGTACCTTCATTTTTCCTTTTCTATGTCTGTGATTTGTTGTGGGATGAGCTTTGTGGTTGAGATTGAGATTGGGGTTGTGCTGGCATGGAGGCAAATTTCTCTCTTTGTGCTAATGCCCAACATCAATGCTTCATTAGTGAAGTAACAATGAGAAGAATGAGACATGTCTTTCTTTTTTATGATAGGGAGTTCTGGAGGATTATTCACATGTTGTTTGGAGATGATTTCATCAATACTGAACACAAATACTATTCTAATATAGATAGTCTTTGTGTGACATGCCCATTTTTGTATTGTAATGGAATGTATATGAGATGTTCGGTGGCCTTGGACCAATGTTTATACAATTGGTTAGTTTTGCTTCATGGTTATGCTCTCTATTTGAGGGTGATGTCTTTTGCGATGAATTGCTAGAGATTATGTTATAGCATGGGCAGTTGTTGGAGTTAGTAGTTGGGTTGATTTAATATATACATTTTGTAATGATCTTTTTATATCTTAATAAAATAAATATTTTAATTGATGAAAAAAATTGATTTGACAAAAAAATTGTAATTCATTATTAACTAGTTAAAATAATTAATGTTTTACATTATCTTTTAAAAAATAAATGTTTATAATCAACTAAATTATATATTTTGCACTCACAAAAAAATAAAATTCAATTATGATTGTATTATACTATTTATATATTTTACAATAATACAAAAAAAAATATAACTAAATTTTTATATAAAATTTATAATAAAAGTTTATTTTAATATATATAATTATTACAAATTTATTTCACAAAAAAGAATCATATAAATTATGATTTAAAATATGAATCAATAAATTTAATTCAATAATTATAATTAATACAAAACATTATATGTTTGAATATAATCAAATAAAAAAACATTAACATTAGTAATCAAATATCACTAAATTTTCTGAAAGCAGTTTTTGAATCACCCTTTGTTTTAAATGGACCATAAAAGAATTAGAATAATAAATAAATTGAAGTAGCTCCATCTAGTATTCTACTTATTGGTTAGGCTTTGGTGACTAGACAAACACTCATCATCAAAATATTTATAGGATTACTTTAAACTATAACAAAAATACCATTTACGTTTCCATGACATGCCCTCCATAAAAGAAACCCTAGTGGTTTTATCATTTTGATCTAAAGTTTGATGGGACATTCTAACTAATTGATACCATTCTTTAATATATCTTAATAAATGGAAGTAGTCTATGAGGATGTATGTACATAATACATTCTTTTGACTAAGTGATGATATATTTTTATATATCTATTAATTCAAGAAAGTGGTCATTTTATATATATATATATATATATATATATATATATATATATATATATATATATATATATATATATATATACACCATTCTTTAATATATCTTAATAAATGGAAGTAGTCTATGAGGATGTATGTACATAATACATTCTTTTGACTAAGTGAAAAAATATATATATATATTTATTTATAAATATAAATTTATTTTTCTAATTTTATCAATGAAATTTTTATTTTTTAATTCAATAAAATTAAGATATAAGAAAATATGATATTCTTAAATATTACTTATTTTAATTGTTAAAAGAAAACTTTGATTAATAAAAAAAGAATATAAGTATGTATGTGTGTACTATCTTCTTTATATATAAGAACTAAAGAAATTATTACACACCTACATATATACATATATATTATGTTGTCACTTTGTTTATATATGTAAAAAAAGTGACAACTTATAAGTTGTCACTTTCTTTATTTATATATAAAAGAAAGTTGTAAAAAATAGGTATCCCTTTATATATATATATATATATATATATATATATATATATATATATATATATATATATATATATATATATATATATATATAGTTGTCACTTTCTCTATATATATAGAAAGGAAAGTTGTCACTTTCTTTATATATATAAAAGAAAGTTGTCACTTTCTTTCTTATGTAAAAGTAATTGGCATGTATATATGTATGCACATTTACACACACACACATACATCTATACGTATATATCATCTATCTTGTTTTAGTTTGCGAGCTTGAATGCAATATATTTATTTATGTTATTCACGCTAAATTGAAAGACGTGTGTGTGTGTGTGTGTGTGTGTCAAACGATGTTATCACTTATATACAAACATGCATATATTTCTTCAAATGGGATTATGAGTAAGTTGTAAGATTACTAATAACTAGCAATCACACCTTGGTGTGCAATGGGTATGCGGAAGAGATGTGGAAGGTCAATTAGGGGGAAATTGGACTATATTTGACATACATTTGTGCAATACATGAGGTCAATTTGTAGACCATTTAGCAAATGATCTTTGTTGAGAGGTAGAGAGTAGGAGAGAGATACAATGGCAAAGAGAGATGGATAGATAATGAGATAGAGATAGAGGGAGAGATGGAAGAAAAATATGGAGATCTCTCTCTCTCTATGTACACATACACACACACACACACACACACACACACACACATATATTAAATTAATTGTTAAATTATTATTTCTAATTTCATAAAAAAGACAAATATTTAAAATATTTTTTAAAAAGAAGGGGTAAAATTATTTTGATCAAGATGCATCAACATTACAGGTAAGAAACAACCCTTGGATAATAGGGGGTCCCACAAAAAAACTGGAAGTCCAAAGACTCAAAACATCAAACCACTAGCCAAGAGAGAGAATATGAAACCTAGGAGAGAGACTAACCCTGCTTTAACCTTGCATATCCTATGAAATCATTCTTTGTAGCTGCTAGGAGCACTCAGGTGCAAGTTGTTCCTAATTATCAACACTCCAACCATCCCTATACTGTGAGGCTCATTTGGCCAAATAATTTGCATCAATATTATGTTCCCTTGGGATGTATACAAAGGAAATAAAATCCAATGAGCTACTTATTGGAAGAATCTACCTAGCTACCAATTCACATCATCAAAGTGTTTCTTATTCAACATATTGACAAGACACTATGAGCCAATTTCACAAACAATCATGCACCATCCCATCACACAACTTCTTTCCATAGCAATAAGAGTAGTCCTCCTCCTCCTCCTCCTCCTTTGTGTGTGTGTGTGCACACACACACGTGTATACTCACTTTGTGATGTAGGCTTGCAGGTACTGGGCATCGACTTCATGTGGCTTCACGGGTTTGAGCGTGCCCTTAAATCCTCAATGGTTGTTGTTGTGGAGATAGCACCAAGGCCCTTGCAAGTATCTTCCTTTGTTATTATTGTTCAGGAACATTAGGGATTCATATTTAGTTGGTTCACCTCACCCGAGTTGGGCATAATTGTGATATTGCTATTGGCATTTTGTTCTATTCAATCATGTTATGTGGATTCATGTTTGATATTCTTGTTGATGCCCTTTAGGTTTCTTGGTTGACTTGTGTTGACTTTTTTTAGTCACTTGTTGTCCTTTTCAAGTTTCTATACCTTGGAGTGAGGGTGTGTATGATTTATGATCCTTTATGTTTGTTGTAAGAGGTGATGATATAAACTCTTTGTGGTAATTAATGCGCATATAAATTTTAATATTTGTTAATGTACTTAGTCATTATTTTAATAAATACAAATACATAAATAAAGTGTGTGGTGTGTGTGTCCATTGTATTTACTACTTGTGTAAATTGTAATTGTGAGAGAGTGGGTAAATCACCATAAGGTGTTAATGTTATTGTAGCTATGTTCGGATTCCTTTAGGCCAACACAGATAACATAAAGGTTGTGATAATATAACTATTTTGATATATAATTATTATATTGATAATATAATATAATTATATAATAATAATTATATTAATAATATAATAATTGGTGTGTCCCTTGGTGAAGGGGCGCCACTAAAGGTATAAATGAAGATTAATCTTCCTCTCTTTAATAAGAAAATAATATACACAATTTGCATTATGGAGAAGCATTAGTGCTCAAGGGAGACAATCATGTATTGTCTATGGTTGGGAGGGTGGTTCAGTGGTTGTGGTTAAACGAGCATCACAGAAAAATAACATAAGGAATGTACATATATTAGAATTATTAGTAATAAATATAAAAGGGAAAATTTAGAATGAGGATTAAATAAATAAATGATAATTAAAATACTTTAAAGAGACCATAACATAACAAAGGTTAACAAACCATTTCTTATGAAATGGTTGGAGGTAGTTGGATTCTGGTGCAACTCCTCCCATATCATACAAATGGAAATAAAAATTAATTTCAACCATCTGGTGAGGGGAGGAGAGGAATGCACAGAAGGAAACAATCAATAATCATTTACAGAGAGGCAAGTGGCATCATATATGGTATTCTAGAGAGAGAGAGAGAGCTATGTGATTCATCTTGTGGGAAGAAAGGAAGAGTAGGATAGTTTTGATAAGATTTGGCTACCTGGGAGTGCTTTGAAGATTTGCACTGGTTGGAGATCATTTTGGAGAAGATTATTCATCCATTGACTTGACTTGGATCTATTTGAGCCTCTCCAACAAATTCTCTCTGCAAGACTCCAGGTAGGATCTATCTCTAGCAAAGTTCCTTTAATTCTAAAAGTACTCCTTGTTGCTTGTGTATTAAATATTGTCTTCTCTATATGCCTTTTATGTGTTTGTTCAATGAAATGTATGAGGAAAGAATAATGATGTGTGTTTTGAGCTCCTTATGATGGCATTTTGTCTTTGGTTTATCTGGGAATTTTTTGGAATGGAATTATGCAAGTTTTAGAATCATTGTGATATATTTCTTTGTTAATTTATAAGGACCTTTGTCAAGTCCATGATGAAATATAGGATTGATCTTAGGCTAAATTTAGGTTTGATTGGTATTCCGGAAGAGAATTGAGGAGTCCTCAATTGGGTATCGCTCGGATTTTGCTTCTAGGGTCCCAATTCTACCTAGTTTTAACTCTAAGATAATTTTGGACTTTTATTATTTTTCCCAGTTTGATAGCTAAGTGTGTCATTCTAGTAGGTCAAGTGCATTTTCCCTAATTTATCAAATGTGTTGTTCAAATGCCCTAAGTGTGTTGTTTGGGTGTTACAAGTGTATAGATCTTGAATTGCAAGTACATAGCTCTGAATTTCAAGTGTTTAGCCTTGATTTTTCAAGTCTGTATTTTTTTATCATATATACAAGTGTGTTGATTTGGCATATCATGTGCGTTGATCTAGCATAACAAGTGTCTCTCTACATTTTTTCAGTGTTTTTGAAGCTCGGATGGTCGGTTTTTAGGATCTTTTCATGTTTAGAGGGTTGTAAAGCTACTAGAGGCTGTTAGGACCTATTTTTTGGGTGCATTTGACTTTCGTAATCACTTAGAATGTTATGATATCATGCATGGTACATTTTAATGCCTTCTTATGTGTTTTGAAGCATTTTGAATGCCAGCTTATGATTTAGGGTTGTTCGATGGAGTAGGGGCAACTAGTGATCACCTAAACTCAATCAATTAATGTTGTAATATTTTAATGCCATGTTCTATGTGGTGATGTGACTCTTGATGCATTTATGATGTTATTTATGGGTAGAGAACCTAGATACACTAGGTGAGTGGTTCTCGATGGGCATCGGGGCACAAAGTAGCCGCTAGGATAACCCATTGATGAATTGGCTTAATTAAGTGGAAGCCTTAATAAAACTTCTTGGGAAAAAGGGGAAAAACACACTAAACAAGATTAAATTGATGCCTTGTACATGCTGGTAGTGCTTGTACAAACTAGGGATGGGAGTGGGAGAAGGTGCCTTTGGGATGGCATGATCGAACAACCTTGTCTTCACGAAAGGCATTCAGTTCCACATATGCCTATTTGGGCACCAAGGTCCAAAGTTGATCGCTAGGATAACCCTATGTAAAGAGGTTATGTGATGACACTCAAGTAGCATGTATCCTAGAGACCTTACACTTGGTTTTTGTGCATCTAGTAGTCCTGCCTGACTTATTGTCTTTCGTGTTTATGCTTGTCTGGAAAGGGTTTATCACCTTAGGTTTTTCTTAGTGGTTACCTCTTGTGTGGGCCTTGGGGTCTATCTCTTAGCTCGAGGGAGTGGGCCTATTGATCCCACGCGGTTGGGTGGTTAATCTTTATTATATCAAGGTATTGTTCGTGGTTTCATGGATGATTCTGAAATGTTCCTTTCCAAACTTGTAGTTGAAGAATTCATGTGGATTACTGCATCATATTGAGATATAATTGATGTAAATGTATTTATGTAATTGTTAAATGTATTCATGTAATTGTAAACCCCAAAATGAGTCATTTGTATATGATGAATTAATGTATATTAGTTCAAAGAAATGTAGAAGGGAAGAGTAGTTCTAGGTGAAAAGAAAAGGGAAAATATTACATTGTATATTCTCAATGAAAGAAATTTATTTATATTACTTGTTCACGTTTCATTTAATTTCTTATGTTATTCATCTTTAATAATTGAACTTAGATCTAGATGTATCAAAAGAGTTGATATTTAATGGTTAATGTTTCAAGCAATGTAGTATGAAATGGTAGATTAGTAAATGAATTTCGTAGGTAATGTATGGTTATGATATCAATGAAGTAGAATGGTAATATAATTAGTAAAGTGAGGTGAATGATTTCGTTATAAGAAGGAATTGAATTGGGAACCTTTATTTGGAACATAGAGTAATATAGTTCACCCTTATGAATGGTTAAATGAGTTAGGTAATGTTGCTAAGTAACAATGTTAGGGAACCTATGGGAGACATAGGTTTTGATTTAGTTTTCAATTTATATCCTTATGTTATTAAATCTATTTGTTAACTATGCTTTAGAAATAATCACTGATGTATTTCACTTCATATTAGATGTAAAAAAAATATTACTTGCATCTCTAGTGTTTAGAAGCCTTGTCCTTCTGAGTTCCCTGGTGGGGTGCAACATATGGTATTAGAGCCCTTGGTTTATATACTGGGAACTCTAGGATCTAACTATGCTTAACTATTAAGTTTCACTTTATTTCCTTCCCAACCTGTTGTTGGCAATCTACGACCTACCCTTGTAAACATTGTTGCCTTAGCAAAGTTTTAGAGACCTCCTTGCTTAATTATCTTCTTGTTTGATTTCCAAGATGCCTCCTGTGACCTGTGGAAGAGGTAGGGGTGGAGCCCAAAACTCCCCTCCTAGATCTCATCAGGAGAGCTCTCAAGGTGATTATGAGGAGGAGTGACATTAGGAAAATAGTAGGGAAGAATGAAATGAGAGTCAAAGTGGTGACTTTGAGAGTGCTCAAATGAGGCAACATATGTAGAAGATTCTTCAGAGGCTAGATTCTATAGAGAGAAGGGGTAACATGATGAGACACACGACTCTCATCATGAGGATAGAGTAAGGGATATGAGCCCTAGGGGAAGAAATACAATTGTAGAGGAAGATGCCATTCTAGCTGACCATATGAGGGACTTTCTTAAAGATAGACCACCTACTTTTGATGGACGCCAGAGCGGGTCTAAAGCAAAGACATGGTTGCTAGATCTAGAGGTGTTTTTCCATGCATTCATATGCTAGTAAAACTGAGGCAAGATGTGCTATCATTCACTTGAGAGACTTTGCTTCTACATGGTGGCATATGGAGGAAGATAAACTACAAGTTAACATCTCCACCATTTGATGGGAGCTCTTTTTGGATAGTTTTTTTAGGCTCGATTTTTATCTGATCAGTGGAGACAAAGCAAGGCAAAAGAGTTCCACAACCTAAATCAATTATCCATCAATAGAGGAGCATGAGCGAAAGTTCTATAAACTCAATTCATACTCTAGGAATAAGGATGGTATTCCCATGCTTGTTCAACATCTCATTAGGGGTCTGAACAAATGCATTTTAGGGTGTGTAGCAGTTTTTGAACCTAAGACTCTTCAAGATGTAGTAGTTAAGGACCTTCTAGTAGAGCGGAATGTGACCTTGGGTCTAGGTGGTCATACTGGCAGCCAGGTGAACAATGCACCTCATACAGGCTTAGGTTTCAGAGGGAACCAATTTCAGGGAGGATTAGGCTCCAAGAGTCATCATTCTTCCTTTAAGGGTAGTCGACACCCTCAGAAGAAGAAATTTCAGAATAATAATTAAGGAAGTGATGAACCTCAGTATAGTCAATCTTGCAACAAGTTATGTATTAGATAGAGGCCTAAATCTTAGCTAGTACAGAGCTCTCATTAGAGATTCAGTCAAGATAGCTTTCAGTAGTCGAGTGTACCTCCATCAGGAATGAATTTTGTTAGAGGCACATGATGTTTCTCTTGTGGGAAACATCGTCATATTGTAGTCAATTTCCCTCAGCGTACAACTCTTGTTGCTAGTCAAAAGAAGATAGCCTTAGATCCCACAATTGGTGATGTTGGTCAATCACATAGGGTATTTTCTACAATAGATCAGAGGCAGGTAGAGCACTAGGGCATGGTCTTTGAGACCACAAGTTCATTGGGGGGTATTTCTACCTCAATTTTGTTTAATTCTGGAGTAACTGATTCTTTTATTTCCCCCTTATTAGTTGAGGAGTGTGATCTAGTAGCAGTTAGGCAGGGAGTTAGGTGGCAGGTAGAACTACTTGTTGGGGCTAAGGTACTGGCTACAAACTAATGTGTTTGTAACTGTAATTAGGACCCTTCACCACCATAGTGGATCTTCGAGTGATTCCTTTAGGTTCCTATGGAGCATTTCTTGGTCTAGACTGGTTGGATGCCCATGGAGCTACCATAGATTGTAGGAGAAAGACTATCCAGTGTATTGATGATTCTGGTGAGCAGAAGCAGATTGTTGGGGTCCAACAACCAATCACTCTTTGCATGATATCTGTAATGCAGCTCAAGAGATGCATGTGCCAGGAATGTCATCTTTTTGTAGTCTCAGTAACTGATCTTGATGAGGGGGAAAGTAAAAAAATGTAACACTTGATCACCCTCTATTACAAGAGTTTGTAGATGTATTTTTGAAGGAGATCCCGGGGATGCATCCCAAAAGGGACATTGATTTTCATATAGATTTGGTGCTAGGAGAATAACGTATCTAGAAGGCTCCCTATCACATGACCACTCAAGGAGTGAGTGAACTTAGACTACAGTTGGAGGAAGTTTTGGAAAAGGGTTTTATCAGGCCTAGTGTATCTCCTTGGGGTGCTCTAATCATCTTCGTTAAGAAGAAAGATGGTTCTCTCATATTATGTATTGACTACTGGCGGCTCGATAAGGTTACCATTAAGAATCAGTATCCATTTCCTTGTACTGATGACATATTTGATCAAATGAAAGGGGCAAGAGTCTTCTCAAATATTGATCTTAAGTGTGGATAGCATCAGTTAAGGATCCACGAGGCAGACATTCACCGCACAACATTTTGTATTGGGTATGGTCACTATGAGTTTACAATAGTAAATTTGGACTAAACAATGCTTCATTAGTATTAATGAGTTTGATGAATGGGGCATTTAGAACCTATTTGGATCAGTTTGTGATAGTTTTGGGTGGTCCCACAATAGTGAGTCCCACTTTTTGGCCAACTTTGACACAGAGTTCAACATTTTGAGAAAAAACTTCACTTTCGAACATCTGTTGCCGCAAAACTATTAGGAATTTGAAGATGATGTAAACTAGAGTCTTTTAAAATTTTCTTTCTAGTTTCTAAATATATTTTTTTTTTAAATAAAAAATCATTTAAATTCATTTTTCCTTCTCCTTCTAAAAGTGGTTTGCATGAAAAAAACTATGTTTTTAAGGAGTTACTGTAACTTGGATCAGCATAACTTTTTTTAAAAATATGATAACGATGTAATTCTTTCGAGATTATATTTTTAACTTCAATACCTAAAGGATGCAATTGGTTTTATTCATTTTGGATCAATATTTCATAGTTTATTAAGTTTTAAAGTGACTGTAACTGTAATTTAGACATAAGGTCATTTGGATCGCTCTAACTTGATTTGTGTATATCGAAATTCATTTTTTCTTTTTTTCATAGAAAGGTAACACAAATATGCTTTTCCTACATATTTTTTATAATTTCTTTTTTTAATCATTTACTATTTTTCCTGAACTCTTGAAGAGATTGGTTGTTGAATGACCAAACAACCTATGTTTAGTTAAAGTAATAATTAAAAGTGATAATGAACTCAATATGTATTAAAACTATATTCATTAGAAAGTTTGTTCCGAATAGCATCATTTGACATCGTCTGTTTGAAAAAATCATCTTGTTTAGTCTTTGTTTCAGACCCCGGAAGACCATTTCTTTGAAGTTTTGTTGTTTTCTGAGAGCAAAATTTCAGTTTTGGGGGCTTCGTGCGAAGACCCCCTTCGCACGAAGACACTTGAGGGGCTTCGTGCGAAGACCCCTCGCACGAAGCCTCTTAAGTGAAAATCCCGGCACAAAGACATCTGCCGGAATTTTATCTTGGGTACTTCGCACGAAGTATATACTTCGAGCGAGGTCGGCATGTAAAATGATTTTGTAAATAAAATTTACAATGGTATAAAAGTAAAACATTTTGTTTTTATTTTATATCGAATTACAATTAATAAATTCACATTTTCTATTATTGAAGACACTTTTTGAAGGAGGATTGATATTTCTATTTTTTCAAAGGCATAATTTTGGAGAGGAAAAATATTAGATTAAAGTATTTTTTGAAGAAGAAAATTTTTGTTGACGATCTTGTGGAAGACATTTTTTTGAGCTCGAAGAAATGGGGAACAACAAGGGAATACAAAGTAAATCTTCTAGAAAATGGTCACCTAGTACTGAACAAAGAAATCGTGAAGTTGCATTGACATATTATCATAAAACTAAAGAAGTTGAAAGACAAGCTGGAGTAGGAGGGTCAAGTCAAGTCGAAGAATTTCACATTGAAGAAGGGCTGGGATTACTCCCTATAGAAGCTCAAAAAATTGATGTTGGAGAAGGGTCAACATCACGTGCTCCTACTAGTATGGATGAACTTTTAAATTTAGCTCAAACTGTAAAAAAAAATATTAATTATAGAAACTTAGATCATTTACTTACAATGGATGTTGACAATTTGAGATCACTTGCTAATGTTCAACACTTAAGTCTTCCTAAGAAGAGATCAATGAAAATGATAGCAAGAGAAATATTGGGTAAATTTGATAATTTTGAAATACTTGAACAAGCTCAATTGCTTTCACTTATACTTATAAACAAGAAGTTGGAAGGGGCATTAAAATTATTGGGTATAGACACATCATCAAAGAAGAGAAAAGTTGTTGACATGCAAACTGATATGATTGAAAATCTTAAGAAAGGTTTGAACCAACTAGGGAAGCGATCTCGAACTATAGATAAGTCCATTACAAGAAAAGTTATGTTGACATCCATTGTAGGTAACACTATGGGACGAAAAAGACAAATATCTTTAGTTTCATCTCACTTTGGTTTGAAGAGGAAAACAATATCACGATATGTTAATAGGAGAATACTTTTGGATGATAGCACCTTGGAAGGCAATTGGGCAATCATGTGTAGAGCTCCTCGTTCTGATAGGATTGATGAAGGAACAAAAAATTTGGTCACATCATTTTGGAATGATAATACACGGCCTTCATCAAACACTAGAGATGTTATCAGACATAGAATTTCAGCTAATCAATATGAATATCATACGAAACATTGGTTGGACACAACACAACATGAAATGTATGTGTCATTTTGTAGTTCAAATCCTAATATAAAGATTGGACAAACATTGTTTGAAAGATTGAAGCCATATTATATTAGGACAAACAAAGTGTTTGAAACTTGTTGTTGTCGTTATCATATTGAATTTGATCTTCACTATCAAATTTTTCGAAAGTTTGTAGAAGACACTTATGGTTTTGAAAAGGCTCCTCCTACTAGACGAAGTGAGTTCATCTCATCCATTTTATGTGACAAAAGAGATGATGTAGCTGGAGAAATAAATTGCATAAAAGGAATATGCCAAACATGTGCTGATTTGCCTATTTTTCCTTTGAAAAATGAAAATATTGATGTAACAAAGATGGTAAATTGCAAGAGTTACAAATATATAAAGAATGAAACAAAATTTGGGAAAGAATCCAAAAGGTTAGAATATGTTGAAGAGGAGATAAATGTTGGAGTATTTATGGAAATATTTAAAAAATTGATAAGTGGAGTGTCTTAAGGGGTCGTGGGTAATATAAGTGGTCCTAGACTGTCTTAAGGGGTCGTGGGTAACATAAGTGGTCTTATTAGGTCTTAAGGGTCCTAAGATGTACTAATTAGGTCTTAAGGGGTCGTAGATAACATAAGAGGTCTTATTAGGTCTTAAGGGGTCATAGATAACATAATAGGTCTTATTAGGTCTTAAGGGGTTGTAGATAACATAAGAGGTCTTATTAGGTCCTAATTGGTCTAGTTACATGTCTAATTGGTCATAATAGGTCTAGATAGGTTTAGTTAGGTCTATTTGGACCTAATAGGTCCTAATACATCTAATTGGTCAGACTTATGTTGGTTAAAGACCTACTACCTGTCTAATTGGTCATAATAGGTCCTAGTTAGGTCTACTTGGTCCTAAGAGATCTAGTTAGGTCTTTAAGTAGATAAACAACTTAGACATACCTTATTTCCTAATATGACATAATGTGACCTATTAGGACCTAATATGACCTAGAGTGTCTTAAGGGGTCGTGGGTAACATAAAAGGTCCTAAGGGATCCTAGGTTACATTAGTGGATCCTCGTATGTATAATGGGTCTTCAGGATCCGAATAGATCATATATGTCTTAAAATATCGTAAGGGATGTATAATGGTCCAATAATATTAATGGGTCATAGATGTGATAAGTGGTCTAAGTGGTCCTAAGACATCCTAGGATTCTTTAATGGGTCTTGGGGGTCCTAAGGTTTCATATTTGTTTTAAGATTTCATAAGGGATCCAGATAAGAGTCCTAGAATGTTAATGAGTCGTAGGTGCAAATATAAGTGGTCCTAGACTGTCTTAAGGGGTTGTGGGTAACAATGAGTCCTAGATGTGTCTTAAGATAATGTAAGGGATGGATAAGGGTCAAGTAGAGTGTCTTAAGGGGTCGGGGGCAACATAAAAGGTCCTAAGGGGTCCTAGGTTATATTAGTGGATGATCGTATGTATAATGGGTCTTCAGGATCCGAATAGGTCATATATGTCTTAAAATATCGTAAGCGATGTATAATGGTCCAATAATATTAATGGGTCATAGATGTGATAAGTGGTCTAAGTCCAGTCCTAGGACATCCTAAGATTCTTTAATGGGTCTTGGGGGTCCTAAGGTTTCATATTTGTTTTAAGATTTCATAAGGGATCCAGATAAGAGTCCTAGAATGTTAAATGGGTCGTAGGTGCAAATATAAGTGGTCTTAGACTATCTTAAGGGGTTGTGGGTAATAATGAGTCCTAGATGTGTCTTAAGATAATGTAAGGGATGGATAAGGGTCAGGTGGAGTGTCTTAAGGGGTTGGGGGCAACATAAAAGGTCCTAAGGGGTCCTAGGTTACATTAGTGGATCCTCGTATGTATAATGGGTCTTCAGGATCCGAATAGGTCATATATGTCTTAAAATATCGTAAGCAATGTATAAGGGTCCAATAATATTAATGGGTC
This sequence comes from Chamaecyparis obtusa, assembly GCA_027943335.1. Lineage (NCBI taxonomy): Eukaryota > Viridiplantae > Streptophyta > Pinopsida > Cupressales > Cupressaceae > Chamaecyparis > Chamaecyparis obtusa. The sequence goes on along the minus strand of BSBK01002127.1, from coordinate 435,447 downwards.
GTAGATGTGATAAGTGGTCTAAGTCCAGTCCTAGGACATCCTAAGATTCTTTAATGGGTCTTGGGGGTCCTAAGGTTTCATATTTGTTTTAAGATTTCATAAGGGATCCACATAAGAGTCCTAGAATGTTAATGGGTCGTAGGTGCAATATAAGTGGTCCTAGACTATCTTAAGGGGTCATGGGTAACAATGAGTCCTAGATGTGTCTTAAGATAATGTAAGGGATGGATAAGGGTCGGGTAGAGTGTCTTAAGGGGTCGGGGGTAACATAAGAGGTCCTAAGGGGTCCTACGTTTTATTAGTGGATCCTTGTATGATATTAATTGAATCTAAGATGTACATAAATGTGTTCTAAGACAACCTAAGATATGTTAATGGGTCTTGATGATCTGAATGGGTCATATATGTCTTAAAATGTCGTAAGGGATGTATAATGGTCCAACAATATTAATGGGTCGTAGATGTGATAAGTGGTCTAAGGGATGTTAGGTTACATTAATTGATACTAGTATGTCTTAAGGGTTCTTGCGGGCAATGATGGGTTCACATATGTATTAACAGAAGCTAAGATAGATGAATGTGTCCTAGGACATTTTAAGATATAATAATGGGTCGTATGGGTCCTAAGGGGTCCTATGTGTCAAGTAAGATGTCCTAATATGTATTATAAGATCTTGAGATCCCTAAAGGATCCTAAGTGTCTTAATATGTCGTAAGAGAGGAATAAGGGTCCTAGAAACTTATTGTACTACAATTTTTTAACGTTTTCTAACATACTACTAGATCATTTTAAAAAATTTAACTACAATTTTCTAAAAAATTTACAAACTAAAAATTATTTAAAACAAATAACTAACTTTAATATTTACTAAAAATGTGTGTACATGTGAGAGAAATTCTTAATATTTACAACTTTAAACTTAAAATTTAACATTTTCTAACTTTAATCTTAATGTTTTCTAACATTTTCTACTACGATTTCTAATGTTTTGTAAATATTTTCTAATAGGTGCTAACAAACTATTATGATTTTCTAACATTTTCTAACATATTATAACATTTATACTACAATTTTCTAACATATTATAACATTTATACTACGATTTTTAATATTTCTATTATTTTCTAATATTTAATTATGATTTTCTAACATTCTACTATTAATTTCTAACATATTAGATAATAGTTAACTACAAATTTCTAACATTTGTACAAATAAAAAATTATTTAAAACAAACAACTAGCTAAAATAAATACAAAACATATTATTTACAATAAAAAATGAGAAAAATGTGTGTACCTGATACTGCTATGAAACCGAAGACATCGACGAAGCTCAAGAGGCGCTGGCATGATGTTGTGTTGAGGTACTTCGCTCCAAGCCCTAGGGTCCACAAATAGTGTCAATAAAAATGATAATAAAAAAAATAAAATGCTGGAATTTATAAAAAAATTCTGTCGTAAATGGCTTCGTGCGAAGCCCCAAAGAGGCTTCATGCGAAGTCCCTCTTCGCACGAGGCCACCCAGGGGTGTTTGCACGAAGCCCCTTGTTTGGTGACTTCGTGCGAAGTGGCGGAGATACTTCGCACGAAGTATATACTTCATACGAAGGCATAAAAAAAAAAATTCTCCCTTCGTCATGATTTTGTTTGTCCCTAAAAGTGGGACACAGCTTCGTGGGATCACCCTTTTCTTGGATGACATTCTAGTGTATTCTAGGACATTCGAGGAGCATGAGCAACATCTATGTTAGGTGTTGTAGTGTTTGTGAGATAATCAACTATATGCAAACCTATAGAAATGTGATTTTTTCCAGACTAAGATTAAATACCTTGGTCATGTTATCTCTGAGGATGCTATTTCAATTGACCCTAGGAAGATATAGACTATAGTGGTGTGGCTAGCACCCACTCATGTTTTTGAGGTTCACAATTTTATGGGCCTGACAAGATACTATAGACAATTTGTCACAGATTTCTCCAGGATAGCTCAACCCATCACTTCTTTCCAAAGAAAAGGGAATAAGTTTGTTTGGATAGAGAAGTGTGAGGTATCCTTCTAGTATTTAAAGGAGAAGTTGACTAGTGCTCCAATTTTGGCAGTTCCTGACCTCTCTGGTGATTTTTTGGTATGCATTGATGCATCTCTTGAGGGGATTGGGGAAGTATTGATGTAGGAGGGATGAGTTATTGCTTATGAGTCTAGGAAACTTAAAGACCATGAGCTTAATTACCCCACACATTATTTGTATTTGGCAAGAGTTGTCCATGCCTTAGTGAGATGGAGGCACTTTTTGTTGGGTCATAGATTTGAGCTTCACACAGATCATCGTAGCCTTCAGTACATCTTCACAAAACCTAATATCAATGTTAGGTAACGCAAATGGATGGAATTCCTATGTGACTAAGACTTTGAGTTTAGGTATATGTAGGGAAAAGAAAATGTTGTAGCCAATGCTTTGAGTAGCTGGAGGCATGAGTTGTTAGCACTTTCTCTCAGCATAGACTTGAGGAGTAGTATTTTACAAGCGCTCTCTTCTGAAACTCGGTATCAGGAGGTTAAGGAAGAGATAGAGTTAGGAAGGCCCTTAGAGAGACGTTTTTATGGATATTCTTTGGAGCCAGATGGGTTGTTGTGAAAATGGAATCAGATTTATGTACCATACTCAAGTGATCTTTGTATAGTTATTATAGTAGAAGTCCATCGTGCACCTTACTTTTCTCATCCCAAAGTAAAGAAAATGCACACTGACCTTTGTCATTTGTACCATTGGTTGGGGATGAAGAGAGACATTGCCAATTTTGTGGAAAGGTGTTTGGAATGTCAAATGGTGAAGGTCGAGCGTCAGCATCCAGTAGGACTATTGCAACCTCATTTTATCATGTACTAGAAATGGGACATTATTTCTCTAGACTTTATTGTGGGACTTCCTATTACTCCATAGAGACATGATGCTATCATGGTCACAGATGACAGACTGACCAAGCTAGCACATTTCTCCCCTATGTGATCCTCTTATACAACAACTTTAGTAGCCAATGTATTCTTAGAGGATATGTCAATCTTCATGGTATTCCATGGAGGATTATCTCTGACCGAGATCAAGTATTTACTTCTAAGTTATGGACTTCTTTGCGGCATGCCCTAGGAACACAACTAAACTTTAGTTCTACTTATCATCTAGAGACTAATGGGAAGACTGAGCAGGTGAATTAGCTGCTAGAAGATATTCTCAAGATGTATGTAATGGATAGATAGACCCACTACAAGGACTACTTATATTTAGTGGAGTTTTTATATAATAATGGATATCATAGCTCTATTGGCATGTCACTATTCTAGGATTTATATGCTCATCCTTGTCACGCACCCCTAAGTTGGGACCGTCTAGAGGATAAAGTGATTCTAGGGCTAGAGATGTTGCGGGACATGGAGTAGCAAGTTGAGCGGATTAAGGAGCATCTTGTAGCAACACATGATAAGTTGAAAAAGTACGTAGATGCTCACAGGATCAATAAACATTTCCATGTTGGGAATAGAGTATTCTTGAGGGTTCACCTGCGAAATATTCCAATCTGTTATAGAAAGGGATCTAAGCTGGCACCTCAATTTGTTGGATCATTCGAGGTCCTTGAGAGGATGGGGCAGGTTGCTTATCAACTTGCCTTGCCACCCAACCTTTTTGGTATCCATGATGTGTTTCATGTTTTATTTATTAGGAGATATATTCTTGACTTGACTCATGTACTAGGATGGAATGCTTTACAGGTAGAGGACAAGCAATTGGCTTTGAAGCATGTACATATTCTGCAACAATGGACACTGACCCTCAAAGGTTGCACGATAGAGCAGGAATGGGTCCAATGAGACCCTAATGATGAGGCCTCGACAACATGGGAGGATGTTGATAGGCTTAGAGTTGCTTATCCATATCTCTTTGTAGGATTCTAGGAGTAAGCCTAGTCCTAGGAGAGGAGGATGTAATACCCCCTCGGATCATTCTTTTCTACATTTGTGACAGGACACTATTATGACACAGTTATTATTGATGGAATATATATTTATGTTTTACTCTGATAGATTTAGATGATGATATAATTTAGATTTAAAAATTATGCTTTTCATATGCTTAGAGTTACATGTTCATGATTAATGCCATCTATGATTATATATTTATGATTTTGATTATCTCTTCAATCATTGATTTGATTATGAGACTAACCCTATTTATGTGATGGATCATGATCTAGCCCTTATTCTATATCTGATTCATGATACTTATGTATATTTGATGCTTATGTGTGTGCTTGTATCTATCATTTGTTTGTATGACTAGGGGCGAAGTTGTAGTTACTCACTTAGTGAGGTCCACACAATGTCTTGACCCTTGTCATCTGTTTGCACTATCTTCTTTATATGTGCGTGTGTGCAAAAATATACTCACTTTGTGAAGAAGGCTTGTAGATACCAAGCATCAACCTCATCTGGCTTCACAGGTTTGAGTGTGCACTTAAATCCTCGATGGTTTTTGTTACATAGATAGCACCAAGGCCCTCGCAATTATCTCCCTTTGCTATTATTGTTCAAGAACATTAGGGATTCCTATTTAGTTAGTTCACCTCACCCAAGTGTTAGAATAATTGAGAGGGGGGGTGAATTAGTTAGATCAATTATCCTACAGTCCCAAACAATCAGATGTACCTTACAAAACAATTTCAATAAATTATGCAACTCGGTAACACAAAATATCAACCTATCCGTTCACTTTATTGACTACCAGTAATTATCCAAATTGTGATTATCGACTAAATCAACTATGCAGTATGTAAAGTATGATAGAAAAACAATCATAACAAATAACACATAACATAATGATTTAACGTGGAAACCCTGCTAACGGAAAAACCACCTGGGACTGGTAACCCAAAATAATTCACTCTTCTGAAGTGAGCTTAGTAAAGAGCCAACCTTGTTAAAGGTTACAATGCACATTGTTAGGTGTGACTTGGTTAGAGGATTTATCACTAACAATTAACTCTTGACCAACATTCACTATGGGGTCAACAAGATAACACTTTACATTCAATGAATGTCATAGGATATTACAATAAGGTTGTTAAGTCCACTTAGTTAAGAGATTTTTTGAATCAATGGTTAAACTGATACAGTACTGATCTGATTCAAATACAACTCAATTGCAAATATTCAGATCTATGCTATGCTCATAAAATCCTCTGATCATTAATCAATTCACTTCCTCAATTTATCTCAACTTACTATCACTCGGTAAATAGTTCTCTGACGCTTGGTAATGTTTGCAGCTCGGTTCTTTCAATAACCAGTTTGATCAGGAATGCATGAATACAATCTTCACGTGAAATATCTGCAATCTCCTTTTGTCCGGCATGTTTCAATAATGAAACTCATATCTCTTATACAGATAAGTAAATTGTTTTCATATCAGCCATTATATTTTGCCTCTTAATCTCCTTGTCCATTTTGTTGTTTAAACCTTCCTCAACAGATGTGTCATTAACACGTTTCAATCTCATCCTTTAGATCATCTTTGAATTTTGTCATTCATGGATCTCATAACTTCATCCTTAACCTCGAAATCATAACAATTTCTAGCTCATCAAATTCAGCCGATTGTTCTTAGCATTTAATATTTTCATCCATACTTGGTTAATATAGAAATGCATCGGTGATAACTAGCTCGGTTATAACTGTCACTCGGTATACACTGCACTGGCTTAGTGTATACATAAATCTTCAATTACCGACCACATTGACTTGTTCAAATTCAAATATCTTCTTCATAATAGATTAATGTAACATGCTCAAGTCAACAATATAAAGCCATAGACTCATCAATAAGTTACCCAATGTTTACCTTATCCTTATCTATCATATCCATCTTTTCCTTATGTAGATATCTCAATCCTTCATCTTTTCTTCCTTCAACAGATGTTCAAATGTTTGTAACTATCATGATAAGTACTGTCAAAACTAGTTGACATCAATTACAACATATTGACTGATTTAATCATCTTACATATCACTTCAGTAGCTCGGTGATCTCTAATCACTGTTTCTTCAATTCATCCAAATATTCAATCAGTTGTAGTTCATCACCAGGTTGGGCATAATTGTGATATTGCTATTGCTATTTTGTTCTATTCAGTCATGTTATGTGGATTCATGTTTGATATTCTTGGTTGATGCCCTTTGGGTTGCTTGGTTGACTTGTGTTGACTTTTAGTAGTCACTTGTTGTCCTTTCTGACTTTTTGTATCTTGGAGTGAGGATGTGTATGATTTAGGATTTTATCATTATTTATGATCCTTGTATGTTTGTTCTAAGAGGTGATGATATAAACTCTTTGTGGTAATTAATGCATATATAAATATTAGTATTTGTTAATGTACTTGGTTATTATTTAAATAAATATAAATACATAAATATAGTTTGTGGTAGTTAAACATGTATGTAATATTTTATATATATATATATATATATATATATATATATATATATATATATATATATATATATATATATGGGTGCACACATATATGTATGCCTATATTGTGTGTGTGTGTGTGTGTGCCCATTGTATTTACTACTTGTGTAAATTGTAATTGTGAGAAAGTAAGTAAATTACCATAAGGAACATACATATATTAGAACTATTAGTAATAAATATTAAAGGGAAAACTTAGAACAAGGAGTAAATAAATTAATGATAATTAAAATACTTTAAAGAGATAATAAGAGAGAGAGCGAGAGAGAGAGAGAGAGATTCTCAAGGGAAGACAATAGAGGCTACCAGGAATTTATTAAGCTCCAACCATCTTCATGATTAAGGTTGGTGGGGTTAGTTCTAATAACAATCGCCTCCTTGAGCTTCCTCTTGAAGAAGTTATCCTCCCTGAACACAATTTGGGTGTCCTCTAAGAAAATGTGGTACTTAGTGGAGGAGTGTTGTGTCAAAGTATATTTAATAACCTGCACATGCTTGATGTCAGCTACATGTCCCTTAATTTTGGTGTTAAAGGAGCAGCTAGATTCACCTATGTAGGGGGTTCCACAGGAAAATGTAACCTTATATACCCTTGACTCTAAGAGGACATCACTAGAGTCTTTCATTGGGGGAATATAATTCTTTAAGGTGGTCAAGGGCTTGAAGGCAACCCAAACCCCTTTTTTGACCAACATCTTAGAGATCTTGTGGGAGATACCTAATACATAGGGAATGGAGATAATTGGGGAAGCCTCAGGGAGAGAGGACGGGGGGTTAGATATGGAATGAAAGAAGGATATGGCTTGGTAGAAGGATCTAGAGAAATCTAATTGTCTTAATAGCCATTCCACTTGAACACCCTACAAAGTGTTGGCAAGTTGGATATACTGATGTATATGACATATAGTATTGTCATTATGGCAACAAATTCATATAGTAGTTTGGAGTCAGTGCACTTAATGAGAAGATCAGAAATCGGTTAAGTGTTGAAGATTGGACAGTGTACAAAATTCTTGCAGCTCAGAGCATCAGCGCACATGCGTACGATCGAGTTATGATGTGCACCCTAGAAGTTAAGTTGGTTGGACTATATTCATGCTTAGTTTATGAGCGCATGATCAGATATGCAAGTATAAGAAAGATACAGGCAGTTGAAGTTGCACAGCCAGTGTGTGCCAGTGAAGAACAGAGTAAGCAGCCGACTGTTATCATTTTGAGTTGCGGCTATATTCTAATGATGTAAAGGCTATGCGCCTATTGTAATTAGGTTGCCGACATGTATATATGTTTGATTGTAAACACGCTAAGCCAATTCATTTGGAAGCGTTGTATGTAATAGGTTTAAGGGTTGACCTAGTTGTTTATTTTGTATGCGCATATAAATATAAGATGCACCCATTTTAATTAGTATGGAAGTTGATAGTGAGTTGTGATAAGCAGAAGAGGAGTGTCCGAAGACACTATAAGGTGTATTAGAGCTTTGCAAGAGGTCAAAGCATCAGCGCATCAAAGGAACTGATCTGACAAGCAATGTCACAGTGACAGTTCATCTAGTAGATATAGTGTGTATTTGAGATCAGAAGGTTGTAGCCTTCAACACTTGAGTAGTGAGCTCTAGGACAGTGCATCCAGTCCCCTAACAGGGACTATTGTAAAAGACTCCTAACAGGGTCCGACCCTTAACAAGGTCTACTATACTTAATGCATTGTAAAGCAACTCCTAACAGGGTTAAGGATCTTCTAACAAGGATCACAAAACACTAGTATAGAATATTAGTGGGTGTCAATTCCCACCGGGGTTTTTACCTATTTGGATTTCCCCATAACCATATTGGTGTCATGTGTTGATTTCATATTTCATGTTTATGTGGATGTTTATTTCAGTACTTAAGCATTTAAGTTCAGTTTAAAGATTAAAGCTAAAAGCTAAAATATAGTGAACACTGATTCACCACCCCCCCCCCCCCCCCTCTCAGTGTTCACATTCCTAACAATTGGTATCAGAGCTCTGGTCCTCAGCAAAGAAGTTTAACCACTTGAGGAGATCATGGACAAAGTAGAAATGAAACATCTGAAAAGAAATCTGGAAGCTACTCTTGAAGACCTAGACAAATCTGAAAGAGAAATTGAAGAACTAAAAGAAAAAGTCAGTGATGCTCAATTAGTTATCAAAAAGCTAATAAGGGATCTGAAAGAATGTTCCACCAGTGAATTGGGGATAATGGTCAAGAAGCTGAATGAAGAAAATGCATCCTTAAAAGATCAACTTGAAGAATTTGATGATAAACTGATCAACAATCAGGAAGTCTATAATGAACAAGTCAAAGATAACCTTCAACTCAATGAGGAATTAAGGCAAGCAAACATGGAAATCTTGGAGCTAAGGAACAACAAAGAAAGCTTGGAGTCTGAATTAAAAGAAGCAAAGAATCACATTGACAAATTACACACAAGTTTTGATATGATAGAATCTCAGTTATATGCAAGAAGAGCTAAAGGAGATACTAGCTGCATCGGATACAATAAAGCACATAATCAGATTGACAACATGTGAGCAAGAATGAATGCACTAGAAGACTCTAATGATACTAAGAAGACTGAAGATCAAACCAAAGATAATGGTGAACCACCTAAGAATGAGCGCAAGCCAATAGACCGCACTTGTTTTGCATGTAACAAGCATGTACACATAGCAAGGAACTGTATAGAGGCAAGACCTTTTACTGGTTACTATTATTCATGCAATAAATTTGGTCATAGAGCTATGAATTTCAAGACTAGGAAAAAGAACAGGATTCAGCATGATCAGAGAAATCAGAATCAGACAAATATAAGTTCTCAGAATGTTACATGTCAGATATGTAACTATAATGGTCACTTAGCTAGACAATGTAAAATGGTGACTCATGTCAATGCACCGAGGAATATAAGGCCTCCAGTCATTTGTCACTCTTGTAACAAGGTTGGACATACCTCAAAGTTTTGTAGATCAAGGACGCAAGGTCAGGAAAGCCCTAAAAAGACCAAAGAACCAGTATTGGATCTCAAAGGAGAAGTTAATTTTGTAAAAGCCTCAGATGATGCGAGCTTGATTTGGTCAAAAGGAAAGAAGGACAAAGTTGATGAGTATGTATTGGATGCATCCATAGTGGACGCACCCTCTACATTTGGATGAATGGCCCTCAAGGTCATAGGGGGAGCTAATTTAGCTCTAGACCCCTGTGTGGCTGGTATACTCACTCTCTGAGTGTGCGCCTTTGAACTTAATCTTTGGAGAATAAAGGAACCTTCGTGCAAGAGCGCACATACTGATTGTTCGTAGAACAAAAGTTATAAATTTTTAAGTGACAGCCTGGTTTACATGGCAAGCATTAATGGCGGAATTTTCACTTTAAGTACACAAAAATATTTTTGATTACTCATTGCATTCGAATTTAGAGTGATTGGAGAGCAGAAAGAGCTTTAGAAGTTATTGTGAAGACTTGCATATTGATCTATCAGTGATTAGCAGTACATTTGATCAATCGCAGAAACCCTAGTTCGTCATGCCAATTCAGAAGTCTTTAGATTATCTTAGAGAACATTTGGAAAGTGATAAAACAAGTAAGTGATGGTCACTCCCATAGTATTTGATGTTTCAAAAAAGAAAAGATATGTGTTTAAGAAGCATCCATTTAAGTCTACCCTAGATGACTTAGAGAGAGCATTCTCCCGCACGCCTATGGGCGTTATGCATGTCGAAGACATTAGGGCATACATTTACTGTAAGAAGGAACCAATAGGATTGGACAGATTAAGGGTGCACATGGAAACCATGCTAAAACCATACAAAACCTTCTTGGATGAATATGTGAAGTGGAATGATCACCCTATAGTGGAGTATGCTACGACATATGAGTTCTATGAGATAGATTGGATTAAAATACTTCTGAGCATAATTCATGATGACCTATTTTGGATAGGTGATGTGCCAGTAAGAATCACTAGTGACCTAATATATGAGATGACAGGCGTATCTAAGACTGGCGCCATCCTTCCTGTAGGCAAGGATGTCAGAAAAATTGTTGAGTAAACATGTAATTCAAGGAGTGATAGGCGCGGGATGACAATTGAGCCTATTGAGCAAGCTGACATCAAATTGATGTCCATGATACTTGGATACAGGTTTCAACACACTAGCAAGGTGAATAGTGTGTCTGTGGCCACAATTCTAGTAGCTATTAGACTTGTGAAAGAAGATGGAGAGTTCAATCTCTATGAGATCTTGTGCGCACAGCTGATTGATAACATCAAGGCAATCAAGCATGATAAGACCAAGATATTCATGTTTGGGTCTTTGATCATTTACATGTACCTTCATATAGTTGGGAAAGTATCAGATTTGTATTTGGACAAGACCATTCCAACCATGCCACGGATATCTTACAAGGCATCCACTGAGAGTACATTAAGAGATTACATAACATTGGAGTTGAAGACCTTCAGGGCCAAGATGCAAATGAGGTACAAAATTCCATAAAACATTGTTGAGAAATTCAAGGATACTATTTGTTTTATGGTTGAAACAGATACAGCATGCATGGAGGTAGTTGTACCTAGAACAAAGTGGATTCATCCACTTGGATATGAAGTAGATGAACAAGTTTTAGAACCATATGCTCAAGTATTGCTTTCAGCTCCTACTGACCCTAATGAGCCAAGGTGGGGAACTTATGAGGAAAAGACAAGAGAGATAGATGCTAAACTTAACAACGTCGAAACAAAAAGAAAGGTTGCTAAAGTCACCTCAGAGATCTTAAGAATACATGGAGTGTCTCAAGCAGATCTAGACAAAACAAAAGAACAAAAGATTGCTTTGGAATTAGAGAGCACAGATGCAGCAAAGGTAGAATCACATGATCACAAGTTGAAGAAGGTAAAGATAGAGAAATATGATGAACAGAAGGATAAAACTGATGATACTCCTTCTATGCCCAAGGAAACCATTGACCCTACTGCTCCTTTGGAGTATAAGACAATAGCAAAGAGGAAGAAAGAGGTTGGCACCAGTCATCCATCCTCGCGAGCAACAAGAAGCAGAAAGAACACTCAAGATCCTCTTGAGGTAGATTTCATACCTAGTTTAAAAGTGCTAAGTGCAAGAATAATTGATGAGGGAAGAATTGATCAAGTAGGGAAGTTTTATGAAAAATATAGTGAAATAGACAAATCTAAGATACATGGTATGATATTCAAACACATGCTGAAGTTCGAGAAGACAGTCTTGGAACTTAAGAATATGATCCCTAACAATGTGTGGAACATCCTAGAATTCCAAAAGAGACAGGCTATTGAAGAAGATCTGCGGATAAGGGAGAAGATCTTAGACGAAACCCTTCCTATATGCGAGCTAGAAGAGAAGAAGTTGTTGTTAGATCTGGTGAAGCCTCACCTCAGGACCAAGACAAGAACATTGAATATAATGGATAAAAACTATGAATTAGTTGCCAAAGAAACAGAGAAAGCCTTTGAAAAGGTCTTTATGAACAAGCACATGTATCCTCCTACTGCGCCCAAAGCACAAGTATCCATAAAGGAAGTCAAGGTGGCAGAGCCCACTAATGCATCAGTAACAGGTCCTCAGGATTCAGCACCTACAGTGGAAGCACAATCAGAGGCAGATAAGTTTGCGCCCACTATAGAGTCACAAAAAGACAGCACAATTATCATTGATAATGTGGAGATAGCCATGGCAACCACAGATAAGGATCTGGACAAGTTTGAGGAAGCCTTTGTCAACACCTAAGAAGCTAAAATTCTTTGTGGTAGCAATTCTCCAAATCCACAAGAAATTTTGATTGAGGACATCACAGAAAAAGGTGAAAAGAAAGAAAATGAAGTAAGAGTTAAGCAAGAAATAATGGACAACACTCCCATCAATCCATCACCCTCTACATTGTTGTCAAGTTTGACACCTGACACAACCAGTTTGGACTCTTGGGGAGAAGAAGATCTGATAAAATTCAGCGTCCTAGCCCATGGAAAAGGCCAAAGAAAAATAAGTGATGAGGAATCCCCTCTTGGTAGAATCAATAAACATTCTGAACAATTTGTTGCCAAAGGACAAGAAAGTGTCAAAGATACACTCTGTTGATGATCTAAGTACAATCATCTCACATTTCAAAAGTAATTTCTCAAGCCTTGAAGAATCTGCATCCCTAGTTGCAGAAGAAACGTACCTGAAGAAGAGGTTGAGTGAATTAATGAGCAACTTTGCACTTGATGTAAGCTCACTCAAGACTGGTCAAGCATCCTTAAAAGAGTTTGCAGATCAAGGAAGAAGAGTCATTGCAAGATGCATGGATCAGGATAAGCTTACTGATGACCATTTCAAGAAAATAAAAGAGGCAGAAGCTATGATTGAGCAAGTCAAGAGTTTAGTGAAAGACACATCCACAGATGTAAACATGTGTAATAATGTATACCAAGGGCAAATAGATAAGATTGAGAAGGCAGAAAAAGAAATGTCAAAGATCAGGGCAAGGCAAACACAGCTCGGGAATGCTCTTGCACCCTCATTAGATATACTCAATCAGAACATCAAGGACATAGATGCCACAATGGTAACATATGATCATGGTCCTAGCATTGACTTGAAGAAGATGGAGAAGCTACAGTATGCACTATGCGCCCATCTCTAGATAGTAAACTCTTTGATCACATTTTGGAAGAAGGAGATCCAAAACCTAAAGATAGCATATCTGGATGTTTCCCCTCAGTGAGTATATGTAGATACAGTTTTTGAAACACCTTTTTCATTAATGTCAAAGGGGGAGTTGTGTATAGAATATGGATCGAATATGGATCATAATATGTATAGGGAGATATAAGTGTATGTATAGAAGACAAACAGTTTTTTGTATTAAGGACAGTTAACAACTTGGCCATATTCCTTTGTTGCCATCAATGACAAAGGGGGAGATTGTTGGCAGGTTGGCTATACTAATGTATATGACTTAATATAGTATTGTCATTATGGGAATAAAGTCATATAGTAGTTTGGATTCAGCACACTTGATGAGAAGATCAAAAATCGGTTAAGTGTTGAAGATTGGACAGTGTACAGAGTTCCTGTAGCTCAGAGCATTAGCGCACATGCGTATGATTGAGTTATGATGTGCGCCCTAGAAGTTAAGTTGGTTGGACTATATTCATGCTTAGTCTATGAGCGCATGATTAGATATGCAAGTATGAGAAAGATATAGGCAGTTGAAGTTGCATAGCTAGTGTGTGCTAGTGAAGAACAAAGTAAGTAGCCGACTGTTATCATTTTGACTTGCGGCTATATTCTAATGATGTAAAGGCTATGCGCCTATTGTAATTAGGTTTCCGAAATGTATATATGTTTGATTGTAAACATGCTTAAGCCAATTCATTTGGAAGCGTTGTATGTAATAGGTTTAAGGGCCGACCTAGTTGTTTATTTTGTATGCACATATAAATATAAGATGCACCCATTGTAATTAGTATGGAAGTTGATAGTGAGTTTTGATAAGCAGAAGAGAAGTGTGCAAAGACACTATAAGGTGTATTAGAGCTTTGCAAGAGGTCAAAGCATCAATTCATCAAAGGGACTGATCTGACAAGTAGTGTCACAGTGACAGTTCATCCAATAGATATAGTGTGTATCTGAGATCAGAAGGTTGTAGCCTTCACCACTTGAGTAGTGAGCTCTAGGATAGTGCGTCCACTCTCCTAACAAGGACTATTGTAAAAGACTCCTAACAGGGTCCGACTCTTAACAAGGTCTACTGTACTTAATGCATTGTAAAGAAACTCCTAACAGGGTTAAGGATCTTCTAACAAGGATCACAAAACACTAGTATATAATATTAGTGGGTGTCAATTCCCACCGGGGTTTTTACCTATTTGGGTTTCCACGTAACCATATTGGTGTCATGTGTTGATTTCATGTTTCATGTTTATGTGGATGTTTATTTCAGTACTTAAGCATTTAATTTTAGTGTAACAATTAAAGCTAAAAGATAAAATACAGTGAACATTGATTCACCCCCCGCCCCCCCCCCCCCCTCTTAGTGTTCCCATTCCTAACACAAAGATGGGTGAGCTCTTGGTCTAGATTATCTTTGTCACAAATTTGACAAGATCTCAAAGAAAGGGTTTTGAAAATGCCCACTTTTTGGTTGAGATGGTGGTGCGAGGTGGAATGAATATAAAGGTTAGTGTGGGTGAATTTACAAAAAAACCCCACAACCTAGAGAGCCATTAGGTTTTTTGTGGATAAAGACATCAAGGAATGGTAAATGGTTATAACATTCAATCTCTTTGGTGAAGAAGGTGCAAGGGGCTACATTATTGAGGTGCACATGAAACTCTTCTAACCTATCAAGACCATGAGACCAACAGACATCGGTATCATCTACGGCGTACAATTTGCACCACTTAGGTCTAAGGGGAAATGATCACAAAGCCATTTCCTCGAAATGCCCCATAAACTTATAAATTAAAACATGACTTTGAAGAGAGTCAATATTATTTGCAATTGAATCTAGTTGGATCATTAGAACTAACCTTCATGGCTACTTTACAAGCACATGTCAACTTTTTGAAACTTAGACAACCTCTCACCATGCAATACATTCCTCGAAGGATCTATAACCTTGTGCTTCAAGAATGGGGATTGTTCAAACCCCAAAACCACCTCACAAACAAAAATTACATCATTACCCTGCAAATCCCTTTCCGAATCCATAGAAACAAAATAAATGACACAAGAAGGCCAAAACACACAGACGCCAATCACAGGGCACCTACACAACAAGAAAAAAATCCCACATGACTCACCCAACCAACACAAGATCCCCTCACTGCGACAAAAGTTCACAAGGTAGGAACATGCAAAAAGAAACACTAATAGGAAGTTCGATTATGGTCTAAGAATTCTATCACATCCAACAACTCCCAATTACAGCCATTTGATGATTAAATCAAAATCATTAAAATAAATTTCTAACTTAGATAAAAAAATAAAAATAAATATGGGAGGTGTTGTAAAGGGTCAAGGCCTAGTTCAATTGGTGAGATCTTCCTATGGTAAAGCACAAGATCATGAGGTCTAGTTTCCTCCCAACCCATGTGGTACTAGAGGACGTGTTGCAACAACTTCACCGGTTATGTTAAAATGTTTACTCAATGCACACAAGTTTATAAGGGGTGCTATACTCGATTCATATAGTCTGAAAATAAATAAATAAAATAATCTAATTGAAAAATCCAAATCCAAATAATTATTATTTTGTAAAATCGATCAATAATCAAGCTCATTTAGGGGCCTTTAAGGTATAATCTTTTGCCAGAAATCAATGTAAATTTGAAATGGTGTCCTCTAGAGAGAGACTGGATACATGCAAACTTTTATGGGGCCTCAATGGATAACCCGGGTCCAAGCAAAGCTGGATATGTCATTAGGGATTGAATGAGAAACATTCTTGTAGTTGGGGCAAGGAGTTTGATAGAAGCTACAAATAATGAAGCTGAAGTTCAAGTGACTCACCTAGCCATCAAAAAGGCAAACCAATTTAATGTGAAAAAACTCCATTTGGAAGCCGACTCATGGTTATAGTCACAGTAATATCAAAAAGATAGTCACAGTTTAGGTACCTCAATAAAATCATAAAAAAGATCAAAACAATGATAGGAGACTTTGAGGAATTTAGAGTATCTCATGTGAAGAGGGAATGGAATGTTGAAGTAGATGTAATGTCTAATATTGATGTCATCTTGAAAGAATAGGATGGTATAGAATAAGGTTGATAGGCCAATATGAGTGGATGTGGACCTTGTAGAGGCTTCTAGATTGACAAAGATTTAATTAGCAGGTGTGCCTTTCAAATTGGTACAATATAGTAAAGGGTATCGATCACTTAGCATTGTGATTCTGGATCCATTGTATGGGAATTTTAGGTACTGGTAGTATGTGGAGGGGACAACTTCCATGGCATGAATAAATGGTTAGTTGAGGAGCATGTTATACCTAAGCTCAAGATCTAACACTTGGAATAATGTGATGTGCATTACTAGCCTAATTATAATAGGGAGATCAATGACACCCTTGGAAGGATGCTCTACATTTTTCATAGTCACAACCCTTGAAAAATCTCAATGCTTCAACTATTTTAAATGTACAAATATTAAGACCGGCTCCACTATTTACCAAAATGCATGTGATCTTGTGCTTATGGAATATACTTCTAGATGGAGGGTATCATTGTGGAAGGGTTTGTGAGTAGGCAAGTTGTACTTAGTGAAGGTGACATAGTATGTGGTGGAAAGGTGTCCCATTTAGCTTGAAACTTATCAACATCAATGTCATTAGGGAATGAAGACTCCGGGAAGGCTTTATCTAGAACCTCTCTATGATTTGGTGATATATGAAGAAGTTCAAAAATATATATTTATGTCAACATATTTTTCAAATGATCCAAGAGATTGTAATGACCTCTGGACTACGACTTTGATGTGGCTCCTTGTATGATGATTATCTTGGATCTTTTGGTGGTGATATCACAATCTGGGTCTTTCCCTTTAATGATGACGATGGAGACTCAATCTTTAGCTTGTTTAGTATGGTTTATGACATAGTTACATGAGACACTAGTGTAGTTGGCTTTATTATGGTGTCTTGAGATGGAGGCCTTTCCTTTATCATAACTATGTAATGGATCTTTGAAGATATCATGGTCAGTGTTTGAAGATTTGTGAGTGTTTACAAAGTTTCTATCTCTCTCTTGGTTTATAAGATCTTGAATTATATCCTCGAGTTGAAAGAAATTGGAATTATTTTGTCCTTTCATTCTATGGTACTAACAAAAATCATTATTGTTCCACCATTATAGCTCAAAAGGACCTAGTTCATAATGTCTTATTTCTAGAAAAATGATGGCATTTGATTGGATCAACTTTTTCAAGATAGTCTCTAGCGGGTCCAGGAGGAATATATGTTCATATTGGATTATTATTTCTTGGACCATGTTGTCATTCATTTGTGTCATTGGTTGAATGATCATCGTTATGTGACGTGTTGTTGTTTAAATTGGATCCATTTGTGTTTGGAAACCCTTGCAAGCATATGATGGATTGATCCCTATTGATGTCTTTGGCATTAGCCACTCCATCATTTGTCACATTTTTGTTTTTGGACCACAATTTGATTGTAGGGGTTATTATTGGTCTTCTTAGAGAGTTTGATTTGTCATTTAGCTATAAGCACCCTTTCTTACCTAAGTCCTTGGTCTTCCACATCTAAAAAAAGTATCTAAGTGTTGCAATTTTAGGGCATACATCATTTTGAGGTGCAATTATCAATGAACATTTGAATTGATCCTTTTGATGGTATGTAACATGGAGATTTTCTAGCAAGGCTTCTCCAATGTTGTAAAAATAAGGAAAATATTTCTCCATTTTTTTCTTTGTTGTGAAAAGGTCCATTGTGGTTGTTTCATTCGCTATGTCATGTGCCTAATGCAAAATTAATTTCTTGTTTGATTCATTCCAAGATCGAATAATAGGTGGTAAGCATGAGAACCATTTCATAGCTGGTCTGCCAAGACTCATAGGAAAGAGGCACATGAGGTATGTATTGTTATTTGTGAGTATGTATTGTTATGCGTGAGCTCAATAAATGCAATAAAGAAATCTCTTATGTGGTCTTGAGGATCTCCATTTTTCTTGTTTAATTTAAGCATTTCCAAGTTTGGAGGAAAAGATGGCATGTGTAGTGACTCATCAAAGGGATAAGGACATAAGTCCTCCATCATGTATGTCTTCTTTGTACCAATTATTTGAAGATTGGTCATATATTGTTGTTGTATACTTTGTACTTATTATGCTAATATTTATGTGGGTGACAATGGAACATATGCATTGAAATTCTAGTTTGGGTCCTTAAAGGGGTTTGTGTTTTGGTACATAGGTGGTTGGTTGTAGCTCTACACATGTTGGTAGTTTGGGTGGATGTTAGACAAAGATGTGAATGCAGACTGAGGAACATGTATGAATTATAAATGTGTTGAAATGTTTTGTAGGGTGAAGTATGTGTATTGTGGATTTGGTTGGGAAAATGAGTTTGTTGGAACTTGATTTGACTATGTTGAGGTGCCAACATTTTCTCCACCAAGGTTTTGATTTGATGAGGTGCCATGAGGGATGAAGTATTTACCACTGAGATTTTGGTTGGCAATGGGCTATAAGTGATGGTGTTAGTTTGACTGGTGATATGGGTTTCCAATGGGATTGATATATTTGTTTGAATTGGCATTGTTCTTATTGTCTCTATCATAGATTGGGAGATTGCATTGGTGTTTGTTTGTGACATAGGTCGAGGAACATTAGGACCTTGGTTTTGATTGTTTGATTTGGGAATGGTGTTAGTTTGATTTGATGGTGATGCACTAGAAAAGGGATTGGTATATTGTACCCCATATGAAGTAGTTGATGTGGTGACTGTATGCACCCTAAAATGGTCGCCTAGACTTTGGGCCCCATTTATTCAATTTATCAATCCTGAATCATTTTGATCAATAATCAATATTTTCAACAATATTAATTTCTTGATCAAGTCTTAATTTCGATCATATATTGGATTTTTATCCTTGGGCTAACCATTTATCCTAAGTCTTTATTTAATTAAAAGGAATATTTCCTCCCCTTTTAATTAAATAAAAAGCCCCCACTTTCCTCTTATCCTAAGTTGCACAAATAAAACATTATTCCTATTTTATAAAAAGGAAAAAAGCACTTTTTGTCTCACATGAGGCTCAAAAGTCAACACTTCACTCTCATTGGAGGATGTTTGTGCACATGGATTGCTCCTCTTTCAAGCTCCACCGCTGATTAAGACTTTTTGCCTCTTAATCTCCATGGTCCATTTCACCTCATTTCTTATAAAAGGAGAGCTCTCTCCTTCATTTATATATCCATATTTTATGCTATTGTTATGCTACAGGTTTTTTAGGTCATCTTGGAGCTTTTGGAGACATTCTTGCATCTAGGGTTTGAAGATTTGGAGCATTGTTGGCATTCATCTTAGATCTTCATCAACACTCTATCTTCTTGTCTTCATTCTTGCATCATCATGGCTTTCTTGCTTCATAGTTAGATTTCATTTCTTGCATAGTAGCTTCATTTTCATGGCATTCATAGATTAGATTTCCTTTTATGCAATAGAATAAGCTCACATAGTTTAAATAGGAGGCATTGTAATCCATTGCTATTTCCTTTCATAGATTAGATTTCTTTTCAAGCATTGCATTGTTATCATTTAGCTTAGATTTGCATTCTCATATAGTTTGCATTGCATTTCCATTTAGATTCTTGGAGATATTGGCATTGTTGCCCTTGTCTTCACTTGAATCTCTCATTGTATGGTTGACTAGCAAGGTCACCTTCTTGTAGCTCTAGCTGAGAGCAAAACTCATAGTCCCTTGCAACTCCATGCATAGAGAGCTATGAGCCGCTTTGTGAGGCCTCATTCTTGAGTAACCTTGCATATAATGGTTCATAGAAGTGCATATTTTAGTGTGTACATTTCTGGCGCCCACCGTGGGGCAGAGTAGATAGCTTTGTCCTTTTATTTGATGCATTTTTCGTCATTTTCGGATTAACTGTCGGAAAAATCTGTCTCTGGTTTTCTGTCTCAGATTATCGCGCGACACTTCTCAGAAATATCGCGCGATATACTTCCTGTCTTGGCGCGATACTTCGCTTGGAAAAAGTATCGCACTCATATAGCGAAGTCTATCGCCTGGCATCGGGCGAAGTATCGCCTGGCATCGTGCGAAGTATCGCTCGACTGGGGAAGTATCGCCCGACTATAGGAAACTGTGTCGCGCGATACTGTTGGAGACTGAGAAACATCGCCTGGTCTGGTAGAGACTTGCACTTTCAGTTTTTTTGTCCGAATTCGACTATTTTAGCTTGCTGTTTTGTTTTACTTTGTTTAATTAGGTCTAACCTGCTTTTTTTAGCTTAAATCCATTAGATTATTGCACATTTACATTGAGATTTTGATTTTGCTAACATTGTGTGCCTAACAAGTTGTGTTTGTAGGTGCTCTTCTTTGCTTAAAAATTGCTAAGAATGCATGTCAAAGAGGGCTACTAATGGTTTTTGCAGGGCTGCCCAAGCATAAAAAAAAAAACAAAAAAAACTTGCTTATTTATTTGCTTTCCTTTCAAAGTGTGGCATTCACTAATTGTATTAGGCATCTTAATACCTTGTTGTAGGAATTTTGAGGTGGTAGGAGAGTATGCTCTTCACCTTTGTGGTGAAACAGAAATCTTGACCCATCTTGGGATTTTGAAAGCAAGGGGGTAATTGAATATTTGCTTGGTGTGTTTGGGAGAGATTCTTGAGATAGGGGAGTATGCTCTTCACCCTTGTGGTGAACCAAAAACCTTGAACCTCAAGAGTTAATCCACTTTTTGTTTAGTATAGAAATCCTTTAGCGGGCCTGCTCTTGAGCAATCAAGAGGAACGACCCAAGTGGGGACAACCTTGTCATCATTTTCCTTGGTGGCGAGTGATTCCAACTCACTATAATCTCAAGGCTATCGAGGACACAAAACCTTGGTAGACATAACACTTGTCTTCGCTTGATATAAGTACTTGTGGGATTGTGACCATGAGGAAAACATTGAGCAAGAATGCTTAAGGTACTCTTGAGGCCGCGAGGTCCTAGTCCTTTACGAGGAGCAAGAGGGGTGTTGTGAACGGAAACCCTTACTAAGAACCATAGATTAGAAACCACCTTTTTCAGCCGCTTATCTTCTTAGTGCAAGGATTGATCCAAGTGGAATAACCCGGATCACCCCAAGATACTCACCATATGTGTCCTTTTGGTTGTGTCGTTTGACACTTCCACGACAAAGCCAATATCTCTTGTGGGCAACCACCTGGTGTGAGGCAAGGGGGCATCAAGTTGTGGGCTAAGTTGATGAGTAATGAGCCTTGTCTTGTAGGTAGATATTGCTTGAAGTGTCTTCGATTGTGTGATACCAGTGTAAATGATCTTGACATACAAACAATCGGTAGCATTCATAGGGTGCTTTTTCAATTTTGATATCACAAGTGTTTATCTTGGCAAGGTTGCTTTTGCCCTTGTTTCAAGTGTTTGGAGACATGTTTGATCCTCTACTGTTTGCAAACCTGTCCAAATACTATTAAAATTGTGATTGAAATCAGACATTTTCACCCTTAGATTCAAAATTTGCACAAATTGGTCAAAATCAACATCAGTATCGCATTTGTCCATTCTTGGTGAGAAAGATTATCTCTAGAATTGTTAGGCACATTCTTGGAGAATTTTAGTACTCTTATTGTCCAAATAATTTTCATTTAATCTCAATTTTAATTATATTTTGGCCTAGCCCAACCTTCTGGTTCAAAAGTGCAAGGGTAGTCACCCTTTGATTTGAAGCACCTCTTTGACAGTGTTGGTAAAGCCCCTGCTTCTATCTTTTCATTTCTCTTTGGACAATAGAGAACTTTGATTATCCTAGTTTGGTGTTGACATTTTGTGAGGTCATCCTATTACTAGTCTTCCTTGGTCAGTCCAGATCTTAGATCCTAGGTGTTGTCATGTTGCTCAACATCTCAATGAACGTTATGGTATCAATTGCACAAGATGGCTCTTAGTCTTCTTCTTTCTTCTCCATTTCCCATGTTCTTCTAAAGTCTTCTATTCCTAGGGGAAATTCTTCTTCTTCTTCTTCTTCTTGATTCTTTTCCTCTTATTATCTAGTCTACTTTCTTCTATTCATCTATTCATTTCTTCCATGCTTGATTCCTCCTCTTCTATAACCATGAATCTTGACTATCTAATTTTGGAACCTTTATTAAGAATAGATGATCTTGAGCTCATTGACATATTTGAAAAGTGTTTTTCCTCCAAAATTTTCATGAGTGATGAATTTATAGCAAAAATAAAAGAAAAATCAATTAAATCAGATGCCTTTGCTAGAATCATACTCATGATCTCATCCAAATATTCTTCATCTTCTAAATCTTCTCATCATTCTTCATCTTCCAAGTCTTATCATGACTCTTCTAGACATCATTCACATTCTTCATCTTCCAAATCTTATCATGACTCTTCTAAACATCATTCAAATTCCTCATCATCCAAGTATTCTTCTTCCACTAAGTCTTCAATTTCTTCTTCTTCACGATCTCATTCTTCTTCTACTTCTCCTAAGAGTCTTACTTCTCTTCAGAAGACATACCATAAAGAGCAACATGATAGTCCTTGTGATGTCTCTTCCACAAAGAGTGACACACCTACCTTTGATGACTATGATGACTATGATGATGGACAATGTAGAAATACTTATGACAACTCTATTCCTAAGAGTCCTCCTCGTCGTGTGCTTAGGCTTACTAAAGGGTCATCCTATTGGATAGATTGTGATGGTGATCCATATGATTCTGATTTTGAGAGAAATTATGATATTTGTTGTGAACAATATGATACATCTGCTTCTATTGAGGAAGAGAAAGCTTTTCGTGCTGATTATAAATGAAGATACTATGAGCATCTCTCCTCTAAAAACTCTCATGCTGAAAATAAAGATCTCACTCTCAAGCAAAATCATGTTAATGTTGAACCTTTGTCTTGTGATGGTTCCCTTCCATCCTCTACTTCCTCCAACATCCACACATTTCCTAAAGCTTCTGAGTCTTCCAAATCTTTCACAAATTCTCCATCCAACAAAGATCCCAATGCTTTTCATGCGGTTCCCTATAGTTATCCTCAAGGGCTACCTCTTAAAGAAACTCAAGCTAACCCTCACTTGGCTGCAAATACTTCCAATAATGCTACACCTAAAGAGCCTAAGCCTTTATGCACTATAATGCCTAATTTAGCTACTCCTTCACCACCTCTTCCAAAGTCTTCCATACAATCCCAACATGCTTCCTTGTCCTTAGAAGTGGCTCCATGTCAAGAGGACTCTAAAAATGATAAAGAAAAGAACATAAAAAAAGATCAAGATCAAGAACCCTCCATGTCATCCAATCCTTTTCATGATGTCTCTAATCTGCTTCATGGTTCTTTTGATCCTCTACGCTCTTCCGCATTCATTCCACCATATCCTAAGCAAGATCAAGCTACTACTTACACTATTGAGCTTATTGATAACCAAAATAACCTTACCACACTTGCACTTTCCAAAGATGATACTTTCGTTAAGGTTATTAAAAATGGTGTTGTTACTCCTAATGTTAAGCCTATTGAAAATCAAGACAAAAATGATGCGCTTATGCTATCCAAAGATCCTTGTCAAGATCAAAGTATTCCATCTTCTTGTTCTACCATTCCATGTTCACTTCCGCTTTCTACTATTCCTAAGTCTTCGCAAGCTTTGAACGATTCTATCAATGAAGTTGCTCCTATTCAAGATGTGCATGATCCTGTTGAAAATCCTAATGCTCACTCTAAAGATGCTGATATCCTTGGTTATCATATAGATGCTGATGAACTTATTGATTATCCTTTTGCATCTTCCACATCTATCCTTGGACCTCCTCCACCAATACTAAGGGCTTCATGTCTTCCTTCCATCTTGGGTCCTTATGTCTCTTCACTTTCCTCTCCTAATTCTCCTAATTTGTTATCCATTTTGGGTCCTTACGTCCCTCCATCTCCTATCTTTCCTCAAGATCAACATAGATGCATACCCTTGAATCCTTTTCATCCATCCACCCATCTAAACCAGTCATATCGTCCTTCTTCTTCCACAAGTCCCAAGTCTTTTGGAAGTAACTTGAATGTTCAATACAAGAAAAAGAAGCAATACAAGAATCCATCAAAAAAAGAAGATCACCATGTCCCCTCTGATCGACATGGATATATAAAGTCAAAAGAGATATCTAAGAAGAAAACTACAAGACAAGTATGGGTTCCAAAACCCATCATTGAAGATATTCTCTCTAAATTATCAAAAGGAAATGAAAAACCTAAAGCTATATGGATTCCAAAGTCTCTCTTGAAAGAGTCTAATATTGAACAAAAAGTGAAGTTGACATTCAAGCTTCCAAAGGCTTCCACTTCATCTTCTTTCAAAAATGATCTTCCATTCCATGCGCCTAAGCTGCAACCTTTGCTAAACATTCACCATATTCCTTCGTGTATTCCTTCATTCATGTGTCCTCCATCCTCTCGCCACCCTTCAAGGTGTGTGTGTTGATGTTGATCTTGCCTTTCTTTCCAGCTATCCTTTTCACATTCCTTCCATTCATTATCCTTCTACCTTCTCTCATTTTTCCTCATTTGCCTATTCCTCATGCGTTTTCCTTTTCCCTTCAGTATCTTTGAGCATATCATTTTGGATCCTTAGTATATCAATGATTTATCTTTTCAAGGAGCACTACCTAAAAGCTTGCCTTCTTCCAAAAAAAAGATAAAATTCAAAAAAATAGAAAAATTCAAAAACAAAGAAAGAAAAAAAAAATATAAAAAAAAAATTGAAAATGTGCCATGGTGAAAACCTGGGAACAGGCACCTTGGTAGCAAAAGTAAAGAGAAATAAATTCATCCTATCGTGAAAACCACTCCCTTGTGGCACCTTGGATAAGTACCATGATGAAAACCTGACAATCAGGCATCATGCGTAGTTCTTCTACATATTTCATCCATTCCATCTTCTCTCTTTGATCTTGACAATGTTGACCTATACTTAAATATTTGGCTATTTTGTGAGCTATCTTACGGTGATCTTGCTTTCATTCCATTCATGTTTAGCCTTCATATTCATTTTCCTTCATTCATTCTAGCCTTTCGCTATCTTTTTCCCCCTTGGTCTTGATCTAATAAAAAAAGTAAAATATGCTGTTATGAAGTCTCTTGACATGTCTACTCCTTTGGACTGCATCCTCCCTTCTTTTGCAGTGCACTTTTGTGACTTATCCTATGCTAGCCTCTCATTTCTTGTCCAAATGCGCTTTACATGACAAAAATTTTTCCCTAGCTTGGGTACTCTTGAGGAGTTTGACCTTGAGGATTTCTTCCCTTCACTCTCCTTCATTCTCATGTCTTCCATCTCATTCACCAGCTTGCTTATCCATCTTGTCCCTCACCTTCCTGGATATTGGGACTGCATGATGTGATCTTGCTTAAAGAGTTTGATGCCTATTCTGTCTGGGGCATCTTTTGTACATATTTATTGATCCTGAAAAAATATCAAAAAAATTCATATATGATGCTGAAAAAATCCTAAAAAGCATAAAAAGTCCTGAAAAAACTACAAAAAAATAAAAAAAATTCACAAATTCAAAAAAATAGAAAAAGTGCCTTGGTGAAAACCTAGCAATAGGCGCCTTGGTAGCAAAAATACAAAAAAATCAAAAAAATGAAAAAAAGAATCCAAGTGGTGAAAACCTGGAAACAGGCGCTACTTGAGGCCTTTGCACCCCTATTTGTTAGCATACGTCCTTGACACTTAACCACTTTCCATCATACCTTGACCTTATTTGGCCTAGTCAGGAATTGGTCTTTGTCTTTGTCTAGGGGGCATAACTGTTCGCATAGGTCATTTTGGTGCGTTTGTCTCTTGGGGCATTTAACAACAGGTGTTTTTCAACACCACCCCAAACAGTGTTTTTCAACATTACCCTTGCGTCGAGTGTTTCTTAACACTTATCAGATGTCTTACCCTACAGTCTAGTATAATGCGATAGTGCTCATGTGCAGATGCGATACTCAGAGTCTGACTCTATGACCAACACACACGCACTTAAACAATTAACTCGCTGTCGATATGGTGACTTTATTTTTTTTTGTGTGCTGTCTATGAGGATTTCTTTGATGAGTGGTCTCTCCCTGAGAAGTCTCCGATGATGCATAGCTAGAAGACTGAGGGTATGAGAACATGTTTTATTTCTTTATCTGATTGTGGGTATATTTTGTTAGTCCTAATTGTCATGAGCATTTATGCTGGTCTTACTTGACACTATGGATTAACAAGGTATTATCCTTGACTATTTTGCGAGTGCATGCTTATAGCTATCCTGACTTTCATGTGTCTTGATACAAACATAATCTCGCCATATCAAACTTAGGTGATCTCACTGCATTAGTCATCTTGACCTATATGTCTTCGATGCCTAGGTGAGATTTCCACATTTCTATCTGATAAAGATCATATTCATATCCACATAGTTATGCTAGTGTGCATTGTATGATCTTGCGACGCTACCAATAACGCTCGATGATGATAATTAGATGTCTATAAGCATTGTGACCTTGCAAGTCAACCACTTTCATAGTAGCTTGCATTCTTAGGTTCATCATAGTTTAGTTTTTGCATCTTGCATATGGAGAGAGCTCTCCTTTTTATCATCTACGGACTAGTTGGTCAACTGTGCTCATTTTATGATTCTTCTTGATCATATCTTTCATTTCTGGTCTTTCATATCACATCCTTTTCTATCCATTTTCGGACTCGAAATCAAAATCCGAGTCGCGTTTCCAAGTTTTTCTCATTCTTCTGAGCAGTTGACTGACCTTTTGAGGCATAATTTGATTTTCGATGGACTTTCTTCCTTCCATGTCTCTCAAATTTTCTAGTCTTTCATTCGCCCTATCTCTTTTCTTCTAGCTCATCGCTGGGGCATGTTTCATTGCCTAATGGTTATCCTATTATCATTTACCTTCAATTGTGATATCATTCTGATTTGATCAACTTTATCGATTTGCTGTCTCTCCTCTACCTGATTTCGATTTCGATTCCGAGGGGGCAGTATTTGTGGGATTCTCATCCCTGATTTCCTTGATTCTCTTGATTCAGACATCTTTTGTGAGCTTTTGCTCAAAATTTGAGATTCTTATCTCCCATTTTTAGACATTGATTATTGCCTAGCAGCGACGGTGATGGTTTTGTCTAAAGCTTGATTTGCACCTAGCAGCGACGGTGTTGGTCTAAGCTTTTGTTTATGTTTGTCCAGATGTGATCCCGAATCGACCTCATATCTGAGTTGTTTTGTGATCCCAAATCGATCTCACATTTCAATTCTTCTTTGACTACATGTGTTCCCAAATCGATCACACATTAGTCAAAGAGGGGCAAATGTATGCACCCTAAAATGGTCGCCTAGACTTTGGGCCCCATTTATTCAATTTATCAATCCTGAATCATTTTGATCAATAATCAATATTTTCAACAATATTAATTTCTTGATCAAGTCTTAATTTCGATCATATATTGGATTTTTATCCTTGGGCTAACCATTTATCCTAAGTCTTTATTTAATTAAAAGGAATATTTCCTCCCCTTTTAATTAAATAAAAAGCCCCCACTTTCCTCTTATCCTAAGTTGCACAAATAAAACATTATTCCTATTTTATAAAAAGGGAAAAAGCATTTTTTGTCTCACATGAGGCTCAAAAGTCAACACTTCACTCTCATTGGAGGATGTTTGTGCACATGGATTGCTCCTCTTTCAAGCTCCACCGCTGATTAAGACTTTTTGCCTCTTAATCTCCATGGTCCATTTCACCTCATTTCTTATAAAAGGAGAGCTCTCTCCTTCATTTATATATCCATATTTTATGCTATTGTTATGCTACAGGTTTTTTAGGTCATCTTGGAGCTTTTGGAGACATTCTTGCATCTAGGGTTTGAAGATTTGGAGCATTGTTGGCATTCATCTTAGATCTTCATCAACACTCTATCTTCTTGTCTTCATTCTTGCATCATCATGGCTTTCTTGCTTCATAGTTAGATTTCATTTCTTGCATAGTAGCTTCATTTTCATGGCATTCATAGATTAGATTTCCTTTTATGCAATAGAATAAGCTCACATAGTTTAAATAGGAGGCATTGTAATCCATTGCTATTTCCTTTCATAGATTAGATTTCTTTTCAAGCATTGCATTGTTATCATTTAGCTTAGATTTGCATTCTCATATAGTTTGCATTGCATTTCCATTTAGATTCTTGGAGATATTGGCATTGTTGCCCTTGTCTTCACTTGAATCTCTCATTGTATGGTTGACTAGCAAGGTCACCTTCTTGTAGCTCTAGCTGAGAGCAAAACTCATAGTCCCTTGCAACTCCATGCATAGAGAGCTATGAGCCGCTTTGTGAGGCCTCATTCTTGAGTAACCTTGCATATAATGGTTCATAGAAGTGCATATTTTAGTGTGTACAGTGACATGTGTAGCATTATGGGATGTGTTTGTTAAAAATGTGTTTGTGAAAACTTGTTGGGAAGATTATGCTTGTGTGATCCCTATTGGTTGTGCTATGGTAATTGTTCCACAATGGTATAAGTGTCAAAGTATGATGGTAATTTTGCCCTATTTTGGGCAAGAAAGAAGAATGTCTATTAGTGTCTATTGACAATAATGAATTTATAACTATAAGAAATTTAGGGCCTTGGGATGCGTTATCAATTTTCTCTTGTGTACACCCTCTTTGGATGTCTTCCATTGAGGTTTCATTATTAGGAGTTAAATTAGATGGCCCTCAAAGTGGTCAACTTGAGCTCATGGGAGTATCAAAATTCATTGTGCTAGTTAGGTTGAAATTGGGATTGTCTGTTGAGTCCATTTGTCCTTTTTGTTTTTGAGAATGTGTGTATGAATCCTAAAATGCAAAGATGAAACTATTGCTATGTTTTTATGATTTTTTTGACTTAAGAATGAAAATGAAATCTTTTTTTTTTTGGGGGGGGGATTTTTTTATTTTGAGAAATGATTATGACAATGCAAGTATAATGACAACTAAGGAATGAAATCTAGGTTTTTGGGATTTTTTTAATTTTGGGAAATGATTATGACAATGCGAGTATAATGACAACTGAGGAATGAAATCTATGTTATTTGGATTTTTATTTTTATATTTATTTTGGGAAATGATTATGAAATTGCAACTATAATGACCACTAAGGAGTGACCATGTATCCTATAGAATATTTTGAAAATACTGGAACACAATCCTATGAATGCAAACACAAGTGACTAAAAGGGCAACCTAGAACTCAAAGACAAAATGATGGGGATGGTGATTGACAAAAGTCATACCTTTCACTAGATTATTGAGATATGGGTTTTGACTTGTTTGTGGAATTTGATTTGTTAAAAATATGATGATGAGGTCAAAATATCCTACCAATGACAAAGGAATGATTCACTTTCTGGAGTCACGAGTTCTCAAAGATTCCCTAATGATCAATGTGCAAACCTAATGCGTGCAATGTCCACTAATGGTTGAAATGCAATGATTGGTATGATTGAACTAAATATTGAAATTCCATAAGTAAAACCCTAAATTATGATTTGAAAATGATAAGGAAACCTAATGCAGGCCTAAACTTTGAAAAGGAAAATGTGATTTGACCTAAATATAGTTTTTGGGAGACAAGTTTAACCTAAAAGTAAAAACTTAGATTTTAATGCAAAACCCTAAATGAATATGCAAGTTTTGGATGCCAATCATGTTTCTTAGTCCTAAATATTCTTAAATTACAAAATTTGACCCTAATCAATAATTTGTGTTCTCAATTTTGGAAACCCTTGTTGACATTTTATAGCTTCAGTCGGATAAACACTATGAGTCAATACTAGTGAAGATATGTATATACATATTTAGTATATATGAGATGTATATATACTTATATGTGTGTGTGTGTGTATAATCATAATTTTCATTATATTAATTACATAATAATGAATACACATGTCTCTTCTTGGCTCATTCTCAATATAAATGCAAGAGAGTGTTGCATTTGGAAAACACATACAATCAGATAGTGCTATTACATTTGCAACGATCCTAAAATTTTAACATGGTATCAGAGCCAAGTTGCAAATGTAAGAGAGTAGTTTTTTTATGGTGAATGTGTGATTGTTTGAGAAAATACAGTCTCAATACGAGGACTATATCTCACAAATACACTATTGGAGTTTTTTACATTTTGGATATGTTAGTGATAAACAAATTTAGAAGAATCTCATCGGAACGATTGGCGAGAAAGTGTCGGGTTCAAAAGTTATGACCGACTATGTACAGGTCTATGTGAAATTTGTAAAAGAGTGAGGTTCCTTCTTTAAAAGCCTAACTACTTGAAGGGAGATCCGATCAGATTGAAGGTTGTCATAGTGTATATATCCTTTGGATATTCAAGACATGTGATGTGAAGAATTCTGGTAATGTTTGAGGATGGCGACATCATTCTGTGAATTTGCATGATATTTTCTATATGGGCTCACCTTACAGAATGAAATACTAGAAATTTATAAAAGATAAGTATTCCATGTTTTATTAATGCACATATTTTTTTAAGTTTGTAATTCATGTTATACTATTGGTTAGTAAAATATTGTATGCTTCTATCATTGGTATTTCGGTTGAGATAGTTTAGTGAGCTATTTGTAATCTCTCTCTCTGACATACCTTCAAGATGGAAGCACAAGAAAATTGCATTCAAGGGAGAAAGAACTTAATGTTTTCAAACGAATTGATGATTGAGACCAGATGTAGAGGGAGTCTGACATTTCAAAAGAAGACAAGAGGTTGATACAAGAACTTGAGCTTCAGAGGGAGCAAATAAAGGATATGGTTGAATCAACTTTTGATAATCTTGGTCGTATTGATTTAGAGGGAGTAGTCCATACTGAGATGGATTCTCCAGTGATCAAGAATCTATAATAGTCAGAGGACTAGGAATCATGAATTCCTTTTGGGCCCTATGTAAATCATGAGGAAGTGACAACTTCCAAATGATTATCACTTGTATTTGTTAAATTTTTTGGAAGGTGACGATCTTACAATAACTTGATCTTGGGTGACCCCACAATAGTGGGTTACACTTTTTTAGACATGTTGATTTTTGTTGAAATAACACATTTTTAATAAAATATGATGATTTAAACCTTCAATGGTTCCATTTGAAAGAATTAATTACAAATGGTTAGCTCAAAGCCTCATAGATAAAAAAGACATTGATATAACATCTATACTCGTCATTCATACCTACAATGGAGTCTCCTTCGCACCTATTAAAATGCTGACAAAAAATCACTTTGAATTTATCTTTTGGTAGATCAAATGAACCTATTTGAAAAACCTATCTATGTAGTAAGGTACTACTAATAAAAATATTTCCAATGATTACAATGTTAATATTTATTACGTTTATTATGACTTTGTATTTTTAGTTTTACTAAATATAGATATTTCACTATATGTCTACCTCAATGTTTGACACTTATGGAAAAATAGTAAATGAGAGAAAAAAAAATTCTAAAAAATATCTAGGCCCTAGGTATTGAAGTTCTCTTTCTATCAAAAAAAAAAAAAAATGAAATTGGACAAATACACGACAAGTTATAAGCTATGTAGTCAAGGTATGTCAAAATTATGGTTTAATCAACTTCAAACATTAATAAAATATGAAATAATCATGATAATGTCATCAAACTGATTTCATGCCCTCCGTATGGATGTTACAAAACTAAATTTGAAAGAATCACTTTGATATCTATTTTAGAAAAAAAGTTATGCTCTATGAAAATAATGTAACTCTTTGAAAATGATATTTTCAGCAACATAACAGTTTTTGTGGGAGAAAGAAAAAAACCATTAAAATAAATTCAAAAATAAGAATAAAAAGAATATTTAGAATCTAGACAGAAAATCCTAAAAGACTCTAGTTTACTTCATCTTCTGATTTCAAATGGTTTAACAATAATATGCATCCGAATCTGATTTTTTTTTTCAAAATGTAGAGTTTAGTGTCCATTCAGGAAAAAAAGTGTAACCCACTATTGTGGGTTCACCCTCTTATAGACATCTTATGATGGCTGAAATAGATTATGGTAGATGATATCTTGCATGGTGGATTGAGTTCCTTAAACATGTCATGATCTTCTATTGTGATAGACATCTTATGATGGCTAAAATAGATCATGATAGATGATAGGAATGTTCATATGGTAAGTATTATTGAGGGTACATATGCACATTAGCTATAGGATATTTTTGAGTTATGGTGAATATCATGAGATTTGATATTCTTGGTCAGACCATATCTCTGATATTATATTGAGGTGATAACTAAAACATTTTTGAGTTATGGTGAATATCATGAGACTTGATATTCTTGGTCAAATAAAAATACCCAGAAAATACTTTAAACAATATGGAAGTTGGTTGTGTGAATAAAATAGGGTATGTCCAAGGCTCCTTAAAGCTCAAATCTCCACTAGTCTAGAACAACACAAATACAATTCAAACACTTTTTATGATCTAAGATCAAATCTTATTACAGTGAATTCAGATTGACAACTTGGCATTTCTTCGACTCAAATGCTCAACACCTTAAGGGTTTCTTTACAATCTTGTCTTTGCAAGATAATGGATAGATAGGGGGGGCAATTCATGAAGCACTCCCCCTCTTTTTGGATGCCACAATTAGCTTATATGTAACCTAGTAATTTTGGTCTTGATCTCAAGAAAATACATATCATGAGTATCTTTAGGGAATGATGTTATTCACTTGACTAAAATTGACACAATACTCAATCAAAAGGGTGGCCTCTAAGACAATATTTTTAGTCATAATTTGGGAGACCCATGCGAACACATTCAAGAGTGAGACACTTAAGCCTCTAGCCAACCTTACCTGGGGCGCTTATGTCAACCTGTCAAATTGGCACTCTTGGCATAGGATCATTGGTTAAGCTTGGAATTTCTTCCTTATAATTTATATAGCAGGCTAAATGATAAGTTACTTTGGGTTGTCCCCTCTGGAGTGATTACTTCTCCAAAGGAAGACCCTCTAAAAAAAGATCATTTATCTTACACCTAATTTTTCACAAACATGCGAGGGGAGAGGATACTTTGATAGCACCTTGGGTTCTATCTAAATAGATTGTGCAAGAACACCATGGACATACAAGCAATTGTTCATTAGCCCTTATAAATCAAAATGTGATTTACACTACTAAGCACACAAGGGTTTAGAGATTTGTCCTTTTAACTCATCCAAATTCCATGCCACAATGTTGAAACAATGATCAATAAGACAAAACCCTAAGCTATGAATAAAAAATGTAGAAACAAAGAAAAATAATTGTAAAAAATTGAGATTATACCCTTTGTTATTTATCACCAAGATGTGGTGCTTGGTGTGAAAACGTGACATTAATTCTTTCACATATGGCTTTAATTTTGGCATATGTGGCATTAGATCTAACGCATGTAGTGTTAAAACCTACAAATGTAGTGAAAATAAAAATGTATGTATTAGTAAAATTGTCAAATGTGTATACAATTTCTCAATTGCATAGCAAATTCTAAGCATATTTGGTGAAGATCTGGTAAATGTGGTGAATGAATCTATAACTAGTAAAACTAAAAACCTCAAGAACAATTTAATCAGTTAGGCATGTTTCATGTTGAGTTCACCGATTACATCTACATTAGGAAAATGAGGTTAAAATTGCATTAAACATATGAGCAGCCACAAAAATCAATTCAATGCATAAGACCCACTTTCAACCAATAGAGAATGGAAAACAAATCAAATGCAAAACAAATAAAGTAATTCAAATAAAAATCAATCACATTCAATCCAAAAGAATCCTCCATTGTACTCATTTTCAAGTTGTATGATGTTGACTCTCAAGTTCATAGCACCACTTTCTTATGTGATCACACAAAAATTTGAAGACTATTGTTAGCCAAGATGAGAAAGCAAGGTTGATAATATAGATTTTAGGACTTCAATTGACAATTTAGATTAAAAGATGATGATAGATAATCGACAATCGAGATTTGATGAGACAATTTGATAGTGCTAATAAGGTAGAACTAGTTTCCCGATTTAGAAAGACTGAGTAAATTGAGGAGTTAAGTGGGTTGATTTGATTGAGTTAGATACATTGATCTTATCAACTAAACTGGGAGTGAGTGGCAATTAGAGAGGTGGAAGTGGAAGACTTAATTAGCATTAAATAATCATTTAATCATGTGCATGAAGCAAAATAAATGAAATAAAGATTTTATTTATTTTTAGAAGTATACTAGCTTTTTCAAAAAAGAGAGAATAATCAAATAAATTAAAGAACTTACTTAATTATAGAAGGCTTCGTTAACTGATTAAATAATTAAAATAATTATTTGATCAAATGACAAAGAATAGCAGTTGATTTAATTAAACAATAAAGATTATTTAGCTAAAGTGGAGGGAAATAATTAATTAAATAATAAAATTATTTAATTAAGATTAAAAGAATATTTCTTTAAAAAAGAGAGTGGTAAACACTTTAATCCAAAGCTATGAACCGGTGAGGCCACCAATGGGGGACCTCATCCCCAATGGGATTTGAACCTTGATGGCAAGAACAACAATACAACTTAACCATTAGAATATGCAACTATTGACAAGAATATTAGATAATTAAATAATTAAAGTATTATTTAATTATGGGAAATGAGAAAAATATTAATTTTTTGATTTAAATTTGAAGATAAGATAAGATAAGATAGATAAATTTATTAATGTCCAACGGAAGACCAACAAGGGTCTATGGGACAAGAATCATACAACCAAAATAACAAGAAACCATCAGACCACCAAACAGTGGTCGGGGGAACATGCTAAAAGAACAAGGAACCAAACAAGAAGAAGCAGAGAACAAAGAACCAAGAACCACCAGGATAAGGACTAGGGGTCCTTCCCGAGCGGAAAGAAATCCAACATAGAAGGATAGTGACCTGGAAGAATATAGGTATGGACCCGTCACCGTGATCTGTGCTGGTGGTATATGAGTATAGGTTAAGAAGACACTGAATTAATTAATTAAGAAGAAAATAAGTAAAAGTTTTGCTTGGAGGCATTAGACACAGAGTATAAGAGAAAAGAAAGATTAATTAATTAAGATTAAAAGAATATTAGATAATGTAGTGCCACTCCATAAACAACAACCAGTTAAGGATCGATGAAATTTATTGATGGCATGAAAGTATAAATCCAGTCATAAAATTAAAAGAAAGAATCAACAAGGAGCGATGACGGTAATCACAAACCATAGAATACCAATTTAATTTTCTTTGTCATTGCCTGTAGAAATATAGCGATTAGTTAAGAAGGAAAGGGGAGATCAACAAAGGTTAAATAATCATTTGTTAATGGGTGCGAATTGTTGAGGATAATGAAGAGTTTACCCTTGCAACATTTTTGGTTGAGTGTTAATAGGGAACATGTATGCATTATATTATTTATAATTTTCTATAGTTACATGTTGTCACAATTAAGAAGTGTCAACCTTTCAATGGGCATGATGAGAAGAATGACAACAAGTAGAGGTATTACAAATGTTAATGTTAGGAAAGATTGAGTTATATAAATAAATTTTAAATTCGATAAATTAATATAAAATATTTTATTATTGTGGTTCTAAATTACTAAATAAAAATAAAATAAGAATTTTAGTAAATGATAATTTCAAACAAAGGGAATTATGGAGATCTCTTATATAATGGAGTATATAGATATAATAAAGGAAAGTTAGCTCTAGTTGATTATGCATTTGAAAATATCTCCTAAATTAATGTGGTGATGTTTAGATTAATTTATTTAAATTTCAAAGCTAGGTTACTTTGGGTTCATTCTCTAAACTTATAGTTTCAATTTTGTAGTACTAAAGATAGTTTCTATTAGGATTATGAATTAATGTAAGTAACATTATTATGTTTTCAAATAATTATTAAAGATTAAGTTATTGAACTATAGGTTTGATAACAAGTAAATTGTAAGGGATTAATTATGCTTATTAGTAAATCATAAAATTAAATCAAAGAAAGTTTAGAAATTTAGTCTTAAGTTTTATGTCATTTAGATTTTTAATGATGGTATTATTTTGTTGTTGAGTAAACTTCTACTCAAGAATTCATCAAGTGACTACTATCAGACTATCTAATCAAGTTTGCATTTTTAAATTTATCTTTTTGTATAGAATTTGTTTGCATTCAAAAACTTATTGTTCCTATGCATATACAAGTGTAACACTTGGCATTTCATTCAAGCTTAACTCTAGTAATTGGACCTATAGTCTAAACTTGTAAGATATCTATAGATCCTATTTGAAGTTTTGGTTTATACAAGGGTTATCCTTTTTAGGGTAAAAGTACAAACATGTATCACACTTTTATAAAGGAAAAGGACAACAACACACAAACTGTTCAACTTTAACAACATAAAAGTGACAATTGTGTTTACAATTTGAAGATGATGTAAACTGATGAAATGTGTAAAACTAGATGAAGTTTATGTTTATATTTTTTAAAAAAAAATTTGAACAAGAATTGATACTTTTAAAATTTTTAAGTCTATTTTTTAATTGCTAAAAAATGTTGAAAATCTGGGGTCTAGTTCTCGTCAAAAAAGTATATGCAAATAATATTTTTTCCTCTCATTTTAAAATATGTTATAGATGACATGTATAACTAGTACATAAAAAAAAAAAAAGATTGCTTTTCAATATATATTTTCTCTATTATAACTACTCAAGTCGAACTTATCTGAAATTAACAGTTTTTGTCTCTCGCCAAATTTTCCCTATCAAATCTACACCATTCAGAAAACAAATTACATATTCTTGAAGATGACTCTCTCCTCTAGTGTTAAATATAAATTTTAAATTTTTTTTGTTATGATTTACTATTTTTTTTTCTTTTTTTGAAGCAGCATTTTTTTTAATGTTAAAATACCTACTTACAGTATTTTAAAATTATAATATATTATCTCTAATCAAAATATTATAAAACATGTATTAAACGATAATCTTTACTCCAAGCTCTATAGAAGGGTATTTTTATTTTTTGAAGAAAGTTGAGTTTTAATAGAGAAATGAGCTATAGAAGTGAGAAGTTCTGCAAATTTCCATTTTTTGCTTGTTTGGCTGCCACATAGGCTGTTTCGGTCGAACCAGATTTAGCCGAAACTAAGGCTGACTAAACACGGTTGCGTGAGCGACCGAGCCCCTTAAACCTCATATAAAACACTTATTTTTTTAATTAGAAAATAAATAAAAAATATTTTATACTTGTGAAATAATAAGTGATTTTTTAAATAAAATTATTTATTGGAAGTTCTTTATTATTATTTTTTTGCGTTCGAAAGACAATTACGAAGGACAGTCATCAATAAGGTATTTTTTTTCTTGCAAGATATTTTTTTAGTTTATTTTTGTCTTTTTTATTTTATTTGGTTTTTTAAATTAAAGCATTATTTTATTTTATTTTTTAAATTAAAGCATTATTTTATTTTATTTTATTTAACTTAAAGTATTGTTTTGTTTGGTTTATTAATTAAAAAATTATTCAATTAGTACTTGATTTATGAACTTATAAATATTGTTTAAAATTTTTTATTGGGTATATGGTTTTCTGTATGCAGGTGAATTGAAGCTTTCAATTCAATAGGGAATAAAAGGAATAGAACAAGAAAATATGATAGAATAAGAGATGACAAAATAAAAGGTCATACAAAACGTAATGAAGATCAACCTATTGAAGTTTAGGAAGATCTCATTGATATTCAAGAATATGCAATTCAAGTAGGGGAACAAATTTGTAGTTTTTAATGTGGAAACATATTATTTGACATGAGAAATTTGATGGAGATGAATGAGGACACACTTTTTAGTCAAGTTTCATCTGAACACATGGTATCACATGGTATCTGAAAACACAATTAAATTGCATTGCAAAAAAAATTGGGATGAATATTTTGAAAATAAAAGTATGTTTGGAAGAGCATAATTATTTGTCAGGTTATTCACGAAAAGAGAGATGACTCATGTTTTGGAGTTATTGGGTGTTGATAATAGGAAAAGCTCTACGGATAATGCTAATCGAACAATAGTTGAAAATTTTCAAGATATATTAAGCAACATGAAGAACACAACTTGAGGATTTGATTTAAGTGTTGCGTGTAGAGCATTGATAACTACAATATCTAGTGGGAAGTTGACACAAAGAAAACAAGTTTGTGCAATTTCTGATTTAATGCAAGTATCTAGAAGAACTGTTCAAAGATATATCAGAAGGAGAAATATGTCAGATGAAAACATTGAAAAAAATTAGGTAAATATTTGTAGACTTCATGGAAAAGACAAATTTTCTAAAGATGTAAAAAGGCAAGCCATTGAATATTGGACTACTTGCTTCCATGTTTCTTTCAATAGAAGGGATAATATATAAATGAAAGATGAAGAGACATGTATGAAATTAGAACATCCAAAACATTTTATAGATATAATACAAAGTGAACTATTTCAAGCATTCAAGCAAGAGTTTTCAGATGTGAAAATATGTCAGAGAATGTTTGAGAGGTTGTGTCCTTGCTTTGTATGTATAAATAAGGTACGCGAAACTTGTCATCAAAATCATATAGAATTTCATATATACTTGCAATCATATAAAAAAAGGTATGCATCACTTAATCCAGATATGGTTATCCCTAAAAGTATGACACAATTCATGAAGTCTATTTTATGTGATAAATCAAAAGATTCAGATGAGTTCAAAGTACAATGTATAAAAAATTCATGCAATGATTTTAGAGATTTGCATGAATTTCTACTGCAAATTGAGAATATTGATGTTTCAATGCTAGTTTTGTGAAAGAGATTTGAATATGAGACATCTTGAACTAAGACAAGAGATGAATCCAAAACAAATGCATTGAAGGAGAGTGAATTGCCCTACCTTGAGTTTATGACCAGATTTCGTACTATGATATATCCACATATCCAACATTGTCATGGTGCACGATGGTAAGCTAAACAATTTTGTGATTTTAATTTTTTTTCCACCTGGTTGTATTCTTTCAATTGTAGATTTATTTGAGAACTATAAATTTTCCCCTCAATCGAAGCTTCAAGGTCAATATTATCATTCTGAACAAGTTGTGATATTTGTGCAAGTGATCTATAGACACGCAATTTGATTTGGATGGGATAGAAAGTATTGTTCAAAATGAACGCATTATCGTCAAGGAGGTTCATTTCTATATCAATTATGATAGAGTTCATGATAGGAGCTATGTGGCTCATTATTTTGCAATGTTTTTTGAAGATCTTACAAATCGTGGGATAAAGGCTTCAGTACAACATTGGATTTGGTATGATGGTTGTGTAGGTAAGTACACATATTTCAATTCATTTCAATTCTTATCTTTAAGTTATTAAATTTACATTCTTATCTAAGTTATTTAATTTCAATCTGATAAATGTTATATTTAATGATCTTACATACATGTGTACAACTTTATCGAGCTGGACAATTTAAATCTCCAAAAGTCTTTAATTAGCTAGCCATGCAACATGCTAGACACAATGTTAAGTTTATGTGGGACTTCTTTGAAAGTGGACATGGAAAAGGGGAGCACGATGGAGAAGGAGCATATGTAAAGTGTGCACTTCACCAACATGAACTTGTAGGTACACAAATGGTGTTCAAGTAATATAATGTCAAAAGAAGCTTCTAGATCCATTTGCTTTAATTTAATAGTTCATAAATGTACAGGTAACATGATAGAGAATGCGAAGAAACTTGTTAAATGGTGCCAAGGTAATTTTGATAGTCGAGACACCTAGTACAACAAATGTGATTTTTAGGAAGTGAAAGGTAAAATATTTTGTTCAAATTCTTTTAAATTTTTTAATCATGTGCTTTTCACTTTTATCATAATTGTTGATCTAAAATGTGCAAATTCCATTTCATATTTGTAATAGATATAGATCGATCTAATCCTTACAATTATCAAAAAATTGGTGGTATCAGAAGTTTACATCAAGTGATCACTAGAGGACAACACATGCCTGCATTGATTCAAGTAAGAGAAAAATCATGATTTTGTGTTGACTGTGTTGAGGACAATCCAATGAGTCAATGTGAGAATATTGCAAATGGATATGTTTCACGATGGGATATGAAGAAGTTGATTAGCATGCCTCCTTATGAAGATGATGACATTGACATAAACATTCATGATCCTACATATTTGACTGATTTTGAATGTGTTTCTGATTTAGTTGTTACAAATGTGTGCACATACATGTTCTTTTGATTAATTTTAATTTATCACAAGTGGTGATCAAATTAAATATCTTTTTTTTTTAATTTTTAAATTGCATCCATTTGTACATAGGTGATATTTTTGTTGTGGTTATGGATCCTGACAATGCAGAAAGTGTAAATTATTATTTACTATGATGCACGAAAGAAAAATACAAGTTGCCAGAAGTAATTGTAGATGGTGATGGATAGTCATATCAAACTGGTCCAGTTGTCATTTAAGGCACATATTATCAACAAATGAAGATAGATAAAAATGATGTTCTATTTATTGAATACATACTTGGACAAAAAGTTCTACGTTACAATCATTTGGTTATAGCGACAAAGTTGCAATTCAAGACATTGCCAACAAGAGGACATGGCAACCAAAAGTGGAGGTTGCCTATTACAGAACATGAAAAACTTTTGGAGATAATAAAAGATAGAGAGGATCCAGACTATATATATCAAGAGCTCTAGGCTAAACTTGTTTTTTGTAGCTTTCATACTTTCACATATGAACTTGTGTTTTTTTAACTTTAAACTCATATTTGATGTATTGGATATTGGATATGCTTTGATATATGCATGCTTGGACAATAATACTTTGATATATATAATTATGCATGTTGTTATGTATACTTTAATGGTTCAATAATATGTTCTTATATAATTTTTATATGTTCTTGTGCATTCTTTAACGATTCAATAGTTTTTACATATATAGTTATAAATACTTTTATGTTTTGTTTTTTTTATGTACATGCTTTTATGTATGTCCCCTTAAGACATTAGTTAGATTAATTATGTCATTAGCTAGATTGCTTACTAGTTAGATTACTTGTGACAAATTAGTGAGAATAAAGTATTTTTACACATCCTGTTTTGTATGCTTTGATGGATCAATAATATGTTCTTATGTAATTTTTATGTGTTCTTATGTATGCTTTGATGGTTCAATAGTTTTTACATATGTAGTTATAAATGTTTTTATGTCTTTTGTTATGTACATTTTTTTATGTATGTCCCCTTAAGACATCCCCTTAAGACATTAGTTAGATTAATCATGACATTAGCTAGATTGCTTACTAGTTAGATTACTTATGAAAAATTAGTGAGAATAAAATGTTTTTACGCATGTTGTTATGTATGCTTTTATTTATGCTTTGATGGTTCAATAGTATGTTCTTATGTAATTTTTATATGTTTTATGTATGCTTTGATGGTTCAATAGTTTTTACATATGTAGTTATAAATGCTTTTATGTCTTTTGTTATGTACATGCTTTTATGTATGTCCCCTTAAGATATTAGTTAGATTAATTATGACATTAGCTAGATTGCTTACCAGTTAGATTATGTATGACAAATTAGTGAGAATAAAATACTTTTATGCATGTTGTTATGTATGCTTTTATTTACACTTTGATGGTTCAATAGTATGTTCTTATGTATGCTTTGATGGTTCAATAGTTTTTACATATGTAGTTATAAATGCTTTTATGCCTTTTGTTATGTACATGATTTTATGTATGTCCCCTTAAGACATTAGTTAGATTAATTATGACATTAGCTAGATTACTTATTAGTTAGATTACTTATGACAAATTAGTGAGAATAAAATGCTTTTATGTTTTCTTTTAGCTTATGACATTTAAATACAGTAAATGATTTTAACTACATGTATTAAATGTAAATTAATTACATTAATTGCATTTTAATTGACATGCGTGAAAAATATACATATGACATGAACATACATAAAATAAGTTTACTTAATGAACACGTGAACATATAACATGAACTGTGTAGAATATCATGTGTTCATGAAATAACATACATACATATATGTACAATGTATATGAAATGTCCAGAATATAACATGTCTATCAAATGTCTAAAATAACATGTAATGTCAACTAGGGCTATGTCTTGATCCTTGACCTGATGGTGGTCCATGTCTTATGGATCTTTGTGTGAAATAAAATAAATATTTATGTGTCATGCATACACGTCAAATACATTAAATACATATTTAAGAAAAAATATATAAAGATGTCTAAAATTACGTGTGAGTCATGCTCCATGGGATCGTCAGGTGTCTGTAAATCTCCATAACC
Organism: Chamaecyparis obtusa; assembly: GCA_027943335.1. Lineage (NCBI taxonomy): Eukaryota > Viridiplantae > Streptophyta > Pinopsida > Cupressales > Cupressaceae > Chamaecyparis > Chamaecyparis obtusa. The sequence goes on along the minus strand of BSBK01002127.1, from coordinate 392,680 downwards.
TAACATACTATCAAAAAAGCCCTGGAGTACATATAAATATTAATAATTTAATTCAAAATTTTAAAAGTCATATACTCTATTAGATACATGTGTAAGTTTTAAATAAAATCAAATTTTAAATAAACATATACCGTAACAGTATGTAATGCTCTCCCGATCCTGCTCAAGTATGAATTGTGTAACGACACCTATGAGGGATCAATATGCTCATCTATAAACAATGTGGTAAAAATTCAACATTATGAAGGGGCAGGGGGAGGTGCATCATCATCAATTATAGTCTGCTGAGGAGCTGTAGGTGGTGTAGGAGTATCCTCATGTCTCTGTACACCCTGAGAACCTAATCCAGTAGATGGTCACGAAAGAATGTGGGTGACATGTGATGAGATCCCACTGAGAGGAATCTCAGCGACTGCCTATAAAGCCTGATACGCACAAAGTAGATCACTAGATAAACATGCATCCATACGACGCAAAGAATCCACCCCTGATGAAGTTGCAACCTCAAGGGGAGATGGTATGTCTACAATTTGGTATGGATCATCACTGGAGGATGCATCATGTGTAGGTGTAGGAATGGTAGTACAAGAATGCAACATGTATCTACCACAATGGTCAAATGACATCTCATGAACCTATGTCGTGATACTTGTGAGACTAGAATACACATCCCTCCTAGTGTCATCTGGTACCCTCTCTCCTGCAGTTGTCAATTCCAAACCTTTTGTCATAACCAAAATGTTTGGACCCACCTTTGTCTGCTTATTAGCGGGCGTAGGGGCATCTAGTGGCCTGAATCTATCTGATAAATGCCCCCTCCCTTGCCCAACATAACTTGGAAAATCTGTGTAATCCACCTCATAATGTAAATGAAATTTTGCAAACAATTGTTTGTAGAAATATAGTGCAAGCTCATCTTTCTAGGGCCACCTATGATGAGAAGCCAACTAGCAAGGATATATAAATGGCGCAACAAGGTCATTTGTGCACCTAGTAACCATATAACCTTGTCTGTGTAATGTGGAAACATGGTCTTCACCATAGGGGTGGAGACGTCAGAGTCAATTTGTTTGTACTTCACAGTGCTAGTAACACTACAAGACAAAGAAGTGTATAAAGTATCAATGTTGATGCTATAATAGGGGGCTGTATGATTCAACTATCTGAATCATATAGACCAACTCTTCTCTAATACTATTCACCCTATACATATTAAGGAGGGTGGTGGATGTCTCAATGGTATGATCGAGAACCTCGATTGAGTGAGTCAATCTAGCAATAGTATCAACAAATAGTTGCTCTCTCCCCCTGAACACTAGCCTCTCTTGATGATGTAGATGCTTCCCTAGTACGGGATTTCATGTATGATAGATAAAATGTATGTGAAAGTATATATATATATATATATATATATATATATATATATATATATATATATATATATATATATATATATATATATATATATATATATATATATATATATATATATATATATATATATGTACAATGTTTTTAAAAATTTCTAATTTAAAGCACATGTACATTATGATCATCTACTTTGTAAAAACTATATATGAACAATTTATGTATGTTTAAGAAACATGACAAAAAAATGAATGATATTTGAAGTAAGGTTAACTAGGTTAATTGTATTTGACTAGGTTAACTAGGTTTGAAGTACATGGAACTTAACTAGGTTAACTAAGTTTAACTAGGTTAACTAACGTTAACTAGGTTAAAACTAAGGTTAACTAGGTTTGAAGTATGGTTAACTAGGAACTATGTTATAGTTATATTTTTATGTAACATTTTATGGGAATAAGTTTCTAATGTTTCAAATGATCAAGTGTTTGTTACATTTCACATTAAAAAAATTTATATGTAGATTTAATCTAAACATGACAAAAAAATGAATGATATTTATAATTCAAGCACACACACACACACACACACACACAGAGATATATATATATATATATATATATATATATATATATATATATATATATATATATATATATATATATATATATATATATATATATATATATATATATATATATATATATATATATATATATATATATATCTGTGTGTGTGTGTGTGTGTGTGTGTGTACACGAACCATATTTATACAACATTTTCTGGGAATAAGTTTCTAATGTTTCAAATGATCAAGTGTTTGTTACATTTTACATTAACAAAATTTATATGTAGATTTAATCTAAACATGACAAAAAAATGAATGATATTTATAATTCAAGCACATATGTGTGTGTGTGTGTGTGTGTGTGTGTACATGAACCACATTTATACAACTCACATGAATAAAACATAAACACATGGTTAGTTATTCTAGGTTAACTAGGTTTGATGTATGGTTTTAACTAGGTTAACTAAATTTGACTAGGTTAACTAGGTTTGAAGTATGGTTGATTAGATTAACTAAGTTTGACTAGGTTAACTAGGTTGACTAGGTTAAGTATGTTTGTTCAAGTATGGTTAACTAGGTTATCTAAGTTTGACTAGATTAACAAGGTTTAAAATATGGTTAACTAGGGTTAAAAACAATTTTAACTAGGTTCAAAGTATGGTTAACTATGTTAAAACTAAATTTGAATAATTTAGCTAGGGTTAACTAGGTTAACTAAATTTGACTAAGTTAACTAAGGTTAACTAGGTTAACTATGGTTAACTAGGTTAACTATGGTTAACTAGGTTAACTATGGTTAACTAGGTCAACTATGGTTAACTAGGTCAACTAGATTTCAAGTATGGTTAACTAATGGTAACTATGTTAAGTAAGGTTAACTAAGTTTGACTAAGTTAACTATGTGTTAATTAAGATTAATGATATTAAAAAGGTTTACTAAGTTAACTATATGTCATTTAACCCAAAAAAATTACATTACAAAGCATGTTAATTAATTTTGACAATCTAACATAACTAGAAACTATCCTAAAAATCATAAATAAATCAATATGTACATATGTCAATCTAAAATTTGAAAAAACATTTTAAAAAATTAGAAAAAAAACCTACCTAGTATGGTCGAAGGTCTCCAAATCGCTACGCAAATCTAAGAACCGCTAGAGTGTTAATGAGCCACTTAATGCTTTTTGGGAATATTTTTTTTTTTAGAGTTTCGACCGAAACATGTTCAGACAAACTTGTTTTAGTCAAAAAAAAGGTGACACATCGACACCACCTGGCTCCGTTTGGCACCACGTGTATTCGGTTGAACCATATTCGGCCAAAACATGTCTGGTTGAAACCACTTCCAACCGAAACATGTCGGTTTTCCTCTACTACGACACATGTTTGTACTTTTACCCTTTAGTTAATACTTGGAGTCAAATTAATAGGTTTATGCATTGATTCCCAAATTACTCATGTCACAATGCTACGCAGTCCTTGCAAATAAATTACCAAATTTTTTACGACTTTATATATATATACATATACATACACACACACACATAAACTAAAGATCTCAAAATAGTGATGTTATTGTTGCATGGTGACATTGTCTTTTTGTAGGGGTTTGAAAGTCATCAATTTATCTTCAAGAATAATGCACTAGGCATGATAAATAGACGCATTTTACCTTAAACAATGACATGTGAATGAATAGTATATTCTTAACTAGGTTTTTATCCATGTTTCACCTTAGTGGGAGACAGTCGATGATGATACTATCTGAGGAAGTAGACCCTAGAAAGGGTTGTGTATCCACTCATGCAGTTTCTAACACTTGTATCATTCTAAATTTCAAGAACCTATGATTAGATGCTCAATTAGGCTCCATTTTGGTGTTCTTGTGATTTCATGTCCGTTATGCTTGATCCATCCTTGTACTGCCTACATTTATGGCTTTCTTTTCATCTTCCCGACTCCTAGATTCAATTGGCCTCTTTTGGTGGGGGTGTCCTCTTCTCAGGAAGAGAATACCCAAACAATTCTCTTCCCCGATGTTTTGTTCAAAATTTGAATTAGGGGCTCGTCTTGTTGATTTAGTGAGATTTCTAAATTCTTGTCAACCTCCTTCAAGTTTTGAGCTCCAAATCTTGTGGGAGGTATAAAAGCAATCTATATCTCCTCATTTTGGTAACCATGATTAATATTTCAAGTGCTCACTTACAATTTTGCATCCAAATATTCAAGATCAAGACTTCAAGCTCACTTTTCAAGCATCTAAAGCATCTTTGAAGGCAATCTTCTTTGTTTTAGTAAGCCTCTCTTCCATGATGGCCAAGTAGAGGAGACCTTGATCAAACAAGAAGATCCTTTGTCCATTTGCATCCATTCTTTCAAGGCAAGAGTCAATCAAGCATCACGACGTTGAAGATCTTTGAGGAGTATTTTCAAATCTATGCATTTGTGAAGGACATCCTTGATTCTTCTTTACATTCCAAGATCTAAACTCAACATACAACTAGATTCAAGAAACATACAAGCATATTCATAAACATCATGATCTCAATATTAATTTATGGAGGTACATGCATTTACAAAGTAGATCTAATATTTACTTTACATTTATATACTTTCATGCAATTTAATTTCCATTTCAAGGTTGATTTCAACCCAACATTTTCTCTATTTTCTTGTGTGCAAGAATAGGTAATGTTTGCATCATTTTGGATCTAGAAAGACACGACCTAATGGACATTCTGTAAACTAATTTCAATCAAAAGAAATGGGAACATGACGCCTCAACCACCCTCTTTTTGGAACATGACACCCTCTTCCTTGATAAACAACATCAAATTGGAAACACAAGTCAGTGATGTTCTTTGTTTTTCATTTCTGGTACATGTGTGGAGCTATCCATTTTTTATCACTCTATATATTTTGCAACTTGTCATTTTGCCTACTTTATCTTCTATATTGCATTAACCAATCATATATCCCTAATCAATTCTCATATTTTCACAAAAAAATGAAGGATCATTGCACTCACTTAATGCTTAAGTCCAACCTGGGCCTAGTGGGTCATCTTCCTTCTGATTATGCAATAACAAAGGATTGGTTAGGTGTTGCACTAGGGGAACCACTCTTGAACCCCTTGTTGTTTGCCTAACCCATCATTATTTTCTTATTGTGCAACACCTAGAATAGAGAACTTATGATACATACTCTTGTTTTGATTGATATAAATTAATAGGATATGTTTCAAAATTTAAAAGTTGAACTACAGAGTCTCTATTCATGATGTAGACAAGACCATTAGTGATAAGCTCGCGAGACTTAGGTCTAGCCTTTAGGACTTGTCTATATCGACTCAAATGAAATTATTTCACTTCTCGATGATCTTTCATCTAGATAAGATATTGATGAAGAATGTATTTATAATCATGTATCTAATGTCATGCATCTAGTTGTGTAGACATGTGTGTAGTTACAAACATTGGGGCATGGTGAATACAATGAAGAAACACGAAACTAAAATTCAAGTATGCAATGATATTTGTTTGTTAATTGAACATTATAATAAACTCCATTCTAAGTATTTTCTTTAACCTCCTGGTTTCTAGTTATATGACACAACGAATAGGAGTATAATGTGTTGCTTTAATTAATGTAGTACATTATTGTTTTAAAAAAAAAAATTGCATGTTTTAATGAGTGTTTTGTACTCATTCTGAGGGTTACTTGGCATGGTGTTACATATAACTAAATATTTAAAAGATTATTTAATTATGAGAAATGAGGAAAGTGTTAATTTTTGGACTTAAATTTGAAGAATGACACTAGATTAATTAAATAATTAAATATTATTTAATTAATTAAGAAGAAATTAGTAAAGGTATAGGTTAGTCTCAAGGCCCTCGTGATGCTCATTCTTCTAAGAAATAGAGGCATGCTCAACTTAGCCTTAGCATGACTAAAATTGAATTAAGGAATCATACAAACTTTATTTTTATTGATGACTTTAAATCAAGTTATTATGATCTCAAGATATGAACGACTCTTATCAGGTATTGATGTCTCACCTATTCTTAATATGCACATATTTATGTTGAGTTTAGAATTGAATTTCTTGGAATGACCTTTACCAATTATGGACAATTAATAGTAGTTATTGTAATACCCCAAAAATGGGCTATAGGTTCATTAACCTCCTACATCTTCAAATCGAACGAAATCGACATCAAAGTCCCAACCTAAGGCACATCTGCACATTATCAAATCCTAATTGATTTTATCCTAATTCTGCATCAGAGAATATTCCTAGCAATATTCCTATTTATCCTAATTATCTTTGATTTAATAATTATTTGGCGATAAATCATATTTATCCTAAAGTATGATTAATTGAATATTATGAATATTTAATTAATTAGATTTAATACTACCACTTAATTATTTAATTAAATTTAATTAAATTTATTCCTAAATTCTATTACTTAATTTTGATAATAAATCTAAAATCTCATGACTAATTGATTAAATTCTTATTTAATTAATTAATGTCAATTGTCAAGTTTTAATAATATAGTTTTTTGAATAAAAGTTTGATTTAATAATTGATTAACCCATAAATCAATTGTTTTAATTCAAAAATCAGTTAAGTTGAAAATAAATCACTTTATTTTTAAATTAATTTATAATTAAATCATGCACAATCATAAAAGAAGGCAACTAGAAATTAACAATCAATTTTAAATTGAAACTCAACATCTGATGATGAGTTGAAATTTGATCTAAACTCTATTTTGAGTTAAAAATTACTTTTGCATGATTTTTATGAGTTAATTATCTCTGATTTCTTGATAACTGAAAAATCAACCTGAGTTTATCAAGAGTGATTTATGGCTTTTCTCTTGCATCCTCAAAGCCCTGGATTTCTATAAAATCAAGGCTCAGCTCTTCATAATCATCAACACTCGAATTTGCACAATTACTCTAGCGAATTGGCAATTGAAGGATTAAGCACTTGCGACAGGTGATTTGTGAGATCTTTCATAGTTGATCATAGTTTTTGCATAGTTTCATATCATTCATAGCATTCTTAGATTAAATCTACATTCAATTTCATTCATATAGTTTAGATTCATATAGTTTCTCATATTATTGCACAGAAAATACAAAAATATAGATTAATATGCACTCATATAATCTTTCATCTTTTTGCATTCAAATCCTTCGTTTAGGTGTTTCATTGTCACTGATCTCAATTTCAATCTGAGAACATCATACTCACACCTACTAGAAGGCAATAAATCACCTGGTTAGCTTAGTTTCAATTATTTGCAAAATTTCAATTTTGGCTAACCTTTAATGTTTTACTAAAGTGTTGTGTCTACAGCTAGGTACAAAATTCACACACATTTCTGGCGTCCACCATGGGGCCCTGAAACGGGTTTCCATCTCTTCTATTTCACTTCTATCTATTGTTATGTCATTTTTTGGTCAATTCTATGATTTCATTATCTGTCCGTACATTTTTCGTACGACTTTTGTTAGAAAGTCGTACCAGAAGCTACTGGTTGACGTACGACAGTTGAAGATTTTGAGGCTTATGTCAGCAACTGTGGATTTTCGTTTGAGAGCTAGACTGTCGTTTGGTGAGACACCCACTGTCATACGAGTTTTCAGACTGTCATCTAGAAGGTAACCCACTGTTGTACGAGTTTTAGTGCTAGAATTCAATTATCATTTCAGAATTTTAGGCAATTTTTCAAATTTGATTCTCAAATTTGGACTAACAACTAACCCTAACAATTGAGATCTTTTGTTTTGACTGATGTTTGTTGAGTCTGATTGGAAAAAGTGCAACTACATTACTAAAAATAGGTAAAATCTACTAAGCGCGTTGCGAAGAATTCAGGTATTCTACTATGATCTGATAACACTTCGATTTGGACATAAAACGAACTCTCACATGTCAAGCTTGTGTGACTTTTCTTGCTTTCATATCACAGACTTCATTTTGGGCTATAAAATTAACATAGATTTGCTTTTGGCATATCTGTTACACATAGTAAATAGGCCTTATGAACACTATTTGTGGATGATCTTGAGAGAATGGGCTTCTTTCATTTGTTCACATGTGTGAAGCTCTTCTTGACGAAGGATCCCCTTGTAGGTAGGGAGGTTACTGAGATTATCTTGCGTTCTACTAGATTTGTGTGTCTTCAACTTTTGATTGATACATTCTCTCTCTGGAGAGGTTGATAGATCATAAGCAGTTGACATCATAGATCTTTGTGAGATAATTTTGGTCTTAGCGTGTCGGATTAATCTATCTGCTTTGTTTTGGTTAAAAGTGAAAAGGCTAGAGGACTATGCTCTACTCCCTTTTTGGGTAATATCAGAAACTCAAATCCTTGAATTTGGAACTAGTCTCCATGTGGTATCTTTTGTGAGTCACCTTTAAAGAGGGTTAACCATAGTGGACATTCCCTTAATTGGGTCAACCACGTGGACAGAAGCTCAAGCGGTAATAGCCATTTTCGCTGTGGTAGCAGCAGCCACTATATAAATGTCCTTGTGGAGGAAATCTTCATAGGTGTGGTCTCTTGTTGGGCTGTCAGATCTCCTTTGCAGCTCTTGATTGATTAAATTCTCAGACTGTGTCAAAACCCCAGTGCGCCTGGATTGGAGTTCTCCCTCTTGAGATCATAAAAGTTGTAGAGTCAGACCATTACTACAAACCCTAGTGAGGCCAAATTTTTATTTTCTAGGAATATGTGCGTTATTGAAAACTTTTGAGAACATACACAAGTAGTACTTCTAGGGATTAGCACATTAAGTCACTATTGCTTGTTCATGGGCAAGGTTGCTTTTTCCCTTGTTCATTATTTTTAGACAATTGCCTACTTCCCTTGCTTCCTGTTTTGCGTGCTTGGTATCTACTTGGTTATTTGAAATGGACTATTACACAGATCTTCAAAATTGGACAGAAAACTTTGCCAACAATCTGAAACTAAAAACCCAAAAATTGCAAAATCTGAAGTGAAATTCCTCTCTGGAGTCAAAAGTCATCCCATAGTCTCAAATTATCATACGAGTCTTGAGCAAAAGTCATTTCATAACCCCTGTATTGTCATACGGTATCCAGTACTGTGTCGTATGAGTGTTGTCACCAAAAATCAAAAGCACATTATCCCTGGTAGCAACTATCGTACGAGTCTTACAATTGTCGTTTGAGAGCATACCCAATGTCGTACAAGCTTTCAGAAACTCGTTTGAGAATTTTCACAAAGTTGTCAAAGATTTATCAAATTTGTCAGAAATCCAATTTTTACAGCCTATTTCCAGATTCTATCAAAATATTCACTGTGTCAGGAACAGAGCAGAAACTAGAAAGAATTCGATCATTTACCTAAAGTGGTCTCTTGAGTTTGATTTAGCCTTCTGATTTATCGATTTGAGTCTTTTTCATCTTGTGTCAAAACCTTGTCAAAATTATCTTCAAATTCATTCTTCTTACTAAAACGGCTAAGTGTTGTGAGCTCGTGCCCGCCATCTTTTGGGCATCTACCCATACTACTGTGGCATAGTATCCTTCATTTACGTTCGATCTAATCTTTAATCAATTCGATCTTGACAAGGTTGCCTCATTCGATCTTCTTGAATCAATTCATTCTTCAATTGTCTTCATCTTACTCTTTTGCTTCACCCAAGGTTAATGGTGGAAACTAGAGCTTCATCACACAAGAAATCTAGAGAAGCATCTCATACTTTGCCTTTGTCTACTCACATAGGTCCAACTCTCGAGAAACTCGACAATTCAGGTCTTTACGAAGACAACGGTCTTGGCAATTTTTGATTGAAAACTGGTTACATACCCCCTCCATCAACTCACGAAGGTAATCAACAACGCCCCCCCCCCCCCCCTCAATCTATCCCAGGGAGTCCTAAAACTCCTAACATGTCTCACGGAGGGACGCATCACAGGTCTCAAGGACCTCACTCTCAACATGGTATGGATCAAGAACCAGCGCCTTCTGAAATTGCTCGATATCAAAATGATGATGACTTCAAGAAAATGATGAGGCATTTCTTGAAAGAAGATAGAGAGGCATACTTTCTAGAGTTAGCTCATCAAGGAGCTAAACTTCCTCCAAACTTTAATGTTGAAAATATCATTATGCATGAGGAAGAAACCCCTATCACCGTTATGATGAAACAGATGCATGCTATGCAAGTCAAACTTAACAAACTTGAAAAATAAAAGGAACCTAAAGAGTTTTCCATGGAGCCTCTATGCCCTTTTTCATTCGATAAAGACTTGTACATGCCACCATTCCGTAAAAGAGTGGAAATGCCTAAATACGATAAGTATGATGGAAACTCTGATCCTCAAGATCATGTCAAAGAATTTTGTACTCAATCTATGGAGTTTATGCATGAACCAACCTACTTAATGTGTCTCTTCCCTCGATCTCTGGGAAGAGAAGCCATTCATTGGTTGTCTAGAATGCCTCCAACTATCAAAACTTTTGAAGAGTTAATCAAAATGTTCTATCAACAATACTCCTACAATATCCAGCATCCAGTCAACATGATCGACATCTACAATCTAAAACAATATCCAGGAGAACCATTCCTGACATTTCTCAAGAGATGGAGGAAGAAATTTTCTCTATATGCTAGACCCATTTCAGAAATTGAGAAACTAGAAATCTTCATCAATAATCTTGTTTCAGAAATCAACTACCCTTTACAAATGCAAAATCATACATCCTTTGATAAGATGGTAGATAATTCGATCAAAATTGAGAAAGTACTTGTGAAAAAAGGAGACATCACACTTCAAAAGGACAAGTATGAATCTAGATCTAGTTCTAAGGACAAGAACAAAAACTGGAATAAGAATAAAGACATTGTCATTGACGACGTTGTTGATACTATATGTGCCCCATCTAAGGCACCTGCTTTCAATCTCACTGTTGGCACCCAAGCCATCAAAGCTTCCGAAGCTAAAACAACAGAATCTAACAAGAAGTCATCTGATTATAAACCTTGGGCTACAGATCCTAACCACAAATTCACTCCTCTGGGAGAATCCTTGGAATCTGCCATAAAAACTCTATTGGCTAACAAAATCATCTACTTGCCTGAGATAAAAGTCTTTGATCCTAAACCTAAACCGAAATGGTGGAGAGAGAACGATTTCTGTGACTTCCATCATAATAAGGGTCATAAGACTAATAACTATGTTCGCTTGAAGCACATCATACAAGACAAAATTGATAATGGAGAAATCACAATTGACAATCATAAGAGCAATAATGATCATACAACATTCACGGAACCATTTCTGAAACATGGTAAAGAAGATTCTTCTTCTTGGGCTAATATGGGTGCTAAAGTCAATTATGCCTACTCTGGAAACAATGTTGTTATCAATATGGTTGAACCTAGTCTATCTTAGCATTACAATGTCATCACAATTGTAAGAAAAGATAGAGAAAACCAATAAGCTAATGCAGTCACTCGATCAGCTCAGGCACATCTGCAAGGACAAATACCAGATTCATCCAATGTCCCTAAGGTGCCTTTTAATCTTTCATTTGCTTCTAAACAGAAGGCTACATCTAAATCTTCAAATCCTAAAGACACGAGCCTACATCATACAATATTGTCCAACAACTCCAGCATACAAATGCAAAAATCTCCATGTTTGAGCTACTTCGGATATCTCCAGCTCATAGAGCCATTCTAGACAAAGCTCTGCTCGGATCCAATGTTCCTGATAACCTTGATTTAGACAGATTCCAGACTATGGTTGGTCATCTTACGTCTCCACAGTATATTTCCTTTTCAGAGGAAGATGATAACTCCTTGAGTCATTCGCATAACCAGCCCTTGCATATTGAAGTCTTGATCTGAAACCGTCGTGTCAAACGTGTGTTGATAGATGGGGGTGATGGTCTTAACATTTGTTCTTTTAGCTTGATTACACAATTGGGATTTTCAGAAATGGCCATTGATCCTAGAAAGAAGATAACTATCAAAGCGTATGATGAGGAAGAAAGATCTTCCAAAGGAACAATTGTCTTGCCTATCAGAACAAGACTTGTTATCAAAGACACCACATGTCAAGTTCTTGATCTACCTTTGGCTTACAACATCCTTCTAGGGAGACCCTGGATACATGAAATGAAAGCTATTCCTTCTACATACCATCAGTGTTTGACATTTCCTTATGAAGGAGTAGAAGTGACGATTCTAGCTGATCTATATACAACTTGCAATGCATTGAAAGAAAGTGTTGATAAGCTCGTTCCTAATAACAGAGAATCTTCCACTAAGTAGCTAGACATTGCTTCAACATCCAAGATGGAAGACATTGCTAAAGAGGTTAAAATCAAAGAAAATGGTATGGGAGAATATACTATAGAGCTAGTCTTATCTTTGACATCTCTCCCTATCTCGCCTAAGTCCTATGGACAAACTCTAAAATAGTCTAAAAAGGAATCTAAAGAACCTCTTGAGGCATATAAAGGAAATTTTGTTGCAGAACAAGTGTCCAAACAATAGTTTGAAGAGGATGAAGTTGTGCTTACATGGCTATACAAAGATGAATCTGAATCTCAAATTGTTCAAAAATGTGACTCTAAAACACCGAAGATCCCTTCTAAGTCATATGGCCCAGGGGACAAATTGATCACAAAAATGGGATATAAAGGAAAAGGACCTCTAGGACTATAGGGTAAAGGTCTTCTGTCACCTCTTGACCATCATGGATGAGCAAACAAGAATACAACAGGTCTAGGATATAAGAAGAAATCTTTCTATCTTACCAAGAACTCCCCGCATGTCTTAGAAAATATTGAGCCACCCACAGCAAACCAACTAAAAGGAGAAACAACAGAATGATCTGATAGTGATGATTCAGACACCACTGAAGAGATCATTCCTTATGAGCATTTGCCTAAAGAAATAAAAGACCTCCTTGAAGCTGAAGATGATCCAGTAAAAAGAATTAATGTAGTAGAAACACAAGAACCTACTATAGAGCAAGAGATAGTTGCACCACAAGAACCAGCTGATCTCGAAGACAATCAAATAGACAAAGAGGAAGGTGGTAGTTATTCTGAGATAGATTCCCATGAGTATGAATTCAAATCAAAATCTGAGGGTAACCCTTCTTGGGGTATTCATCCTGACTTTACTCATGTTCTTAAATTTCCTAGAGGCATAGATGAAGAATCTAATGACTATGAGTGGGGAGCCATTCTAGAGGAAGATGAGCTTATCACAAAAAAACATGTTGATGCTATTCACCAATATGCACCTAAACCCAATGTAAATCTAGAGCGAAATGATAAACTTAACGAGTCTGATCCACCAATGGCTGAAGTGGACTCCCACAATGACATTGAACCTATTCACGAATTGAACGTCTTAAGTTGCAACATCACCTTTGAACTCGAGCATCGGGTTAGGACCAATGATGATAGATCCATATCCATAAACACTCTTTCCCAATCTTTCACCACTTTGACTATCCAACATCCTGAACTTCTTGACCAAGCCTCTACGAATCTAAGCCAAGGTATTTATACCTTTCCAAATGACTATGCCCTTGCTTGCTACCTCAATGCAGTTGAGCCTATGAGGACTTCCATTAGTGAACTGAGCGTTAGCATGACGAAGTCAAACATCAAGTATCTTAGTCAAAAAAAATAAGAATAAAAATAAAAAGAAAAGGAGTTCTGAGGGTGAAAACCACTTTGTGGCAGTCTCAGAACCTACAAAAGTAAAAATAAAAGACGTATCTAAAGGTGAAAACCTCTCTGAGGCACCTAAGGATGAGATATTTGATGTCCTTCCGAGTCATTTACAGAACAGATCTCTAGTTCTAATTAAGCCCACTCAATCCATCAACTTGGGGACAACAGAAGAACCACAGTTGATCCATGTAGCACAATCCTTATTAGAAGAAGAAAAGCAAAAATTTACAACATGCCTAACAGAAAAGAAGATCAAATTTGCATGGAAATATTCAGATATGCCAGGGTTGGATCCTGATCTTATAATGCACCATTTATCTATACCTCCAAACTTCAAACCTGTTAAGCAAAAATTGAGTCGAAAGATGCATCCACATGTTGCACTCTTGGTCAATGCTGAATTAGATAAACTACTAAAAGCCAGATTCATCCGTGTTATTGATTATGTTGAATGGATCTCTAATATTGTACCTGTTTCAAAACTAGATAAATCAATTAGAGTGTGCACAGATTTCAGAGATGTAAACAAAGCATGCCCTAAGGATGATTTTCCACTACCTAACATTGATATGATAGTGGACATGACTGTGAGCTTCAAGATGTATTCTTTGATGGATGGTTTTTCTTGATATAATCAAATCAAAATTGCTCCAGAGGATCAAGAGAAAACTGCTTTCACATGTGCGTGGGGTACCTTATGTTGGAATGTTGTGCCATTTGGGCTTAAGAATGTTGGTACTACATATCAGAGAGCTATGACATCTATTTTTCATGACATGAGGCATCAGACTATGGAGGATTATGTGGATGATACTTTAGCAAAATCTATAAAAAGATCTGAACATCTAAATGATTTGAGCAAAATACTAGACAGAATGGAAAAGTTTAGTCTCAAACTGAACCCTAAGAAGTGTGCTTTTGGTGTCACTTCTGGAAAGCTCTTAGGCTACATTGTTTCAAAGAAAGGCATTGAAGTTGATCCAACTAAAGTTAAGGCTATCATGGAGATGCAACCTCCCAAGAATATCAGTCAAATGAGAACATTACAAGGGAGAGTACAATCTATTAGACACTTCATATCTCAGCTAGCAGACATATCACAGCCTTTCACAAAGACATTACATAAAGGTGTGACATTTGCATGGAACGAGGAATGTGAAAAGAATTTTAATCATATCAAGAAATATCTATCAAATCCACCTATCTTGATGCCTCCTATTCAAGGGAAGCCATTGATCTTATATGTCTCCGCTATAGATACATCACTAGGGGCATTACTAGCGCAACATGATGAGAACAAAAAAGAAAGAGCCATCTATTACATAAGCAAAACATTGGTAGCATATGAAAAGAACTATTCAATGATTGAGAAAGCTTGTCTAGCTGTGATCTTTGCATCATAGAAACTGAGACACTACATGTTGGCTCATACCACGCATTTGGTAGCTAAGATTGATCCATTAAATTACCTACTAAGCAAAGCTGCCCTCACAGGTAGACTAGCTAAATGGGTCATGCTCTTAAGTGAATTTGACATTAAATAGGTTGAAAGAAAAGCTATCAAAGGATAGGTTATTGCTAATCAACTAGCAGATGCACCTTTGTTTGATGATACTCCAATGCAAATGGAATTCCCAGATTCTTCTATCATGAATCTTTCTTCTAGAGAATGGCAATAGTTCTTTGATGGCTCCTATACACAGAATAGATCTGGAGCAGGCATATTGTTTATCACTCCTCAAGGATACTCCATTCCTAAGGCATTCAGAATCAAATTTCCTTGTACAAACAATATTGTTGAATATGAAGCCCTTCTTAATGGCATGAAGATGGCAATTGAATGGAGAGTAACAAAATTACACATTCATGGGGACTCACAACTTGTAATACACTAAGTCAATGATGTGTATCAAATGAAAGATGAAAAGCTCATTCCATACAAGAGAATGGTAGATGATCTAAAGAAATATTTCATATCTATCACCTTTGAGAAAATTCATAGAACAGAGAATAAGGCTGCCAATGCAATCACAATGCTCTCTACTTTATTACAACAACCCGAACATGAGCTACGCTACAAGTTCCTGGTGGAACCACTATCTTATCCTGCATATGATTCCCCCGAAACCCACATGATCTGCACTGTTTTTGGTCATGATTTATCCCACTATAAAAACCTTTTCTCTTATCTCAAAGACCAAATCATCCCCGCTACCTTTAACCGCCATGAAAAGAGATGCCTTATCTATAATGCGTCCCGATATGTCATCATTGGTCACGATCTGTACAAACGAGGTCTAGATGATACGCTACTTAGATGTTTAGAACGGGAAGAGTCTCAACGTGCATTAGAGGAAGTCCATGAAGGTATATGTGGCTCACATTCGAATGGTTTAACACTAGCCCAAAAACTTATTAGGCCTGGGTACCATTGGCTGGAAATTGAGAAAGAGGCTATCAAGTTTGCTAAGAACTGTCAAAAGTGTCAAGTACATGGCAACTTAATTCATGCACCAGGGAGAGATCTAATTCCCTTTACTACACAATGGCCTTTTCACCAATGGGCATTTGATCTTATAGGATCCATACATCCCCATTCTTCTAATGGACATACCCATATAATCACAACTACAGATTATTTTACAAAATGGGTAGAAGCAGTTCCTTTGACTCAAGCAACTGGAAAATAAATTTCAATGTTCATCTTGAACTACATCATATGTCGGTATGGTATTCCACATTCTATAGTCATAGATAATGGTGGACAATTCAAGAATAGAGACTTAGATGCTCTATGTGCTAAATTCAAGATTACATAACATTGGTCATCTATCTACTATCCTTAAGGGAATGGACAAGCAGAGGCTTCAAACAAGAATCTATTGAAAATCTTGCACTGTACAGTTAATAAAACAGGAAGAGACTGGCATCTCATGATCAATCCATCTCTTTGGGCCTACAAAACAAGTATCTGAATGCCAACTGGGGCTACACCATTCGCTTTAGTTTATGGGTCTGAAGCAATACTGCCTATTGAAGTTGAAATCTCATCACTAAGAATCAGATTGCATGGTTTAGTAACTGATGATGACTACAGAGTGTCTAGGTTGCAAGAACTTGAACTACTAGATGAGCGCAGACAAGCAACATATGATCATCTCAGAGTATATCAAAAGAGAATGTCTAGAGGTTACAACAAGAAAGTCAGACACAGATAATTTCAGGTTGGAGATCTAGTCTTGAGAGAGAATCCTAAAAATCAATCACATAGAGAACGCAAGGGGAAGTTTGAACCCAACTAGCTGGGTCCCTTTGTAATCATTGCTACTTTTGGCTCTAGAGCCTATCAACTCTCAACGACTAAAGGAGAACAGCTCCGAGAACCAATCAACATTCTCCATCTGAAGAAATTATATGCCTAAGGCATTCAGTCTATGGTATAATGTCTTGAAAAATCTAAAAATTAGAAAAAGTCCTGAAAAAATGAACATCTTGGTGAAAACTTAGCAATAGGCGCATTGATGTATTACAAAAAAAAATAAAAATTGAAAAAGTACAAAAAAAATTGAAAAAATAAAAAGTACAAAAAAATGAGAAAAAGAAAAAGTGCCTTGGTGAAAACCTAGAAACAGGCGCCTTGGTAGCAAAAATAGAATCTTTGCCAAGATGGTGAAAACCCAACAAATGAGTGCCACTTGTTTCAAATGCTCCATCTATCAACACAATCTTGATCTTTCCCAGCTTTCAGTCTTGCTTTAGTTTGTACATATCTCCTGGTTTGTTTCTGCATTCCTATTTTCAATAAAGTCGGTCTGTACACCAATCTGCAAAGGCGTATGTATCATATCAATGTTTCAAACTTGGGGGCAATCAAAGTCATATCCTATGGCCTCCAATATATTTTAGACATGTCATATCCAGTCAGAGTCCTTTGAAGCTTCATCTGATTCAGTCAGTCAGTCTTCTCTCCAGAAAGGATTTTGCATCTACAACAACGCAATCAAACACAAACTGAAAACAATCTATGCTTTTACATGATTTTATCTCCTTGTATGCTTACTAATTCGCATTAAGATTTTTGCATATTGTGTCCCTTCGAGCTCTTCGATGATGTCCTTTACAAGATTTAGAGAGTGATGACTGGGGGCATAATCTTTTCTTTGTTTTCTGCTTGTATGTGAAAATCTAACAACTTTGGAAATTCTGGATTAAAATGATGTCCATCTGTAAGAGCCTCTATCTCGAATTGGATGGCCATGAGTACCTCGACCATTGATACCCAAAAAATTCAAGGGAGTTTGATCTAACTATTGTCTTTTTGAGAAAGTTCTTACTCCTACTGTGAAACGCGGTCTTACCTAAGGATGTGAACAATAAAGGGTCACTACGGGTAATTCACACTAGATTTAGAATGATCTCTTGACTGCTTGATGTGTTTGTACCGCAAGGCGTATTCTGGTCATCACGATGTTTATGTTTTGATGCTTATACAAATTGCTATATTAAAATGGGCATGATATTCAGGTCATCCTGGCATTTGTGCCTTGGTGCTTATATCTAATCCGACATTCTGAAAATAAAATCAGTATTCATATGTCTATGGTTGTCTAGCCAATGGGCGTTGTTTTGATTCTTGCACATACAAATCAATATACATATGTCTATAGTTTCGCAACTAGTGGATGTTGTATTGATTTATTCCATTACCTAAAAAGTTCAATGATGACAACAAATCGACACATGATCAATGACTAGGTCCTAGGTCTTAGGATTGCATTTCATTTTGCACTTTGCATGATTGCACGATCTCACAAATTGCTTGAACACTTCAATGATTCTTCCAAACTAAACTTAAAATGGAAATGAAGAGTTGAATCTCACATGAAGGTTTCCTCACAGAACCGCAAGCAGTCACCATCCTGGGTTAAACATCATTTTTGACATAAGACTGAGTACTTGTCTTCATCAATACCTGCAAAACATATCATGTGTATCGTTGCATTTACATTACATATTCATGATCATTTCATCTATTGCATCTACATTCCATACATTTTCATACATTTTTTCATATTCCATTACATTTGCATAACATCCATACATATGAAAGAAACCATTGCATTGCATAAATCCATACATACATTCTATACTATCCATAGCATTTACATCACATGATATCATCATAAATCAAAACATGACAAGTACACATGAAGTCACAACCAAAATCTCGATCTCATATCATATAAAACTTGAACTAGTCAAGGGTGCACTACTGGCACAAAGTACAAAAGAGTGAGCTCATGTGAGCTATCAGAAGTCAGCACAGTATACATGAACAAAAGGGCAAAAATATCAGAATATCTAGACAGATCAGTTGTCTACCTGATCCTCTACATCTGGTGGAGGTGGTGGTGGTGTATCAAGCACTACCTCAGCTCTAGGTACCCTCGCTCCCTCTGAAGCTATCATATACTAAGAGTATGTGGGTACTCTCTGAGTAGTAGGAACAACAACATAGTATGCAAAAACATAATAAGTAGCTCTCAAGGTCTGATGTGTCACCTCTGTCTACAATCACCTGTTCTCCTCTTAGAGCAACAATCTCTGTCTATCAACCTCAGTGAATCACTCCTCCCACTGAGCACTCCATACCTTCAGGTCCCTGACCTATAATTTGAGTCATCTAATGATCTCTTGAGGAGTCAATGGTACACTAGGATCTGCATCTACCATAGGCATATCAGTATCTACCGCTAGCTGCTCAGTGGTCTCTGCTCTCTACACCTTACAACGGCTAACCTCAGCACCAAGATCAAAATTGGTATCACCCTGTAAAGGATCCGGACCGACACCCACATCCTTCTCTGCACCCAGTACCTCATCTATTGTGCCCACACTGCCTAAAGTGCCACTCTCTCCTCTAGTCGATCTCCTATGTAAAATTGCAGGTCTGCCTGCTGAAGAACTAGAGGGACGAGGTGGTCTCATATGTCCAAATGGTCTCTGCGGAGGTCTCAATACTGCTCTCGGCCTTGAAGGTGTAGGTTGGGGCATTTGTACCTGTGTACGTCTCTGTCCTCAACCAATCAAAACCTGTGCACCTGTGACATCCATGGCCTCCTCCATGGAAGGTATCAACTCTGTAGGATCAGAAAACCTATGTATGGGATGCTCTACAAGCCATCCAATGAATCCATCTATAACCCCTGCATCTGGCACATATGCTCGATAGTCCCAATCTCTACCAACAATATTATTGTACTCCTGTGTACAAAGAGCATAGGGAAATCTAGGGTCCCATCCTAATCTGAGCTCTCTATGGATCTGTGCATAAGTTGCAAGCTCCTCTGGCGCATCCTGAATGATGCCATACTGCCTCCATACTCTAGTGATCAGGAAGCACTCAATAACAGTAGTAGATCATCCAATCAGTACATGGCTCTGACAAAAATAACTAAACTGCTCCCTCGCAGTGAGCCAGGCCTTTATCAACAAGTACGGTCTCCATACTACAAAAGTCATATCATCAAGACACCGCCTAAAGTACTCTGTGTGACCCATGCGCACCTATGTAACATAACCAGAGTATATATATATGACCGGCTCCTGTGGCTAGCGTTGTGTCTGACACACTGGTCTACAAACTAGGATGTGCTCCCAGGCCCATAT
Source organism: Chamaecyparis obtusa (assembly GCA_027943335.1). Taxonomy (NCBI): domain Eukaryota; kingdom Viridiplantae; phylum Streptophyta; class Pinopsida; order Cupressales; family Cupressaceae; genus Chamaecyparis; species Chamaecyparis obtusa. Next base: position 372,316 of record BSBK01002127.1, on the reverse strand, counting down.
CTGAAGTACCAATGCATCGGAAGGAAAAGACTTGCCCTCCTGATACACGATCTCGTGCATCTTAAAGAACATATGTGCAAGCATGCACTGACCCCAAGCTAACTCAGAAGGAGTGGCCATCAATCATGCCACCATCGAGGCCCAACCCATCAATAGACTGTTCTACTGATGGTCAAACATAATGATGCCTCCTATCATGCCAGCTATAATACACTCTAATCTATGGATTTGCCCATAGCGCTGCACTAATAAATCCCAAGAAATAGAACCAATGAGTTGTGTATCATCTCCAAACAAATGTCTGAAGGCATGTAATCTAGACTACCTTGAACTCACATAATCTAGACGAGGACCATGAAATGGAATGCACAATATCCTATATATGTCCTCAGGTGTGACAGTAATCTCTCCAGTGGGTAGATGGAAAGTCTGGGTCTATGAATGAAATTGCTTTATCAATGCAGTCAACAGTCCATGGTTAACCCTAATCTCGGGCAACTGAATCAGATACTCAAATCCACAGGAAGCAAGATGTACCCTCATAGGGTCAGGCAACGAAATGCAGAGTCTTTGAGTCGCAGGATGTGAGATGTGCACATGAACATCAGGGTATATAACCTATACGGAACATAAACGAGGAATCCTATCAGTAATTTGGCTGAAAAATAGGCTAACAGTACAGAATTTCAAAAGTTCACTATCTCATAAGGTGCATTAAATTCTCAATAATCAGCCTAAGGAATCAGAAAATCAAAAATTTTGACCTAAAGATGAGTTTTAAGCTCACTGTTTTCCATACGACAATATAGTCTGGCATCAAAACTCATACGAGTTTCAGCAGGGTTCCATACAACAAACCATGAATATACGACTTTCTAGGTCTCACCGTACGACAGATGAGGGACCCGACGAAACGTCATACGACTCTTGGGTCCCTCTCAAACGAGTTTCGGGGGGTTCTGATACGACACTCTATAGGATATTGAAAATTCGTACGAGTCACGAAGGACAGTCGTACAAGTTTCGGTGCATGCGAGAATTGAAAAATTGAAACATACAAAAAACAACCTAAAAATACTACAAACATGAAAAAATGGAATTTACGAAGAGGCACAGAGGTCCACTTATCGGATGTCCATATTGCGGAGGCTGCTGATGTCTCCGACTGTGCTCAAATCGGTGGGAAGAGACAGGTACCTTTGGCTCAGCCATTTTTCTCGCTTAGAGGGCTCCACAAGGTTTCAAAAGTCAAAAGTGAATAATGAATTGAAAATGACCCTTTTGGTCCTTATATAGCTTTTGACCTAATTTTCAAAAGTGCTCCGTTTTCCACAAAAATTGCACCCTTGGCTAATTTCGACATTCTAAACCCATTTTCAAGATCAAAATTGAAATCTGAGATTATTTACTATGTCAAAATCACAATTTAAAATTTTCAGACCCAGGATGTCTGACTGCTTGCATATTCAACCTTTAATCATCACAGAAATTTAGAATTCAACTTAACTGATTATCTTACATCAAACTATCAAAATTTCAACTTGGTCAACCATGGACAACTCATGGTCAAATCTAGTCAAAATTAGTCTCCAGGACCTCTAAACGATGCAGAACGCGTTCTTGAACATGTATAACCAATTCTTGAATCAATTAACATGCTTCTAAACCATTCAACGTTGACTTTTCTTGTCATATTTCAATTTTAATCCTGAAGGGGGTATGGTATTACACATCATTCAAAGTCTGTAACTCTAATTTTGTTAATGAAATTTCTTTCCTCAGTGATCAAGACAACAACCACGTCTAGTTACTGATTCATCTAAAGTCCTCATCGCTTGGGGCAAATCTATCATCTCTTGGGGCATATCAGATTCATTGAGATCCATTTCAATCCGGTATCCTAAATCTATCTTGAAAACTGTATCAACTTTTCATAACCATCAATTCATTAGTGTTATTTTCCTTGTTTCTTCGTAACTGATGGGTTCATGATGTGATACCAATATGATTCTCTTGGGACAATCAGGTTTGGAATCGATCACTCACTTCTTCGCAATCATAAGGTTCAGAATTAGACATTTTGGCACTTTTTCATAATCACCAATTCATTGTTGCTATAGTTAACATTATCTTTGGTCAATCAAGACCTAAATCTTAAATCTTTAAATCTTTCAATCGGTTTCTGTCTCGGAATCGGTTAATTTTTCAAATCAGTTTCATACATCTTTATCAAACACAGACTATTATTTGAACCACTACGCTTCGCGCAATGATTCAAAGAGGGGCAAAATGTAATACCCCAAAAATGCACTATAGGTTCATTAACCTCCTACATCTTCAAATCGAACAAAATCAACATCAAAGTCCTAACCTAAGACACATCTGCACATTATCGAATCCTAATTGATTTTATCCTAATTCTGCATCAAAGAATATTCCTAGCAATATTCTTATTTATCCTAATTATCTTTGATTTAATAATTATTTGGCAATAAATCATATTTATCCAAAAGTTTGATTAATTGAATATTTTGAATATTTAATTAATTAGATTTAATACTACCACTTAATTATTTAATTAAATTTAATTAAATTTATTCTTAAATTGTATTACTTAATTTTGACAATAAATCTAAAATCTCATGACTAATTGATTAAATTCTTATTTAATTAATTAATGTCAATTGTCAATTTTTAATAATATAGTTTTTTGAATAAAAGTTTGATTTAATAATTGATTAACCCACAAATCAATTGTTTTAATTCAAAAATTAGTTAAGCTGAAAATAAATCACTTTATTTTTAAATTAATTTATAATTAAATCATGCACAATCAGAAAAGCAGGCAACTAGAAATTAACAATCAATTTTAAATTGAAACTCAACATCTGATGATGAGTTGAAATTTGATCTAAACTCTATTTTGAGTTAAAAACTGCTTTTGCATGATTTTTGTGAGTTAATTATCTCTGATTTCTTGATAACTCGAAAATCAACCTGAGTTTATCAAGAGTGATTTATGGCTTTTCTCTTGCATCCTCAAAGCCCTGGATTTCTATAAAATCAAGGCTCATCTCTTCATAATCATCAACACTCAAATTTTTACAATTACTCTAGCGAATTGGCGATTGAAGGATTAAGCACTTGCAACAAGAGATTTGTGAGATCTTTCATAGTTGATCATAGTTTTTGCATAGTTTCATATCATAGATTTCATATCATTCATAGCATTCTTAGATTAAACCTGCATTCAATTTCATTCATATAGTTTAGATTCATACAGTTTCTCATATTATTGCACAGAAAATACAAAAATATAGATTAATCTGCACTCATATAATCTTTCATCTTTTTGCATTCAAATCCTTCGTTTAGGTGTTGCATTGTCACTGATTTCGATTGCAATCTGAGAACATCATACTCGCACCTACTAGAAGGCAGTAAATCACCTGGTTAGCTTAGTTTCAATTATTTGCAAGATTTCAATTTTGGCTAACCTCTAATATTTTACTGAAGTGTTGTGTCTACAGCTAGGTACAAAATTCACACACACAGTTATTACCAAATATAGTATGGTGCTTTATCCTTATGTATGCTTGGCAGGTAATTATGTGCTAAGCTTTATGATTCATAATATGCAAAAAATTTATGCACTCAACAATAGGATGTTGTTTAAAAATCTTCTACTATTGGTTTAGTTTATTTCCAATAAATAATGTTTTTTTTACTAACAATTTAGTGTAACTAAATTGAATTGACTACTTGTTTATGTATGGGTTTAGATAGAGGCCAACTTCTAGGGGTTCAATGTGTTACTTATGTGTGGATTTTGATCCAAAGACCTATGGGACCATTATATAGTATAATGGATTTCTTTGGAGTAATATAACTCGATTAACTATAGTAGAGTGTAACCCTTTATACAATACATTTTGTATCAATGCGTAGTATTTTTTAAATGTTACGATGCTGAACCAATGCCGATATAAGAGGAATTTTTCACATCAAAACTATGATTGAGAAGAGTACTTTATAGGGGCATAGGCAGAGGATAATTGTTCTTTTAGCGCATATTGTCCCACTAATCTTGAGATAATCATAAAAAATGTAATACATATGACCCATTTATATATAAGCATATAATTGCTCCACCATGATAGGTGTTTTGGAGTGTGCTTTTCCAAAATAAGTATTTAGTTGTATCACAAGATTTTTAAGTTTCACCAATAGCACACAGGTGATAGATGGTAGGAGCTACATAGTTACATAATATTTAGGTAGGCTTCTACCAATTGTATGCAAACTATAGATGCAAAGATCTATGTTTGATGAGTTTAGAATTAGAATTGGTCTATCAAAATAAATTTGCACACCTCCTATGTCATGTTTACTTAAGGTATGGCTCTCTCAGTTTCGCTTATTAATCAATCTAGACCCTTGACAATATATGCACTAGCTTCGAGTTAGGGGCAATACCATAATATAATCTGATTATGTAACTTATGTAGTTGTATGATGGCATAGATAATCAAAGAGACTTAAAAATATTACTATTGACTACTCGTGTATTTGTCAGGTTTGTTACTAGCCAATGATAAAAAGTAGTATTGGATGCTTGTCTTGTTGTCACAATTGACATTGATCTTAAAAAGGGATTGGAGCCATAATGCAATATGATATGTATTAACATTCCTCTTCCCAACTCAAATGTGCTTAAAGATTTCATATTAGTGAACTAGGTAAAGGGGTAGACCATTGCTACAAGATTGCCATAACATCCCCTTTTCCAGCTAAATGTATGTGATGGACACATAAGTTGGTCCCTATATGGATTATGGATGAAATCTTGTTATTTTTGGTATGTGAACTATGATGTCTTTGATTCCCAAAAAAAGGAAATATAGGCAAGGCCATCTGAAATGAACTCTCGAGGGTTAGTTCTATGTCTATGTATTTGTTATGTTAAATGGGCTTATCTTATTCAATATAAGAATATAAGTTTGTGGTATAGAGTTACCACCCTTGCTATGGTTGACTAAGGGTACAAAACTAGCACCTGTAATTAGGGAGACATTACTTGATTGACTATGTTGTATGTTCATTGTGCACTCTAACTTCGTTGCCAATAGTTTACACACATTAACAAGACAACAATGTACTTTATATATAAAATAATTTATTTAATGTTTCAATAGTCTCTCTCACCATTATTATTATTATTATTCTCTCAGTAACATGTATTTATTTTATTAATAATTAAAGCATGATTACATAGCATTTAATTTAACATTAACCTTAACATAAAACCACTGTTTGTAAAACCACCAACCCTCCAGTCTCGTGAAAACCACTACCAACCCTACCACCTACTAACCATCCTTGACATTGACATTTTACATCAAAATCAAAATTTGGGCATTTCAACATGCCAAAGAACAACAAAGAACAAAATAAAAATTTGAGAACATAGTCCAATTAAACCCCAGTACAAAAAAAAAGACCCAGTGTTCAAACCCACTCAAAAAAATAGAGCCATTCCATCCTCATGATCCCATGCTACCTCTTCTTGTCGAAGCCTCCATTCATTCTTTTGCTTCCCTTCTACATGCTTGAAGCCTTTCATTCAACCTCTCCTTGCCCTCTTCAGTCCAACCCAAAACCCGCTTTATCTCTAATATCTCCACCTCCAACTTATGGAGCTCCAACACTAATTTTAGCATTCTCTATCTGTTAGGCGCATCCTTGAACCTCTGCCTTCGTCATGTTTCATCAAACCTCCACACAAATGGGGTGTACTTCATCCCCTCAATCTTTTGCAATCCACCTTGTCATCCAACCAAATTGGTTCCCAATCTTGTAATTGACCTGTCAAGGATGCCAGACATGTCCCCAAGAAATTCTGGTGGAACAATGGCTTCCATCACCCTTTTCACCATCTCCTTCAACTCCCCTAGCTGCAAGCTCCACACTATTATCATTGAAAACATGTTTGTGTTGGTTTTGTGACAATTTTCAACCTCATTGAACATCTCTCCCAATATAATCATCACACTCTTCATTAATTTCTTATCTTCAAATCGAAACATCTTCTCCAATATTTTCTTCGTTATCTATCCTAAGAAGGGATTTTGTTGCTTTGGCGATGTGAGGGTGAAATTCGTCTCCATCCTTCACAATCTGTCTTAGAGCTCACTTCCCAATTTACACCATTTTCTATAGAAAAAACCCACCAAATGTCTAGATTAAAGAAAAGATTTCATATTATTGGCATTAAGTAGGTTTGTCATTAGTGACAACACTTATTCAGACTCTGTGTTTACCAAGCAGATAGGACAGTGTTTACCGAGCAGACAAAACAGTGTTTACCGAACAGACCGAGATTCACAGTGCTTATCGAGTTATCATTATCGAGTGATGAAATGAGCAATGTTTACCGAGTGCCAGCATGGTAAATAGGGAATTCAGTTTCTACCAAGTGACACTATATCTACCGAGTCTCCAGTATATACCAAGTTCGAAACTACAACCGAGTGGTTAGTATGGACCGAGCCTCCACTTCTATCGAGAGCATGACGATGCCGAGTAACATAGTGGATGTCGAATATCAGAAAGTCACCGAGTTAGTTTGCAGTAATCGAGTAACTATATTTGGGCCGACTCAGTAATATTTGTGTTAGCTTGTTTAAGAGCCGACTTTGTAATTATTTTGTAATTATTTTGGATTGATATATAAACAATGTTTTGTATCATATCCAAGGTGTGAAGAAGCGAAGTATGAAAAAGAGAGAAAGGCAGAGATAAGCGAATTACAAAGGGCTACAACAGTATAAGAAGCAGCAAAGATCTATCCATCACAGAAGGTGATCAGTACATCAGAGAATCTCAATCAGCAAGTACAGTTGCAAGTAAGAGATCTATTGTTTCATCCTAACAGGTGAATCAGCTTAAAATCCTTTAACCGGGTAGACTTAACAGTCTTTGTAAAATCTCTTAATCGAGTGCATACTTTATTGTATGTTTGTAAATCCTCTAACAAGGTGGACCTAGCAGTCCTTATTGCTCCTAACGGGGCAGATCATCAGAAGTGATCATTGTAAGCCTTAACTGGCAAACTTTATATTGCAGTATTGAAGTTTTGTGGGTATCATCCCCACCCCAGTTTTACTTTCTATTTGGAAGGTTTCTGGGTCACCAAATCTCTAAGTTCAAAGTGTTATGAATGTTTTATTCTTTCTGTTACTCATGCATGCAGTCAGATTATCAATCTAATGTTATTTGAAATATGGTTAAGATCTGAATTTGTTAAAAGTTTTGAAATTACTGATTCACCCCTCCCCTCTTAGTAACCTGGATAGTCTTGAATATTTCCAACAATTGGTATCAAAGCTTTGTGGTTCTCAGGATAAAGTTTGACAGCTTGAGAAAAGATTCAGGACAATAGAGATATTTAGACTTAACAAAGTAATTGAGAATGAAAAGCTAGATCTGGAAATGGCCATAACTCAACTCAAGGAAGGAAAAGAGCATCTTTCCCAATCCCTAAAAAGAAGGAAGGAACTTGCAAATCAGATTAATGACCACCAGTATGTTGAAGACTTTTTCCCTTCAAGCAGCTCAGATGAAGCAAACAATGCAATCAAAGAACTTCTAGAAAAGAGTGGATCTCTGCAAGAAGAGGTAAGAAAATTGAAAAGAGAACAGGAAATTTAGTCAACAAGATTTTGTGAAATCTTGGAACAAATAAACAAGATGAAAGATGAAATAGATGGAAAGAACAATGAAATCCAGAATCAAACCCTTTAGCTAGAAAACCTTATTGATCAAGTCTCCAATGCAAATGAAGAAATCTTGACTCTGAGATCAAAAAATGAAAATATAAGAGAGGAGCTGAGATCTGAAAAGAAAATCAATTTAAGATTGATGAATGACCTAAATACTGAAAGGCAAATCAATGAGAGAATGTTGAAATCTCAAGAAGATATGAATCAGGTGTATGAACAAAACCTTCATAAGCAAAAAGGAAAAGCAGGACTTGGATACAAAGAGGAAGGTGAATCCTCCAAACAAGGTACTCAAAAGAATCAGAAACCCACTTGTAATCATTGTGGCAAAATTGGTCATACTTAAAACAAATGTTGGAACAATGGAAAAGCAAAATTCAATGGAAAATGCTACAATTGCAATCAGCATGGTCATAAAGCAAATGAATGCAAGGAGAAACCAAGATTTAAAGGCAAATGTCACAAATGTAGCAAACAAGGTCATAAGGCATCAGAATGCAGAACTAAAACACCCCATCCAGCAAAACAAATTATGAAAGCAATGTTTGGTTGGGATTACAACACTTGGTGTAGATGTCATTACTGTGGAGAATATGGGCACATTGGCATGAATTGTGTAAGGCATCACTTGAGAAAAAGAGATACTACCATAAGATGTTATAAATGCACTAAGCTTGGTCACATAGCTAAAAACTGCATGAATTTAGGCAAAGTTGAAGATGAAAAGAAAGCAAAAGCAAATAGCATCAGGAAGCAGATGAGACAACAGTGGATTCCTAAACCTACCGAGCAAACCAATCCAAGTAATGAAGTCACTCATGAAGAGAGTGGCTCTATCAACTCTAACTAAGTCTCCAAGAAAGCACTGGAACTGTATCTTCATAAGACATATTCCAAACAGTTCCTGAATTGAAAGGAAGAAAGATCCAAATCAGTATGCAAGATACAGTAGGATCACAAGAAGGTCGGTATCAGTTACCACCGAGCAAGGTCGGGAGTAACCTAATTTCATTTGGTTACCGAGTAAGGTCGGAGCAGTATGAATTCGTATGTTCTTTGAGTTGCGGAATCTTCACCAAGCATTTAATGCATAGTGGATGACAGTCTGTCGAATTCAATACCCTAATTCCTACGGAGCATTAATGACAAAATTTCAACAAAAGGCATGAAATCGAGTTCATTCTTCATCGCGAATATCAGCATATTGAGCAGAGAAATTTCTAGTGTGATCAAGCGATTCGAAGCAAAATTTTGCAGCAAAAATTTCTTCGAAGAATTTTTTCTTTTTCACCGAGCTAGCATGGCATCATCCAGCACCAAAGTAAAGAAAGGTTCGAAAATGTTAGTTCAAGGAGAATGGAAAGTGCCGGATTTCAAACTCGTGCCCGCGATTGCAGAAACCCTAGATCCGAGTGGACCTCAATCTCAAATTCCTCCAAAGGTACTTCTTGTAAACGACATTCACAGTCATTTTAAAGGTACAATTCAAGAGCTTGGAACCCTAGAGATAGATGTTGTTCATGATGAACTGTGTGTTGATGGTGTTCTCAAACCAGAACATAAACATTTGGAAGATAAGGGTTTGACACATATCACCCACTTGCCTCAGAGTTTCCAAATAAAATGGATTAGATATATCCTAAGCCGAGTGCATGAAGGTAAAATTTGGCTTGAGCAACCAGTGGAAATAACAAAGAAGATGATTCATTGAATCACTGGTCTTCCCACGCTTGCCAAGGCTAAATCTACAAAAACCCTAGGTCGGGTAGAGCTGGAAAAGAAAACCCTAGCCGAATGGGATGGTAGAGGCATGAGAATAAATAGTATTACAGATGTAGAACTAAAATTTGACACATATGTCATAGCTCACAAGATATACAGTTCAAGTCGGCAGAATAATGTTCCGTGTGAAGCAGTTGACCTAGCTTATAAAATTGTGAAGAACAATCTGTCATTTGACCTAGCAGATTTATTGTTGAAACAGTTCAACAAGAATATGGAGAGCATCCAAACCTCAAAGAACAATCCATGTAAGTTTGGCTCGCTGTTGGTTTGTTTATTTTTCTATGCTCAAAAGTTTTTGCCATCAAAAGGCACGGTAAAATGGAGAAAGGATGTGCCTATTCTTTATCAGATAAATGAGTATATTGCAGAAATAGGTGAAAATTTTGTAAGCATAATGGATAACTATTTTGAATCTTTTAAAGAAAAGATGAATAACAGATTCCAGATTCCACTAAAGCTGGTGGAAGATTATAAAGATGATGTTTGTTTCATGGTTGATTGTGATAGAGTATACATTCAGGCAGTAAGGCCTAGGATTGTATGGGTGAAACCTCTTTCTTATGAGGTAAACATTGATGAAACAAAGGATATAATTGAAGCCCTAGTAAATCAACCTGTTGATCCAAAGGCTCCATACTTTGGAACATATGATGAAGCTAAGGTAAGAATTGACCTAAGCATAAAACTTCCACAGGCGGTTAACAAAGGCAGAAAGAGGATGGCCAAGATGCAATCTAGCACACCTCTAATGTTAACCGAGGGAAAAGGAGAGGACATTGTAGAAGAAGAAGAAAAGGATGAGAGCAAAGAAGAACAGGTGCCTGTAAAGAAGAAAGGAAAGGTAACTATCACTAAGGAACCCGAGCAATCCATTGCAATATTCACAAGGAAAAGATCAAGGGGCAAGGCAGGTAAAGTCAATGATGATATAGTACTCAAAAGGCCTCCTCCCTCATTTGAACAAAAGATTAAGGATTTGAGAGAAGGATCTGGAATTGCAAATTTCAAATCTCTCAAATATGAAATTAGATCAGAGGCAGAGCAACAGGAAATTGAAGATGTTGTTATTGAGAAAATGGGAAAATGGAAGTACTCACTTGATGATATGGCTTCTCAAATTCCAGGTGTTCTATTGGATAAAGTCGAGTTGAAATGGTCCAATGCAAGACAAACTGTCAAGGACATATATGCTCAAACCTTAAGATAGTTGATGCCAAGTTTGAAAAATGATGAAATAAATAAGGCATTGATAGAAAATGAGCGCAAGATGACACTAAAATGCAACGGTTGTTTGATTTTGATCAAAGATATAGAGTCAGTTGTGAAGAGTGCAAATCTTACTTGGAAAAACATCTATCATCTTCACAAACCGAGTATTGAAACCGTGATAATAAAAGATATTGAAGATGACAGTGATGAAGAAGAAGAAGAAGAAGCAATTTAGATTGATAATGTTGAGGTAGAAGAAGCAGAGGAAGAAGTTACCGAGGAAGCTAAGAAGAATGTTGAGGAAGATGATCTAGTTTGGATAGCTACAGAGGTGATTGCCTCACTTCCTCACTCTCCAGTAAAAATTACTACATCTAGCCCGGAGAAAACTTCAAGTGTGATTATGACAACTCCCTCAGATACATCAAATGTCCAATCATCACTAGCACAACTCAATGTATCAATGACAAAAGTGGCTACCACTTCATCCACTGAGCTTTAGCCTCCTTCTTCCACCAAGTTGCAATCTTCAGTACCTTCTTCAATTTTGAGTTTTTCAGCAGTAAGTACTTCAGATTCTACAGTTGTAAATACTTCAGTTTTTTATTTATCAAGTATTCCAGTTAGCATCCCATCAATTGGAAGTTTATCAGTTTTCACTACAAGTCCTATTGTGTCTACAATAATTTCTACTACAAAGGCAATAAGTATAAAGACTCAACTGATTACAAAATTTTTGAGTAAGAGTGTAGTAGAAGATATAGATTTAGATGAGGAGATAGAAATTCCCCAATTAGATTTTGCAAACCTCACAGTAGACCAAATGCAAACAGTTGGTGAACTCCTCCAGAAGAAAGCAAAGCAGAAGAAACTAAAAGAAGAAAGAGATAAGGAATATAAGATCATTGAGGATGCCAAGAACATTTTGGCAGAAACAATAGGTGTTGAAGTTGATTCCTCTCAACACATTTTGTTGCAGTTGGTAGAGGCAGTAAACAAGTTCAATGAGGATTCCTCTAGATCAGATAAGTTGCTTGAGAAGGCTGAGAAGAAGTTTGAAAATAAAGTGCTTGAGCACATTGCTCAGCAAATAGCTATCAATCAGGCAGGGTTATCTTCAGTTTTGACTAGCATTGAGTCCTCCTATTCCAAGGTAACATCATTTTTTGTCAAAGTATGTAATGTTGTCGAGTTCTCAAAGGAGATTAAAGACAAAATAAATAAGATTGATGAGGATCTGAAGATCAGTGCACAAAAGTTGCAACTTGAACCTAGTTCAAGCTCTGCACATCATATGACAGTCAGGTTCCTATCTGATAAGCAGTCATAGTTATTGAAAGAAGATGCAAGGATCAAATCAACATTAATAGATATTCAGAACATGATCCTTCCCATCATGGATACAATGCAGAAGCATATTGCATACTCAAAAACATTGATCCATGACAATCAGTTTTCAATTGCAGATCACATGATTGAACTCTCTGCAGAAGTCCAAGTTGCACTCCATACATGCAAGATTCTGCAAGAGAATTCAGATAGAACTCTAGCACTAATTGGAAAGGTACATTCTGATTTTCTCTCACATTTTGGTATCTCCATGTAAAATATTTGTATATACACCTTTGACATTATTGTCAAAAAGGGGGAGAAAGTATATAAGATATATGAGATATGAAAGGGGGAGAAAGTATATGAGAGAAATAGGAAATATGAGTATGAGGGAGACATGAAATGTATAAGATATTTGTATATATACTGTATGAGGGAGACATAAAATGTATATACAACAGTATGACAAAGATAAATTTTTTTTTGAAAAATCAAAACCAGTATCAGCATGATTGTGTATATAAGTTTTGGGTAATAAGTGTTTTGTCACTAATGCCAAAGGGGGAGATTGTTGGCATTAAGTATGTTTGTCATTAGTGACAACACTTATTTAGACTCTATGTGTTTACCGATCAGACAGGACAGTGTTTACCGAGCAAATAGAATAATGTTTACCGAACAGACCGAGATTCACAGTGCTTACCGAGTTATCATTACCGAGTGATGAAATGAGCAGTGTTTACCGAGTGCTAGCATGGTAAATAGGGAATTCAATTTCTATCGAGTGACACTATATCTACCGAGTCTCCAATATATACCGAGTTTGAAACTACAACCAAGTGGTTAGTATGGACCGAGCCTCCACTTCTACTGAGAGCATGACGATGTCGAGTAACATAGTGGATGCCGAGTATCAGAAAGTCACCGAGTTAGTTTGCAGTAACCGAGTAACTATATTTGGGCCGACTCAGTAATATTTGTGTTAGCTTGTTTAAGAGCCGACTTTGTAATTATTTTGTAATTGTTTTGGATTGATATATAAACAATGTTTTGTATCATATCCAAGGTGTGAAGAAGCGAAGTATGAAAAAGAGAGAAAGGCAAAGATAAGCGAATTAGAAAGGGCTACAGCAGTATAAGAAGCAACAAAGATCTATCCATCATAGAAGGTGATTAGTACATCAGAGAATCTCAATCAGCAAGTACAGTTGCAAGTAAGAGATCTACTGTTTCATCCTAACAGGTGAATCAACTTAAAATCCTTTAACCGGGTAGACTTAATAGTCTTTGTAAAATCTCTTAACCGAGTGCATACTTTATTATATGTTTGTAAATCCTCTAACAAGGTGGACCTAGCAGTCCTTATTGCTCCTAACAGGGCAAATCATCGGAAGTGATCATTGTAAGCCTTAACTGGCAAACTTTATATTGCAGTATTGAAGTTTTGTGGGTATCATCCCCACCCCAGTTTTACTTTCTATTTGGAAGGTTTTTGGGTCACCAAATCTCCATGTTCAAAGTGTTATGAATGTTTTATTCTTTCTGTTACTCATGCATGCAGTCAGATTATCAATCTAATGTTATTTGAAATATGGTTAAGATATGAATTTGTTAAAGGTTTTGAAATTACTGATTCACCCCTCCCCTCTCAGTAACCTGGATAGTCTTGAATATTTCCAACAATTTCCCCCACTATAAATGTGAAGTCCTTTGATGGAATTTGAGTCTCGACACCACTTCATCAGCATTAAATTTTCTCACCCTGTATATCACCGCCATTTTTCACACCATCAATGAGCTCCATCAAATAAGTAGTCAGGAAACTATTTAATTTAAATTACACCTTCGAAAATCCTCAAATTTAATGTCTCCTTTATTCTCAAAGGATAAAGACCAATTCGACAAGCAATTTGCCTCCTTGTTACCATCTCATTTACATGAGTTATTCAATATTCATTTATTGCTGCTATCTCTTTAGTAATTAGGTTTATAGATTTCTACAAATGTCAGGCCTCTATAGTCCCCTTCATAACTGCTTGAACAATTATAAGAGAATCCCCCTCCAGGTGTAGTCTTCTAACCCCAAGATATTTTGCAACCTTGATTGCCACTAACACTGCTTCAACTTCCGCTACATTGTTAGTGCAATCTTCTAATCTTTTCCCACCAATCACTAGAATATTTCCATGATAGTCCTAGATTATAAAACCAGCTCTTGGAGGCATCGGGTTCCCCTTAGATGCACCATCAAAGTTCACCTTCCATCATCCTTCATCTAGTCTTACCCAAACAACACAAACACCACCACAGAGATTTGGATCAACCCAAGACTACCCCTTAATGAGTTCTCATCATTATTATTATTACTATTTTTAAGCCTTTTAGCTTGTAAATATCCATACATAATGAAGCTATATTATTTGGTAGCTAATATAATAATTTTAAGCTAAGTACTTAGAATATTGCACAATAGGATGAGATGGATGCTCATCACTTATGGACATAGCTATGATTTTTAATTCTTACTTTATTATTAATTACAATTAAAAATAATTTTACAGTTTTGGTTGAATATTATATTATTTCTTATATTTATATTTAACTTATATAATATATAAATAAGATAATAACATTATATAATATAATATTTGATATTATATTATATATTGTATTTACATTTATATTATATGTATACTATCTAAATAATATTATATAATCCATAATTCGACATTTATGATTTATATTATTTAGTTTATAATACAATTAAATTATTTTTTGGCCTTCGATTTCATATGGTTGTCCATTTGCAATTTGTTTGCCACATCCTCTTTTAGGATGATTTTACCACACCCTTGCCCCATATTGTTTTGCTCACAAAGCTTGGGGTTTTACTTTCTACCAAATCTATCATCAGTCAAAGAAAAAAATCACCAACAATCTTGCAACTTTAAGATTTCAAATGTTTGTCTCCTTAGTTGTATCAACCCAATCCAAACTACAAGCCCACTTTGAAATTTGTAACACACATAGGAGAGCATGTTGGTTGACATGAAAATTTAAAAAAATAATGTAAAAATTGATGTAGGCACACAAACGAAAAAAAATAGATAATACAACACACTATTTTGACATGATTGTGTATGTTGCAGCATGAGGGACCACTTTAATGCAAGGAAGAAAAAATGTTGTATTTCTCAAAATGAAAGAGAAACATTTTGATTGCAAATTTACCTACAACAAAGTAAATAAATTATATATATTAAGTATAATTTTATATTATAAACTATATATTTAAAATGAATATATGTATTTTTTATGCAATATACAACATATTTACTTGTTATTATATATATATTATACTTTATATAATCTAAATTACATAAAGAGAGATAAAGATACATATAGTAAAAGAGATAAGGAAAGAGAGTGAAAAAGAGAAGAGAGAGATTGATAGAAATATAGTCACATAGATGAAGTGAGATAGAGAGATAAAAGAAATTATATATATATATATATATATATATATATATATATATATATATATATATATATATATATATATATATATATATATATATATATATATATATATATATCCTCATTTCTCCTTTCCGTTCCCATCTCTCCCTCTCCCCCCTCTCTCTTTGCCACTCCCTAGTCTTTCTATATCTCTCTACTTATGTATCCTCTCTCTATTTCTCTCCCCCAATCTCTATCAATTTATATATCTCCATCTAATCTATCTTCCCTCTCATCTATCTCTCTATTACTTGTCTCTATCTATCTTTATCTCTCCCTCTCTCCCCATTCCAACCCTCCCTCTCTACCTATCTCTCTTTCTCCCCCCTTCTCTCCCTCCCTCCTCTACCCATCTCTCTCTCCCCCTCTCTACCCCTTCTTATCTCTCTTCCTCCTCTACTTATCTGATGCAGGGGTATCCAAGGTTAAGGCAAGGGTATTCTTTTTCCTCGGTGAAACTGCATGGGGTGTTTGTATTTTGGCCGGTGTTACTCAGTTGCAGCCTTGATCGACGGCCTCGGTCATTGAAGGAAGCTCAGTCACTAAAGGAACTTGGTAGTCTCTGGCGCTCGGTGAAAGTGTTACTTGGTCATGCCTGCGGTGTTCGATCAACACTGGTGCTCGGCGATGCCTGGCATGCTCGGTTAATTCACTGTTACTCGGTAGTTCTGGCTTACCGACTGGAGTTCTGTGTGATTTGTTGAGCCGACTTGGTGCATTTATTGTTGGTAGCTATTGTTATAGACTAACATGCTGAATTAAATATTTATATACAATTGTAAGCTGACTTGTATGACATTTAATTATTTATTTGGGGAGTTAATGGTTTCATCCAGCCGACTTGTGGTTGATGACTAGTATTTATAGGATGTTTGGGTAGATGTTTAAGGATAGAAGGGAGATCATTAGGAGATTGATAGAGAAGTTCATGACTTGGAAGACTTAGTGAGTCAAATCTGAGGTTCTAAAAGCTGAAGTTGGTGAAGTTGTGGAAAAGATCTTGCATGATCTTGTAGAGCAAATTGATATCTGATAGTTGTTTGTAGCAGAGCTAGTGGTTGCACACTTGGAGACAATGAGATTGCTTGGAGACTTGCGAGCTCAAGTTTAGATCTTCCTTAGGGTTCCCATCAACTTCTGGTTGTCTTCAGAGTTGAACTAGCTGAGATTGTATTGGATCTGTTTGTGGATCTTGCAGAGTTGTTTCTATTTGTAATTGGCCCTAACCCAGAAGGCCTTACAGCCGGGCATGTTAATGCAAATTACTTGAAACAATTGTTGTGTTATCTGTTGTGTTGAGTATTCCGCTGTGTAATTTTGTTGGCTGCAAAGTTTGGACTGTTCTTCAGTGGATCCACCATCCTTGATTGCATCAGGTGGTATCGGAGCAAAGTTTTGTTCCTGTTGGAAGCTGATAGTTGATCTTGTGGAGCAAAGGTTAACCTAGTAAGGCTGATCTTGCAAAGTTGATCCTGTTGGAGTAGAGATTGTGCGCAATCTGGATTACAAATCCGGAGAATTGAACTTGTGGATCTTGCCCTAGTTGTTTGTTCAAGGTGGTAGGTTGAGATCTGACTTGTACACAACTTGGCGATTGCCATAAGGTGGCCCGTGAGGGTTTGTTGCAGAGGGTTGTTGTTTTTTCATATCTTTAAGGATGCCTCCGAGAAGATTGGACCCTAGAGCTATTGCAAATCTTTGTGATGTTGTGGAATCAAAGATTTCTCATAAAGTCAGATCGGATGTCAGATCTGAGATAGAATTGATGAAGATTGACATGGTCGCCGAGATCATGAGGGTTGTTGTTGGTGTACCTCAGAATGTTGGTATTGAAGATGGCTATTAGGAAGCTGCTGAAGAATTTGAGACTGCTAGATCTAGTGGTGATGATAGGAGGAAAAAATCTAGTGAAGACAGAACTGCTCGGTTGCATAGATCTGGAGCCTAGTTTAGTAATGGTTACTGAATGGAAGTTTCTACTTTTTCTAGTCCTTTGAAGCCTGATAATTTGATTGATTGGATTGGTGAACTTGAAGATTTCTTTGAGCTGGAAGAAATTGAAGATCCTCTTTGGGTGAGATTAGCACAGACAAAGTTAAAAGGACATGTTGCTCTTTGGTGGAAAGAACTACAAAGAGATAGAGAAGATGAAGGTGAAACAAAGATCAATTGGTGGAGGTTGATGGTGACTAAGTTAAAAGCTAAGTTCATACCTTCTGACTATGAGCTTGACTTGTTTAAGAAGTTGCAAAATTTGAAACATAAGGATTTGTCGGTTGAAGATTATACCGAGGAGTTCTACAAACTTACTATTCGGTCTGGACACTGAGAACTTGGTAAGGAAAAGGTAGCTCGGTATGTGAATGGTTTGAGATTCAATATTCAGGATGAGCTTGGTATGTTGAAGATTGATTATGTTGAAGATGGTTATCAGTATGCTCTGAAGGCAGAAGATAAGTTGAAGAGGAAACAACATAGTAATCCTTGAGGGAAGGAAAAGATTCATCACTCGGTTAAGGATAAACCGATTGATGCAGAAGCTGAACAGAAACCTGTGGAACCGAAGAAGAAGACATGTAGAGTTATCTTTAAGGGTACTTGCTATAATTATGGAGAAGGACACCGTTCTTTTGAGTGTACACAAAAGAAGGTTGATCGACGAACTGCTGTGATGAATGAGAACATTCAGAATGAACCTGAATAAGAGAACTTGCTGCTTCGGTGAACATTGCTCGGTACAAAGGAGGAACCTTGTTAGAGGAGTAACTTGTTTAGAACCTGGTGTAAGTCTAAAGGTAAACTCTGTGATGTTATTGTTGATAGTGGTAGTACTAATAACCTTGTTGCTGAGGACATGGTTCATAAACTTGGATTGAATAGAATGAAGCATCCTTGTCCTTATAGGATTGGTTGGTTACAAGATGTTCATGCTTTGGAAGTAAGAGAACAATGCCTCATTGATGTTCAGATTGGCCAGTACAAGGATCTTGTGTTATGTGACATTGTGAAAATGAATAGTTGTGATATATTGCTTGATAGACCTTGGCAATATTATTGCAGAGCTATTTATGACTGTGTCCAGAATGTGTTTACTATTGAGAAGGATGACATGAAGTTTTCACTGATGTCTTTGGTGGATACAACGCTTGGTAGGAGAAGCCTGAGTATTGGTAGCTGAGTTGAGATTGTGGATCCAGAGAAAATGAATGATCAGTTTGGAGAACCGACCTGTATATTGTCAAGAAAAGACTTGAAGAGACAGAGGAAACTGAAGTGGAAGAATTTGCAAGCAAAAAAGGTGGAGGACTTGTATGTGAAGAACTAGTTCGGGATTTACGTGCTGAATCCTGGAAGATGTTCTTCTCACATATGAACATCTTTTTGGAACCTGTGGTGTCTGATGCAGGGGCATCCAAGATTAAGGCAGGGGCCTTCTTTGTCCTCAGTGAAACTGCATGAGGTTGATGAATTGCAACTGATTTAGAACTTGATTGAAAGAATTGTGATTTGAGATCACCGAGTAGATTGATTAGATATGTAATATGATTAAATTAGTATTATGTTGTCATTGATGTCAACTAGTTTGACAACACTTATCTTGTAAGTTACTACACCGAAACATCTATAAAGAAGGAGTGAAAGAGATGAAGAACATAAATATCTACATGAGGAAGATGGATATGATAGATGAGGCTAAGGAATACATTGAGTAGCTTGTTGATGAGTCTATGACTTTATGTTATTGACTTGATTATGTTTCATTCATCTATGATGAGGAAAAAAGTTGAAAGACATAAAGCAGTGTTGTCGGTTGATGAAACATTTCAGTATACACCGACAAAGTAGTGTATACCAAGCACAGTAAACTGAGCTTGTATTCACTAACACATTTCTTTGTTAACCGAGAAGAATAGAATGAACTAAATGATTAGTTTAGTCGATAAAATTGATGAGCTGGCAAGTGTATGAATTCGAGGTAACATATAAAGTTTGTTACGAAGATCGATGGCTGAAAATTTTTAGGAAAGATCTAAAGGATGAGAATCAAACGTGTTATTGACACGTGTCGAGGTATGTTTAAGAGGTAAAATCAACGAAGATGATTAAGCAGCAAAATCTGATGGAGTAGAAGAAAAAGATTTACATGTCTATATAAGAGACTGGAGATTTCACAATGAGTGTGATGCCTGAAGAGAAGGAAACTACATAATCATCGTGTGAACAAGTTTTCATGCATTTTGATCATACTGGTTAAGAAGATACCTACTGTAGAGCATTACCGAGCGACAGAGAGTGATTATTGATGGACAATAAGTTGATATATTGTTGAATCAGAAATGTTACATTGATCATAAAGATTTGTATGAGCTGAACATTGATCTATAATTTGCAATTGAAGTTGTATTAAGTTAGATCACCTACTATTACATATTTAACCATTGTACACAGTCAAATCTCTTAACCAAGTGGACTAAAAAAGTCTTATTATGTATCATTCATAGAATGAACATTGTTATCTTGTCAACCCCAGAGTGACTATTGGTTGGACGATAATAGTTGGTCTTAAATCCTCTAACAAGGTCACACCTAACAGTGTGTTTGTAACCTTTAACAGGGTTGGGTCTTCATCGACTTCACTTTAGAAGAGTGAATATTTTGGGTTGCCAGTCCCAGGTGGTTTTTTCCCTTCACAAGGTTTTCACGTTAAATCTCTTGTGTTATGTGTTGATTGTGATGTCATATTTACATGTTGCATATTTGATTTGATCGGTAACTACTATAAGTTTTAGACTGATAATCGGTAAATGCACAGACAGTAAAGTATTTTAAGTTATCAAGCAGCAAAAATTGAAGTATTTGTTTTTGGATTATACATTTTGTATTGGGACAGTGATTAACTGATTCACCCCCCTCTCAATTATTCTAGCAATTGGTATCAAAGCCTTGGTTGCTTTGAATAGAGTTTTAAGGACTTCAATAAAAAAATCTCAAAATGTATAAGAGGGAAGTACCAAAGCTGAACAAAGAGAATTTCGTAGTATGGCAGAGCCGGATGAAGTTGCACATATTTGGAATTGGGAATGTAGCACTAGAATTGATGGAGAATGGTTATATAGAACCGACACCAGGTCCCTTGACATTTGATCAACTGAAAGATAGGCATGAACACAATGTTACTATGATGGAACTTGCTGCTGCCTGCACCGATGCTGAATTTGAAGATATCAAAAGTTGCACTACTACAAAAGCCTTGTGGGATAAACTTTCTCAAGTTTACAGTGGAGATGCAAATGTTAAAAGAGCTAGAGCAGAAAGCCTAAGGGGCAGATTTGACGATATGAAGATGAAAGAAGGTGAGAATATTGTGCAATATACAAATAGACTGAAAGAGGTAGTACATATTATTAGAGCATCTGATGGAGTCATTAGTGAAGAAACAGTTGTTAGCAAAATACTCAGAATCTTATTGCTAGTTTATGCAATCAGAATATCTACTATCCATGAGACAAGGTCTACATTTGGTAATGTACTTACACTTGACAATCTGATTGGTAAACTTACAACCTTTGAGTTAAATAACTTTGATAACAGTGTTGTACCGTTTGTGGAATCTGCTTTCATGTCTTCTCTGAAGATTAGTAAGTCTAGCAGGAATAATAAAAATGATAGTGATAGTAATACTGATGATGATCTTGATGAACTTGAAGCTCTTATGGCTAGAAGATTACCCAAAGGTAAATGAAGGTATAGAGGTAAGCTACCTTTGGCATGCTTTAATTGTAAAGAGGTTGGCCACATCGCTGCTAGATGTCCACATAAGAAAGACGATGATAGAACCAAAGATCGATCTGAAGGAAGCTATGGGAGAAGATTCATAGAGGCTACTGACACAATAGAGATAACTGAGACAACAATGACAAAGGGGAAAATGTATGTTTCGTAGCTGAAGATAATGAGTCTGAATTTGATTCTGATGATAATGTAGAAGTTGTATTTGTTTCTATGAAAGATGACTCGGAGGAAGAAGAATAAAAACATGAAGAAACAACACTAATTTCTAAAGTTAACAAAAATAATACATGGATCATAGACAGTGGCTGTACACATCACATGACTGGTGATGATGAGAAGTTTGATCAACTTGAAAAATACAATGGAGGATCAGTTAAGATGGGTAATGGCACACCCTGTATGGTAAGAGGTAAAGGAACCTTCATGATAAATGATATGATAAAATGTGATAATGTTTATTGGGTAAATGAATTAAACTATAACTTGTTAAGTGTGACACAACTGAATAATTCAGGTCACCGAGTTGCTTTTGAGAGCAAGAAAGTGAAAATCTTTGATGACGAAGGAAGACTAGTTGGAACTGGAGCACAATCAAGAGGTAATCTATTTTATCTTGATACTGATGAATCTTCTTGCTTGATGATGAAAAATGAAGATGCTTGGTTGTGGCATAAAAGGTTATGCCATTTGAACTTTGATAACATGATTAAGATTAGTAAAAGGAAAAGAGTTAGAGGGCTTCCTAACTTGTCAAAATCGGATCATGTTATGTGTCATGAGCCAGAAAGGTAAGATGACTAAATCTAGTTTTAAAAGTAAGGATTACTCAACAAAGAAGATACTTGAGTTGGTTCATAATGACCTATGTGGTCCTATGAGAACTCATAGTTATTATGGTGATAGGTACTTTATTCTTTTTGTTGATGACTATTATGTTCTTAAAAGAAAAATCTGAAGCATTTAAGATGTTTAAGTGGTATAAAGCTAAGGTAGAAAAAGAGACTGGTAAGGAATTGAAATGCCTAAGATCTGATAGAGGAGGTGAATTTATCTCTAATGAATTTACTAATTTCTGTAATGAGCATGGTATTAAAAGACAGGTCTCTGCACCGAGGACACCTCAACAGAATGGGATTGCTGAAAGAAGGAATAGGTTAATAGTTGACTGTGCTAGGACACTGATGCTGCAAAAGAATGTTACTCAAATATACTGGAGGGAAGCTATCAGTACATCAGTTTATGTGCTGAATCGAGTTCAATTAAAGAAGGACACCAACAAGACACCCTATGAGTTGTGGTTTGGACACAAACCTACTGTAAGTTATTTCAGATTTTTTGGAAGCAAATGTTTTATTCTGAAAGATGAGAGAAATGGTAAATTTGACTCAAAAGGTGATGAATGGACATTTCTAGGATATTCTAGTAAAAACAAAGCATATAAGTGTCTGAATAAAACTACTAATAAAATGATTAAAAGCACTAACGTCCGAGTTGATGAGTTTGATGAAAAGAACACAAAGGAAAGTACAAAGGAACCAGAAGACTATGGTAGATTCACTTACATTGAACAACCAGAGTTTTTACCAAAGCCGCAACCTGTGATAATTGGTCAGCAGGAAAATAATATCAAACAACAGGAAAGAGAAATCGATGAGCAGGATGGCCATACCGAGCAAGCAAATGAACCTGCACAGGATGAACAGGAAAGGAGAGATAGGATACTGGCAAGTTTTGTCAGAAGACACCATCCTGAATCACAAATCATTGGAGATAAACAAGCTGACATGCAAACAAGGAGCAAAGCAAGACAAGGTACATGTCTAGTTTGTGATTATGAACTGAAAAATGTAAAAGTTGCATTAGAGAATGATGAATGGGTTAATGCAATGAACGAGGAAATAGAACAAATATAGAAGAACAAAACTTGGACCTTAGTACCCCAACCTAAAGATAAGAATGTTATCGGTACTAAGTGGATATTCAAGAACAAGCAGAATGAGAATGGAGAAGTAACCATAAATAAAGCTAGATTGGTATGCAAAAGATATGCACAGGAGGAAGACATACACTATGGTGAAACCTTTGCAGCTGTTGCTAGATTGGAAGGAGTCAGAATGCTACTTGCATATGTTGCACACAATAAATTCAAAGTATATCAAATGGATGTTAAGTCAACATTTCTGAATGGAATACTTGAAGAAGAAGTTTACATAGAACAACCTGAAGGGTTCGTTGATCCAAAAAAGAAAGATATGGTATGTAGACTACATAAAGCTTTATATGGTTTGAAGCAAGCACCAAGAGCCTGGTATGAGAGGCTGCATACTTATTTGTTAAGTATAAGATTTGTAAGAACAAGTGAGAACAACAATCTGTATATGAAAGGAGATACTGATGATACAATTCTTATTGCTAAGATATTTGTGGATGATATCATATTTGGAGGTCAAGATCAAATATGTAAAACCTTTATTGATGATATGATGAATGAATTTGAAATGTCTATGTTCAGAGAGATTACGTTCTTTCTTGGACTAGATATTTGTGGATGATATCATATTTGGAGGTCAAGATCAAATATGTAAAACCTTTGCTGATGATATGATGAATGAATTTGAAATGTCTATGTTCGGAGAGATTAAGTTCTTTCTTGGACTACAAGTGATTCAGCAGAGTGATGGGATATTCATCACACAGTCTAAATACATAAAAGAAGTATTGAAAACATTTGGCATGGAAAATGTTAAACCTGTGGGAACACCGATGGCTACCGAATGTAAATTGACTAAGGAAGATGAAACTATAGAGGTGAACCAAACACTATACCGATCAATGATTGGTAAGCTAATGTATGTAGTTCACAGTAAACCAGACATAACACATGCTGTGGAAATAGTTGCTAGATTTTCTGCTAATCTTAGAGAATCACACATGATTGCTAATAAAAGAATCTTAAGATACTTGAAGAAAACAAAAGACTATGGATTATGGTATCCTAAGGAAGGCAAGTTTGAACTCGGAGCCTATACCAACGCTGATTGGGCTGGAAATGTGGATGATAGAAAAAGCACCACCGGAGGAGAATTCTTCTTTGGTGAAAGACTTATTACCTGGACAAGTAAGAAGCAGGCTTGCATTTCTCAGTCTACAACCGAAGTAGAGTATGTTGCTGCTGCTACAAACTGTTCAAACATTGCATATATTAAACAAGTTCTGGAAGGTATGAATGAGATAATCACCGAGCCGGTGATTATATACTGTGATAACACTAGTGCAATACACATTTCAAAGAATCCAGTGATGCACTCTAAAACAAAGCATATATCAATTAAGTATCACTATTTGAGAGAACAAGTACAGGAGAAGCAAGTTAAGCTAGAGTTTGTTACATCAAAATGACAACTTGCAGATATATTTACAAAAGCTCTACCAAAGGACACATTTGAGTACTTGAGGACTAGACTTGGGGTCTGTCCCCTGTCTACTGGTCACTAAGGTGATTCAGATGTTGCATTAGCGTAATCTTATTAGAAGATCATCCATGTTGATGCAGCATAGTTCACACTTTGGATCATGTCTAAAGTTGTGAAAGGTACTGGAACAGATTGGCATATCAATATACAAAGATACAGAGTATGCACCGGACAACAGAGAGTTACTTGGCTACTGAAGAGTTGTTTGTTTATTTGTTTCTTTGGCATTGTTGTCAAAGGGAGAGATAAACAATATGAAACATATGAAACACTATGCACCGATGAGAACTATCTGAGGGAGAGATAATCTGAAAGAAAGGGAGAGCATTGAAGATCAGTTACTAAGAACAGAAGAAGGAATTTGAGAGCTGAAAAGATCATATTTGCAGATTGACAAAGTTGTATGTTTTAATGCTGTTGAAGTAATGTAGTGATTAAACATATTAAGCTAGGGAGAGCTTGTACAATATTTATTCACAGAGTTGTAGAATACATGTTTGGTATGTGTATGGTATATTTCATATTTCTTGAGTTGCCATCAATGCCAAAGGGAGAGATTGATGAACTACAACTAATTTAGAATCTGGTTGAAGGAACTGTGATTTGAGATCACCAAGCAGATTGATTATATATGTAATATGATTAAATCAGTATTATGTTGTCATTGATGTCAACTAGTTTGACAACACTTATCTTGTAAGTTACTATACCAAAACATCTGTAGAGAAGGAGTGAAATAGATGAAGAACATAAATATCTACATGAGGAAGATGGATATGACAGATGAGGCTAAGGAATACATTGAGTAACTTTTTGATGAGTCTATGACTTTATGTTGTTGACTTGATTATGTTTCATTCATCTATGATAAGGAAAAAAGATGAAAGACACAAAGCAGTGTTGTCGGTTGATGAAGTATTTCAGTATACACCGACGGAGTGTAGTGTATACTGAGCACAGTTTAAACTGAGCTTGTGTTCACCGACACATTTCTTTGTTAACCGAGAAGAACAGAATGAACTAAATGATTAGTTTAGCCGATAAGATTGATGAGCTGACAAGTGTATGAATTCAAGGTAATAGATAAAGTTTGTTACGAAGATCGATGACTGACAAAATTCAGGAAAGATCTAAAGGATGAGAATCAAACGTGTTATTGACACAAGTGCCGAGGTATGTTTAAGAGGAAAAATCAATGAAGATGATTAAGCGGCAAAATCTAATGGAGCAGAAGAAAACGGTTTATATGTCTATATAAGAGACTGGAGATTTCACAATGAGTGTGATGCCGAAAGAGAAGGAAACTGCAGAATCATCGTGTGAACAAGTTTTCATGCATTCTGATCATATTGGTTAAGAAGAACCCTACTGCGGAGCATTACTGAGCGACATAGAGTGATTACCGACAGACAGTAAGTTGATATATTGTTGAATCAGAAATGTTACATTGATCATAAAGATTTGTATGAGCTGAACATTGATCTGTAATTTGCAATTGAAGTTGTATTAAGTCAGATCGCCTACTGTTACATATTTAACCATTGTACACAGTCAAATCTCTTAACCGAGTGGACTAAGAAAGTCTTATTATGTATCATTCATAGAATGAACATTGTTATCCTGTCAACCCCAAAGCGATTGCTGGTTGGACAATAACAATTGGTCTTAAATCCTCTAACAAGGCCACACCTAATAGTGTGTTTGTAACCTTTAACAGGGTTGGGTCTTCACTGACCTCACTTCAGAAGAGTGAATATTCTGGGTTGCCGGTCCCAAGTGGTTTTTCCCTTCACAGGGTTTCCACATTAAATCTATTGTGTTATGTGTTGATTGTGATGTTTATTTTGATGTCATATTTACATGTTGCATATTTGATTTGATCGGTAACTGCTATAAGTTTTAGACTGATTAAATGCACAGACAGTAAAGTATTTTAAGTTATCGAGCAACAAAAATTGAAGTAGTTGTTTTTGGATTATACATTTTGTATTGGGACAGTGATTAACTGATTCACCCCCCTCTCAGTTATTATAATAGAGGTGTTTGTATTTTGGTCGGTGTTACTCAGTTGTAGCCTTGACCGACGACCTTAGTCATTGAAGGAAGCTCAGTCACTAAAGGAACTCAGTAGTCTCTGGCGCTCAGTGAGAGTGTTACTCGGTCATGTGTGTGTGAAAATTGTACCTGATCTGTAAACACAACACTCAGTAAAATATTAGAGGTTAGTGATAATCAAAATCGTGCAAAATTGAAAGCTATCTAACCAAGCGATTTACTGCCTTCTAATAGGTGCGAGATTAATGTTCTCAGATTGTAATCGAGATCAGTGACCTAGACGACACCTAAATGAAGGATTTGAATGCAATTGATGGATATGAAATTGAATGCAATTAATCTATATTTTTGATATTTTCTATGCAATAAGAATGAATTGAAAACTGATATGAAATTAATCTATATGAAAACTGATATGCTATGCTAATCTAACAATGATATGTAATATGAATGCAAAAATAAGATTGATCTCACAAAGATGTCGATTCGCAAGAGCTTTGATTCTTCAATTCCAATTCTCCAGCATGATTGTGCAAAATATGAGATGCTTGGATGCAAATTTGAGAGATGAATTATGAAGAGATGAGCCTTGTTTTTATAGAAATCCAAGGCTTTGGAGGTGCATGAAAAAAAGCCATAAATCACTCAAATAACTCAACTTGATTTTTGAGTTATTTTTAAATAAAAGATAATTAACTCACAAAAATATGCAAAAGCTAAGTTTTAACTCAAAATAGAGTTTAGCTTTAATTGATAATTGATAGTTGTCTGCTTTTATGATTGTGCATGTTTTATTTATGAATTAATTTAATAATAAAGTGATTTATTTCCAACTTAACTGCTTTTAAAAATAAAATAATTGATTTATGGGTTAATCAATTATTTAATCAAACTTTTATTAAAAATTATATTATTAAATAATGACAACTTGCTTTAATTAATTAAATAAGAATTTAATCAATTATTCATATGATATTAGATTTATTGTCAAAATTAAATAATACAATTAATAATAGATATAATTAAATTTAATTACACAATTAAGTGGCAAATATTAAATCTAATTAATTAAATATGAAAATATTCAATTAATCAATCTTAGGATAAATGTGATTTATTGCCAAATAATTATTAAATTAAAGATAATTAAGATAATTAGGAATATTGCTAGGAATATTCCCCGATGCAGAATTTAAGATAATCAATTAGATTTGATGATGTTTAGATGTGCCTTAGATTAGGACTTTGATGTCGATTTCATATGATTTGATGATATAGGAGGTTAATGAACTTATAGCCCATTTTTGGGGTATTACATTTTGCCCCTCTTTGAATTACTGTGTGAAGCGCAGTGGTTCAAAGATAGTCTGTGTTTGATAAAGATATGAAACTGATTCAAAAGATAAACTGATCTCAAGATAGAAACCGATTGAAAGATATTGAGATAGGAGTTGATTGATATTGAATTGATATGGAGATAATAGGTCTTGAATGACCAAAGATAATGTTCACTGTAGAAGCAAATGAACCTATTATTGCGAAAAAGTGTCAAAATGCCTGATTCTAAACCTTAGGATTGATAAGAAGTGAGTGACCCGTTCTAGACTCGATTGTCTTAGCAGAACTAGCAGGTATCACATCCGAATCCTTTAGTTGCCGAAGAACCAAGGAAATAACACTATGATCTGATGGTTGCAAAAACTGATACAGATTACAAGATTAAGAGAATACCAGATTGATATGGATCGATGAATCTGATATGCCCCAAGTGATGATAGATTTGCCCCGAGCGATGAGGACTTTTGATGAATCAGTAACTAGACGTGATTGTTTGTCTTGATCACTGATGAAAGATATTGATAGACTTGATCGATAGAATTTGATTTACAGACTTTGAATGATGTGCAATACCATGCCCCCTTCGGGATGAAAATTGAAATCTGACAAGAAAAGTCAGCGTTAATAGTTTAGAAGCATGTTAATTGATCTGAGAAGTGGTTATTTACATCCGAGAAAGCATTCTGCATCGTTGGAAGGTCCCAAAAGACCAAGTTTGACTAGGTTTGACCATGAGTTGACCATGGTTGACCAAGTTGAAATTTTGATAGTTTGATGTAAGATAATCAGTTAAATTGAATACTAGATTTCTGTGATGATTGAAGGTTGATTATGGAAGCAGTTAATAATATGAATGATCTCAGATTTTGATTTTTGATCCCGAAAAAGGATTCTACTTGCTATTTCATTGGAGGAACCTTCGTGTGAGATTCAGCTCTTGTTAGACTGGAAGATGCGATTTGAAGAATCATTTAAGCATTGGAGTTCGTTTAATCATTGTGAGATCATGCAACATGCAAAATGAAATGAGACATGCAAAATGAAATGCAACCTAAGACCGAGGACCTAGTCACTGATCATATGTCGATTTGTTATCATCATTGAACTTTTAGGTAACCGGATAAATCAATACAATGCCCACTAGCCATGAAACCATAGACATATGAATATCGATTTGTATGCGCAAGAATTAATACAACACCCACTGGTTATACAACCATGGATATATGAATATTGATTTTGTTTTCGAAATGTCGGATTAGATATAAGCACCAAGGCACAAGCGCCAGGATGACCTGAATATCATGTCCATTTTGATATAGCAATTTGTACAAGCATCAAAATATAAACGTTGTGATGACCTGAGTACACCTTGCATTAAAAACACATCATACAGCTAAGAGATCATTCTAAATCCAATGTGAATTACCCGTAGTGACCCTTTATCGTTCACATCCTTAGGCAAGATTGCATTCCACAGTAGGAGAAAGAACTTACTCAAAAAGATAATAGTTAGATCAAACTTACTTGAATTTTCTGGGTATCAATGGTCGAGGTATGCATGGCCATCCAATTCGAGATAGAGGCTCTTACAATCGGACACCATTTCAATCCAGAATTTTCAAAGTTGTTAGATTTTCACATACAAGCAGAAGACAAAGAAAAGATTATGCCCCCAGTCATCACTCTCTAAATCCTATAAAAGACATCATCGAAGAGCTCGAAGGGACACAATATGCAAAAATTTCAATGCGAATCAGTAAGCCTACAAGGAGATAAAAGCATGAAAAGCACAGATTGTTTTCAGTTGAGTTTTGATGTTTGATTGTTGTTGATGCAAAATCCTTTCTGGAGACGAGACTGACTGACTGACTCAACTTGAAGCTTCAAAGGACTCTGAGTGGATATGACACGTCTAAGATATATGGGAGACCATAGGATATGACATTGATTGCCCCCAAGTGTGAACATTGATAGGATGCAAACGCTTGAGCTGGTTGGTGTACAGGCCGACTTATTGAAAACTGGAAATGCAGGAACAAACCGGGAGATATGTACAAACTAAAGCAAGACTGAAAGCTGGGAAAGACCAAGATTGTGCTGATAGATGGAGCATTTTGGAACAAGTGGTGCCCGTTTGCCGAGTTTTCACCATCTTGGTAGAGATTCTATTTTTGCTACCGAGGTGCCTGTTTCCAGGTTTTCACCAAGGCACTTTTTTTTTCTTTTTTTCTTTTTTTTTTTTTCATTTTTTTTGTATTTTTCATTTTTTCTTTTTTTTTGTACTTTTGATATTTTGTAATTTTTTTGTACTTTTGATATTTTTTGATTTTTTTTGTGAATCATCAAGGTGCCTATTGCTAGGTTTTCACCAAGATGTTCATTTTTTTAGGACTTTTTTCAATTTTTAAAATTTTTTTCAGGACATTTTACCAAGCACTAAATGCCTTAGGCATAGAATTTCTTTAGATGGAGAACGTTGATTGGTTCTCGGAGCTGTTCTCCTTCAGTTGTTGAGAGATGATAGGCACCAGAGCCAAAAGTAGCAGTGATTACAAAGGGACCCAGCCAGTTGGGTTCGAACTTCCCCTTGCGTTCTTGATGTGATTGATTTTTAGGATTTTCTCTCAACACTAGATCGCCAACCTAAAATTCTCTATGTCTGACTTTCTTGTTGTAGCCTCTAGACATTCTCTTTTGATATACTCTAAGATGATCATACGCTGCTTGTCTGCACTCATCTAGTAATTCAAGTTCTTGTAACCTAGACACTCTGTAGTCTTCATCAGTGACAAGTCCATGCATTTTGATTCTGAGTGATGAAATTTCAACCTTAATAGGTAGTACTGCTTCAGACCCATAAACTAAAGTGAAAGGTGTAGCCCCAATAGGTGTTCTGATACTTGTTTTGTAGGCCCATTCTGATACTTGTTCTGATATTGGTTCTGATACTGATTCTGATACTAATTTTGATAATTGTTCTGATACTTGGTATACTTGATAGCATCTTTTTCCATTTGCAAACTCCCAAGAAAGATCATATCATGCAGTCCCAATGTCTAGCAAGGTGGAGAACAAGAGGGATTGGTAAGCTGGTGGAAGAGATGGAAGACAAGAGAATGAAGGAGAATGAAGGGAAGAAATTTTCAAGGGCAAACTCCTCAAGAATACTCAAGCTAGGGAAAAATTTTCATGTAAAGCGCATTTGGACAAGCAATGAAAGGCTAGCATAGGATAAGTCACAAAAGCGTAGTGCAAGAGCAGGAAATGATGCAATCCAAAGGAGTAGACATGTCAAGAGGCTTCATAGCACCGTGTTTTACTCTTTCTTTCTTTTTTTTAGATCAAGACCAAAGAGGAAAAGGATAGCGATAGGCGAAAATGAATGGAGGAAGATGGATATGAAGGCTAAACATGGAAGGAATGAAAGCAAGATCATCGTAAGATAGCTCACAAAATAGTCAAATATTCGTGTATAGATCAACATTGTCAAGATCAAAGAGAGAAGATGGAATGGATGAAATATGTAAAAGAACTACGCATGATGCCTGATTGCCAGGTTTTCATCATGGTACTTATCCAGGGCGCCACAAGGGAGTGGTTTTCACCATAGGATGAATTTATTTCTCTTTACTTTTGCTACCAAGGTGCCTGTTTCCAAGTTTTCACCAAGGCACATTTTCAATTTATTTTATTTTTCATTTCTTTTTTTTTTTGGAAGAAGGCAAGCTTTTTATGTAATGCTCCTTGAAAGGATAAACCATGATATGCCAAAGATTCAAAATGATATGCTCAAAGATGCTGATAGGGAAAGGGAGATGGAAGAGAAAAATGGAGGATAAGGTTTTATGTAAAGCAAGTGAGGTTGGAAGATAGGAGGAATAGGCAAATGAGGAAAAAGGATAGAAGGTAGAAGGATAATGCATGGAAGGATTGTAAAAGGGTAGATGGAAAGGAAGGCAAGATCAATGTAAACACACACCTTGAAGGGTGGTGAGAGGGTGGAGGAAACGTGAATGAAGGAATACATGAAGGAATATGGTGAATGGATAGCAGAGGTTGAGGTTTGGGTGCATGAAATGGAATAATATTTTTGGAAGGAGATGTAGTGGAAGCCTTTGGAAGCTTGAATGTCAATTTCACTTTTTGTTCAACACCAGACTCTTTCAAGAGAGACTTTGGAATCCATATAGCCGTAGGCTTTTTATTTCCTTTTGATGATCTAGAGATAATATCTTCAATGATAAATTTTGGAACCCATACTTGTCTTGTAATTTTTTTCTTAGATATCTCTTTTGACTTTATGTTTCCATGTCTATTAGAGGAGACATGGTGATCTTTTTTTGATGGATTCTTGTATTGCTTCTTTTTCTTGTATTGAACATTCAAGTTACTTCCAAAGGACTTGGGACTTGTGGAAGGAGGAGGATACGACTGGGTTAGATGGGTGGGTGGATGAAAAGGATTCAAGGGTATGCATCTATGTTGATCTTGAGGAAAGATGGGAGATGGAGGTATGTAAGGACCCAAGATGGATGGAAAATTAGGAGAGTTAGGAGGGGAAAGTGAAGGGACATAAGGACCCAAGATGGAAGGAAGGTGTGAAGATCTTTGTAGTGGTGGAAGAGGTCCAAGGATGGAAGTGGAAGATGCAAAATGATAATTAATAAGTTCATCATCATCTATATGACAACCAAGGATATCAGCATCTTTAGAGTGAGCATTAGAATTTTTAATAAAATCATGGACATCTTGAATAAGAGCATTTTCTTTGATAGGATCATTCAAAGCTTGCGAAGACTTAGGAAGAGTAGAAAGTGGAAGTGAACATGGAGTGGTAGAATAAGAAGATGGAAGACTTTGATCTTGACAAGGATCTTTGGATAGCACAAGTGCATAATTTTTCTTTTGATTTTCAATAGGCTTAACATTGGAAGTAGTAGCTTGATCTTGTTTAGGAGAAGACTTAAGACATGGTGGAATGCATAAAAAAGGGTGTATAGGATCAAAAGAACCCTGAGGCGAATGAGAGACACCGTGAAAAGGAGTGGATGAAATGGAGGGTTCTTGATCTTGATCTTTCTTTATGTTCTTTTCTTCATCATTTTTGGAATCCTCTTGACATGGAGCCACTTCTAAGGACAAGGAAGCATGTTGGGATTGTATGGATGACTTTGGAAGAGATGGTGAAGGATTAGCTGAAGTAGGCATTATAGCATATGAAGGCTTAGGCTCTTTAGGTTTATCATTATTGAAAGTCTTTGCAGCCAAGTGAAGGTTAGCTTGAGTTTCTTTAAGAGGTAGCCCTGGGGGATAACTATGGGGAACCACATGAAAAGTATCAGGGCTTGTGTCAGATGAAGGTTCTGTGAAAGATGTGAAAGACTCGGAAGCTTTAGGAAATGTATGGGTATTGGAGGAAGTAGGGGATGGAAGGGAACCATCACAAGACAAAGGTCCAACATTAACATGATCTTGCTTGAGAGTGTAATCTTTATTTTTAGCTGGAGAGTTCTGAGAGGAGAGATCCTTATAGTATTGACGTTTCAAGCTAGCACGATGTATTTTATAGTCCTCAGCAGTAGTAGATGGATCATCATCAAGGTATTGTCCACAAAAGCTATCAAAATCTCTTTCAAAATCAGAATCATATGGATCACCATCACGATCTATCCAATGTGACGGCCCCTTTGTAGTAAGTAGGAATGAACGATGAGGAGGACTCTTAGGAACAGAGGTGTCATAGGTATCATTACATTGTCTGTCGTCATAGTCATCATAGTCTCCAAAGCTAGATGTGTCACTCTCTGTGGAAGAGGTATCATATTGCTCAAATTTTTTTCGGGGGCATGGTGACATGTACAAGTCTTTATCAAATGGAAAAGAGTATAAAGATTCCATGGAGAACTTTTTAGATTCCTTCTCTTTCTCAAGTTTGTCAAGCTGGACTTGCATAGCATGTATCTGTTTCATTATAGCGGCGATCAGAATTTCTTCCTCATGTGTACTGATTCTTTGAGACATGTGTACTGATTTTCAATAGCTACTGCTCTGTTCTTGACACAATGATATTTTTGACAGATTCTGGAACTAGGCTGGAAACATTGGATATCTTGCAATTTGACAATTTTTGACAACTTTCTCAAATTTTTTCAAACGACACTCTGCAGACTCATACGACAGTGGGTAGTCTATGAAATGATAGTTGCTAAACTCATACGATAGTTGGGTAATACTGAAATGACACTTGACAAAACTCGTACGACTTTTGACTTCCTGAAATGACTTTTGACTCCAGAAAGATTTTACGTCAATTTTTGCAAAATTTAAGGTCTTCAGTTTTGGATTGTTTGCAAATTGTATTGTCCAGATTTTGAAGGTTATACCAGATTTGATCATTTTTTAATAGCCATGTAGATAAATAAGCATGCAGAACAGCAAGCAAGTGATTTCAAGCACGTCTGAAAACAATGAACAAGGGCAAAAGCAACCTTGCGCATGAACAATCAAGTGACCAAATTGTGCTAATCCCTGAGAGTACTAATTGTGTATGTTCTGAAAAAGTTTTGCAATAACGCACATATACCTGAAAGTGAAAAATTGGCCTCTCTAAGGTTTTTAGTAATGGTTTGACTCTGCAACTTTTATGATTCAAAGGGGTGAACTCCAATCCCGGCGCACCAGGGTTTTGACACAGTCCGAGAACTTAATCTTCAAGAGCTGCTAGGGAGAACTGACAACCCAACAATGAACCATACCTGTGGAGATTTCTTCCACAAGGACATTTATATAGCGGTTGTCACTACCATGGCGAAAATGGCTATTACCGCTTGAGGTTCCGTCAATGCAGTTTGCCCTGTGAAGGGATTGTCCGCTACGGTTAACCCTCTCTAAAGATGACTCACAATAGTATACCACAAGGGGACTTGGCTCCAGATTCAAGGTTTTGACACCTCTTCACTTTTAACCCAAACAAAGCAAGCAGATTAATCCGACACGCTAAGACAAAGTTTTGTTCCACCAAGGTCTGTGATATCAACTCCACGTGATCTATCAACCTCTCCGGGGAGAGAATGTATCAATCAATAAGAGAAGACGCACTAACCAATTTTGATTCACCAAAGCTTGTGATATCAACCCCACATGATCTATCAACCTCTCCGGAGAGAGAATGTGTCGATCAATAAGAGAAGACTCACTAACTAAGTTGAATGTGAAACGCACTAAGTATCCTCCCTACCTACAAGGATTCTATCGTCAAGAAGGATTTCGCTAGGAATCCAATCTTTCAAGAATCACGAATAGTGTTCATAGGGCCTAATTACTATGTGAGCACAGATATATGTTCCGAAAGTAAATCTACCAAAAGCATTCAAAAAGTAGAAAGAGGAACACTTAACGCTTAAAGAAAATATGAGATGAGTCCACAAGGTGGAACACTTAACACCTCACACAAGCTAAAAACGAGTCCCCAACTTAGAAAATAAGTGAGTTCCTAAAAGCACAAAAGGGTTGCCAAGTGGAACATTTAACGCTTCTGTCCTGTTGACCCCTCCCCTTTATGGCGCTGAGATTGCAACCACGGGGCGGAAATGAGGGGCCGGCGGATTAGCGAGTCCAATAACCCAAGATAGCAATCAAGATCAATCACAAGTATTCTAAGACTACGTAATGAATCCTTAAGGGTTCACAACCTAGTATCAATTATGCAAGTGTGTAGAAATAGATCAAAAGCATGAAAAGATGCACACAAGCTTGACACATAAGAGATTTATTTTAAGTCCCAAATCAAAATATTATTAGATGAAGGAGAATACCTGGGATCCTTGCAACGCGCTTAGTAGATTTTACTTGATTTTTAGCAATTTTTGTTGAGCTTTTCCATGCAAGCAAGTGACGAACTCTCCAACAAGCAAACAAGCAAACAAGCAAACAAGATATGCAAAATATATTCAACTTATGAAAATCATAGGGTTAGCTCTAAAAATCAATTATTATCAGTAATAATAGCCAGAAATCAACCCAAATGACAACTCATATCATTCATTGAACCATGTAAAAAAAATAAGTGCATACCCATCACAAAACTTTATTTTTTTTGCTGCATTTGACCTAGTCAACAAGATCTAATTTTTTTGATATGATTTTGGCCACAAAAATAGAAATTCAGAATAGAGACCCCTGCTAAAAAATAGAGAGCTTTCCAAAAATGCAAAAATTTTAGAAAAACCTCTTCATTTGTGCCCTAGAGACCCATTTTATCAATACAGACCAGTTTTTGTAAATTGACTATTTGAGCTATGATATCATGTCCAAATTTAAAACACAAAGAATGGACCCCCTGTAGAATTTAAAGAGCTTTCCGAAAATATAAAATTTTTTAAAAAATATGCTGATTTGCGTCAGATATTAATTTTTTCTGGAATTTCAAGAAAAAATTATTAAAAATTCAAAACAACTCAGAAAATTCTAAATTTTTTACTGTAGCTTTCCTGACATGTCACCAACTTGCAAAAAAAATTTCAGACCAAAATTCCAAGCCGTTTGGGAGATAAAATTAAATCTTTGAAACTTTGAGGTTTTAGCTCCCACGGTGGGCGCCAGAAATGTGTGTGTGAAAATTGTACCTGATCTGTAAACACAACACTCAGTAAAACATTAGAGGTTAGTGATAATCAAAATCGTGCAAAATTGAAAGCTATCTAACCAAGCGATTTACTGTCTTCTAATAGGTGCGAGATTAATGTTCTCAGATTGTAATCGAGATCAGTGACCTAGACGACACCTAAATGAAGGATTTGAATGCAATTGATGGATATGAAATTGAATGCAATTAATATATATTTTTGATATTTTCTATGCAATAAGAATGAATTGAAAACTGATATGAAATTAATCTATATGAAAACTGATATGCTATGCTAATCTAACAATGATATGTAATATGAATGCAAAAATAAGATTGATCTCACAAAGATGTCGATTCGCAAGAGCTTTGATTCTTCAATTCCAATTCTCCAGCGTGATTGTGCAAAATATGAGATGCTTGGATGCAAATTTGAGAGATGAATTATGAAGAGATGAGCCTTGTTTTTATAGAAATCCAAGGCTTTGGAGGTGCATGAAAAAAAGCCATAAATCACTCAAATAACTCAACTTGATTTTTGAGTTATTTTTAAATAAAAGATAATTAACTCACAAAAATATGCAAAAGCTAAGTTTTAACTCAAAATAGAGTTTAGCTTTAATTGATAATTGATAGTTGTCTGCTTTTATGATTGTGCATGTTTTATTTATGAATTAATTTAATAATAAAGTGATTTATTTCCAACTTAACTGCTTTTAAAAATAAAATAATTGATTTATGGGTTAATCAATTATTTAATCAAACTTTTATTAAAAACTATATTATTAAATAATGACAACTTGCTTTAATTAATTAAATAAGAATTTAATCAATTATTCATATGATATTAGATTTATTGTCAAAATTAAATAATACAATTAATAATAGATATAATTAAATTTAATTACACAATTAAGTGGCAAATATTAAATCTAATTAATTAAATATGAAAATATTCAATTAATCAATCTTAGGATAAATGTGATTTATTGCCAAATAATTATTAAATTAAAGATAATTAAGATAATTAGGAATATTGCTAGGAATATTCTCCGATGCAGAATTTAAGATAATCAATTAGATTTGATGATGTTTAGATGTGCCTTAGATTAGGACTTTGATGTCGATTTCATATGATTTGATGATATAGGAGGTTAATGAACTTATAGCCCATTTTTGGGGTATTACAGGTCATGCCTGCAGTGCTTGGTTGACACTAGTGCTCGGCGATGCCTGACGTGCTCGATTAATTCACTGTTGCTCGGTAGTTTTGGCTTACTGACTGGAGTTCTGTTTGATTTGTTGAGCTGACTTGGTGCATTTATTGTTGGTAGCTATTGTTATAGGCCGACATGCTGAATTAAATGTTTGTATACAATTGTAAGCCGACTTGTATGACATTTAATTATTTGTTTGGGGAGTTAAGGGTTTCATCCAGCTGACTTGTGGCCGATGACTAGTATTTATAGGATGTTTGGGTATATGTTTAAGGACAAAAGGGAGATCATTAGGAGATTGATAAAGAAGTTCACGACTTAGAAGACTTAGTGAGTCAGATCTGAGGTTCTGAAAGTTGAAGTTGGTGAAGTTGTGGAAAGGATCTTGCATGATCTTGTAGATCAAATTGATATCTGATAGTTGTTTGTAGCAGAGCTAGTGGTTGCACACTTGGAGACAAGGGGATTGTTTAGAGGCTTGCGAGCTCAAGTTTAGATCTACCTTAGGGTTTCCATCAGCTTCTAGTTGTCTTTAGAGTAGAACTAGTTGAGATTGTATTGGATCTGTTTGTGGATCTTGCAGAGTTGTTTCTATTTGTAATTGGCCCTTACCCGGAAGGCCTTACAGCCGGGCATGTTAATGCAAATTACTTGAAACAATTGTTGTGTTATCTGTTGTGTTGAGTATTCCGTTGTGTAATTCTATTAGCTACAAAGTTTGGATTGTCCTTCAGTGGATCCACCATCCTTGACTGCATCATTATCTCTCTCCCTCTCTTCCCCCTCTCTTCCTCCTCCTCCTATTCCTCTATTTTCTCTCCTTCCCTCTCCATCTCCACCCATCATTTGCTCCCTCCCTCCCTCCTTATCCTCCTATATATCTCTTTATCTACCTCTACCCCTATCACTCTCTTTTTCTTCCCTCATCTCTCCCTGTTTCTACTCCTATCTCTCCCTCCCTCTTCGTCTCTCCCTAATATGAACCTAACACAAGCCCGTTGGTAATGGACCCTGATTATCTTCTTGATTTAGAGGTTTTTTTGGTCTTTCTACCAAGATCCATATAAGTGGATGCATAGTTCATTCAAAATAATTACTCCATTAAGACTCTTGTTTCGAAACATTACTTGGTAGATTGCCTATTGATTGACCTCATGTACTACACAAATGTGTACAAAAAATAGATCAATTTTCCCCTGATTGACCTTTCCCACCTCTTCGACATATCTATTGCACACTAAGGTTATATATATATATATATATATATATATAAACACATGTTTAGTACATTTAAGATTTAAATTTGATTATTATATGACTAAACCTAAACATTTTCTATTAAATTCAATCATGTTTTTAAGAAAACCAAGACTATATCATATGAAGAAGATATTTCAAATAAACCATCATAATTTATATTAAATTAATTTGATAAATATTTAATTTACATATAATTTTAGATAAATCTTAATATTTTAAGAACAATTTCAAATAGAGAATAATGTATCATATGAAAAGAGAGATTTCAAACAAACAATCAGAATTTATTTAAAATTAGTAATTAGCTTTGACAGGCAGAGTCACCGTCAAATTTAGGTCAGATATGCATTCAACATCCTTGGGGTGAACTTTTCCCGCCACTTCTTTCCCTCATTGTTAGCTCAGTACTACTTGTTTTGAATTCTGCGAGTAAATGCAGACAACGATAGCAGAAGTTCTTTCACCTGCTCCCTTATTTTATCATCTACAAGATTTCCATCACCGTCAAATTTTGCGGGAGGTTCAAATGCTCTGATGCGAAGCTCAGGTTTGTTGATAAAATGCAAATTAATGTAAACCCCAATTTGCCTCAATTGATATTGAGCTAGTCCGCCGCCAAATCCTCCCCCAGCACTCATAATAGCCGCAGCCTTGTCGGCCCAAGCATTGGGAGGTCTAGATGCCCAGTCAATGGCATTCTTCAAAGGACCTGCAATTATGGAGTCATACAATAAGCATTAGATTTGTGTAAATCAAACACAAAAACGGGGCTTGGGAGACTGCAATTGCTCCTGAACAGAAAACGGAGGATGAGGTTGAGCATAAGAAAGAAATTAGACACTGAGGTAATCCATGTTTCATATTTCTTTTAGCAATGTGTATATGATTGTCTATTACATTGCATACATAATACAGATACTACTTAATGTTGAAATGAGAAATGGCCATTCAAAAACACAGAGATGGTTTAAAAAAATTCTAAGTGGGTTGGTTCTAGCATCCTCCTGAATCGTGAACTGCAGGCATTGGTTAAATTTTAATGTTCAATCCCCTGCCTGCCAAGTAATTTTTTTATCGCTGCTATCTCTTAATCATCACCCTTCAATTGTTAGGTATGTTCTGAGTAAGGAAAACTCGGAGACCAACTATATGTTACTTTAAACTTACTCACAGTCTGCTCAAATTTTCACTTTGCATTCAATATTGTCTTAATAAAATTGATTCTCCAACATTCCCACCACTATTTCATTGCAGTCTCAAGGAGATTGGCCCAAAATGTGGAGGTTGTAGTAGCGGATGCCAGAGATTTCTGGGCAGTGAAAAATAAAAATAAAATGTTCGCAAAAGATGTTTCTCATTGCAGAGGGGTTCCAAAACCTAGAATGTGAGCTCCTGCCCCCTCAAGTTTCTTGCAACATAGGGGTCTGCAAAGAGCTGATAAATGCTGCTCAATCAACTATATACAAAGGGATACTGGCAAAGGTCTGATCAACTAAAAGAAAATGAATACTCTGCAAGGAAGGAATGAGAATAGAAAAGGGTAAGTGACAAAATGCCACAAACTAAACCCATGAAGATTTCAATTCTACATGCCAAATACTTTTTCCAAGGAATTCACAACTTGTAATCATCGTCTGAGGACTGTTATTGTACATGGCATGCTAAACATGCATGTAATCTTGAAATGAGTTCTACAGAACTTTGTTGACCTCTGTAAACACATCTTTGTCATAAAAAACCTGCATCTAAGTCACAGGATACTTAAGTGTGGCATTAAGCTAGGTGACAAAGAAGAGCAATCACAAGACTCAGTTTAATACAGTATTCCACGAGGATGTGTCCTTCCCCCCACCGCCGCCCCCCCCAAAAAAAACAAAACTAAAAATAAAATAAAAAATCCCACATCCCCTGTATGGGGATGTTTCTGAGATTTGGGGACTCAAGGGAAACGTCCCCCCACAGCACAACCGCCTCTACCACCTCTGGCAGGTTGCTTGCCACATGGCACATGCCATTACGTACCGATTGCAGCATTTAACTTTGTGAAAACTAGTTGGCTTTTCATGGGGCACTTGCTGAGATGTTATATTAAAAATTTTGCCTTGAAGATTTCAATTTACCTTAATTTGTATATCAGTGCCACCTCCCAACTGCTTCTTTGTCTCCACCACCCCATTGTGTCCTTGCTGTCCCCAAATTTAGGCCCTTGGTTCCCCGTCCTCAAAAGCTGTCCCCGTGTCCTCACATCTCCTTGGCAAGAAGCTCTGTGGTACTATGTCCCCACGTCTCCTTGGCATGAAGCTCTGTGGTACTCTGGTTCAATACACTTCCGACAAATAAAAAATCACAAGCTCATGTGAGAGATTACCCTTTGAAACTTGGGTTTGCACGTAAAAACTTCAGGTGCTGTAATTCATATCCTCTAGAATTCGAACCCTTCTTGATACTACCTCAATCCACCCTAGAATTCTCTATTAGGGTTTGATATATGCTTTGGAATGGGAATCATCACTTTAGTATCCTGATGTAGGTCCTACAACGAAGTTAGTATCACAAGATAAACAATAGATAAGCCAATATTGTACAAATAGAATTCAAATTCACTATTGAATGCTCCAAATGTGCATTGGGGATTCCTTTGACGTTTCATCCAATCCAACTTATTGTCATTATGGAGCATTAGTTGGGAGATCGTACAAGGCGCCTTGATCTGTTCCACCCTGTTGGTTCCCAAAACCGCAGATTGGAAATCCAAGAGCCTGCCAATTCTCCAATAGAATGCCAAATCAATTCTGGCCAACGAACGGGAATACTTCAAACTCCCCTGCACTTTAGGCTTCGCTACACCTAGGCGGGTAAACCTTTACTTCAAACTTGATCACCTAGTTTGAAGCTCTTCTATAGCGAATTTAAGTTGGTGAGTTCCTCAGTTGGCAAAAAACCCTTGAACTCGATCAAAATAAGGTTGAATGCTGAATGTTTTAATTAAAATGTTGTGTAATGATTTATTAAGGTTTGTAGGAAGGATTTGATAGATTTTCTGATTTCATATATAAACCCAATATTTCAACAATAATAAGACCAGTGCCTCTGCTTATTCGGGCAATAGAGTCAACTTCAATGAAGGTTTACGTACAACTTTATAATGTTTAATGCATTCTATATTGCTAATCAATTAAATAATCAAGATGCGACAAATCAAATATTTACGCAATCCTAAATTACTCCAGATTGAATTTAGGATGCTATCTGACCGTATCCACTTATCCGATATTTAAATTGCACACAATATTCAAAAAATAATAATTATAAAGGACGGTTCATCAATAATTTAATTCTCTATGCCTTTAATAAATAACAAAGGATGTTTTATTTTATTATTAAAATAAAATAAATTTAAATTTACAAAATCATGTTATGCTCCTTATCCCTCCATACAAATATATAAAAATGTTTCTATCTTCGAATGTCTGTCTCTCTTCTCAAATAAAGTATCCTTCATTTATACCTATTCAATTTAAGGGTGCGACTTTCCAAGGTATGGTTTCTTTTACATAATACGCATCCTTTCAACTAAGATAACAAGAATAATCACGATTAGTTATTTTTATTAACACTGTTTTCTCTTTCTCCATCCGTCTCCCTGTCTGCATCATGATATCGATCGCTATTTACAGATTTTGGAATATCATCACTTTCATTCCCGTCACGAGGCAATGTTCGATGGACAGGTGAGGAATCTCGAGTAGAAGCACGATGTGGTGCACGTTGGCCAAAGGATACAGATAAAGCTGCTTTCACTGAAGGTGGCCTACGAGCAGTATCATCTGAACCATGGCGTATTGCATCACCAGTCACTCCTGAAAGTCGAGTAGGAAGGTTCATCTTTTCCAATTTAGCAGTAATTTGTTGCATGATAGGTACTGGTATCCGGGGGAAGAGTATCAAAATAGTACTTTTACAGCGATGATGATAAAGATCTGCTCCACCTCTCTTTCAATAACTTCAATAATTTTGTATGCATATAACAAATTGGAGAACATAAGAACATAGTAAGCTACGTCTGCAGTAATCTTTCCGAGTTTCTACAATATCTGGAACTATTCCTGCCTCCACGATGCAGAAAGTGTCCTTCAAACTGCACCTCCCACTGTGAACCTTGCATTTGATTGAAGGTTTCCTGCTAAGTCTGAAGCTCCTCCTTTGAGGCTCTACGCTTAATCTTGGAGTGTTTCTGGAAATGTTTGCCAAGGCT
Source organism: Chamaecyparis obtusa (assembly GCA_027943335.1). NCBI lineage: Eukaryota > Viridiplantae > Streptophyta > Pinopsida > Cupressales > Cupressaceae > Chamaecyparis > Chamaecyparis obtusa. Next base: position 328,673 of record BSBK01002127.1, on the reverse strand, counting down.
ATGCATGCCTTAGTTTTTGCTCCTTTTCTGCCAGATTGAAATACTTGTTTAAGTTGATCAAATAAACCTAATTCTATCAAGGTTCGTTTTGCTTCAACATGCTCTGAAGTAGTAAATCTTATAAGAGCTCCAAGAGCATATTCTTGACCTTCCAAATCTGTCCCAGAAGTCATCTTTACTAATACTGGAAGTGCATCTCCACCCATCATTAGCTTGTCTACATTATTGTTGGATGGAATGCTTGAGAAAATTCCTGCCGCCGCTGTCCGCAAGTGTATCTTGAACGAGTCCTCTTTAATTAAAAATAGAAGTACTTTTAAGAAGCCCCTATCATCACTGACAAAAGAGAGAGCATCCATGTCATTGTTGCGCAAGGAAAACAACAAAAGTACAGAAACATCCCGTAGTGGGGGCTCTACAACTTTGGCCAAATGCAAAAAGGTTGCAAGGCATTGATCACTGGAGCTTATTATTTTTCTGACGTCATGAGAATCAGTAGGTGCTGCCAAATTTAACAGGACCCTAGCTGAATTAGTTCTCAATGTTAAAGAGCCAAAAGACCTTATAATTTCAATAACTGATTCCACTATCTCTTTAATTTGAATTGGTGTTCCATTTGCATCCATTAGAAAACTTCCCCCATGATTTGCAGTCAAATCTGCTAAAATAGCCACAGCACTGCTCTTCAATTTTTTGCTCTGACCTGTTTACAGAATCAATTATCCAATGAACTGCACCATCATACACCTTATTTGCATTGATATCTAGTTTATATACATCCTCCTTGAGCTTCAGAACTCTTCCATACAGACAATCAACCAACATCACATACGCATAATCCACATGCTTCAAAATGTTAAATTTACTTAAACTTCTTGATATCAGTAGATAAAATGAATAGAATAAAGCTTCACCAACAGCTGCAAAAGAAAGGATTCGACTATTTTCCTGTGAAATAATACCAAAATCAATCCTTAGCAAAGCAAGCTCTATAACCTGATCCCTGTCCCCCTGTGATAGTGATGTTGACATTTGTGATCTGATCCATTAGTATTATTATACAATCATGAGTCCTCAGCATTCTTTTGATTAGTATATTGTTTTAACATAAGTAGTGGGTAAGATCTGAAAATTCTCCCTTTAGTATGATATTTGGGACTCTAAATTTTGCCAAAATTTAGAGTTCCATCACACCCAACCCAGGAGCATGGAATGACAACCTTCATTTGGCCTCCCAGCCCCACTTGGGGTGTTTCTATTGGCGTGGCTTCCTAGCCACTTGCATCCTTCATATGTACTACATCTCCCCTCCAAAATGAGATGAACCAATGGATGAGAATCTGTAAAAGAATCTTCATGTGTCATATCATACATAGGCAGAGGTATAGAAAAGTTAACATATAACATGTATATCAGCTGCAAGGTGGAATATTCAACATCAGATGCAAGTTCAATGATTAACATACAATTCACTACAATATACAACATACCACTGACAAGTATAGAGGCTGTAGATTAATATGTATGTGTTTTCTGAAATCGTATCGTTATCATATTGCTCATTGATCCGATGTTGTTCCTTTATTGATGATCGCTGCTTTTCTCCTTAACATATTCTCTGTTCTTCCTCTTAATATATTCTCTTCCTTTTATATCTGAGTTTGCAATTCTCATTGGATTGAATTCCTATCCTTCTCTTCCATTTCAAAATGAATTCTTTGTACAATATTGGTGAAAGGGTCACCACCTTTCATAAGAATCAAGTCACCACTTTTCATCGTTGTCTTTGAGAATAATATAATTTCCCCAAATTGATCTCCCTTGGATGATCTCCTCAAATGAAACCTTCTCCCCTTTGTATCTTCCAATATGAGGGAGAGTCGCATCCCTTCACCATGTCTGCCCGTTTGCAAGAGTTACAACCTTAGTGGTTAGAATGCGGGTATGCTAACTTGGTACATGGGTGCATGGAAACTTTTTTGGGGGGTTTGGATGCGTTTGGGTATGTGTGTGTGTGTGTATAAATATATATGCATATACATATTATATACAAAATCTTAAAGAAATATATAGATTGTAAAACTAAATCATTTGATAGTATGATACTTCATCATTGATTGATGCCAAATGCCAAACATACAAAAAAATTAAAGAAATATACAAATCCCAGATGCGCATCCTGGATGTATCCACACACATCCAGATGACGCATTCGAACTGGTATGCATCCAGATTGGATGCGTAGGGGTAGGGCACAGATCCTGCAACTAAGGTTCGACTTGCAACCTTTCACAATTACTACCCTCCTTTGAAAGAGCCATAACCTTCCATCGTCTATGCCCTTTGAGAGAGTTGCAACCTTTCATAATTACCACTCTTTGAAAGAGTCACAACACTTCATCATTGCTGCCCTTTGAAAGAGTCACAACCTTCCATAATTACCACCCTTTGGAAGAGTCACAACCCTTCATCATTTCTGCTTATTGAAGGAACGAATTTCTTATTTTCTTTTCATTCTCTTTTCTCTTCTGTTGAAGATTCACATCTTCCATTCTTCCTTCCTTCCTCCATCTTAGCCCCCCTTTTCAAATGAAGTTCTCTTCTCCCTTTTATATCTCATGTTTGAGGGAGTCACAACTTTTCATCTCATGCCTTTTGACCATTCATTAAACTTATCTGAATTTTAGTTATGATTATGTTTAATTTCATTCTTTTATATTTATAATTTTAATTTAATTTTTTTTATTCTTTTACATTTTAATTTTATTAGTATTGGTTATTATTAAATCCTATTTTAAAAAGGGGACACTACATAACCATAGAAAACCATGTGAGAAATTTAAATCACCTTTACTGACGAGTAAAAAAGAATTAGTACTGTTATTTTTCATCATTTCAAGATTAGTTTGGATCATATGTCAATTACATTTGCTTTTAACTGAAGGGTGATTCATTAGGATGGATGCTTTTGATGTAAAGAAAATTTATGATGCGAGAGAATGAAAGTCTTTTCTTAAGAATACCATTTTACAAATCATCAATTCATAATTTTATCTACACATTTGGATTTGGAATTAAGTGAGATGGCTTACATATTATTTGACTTCGACAAAGCCGAGACAAAAGCATTGCTAAATAGATACAAAAAGAACTAAAAGTAGAGTATTGTCTTGGGAAAAATGAAGCTTTGAGTGAGATTCACGAAGAAAAAAAGACTGATGAGGAAACCTTATTCTTGGACTGAAAGACCATAGAAAAGGTCCAGGTACTGGGTTTGTAAACAAAAAAGCTTCAACGTTAGAGAATCATGTATTCATTTAAAAGAAGAATTTCATTATCTCAATAATGCTAGCTGGTGGTGTAGCCTACTCAACAATGAGTAGGCAAGACAACTGACATTTCAAGCAAGGAATATCAAGCAGATATGGGTAATTAAAAATAAGGCTCAAATATTTGAATATTTAAGGCTTACCATAAACAACTTTGTTTTGCATTCCAATTTTCAGGCCACAGCTACGGATGGTTTTGAAACCTTGGACAAGTTGTCAATCTTAATCTCCAAAAGATGTCACAAGGACATGGTAGAAGAAAAAGAAAGCAACTTTGGAAGATATAAGCAAGGAATATCAAGGGCACAGGTATATGGTGAAAATGCTCAAGTATACGAAGATTTGAAACTTACAATTGACATATATGTTTTGTATTTCAATTATTATGATGTAGCAACAAATGGCTTTGATATTGTTCTTGGATATCCTTTTTTTAACTTAAAAAACTTTAAGAACCATCAATTTGATGTGCAAAAGTCCATAAGGCTTGGTATAGGAAGAAGAAAGTAACCTTGTAGGGTATTGAATAACACGAGCAAACAATCAAGGTCAAGAAAGGCATTCTATGCAAGTTGGACAAAAATTCCCTACCATATCAAAAAAATGAAGAAAGGCATGAGGAAGAACTGAATAAGGGCAGAAGGAATAATCAAAAGAAAAGTGTAAGCAGGACTTGGTTACTTGTGAAGGAATCTCAAACTTGTCAAATAATCAAAAGCCATAGGAGCATGTGTGGTATAAGGTTGAAAAGTTTACAAAGGCTGCAGCATATTGATATTGACATCACCATGAACGACAACAAATAGAGAGGCATGTCATGGAGCAACAAAGAAGTAACCATCATTCATACGCACTTGATATCAAAGGAATAAGTATGGGTATAAATAATATCAAAGAAGCAACAACAATTGACATGCACAGTATTAGAAGAGTACAAAAAAAGTAACCTTGTTAGCACTGCATAACATGAGCAAACAGTCAAGCTCAAGAAATGTATTGTATGTGATTTGGACCCATTTCCACTACTACATTGAAAAAATGAAGAAGAGCATGAGGAAGAATCAGAAGAAAAGCAGAATATAGATCAAAAGGAAAGCCTACGCGGATCTTGGTTGCTTGGGAAGGAATCTCAAACCCTTCACCTAATCAAATGCCAAAAGAACATGTGGATGAAAAGGTTGAAGAGTTCAAACAGGCTGCAGAATAGCTATAACCACGTCACCATGGATGACAACATTAGAAGATGCATGTCACAGAGCAACAAAGAAGTAGTAATCATGAATAGATACTTCGTATCAAAGGAATAACTATTGGTAAACACTATCGAATAAGCAACTACAATAGAAATTCACGATATTGGAAGAGCACAATTATGGCTTGTGCAGCACCATTGAAGATAATTATGTAGGAAGATCTCATATAAATGGCTAGACAATCAAACTTGATAGCAATTGTCAACAATTCACAGAAACTGCCATTATTCATTTTTTTCACACACTTTATGTTGATGTTTGTAGCTGCAGGAGATATCCTGATTACCTGCGATGGTGCTCTTTCATATACTCGCATTTGGAAATATGAAGAGACATGCTTTTGGAAATATGAAGAGACATGCATTTGGAAAATGAAGAGACTTCCGGTTATAATATGAAGAGTCTCTCTGTTCAAGTCTTGAGAAGTTATGTTTTTGAAGAGCCTCGACATTGTATATATAATATATCATTGCTTTGTGTGAGATGATGGTTGCTGAGTTGGGTTATTCTATACAGAAACTATAGATAGTCTATGTAGTCAATTCTGATATATAGAATAAGTTGAAGAGTTTGCAATATTCAGTTGGAAGCATTGTACTCAAACCTCTATTATTTAATAAAAGAGATCGTTTTTGGTGTGGCTGGGTTTTTCCCCTCAAGTTAGAGGGTTTTCCCAAGATAAATACTGTGTCTTATTGTTTCTTTTCTGATGTTTTGCTGCTTATTTCCGTTCCTGGTCTAAAACATTAACATGGTATTAGAGCGGGTCTAAGTGAAGATCCAGAACTAGAATAGGACGATTAGATACTTTAAGAGATTATGATGTGTAATGGAAACAACGCAAGAAATGAGGGATTCATATGAGAATGTGTAGCTGAAGAACCTTGGAGGGTAGAATCTTAGAAGAAGCTTCTTATTTGGAAGAGTATTTGTCTACTATTTTGATCTATAGATGGGTGTTCGTTGCGGGTGTTACAATCTCAGCTATTGAGGCTTCTCATGCAACCTTGTCCAAAGCTTCCATTTTGACATCAACTGGGAGGATGCTGTCATGCCTGCCTATGCTTACATGTTTGGCATTCATGTCTATGAGGATAGCAGCTGTACTGGTGTTCAAATTTTACCTTCTCTACCTGCACTATAACTATGTAATGGCGAAAGAAAATTTTTCGGATTGTGAGGAAGTTTAGGTAATAAAGAGATAAGTATTTTATGTTTATACCTTTGAATAATGTTCATGAATAATTCTTGCAATATTATTGGGAATTAATGAATCATGAATGCTTTTAGCATTCATTTGTATATTTCTCTTTGAGATAGATTGATTCTATGATCTATTACTAATCTCTCCAAAATGCTTCCAGGTCTGATTGAGAAGCAACATGATGATGAGAGATCACATAAGGAATTCAAGGAACCATGGGACTGAGTTGATGGCACATAACTGCAGTTTCTTCGAAGAGGAAGAAATGACATTCAGAGGAAGTTAAATTTCGAGAATTCAAGGTGATCTATCAAAGGGTTAATGCGCTTGAGATGAAGTCATAAAGGGAAAAGCTTGATGAGCCGAAGAGGGAGAGGGAGGACTTCTTTAGGATCAATAAGATTTAGAGGTAGCTTGTGTGGCAGAGGTAGAGTGCTAGTCCTTTGCAGAGGATTAGCAATCTCCTGTAGCAGTGTGACTGCAAAAGATCCTTGTTTGGTCAAACATTGAAGTCATCTATAATTTATTGTGATAATCAAGTTGTGAGAATGCTGTCCCTGCTGAGAGGGAATCTTTACTGAGAGGGAGTTTTAGCATTCAGTTGTTCTTATTATGAGCTTAATGCATTTTTCTCTGAGATAGAGGAATTTGAGGTGAAAACCTTTGTTAATGCATTCTTCTCTATGAGAGAAGTTTGAGGTGCAAGCCCTTGTTAATGCATTCTTCTTTGCGAGAGAAGTTTGAGGTGCAAGCCCTTGTTAATGCATTCTTCTCTACAAGAGAAGCTTGAGGTGCAAGCCCTTGTTAATGCATTCTTCTCTACAAGAGAAGCTTGAGGTGCAAGCCTTTGTTAATTCATTTTTCTCTACGAGAGAAGTTTGAGGTGAAAGCCCTTGTTCCACCCTCTTGGAGTAGCCATGGTGAATCCACCCTTTGGGAGTAGCCATAGTGGAAGTCATGTTGAGAGATCCCATGACAACATCACGTTGAGAGACTCTGTGACGTGAGCTTGTGTTTATTTCACACATGGGAGTAGCCATGGTGAACATCATGTTGAGTGACTCCATGATGCTATCATGTTGAGAGACTCCGTGATAAATTTTTTTGTTTCCTTACAAATGGGTGTAGCCATTGTGAGTGTCATGTTGAGAGATTCCATGACATGAATACTTGAAAAGATGTCTCCTTTGCTAAGAGGGAGTGTTGATGTTTGTAGCTGTAGGAGATATCCTGATTACTTGCGATGGTGCTCTTTCATATACTCATGTTTGGAAATATGAAGAGACACGCATTTGGAAAATGAAGAGACTTCCGGTTATAATATGAAGAGTTTTTCGGTTCAAGTCTTGAGATGTTACGTTTTTGAAGAGCCTCGGCATTGTATATATAATATATCATTGCTTTGTGTGAGATGATGCTTGCTGAGTTGGGTTATTCTATACAACAACTATAGATAATCTATGGAGTCAATTCTGATATATGTAATAAGTTGAAGAGTTTGCAGTATTCATTTGGAAGCATTGTACTCAAACCTCTATTATTTAATAAAAGAGATATTTTTTGGTGTGGCTGGGTTTTTCCCCTCAAGTTGGAGGGTTTTCTCAGGATAAATACTGTGTCTTAGTGTTTCTTTTTTGATGTTTTGCTGCTTATTTTCATTCCTGGTCTAAAACATAAACACTTTAATGGTGAATCATGCGAAGGGGGTGACATGTTATGTACGTATTCTACTAATATTATGATATATATTGGGTTTATGGAGTGGGTGATATGCAATGTGCATAAGCATTTTTTGGTTATATTAGGACAAAAAGTTAAAGTTGCGGGTTTAGTTACTTTAGGTGTAGCTGGTGAAATGGGTAACTTGTGGGTTAAGAGTTTTATCTTTCTTCTGTATTATTAAAATTAATACAAGAGACTCCAATCATTTCATTGGAAATGTTATGAAATACTGAGATACTGTATTTGTCTTAGCTCTCATATTGGAGATATTTTGGAAAAGTATTCTTACGAAATTTTGCATCAATAAGTTATGGGTTTAAAGGTATTCTCTTGAGTATATTGAATTTATCTTTTGAGTGTATTCTTTGTTATTCTTGACACATTTCCAATACTGAAAGCCTGGTTCATTTTATTTTTCATAGGGCAAAAGTTATAATATTGATTTAGAAGAATTCAAAGAATCAGCATAATAGTGCTAAGAAGCAGTGAAACAAAAGTATCAGAATACAGTGTATAATAAACCCTATGTGAAGTGTAAAGTACTTGGATTACTGCACACTAAAGAAACAAGTGCAAACTACAATTATTAGTTGTAGAAGAGGGTAAAAACAACAAAGTGAAAACTGTTCATTATGCTGAATGGTGAAGTTTGTGCAAGCACACATTCTATCTACTTCACAAATGTTCTCTGCATTGTGAAGCAGAGTAGAAGCAGGTTCTCACTTAATACCAGTAGAAAGCATCAGAAGATTGTTGGTGGTGATGCCTAGAGCTAGAGCTTTTTACTTGGAGTAAGATTTTAGTCCATGTCAACTTCCTAGAGATGCATTTACCTTTTCCCTTTGTTGGTGGTGTTAGCCAGTATGTTTAAGCTAGCTTGAGCACAATGGAGCTAAAGTTGGAGTAGTTTGATCAGCTTCTGATGCCGCCTAATGATCTGGTCATGATGTTGCATGGCTTGATGCATCAGCCGAGCTTTCTGAGTTAGGAGTTGTAAGCAGGGCAATAATATTGTGCATTGTCACCTTTGCAAAAAGTTTCATTTTATCTGCCAACTAAGAGATTTGAGAAGAGGTAGGAGGCAAATGCTGAGAGTGAGTCCAAAGAAGCAGAAAAAGGTAAAAAATTGTGATTATTCACAGAATGCCAATGGACACAATTTTTTCCAAATAAATCACCATTTTTGAAAAAATCATGGTCAACATGTTCTGACCAATTTTTTTCCAATCGAATTGCAATTAAAACACAAATAAATCCTATGCATCACATTAAATACAGATTTGACTGATTTTCCATAATTGTTTTTCTGTTTCATGTTTTTTTTGGCGGGTTAAGAGTTTTGGAAGTCTTATATTATTTGTCAAGATGTATTTCAATTTGCTTGTTTTGTGTTTTGAAAGTTTTTTACATATTCAGAAGTGGGTTAGACTTAGGACATACATTGGTAGCACCGAGTTCTTGCTTTATTTTCTTACAACTTCAGCTATGGCTGGCATATTTGGTATTAGACACACATAAGCTGAAGTAAATAACACAACTGGTCCCTATTTATAATTTTGTTTTTCTTTATCACATATATAATATATTCCAACACAATTCAAATATAAGTATCGTCAAACTACCTACAGTAGTATTTTGTGCACTCTAAATGTTCCATGATTACTTGTAATTGTCAATTGTCTAATTAAACTCATAGAGTGTTCAACATGTTCACGTGAGTAGGCTACCAAAAAATATTGAGTTATATGCCTTGTGATGTTAATCATTAAGCCTGTAATTATGGTTTCCATTGAGGAGTTATCTTTGGTCACTTTTTTGATGGAATAAATCAATGAGGATCATTGATTTAATTAACATGAGATAAAGAATATATGTATAATTTTTTTCTCTGACAAGCATTTTGAACAGAAATAGTTCAGTTATTGCTGGTATTGTTCTTGCCCATCTCTATTTACATCGAGACTGTAGCTTGTTAATTTCCTTTTAAGACCTGTTATATTCAGTTACTACTACTTGTTCTTAGCCCTCTATTTACTTAGAGAAGTAGTTAGTTAGTGCCCTATAAACTGTTATATTGAGTTATTAGTAGCTATTCTTGACTATCCTTGTTTAATTAGTGTCATTTGTTAATGTCCTTTCAAGAATTATTATATTCAATTATTATTGCCTTCAACTATTATTTCTAGCTTTATCAGATTTCCACTATTTGGGACTATTTGAAGCATGCAATGCTTTTGAATTTTGAAAGATCTCACATATGATAATCCGAGAATCAATGATGATTGTTGATTTATGTGATAAGTCCCCTACAAAATCCGTTAATATTTGATGCCCATAAAGTCCTTTATTCAACAACATACAAATTTAAATTGAGTCAATCTTAATGACTTGCTAGAACAAACACCCCTAGTTTAATTTGGTTAAGACGATTAGGGTCTTTTTGCTAAATCAACTCTTATTAAACTTGTACATGAATGATTGAATTCAAATATTTTTGTAAATTTGGTCACCATGCTGATTAGAGTAACTTTGTGTGGGTACATTGCACATTAGTTTGAAGTACAACTAAGGTCAAATGCAATTTTGGTTTAAATGATGTCAATGAAGACATTTTTGTTTCAAATGGCATTTGGTTAAAGAGGCAAGACATGACAAAATTTCTTGCAGAAAGCGCCTTGCAAATGTCATATATTAGACAATAGTCTCTTTAGGCAACTTTTGAGCCAAAAAGGAAAGAATTGAGATAGAAGTGGCTTATAATTCTATAGATGGTAGGGGCACTCCTTTAGATGAGGTAGTTGGTGCACAAGAGTCTTTGTTGGAGTCTCAATCAACACCTACTTCTACAATAGGTAGCCCAAACACAAGTGGAGGAAACATTAATTATTTCTTTGCACCTTGTACTACACCAAGATCACAAACCTCTTTATAGAGTATAAGGTGGACAAAGATTGCCCATGAATAGGCAAAGAAGACAATTGCAAATTTCTAGGTCTACTCTAGTTGTCATTTCATGTTGCTAGGTATCCATATTGGCAAGGTATGGTGGATGCTATTACAGCTATAGGTACTAGGTTCAAAGCCCCGTCATGTGAGACATTGAACGTTGGTATGCTCAATGACACAGTACAAGATGTTAACAAACATTGATTAGAGTGGGCAAAGACTGATGCACCATAATGTTAGATGGGTGGACAAATCGAAGGAATCAAACTCTCACCAACTTCCTTGCCTCTTTTGATATTGACATGAATTTTTTCAAATTTGAAGATGCATCAAATAGAATCAAATTTGTGGATGCATTGTTCGAATTGTTTGACAAAGTGTTCATGGATGTAGAGCCACCAAATGTGGTTCAATTTATTATAAACAATGTTGTTTCTTGTGTTGTTGTTGGACAACTCTTAGAGAACAAACATCTCTCTATGTTTTTCTAACTCATGTGTGACACACTGCTTTGATCCAACCACAGAATGTTCCAAAACTTGAATGGTTTTAAGAAGGCATTGCAAAAGACTAATACTATTACAAACTTCATTTGCAATCATATGAAAGTGTTGTATATGATGTGCTTCTTCATGGCAAGAAGTTAGTTCAACCAAGGGTGATGATATTTACTATTAGCTTCCTTGGGTTGCAAAATCTTTGCCTATAGAAAATGAATTTGAACTGAATGTTCATTTCAAATGACTAGATGGAGTTTAACTTTGCAAATCAGACAAATGGCAAAATTGCGGCAAAGTACATTTTTTTTGTGAGATTTTGAGGTGCAATTGAAGAGACTATCAAATTTTGAGAGCCACTAATAATTTTTTTGAAACTAGTGGATTGAGAGAAATCCCCCATGGCAATAGGCCATTAAGAGGGCCAAGGAGGTGATGTGAGGTAGGATGGAAAATAACAAGGACAAATATATGTCATTGTTGGACATAATCAATAATAGATGGGATTGACAAATGCACTCCTCTACCCATGCCCCTAGATATTGTAGGCAACATTGTTTTACAACCCCTCATTTAAAGATGATGTTGAGGTCATGTAGGGTCTAATCAAGTGCACGAGGAAATTGTTGCCTACCCCAATATCATTGGATGCAATTAGGATAGAGCTACCAGTATACAAGTAAGCGTTGGTTTTTTTTCTCAAATATGGTTGTCATGGAAGGTAGGAAGACCTTCAAACTAGGTAGACTCCGTAAATTTTTCACAATCTCTCTATATTGTAGAAATGCAATGGTGTTAAGCTTTTGCTAGATCTTACATGATATCATCTTGAAATTGTATGTTGAGAGGGGATTTTGTGGTCAAGATGCCAAAAATCTTCAATGGATGGCAATGCACATTTCCAACTAGCCATGTAATTCATCTGCTTGTGGGTGTACTTGAAGTTTTTTAACATACATTTTAAGAAACACAATTGTTTGATACAACAATAAATGAATGACTTGATCTCTGTTTCCCCACAATGTCTGCCTAAAGCTAAGGAAAGCTCAAGGTTAGAATTCTAAAATACTTTTCATAGTAATTATATGTCATGACCTCAACTCAGAATTGAATAAACAAGCGTTGAAGAAATAGATGGCAGTGATATTTATCAAAGAAGTCAAAAAGTCAAAGGAGAGATGGCTCAGCAAAGGTAATGGCCATGTAGGAAGAAGTATGATTCTATGGGGATACAATTAGAAATAATCAAAATATGTTTAAGCAGTGGTTCTTATCTTTGAAGAGGCACATTCATTGAGGACTGCAAATTATGATTCCAATCTAATCAATAATTACAAGATTAACGAAAGGATGTGATTAGTGACGACAAGAGTTGTATGGTCATGGGATATGTCCCTTGGATAGTGACTTGACGATCCAGTCATAAGATATAAGAAGACATCCTATGCATTCATTGAAGGGATGGAAGAAGAAAGTCATCGATCTGAGAAGTAAAGAGATCTCAGAGCGGGTTATACAAAACAGTAAATAATTATTCATTGGTTGACAGCAGATGTAAATCTATAAGGTGCACCCTCAATACATATTGTATCAGAACATAAGTTCTCAAGGCAAAGTCATGGTTCAATTCTATAAATGTTATTAATATCAGCCTATAGTAATAAATCAGAAATATATATATGTATTTAGACATCTTGTGATTATATATATATATCTATAATTCATATTATATTGAAAGTTGTATACTCATATCCTAGTCCTTAGTCTCTTGCTATAGCCCCTTTTGAGGATGAGAGGTTATAGGGAATGGATGGAGTAATTCCTTGCAAGATGGGTGAATCCCAATAGAAGCTAAGGCATGTATATCAGAAAGCCCTAAGGGCATAATACCAAGATGGGTGTGAATATGTGTTCAGGAAACTTGGAGGGAATCCACTTGTTGATTGGTATCAGAGCGCCCTATGACAAATACTTTCTACCCTCCTTAAGGTTGAGTTTGGAGAGAAGTATGTAAGTGGGTTTTCAATATGTCATCTGCCAACTATATTATGGATTATTCACTGTTCTTTGAATTCATTTGATTTAGTTGTACACTAATCTATGTTTAATATTGGAAATTGACAGCCTCCTAGTTGGGGACAATTGGTATCGAAGCTTCTTTCCTGCCATCCTGTGGAAGATAGTTGATGCAAACTAACTCAAGTGCTCAAAAAGGGCATTGGAGAGAGAAACAAGAAAACAAGCACCTACTATGAGTGAACAAATGAGTAATGAGTTGAGGGCTTTCATGGAACAAACAACCCAAATCATTCAAGTTCTTAGGGAGCCAAATGAAAGGACCAACCAACTCTTTCAAGCCATTCAAAATATGAGCACAAAAAATAGGGATACTAACTCCAACCACTCTGCAAACAATAATGGCTCTCCCAGGGAACCAAATCCTAGACCCTCAAGACCCCCTTTCCTACCTAGGGAGGAACATATGGAAGAGGAAGAAACAAACACTCCACCTATAAATAATATTGATGAGATTGTAGAGGCATACTCTAGAATTGGTCTTGAGAGATATTTCTTTTAATGAATATTGTAATGCCAAAATAAGGGTTGGCCCTAGTAAGCTCAGAAAGGGGCAACCAAATAAAGACCTAAGATAAAGAGTGAGTAAAATAACTCTTCCTACCTTTGATGGATTGGGAAAAATAACTGTTTATTCTTGGGTACAAAAATTAGATACTTATCTTTCATTAGAGTCCTATGACAAAAGGAAAGCACCATGGCCTCATCACCCAAGGCCATCGACAAATAACAACTTATGATTAGTTCACACAAAATCTCATCAAAAGATTTGATTGGAAACATCCACAATGGTATTTCAAAGAAATAACCCAACTAAGGCAACAAGGAATAGCAGAAGAATTCACCATGTTTATTCCAAAAATTGGTGGTCATGGTACTCGAAACCACTCAAGAGAGACTCACTTATCTATTTGTTGAGGGATTGGAAGATGCTCTCTGAGGATTGGTAAGTGCTTTTAAACCCATAACTCTTGATGATGCTATTGAAATAGCTTTGAGACTGGATACATTATCTACAAGTTTCAAATGAACTTATAAGAACCTTTCCCAAGAAAGATAGGCACCGAAAAGAATTCCCACACAAGGGTGAACTTAAGAAAAAGGAACTATGTATTGAATGCAAAAATCCTTGGACACGAGGGCACAATTGCCATGAAGGGGAATCTGAAAGGAAAAATTTGTGTTATAATGTAAAGAAAAATGTGAACCAGGGCACAAATGTAAAGGCCAAGCTCATAGGATAGAAGCAACCTCTGAGGAAGAAAACAAAGAGAATGACCACAAGAAGACAAAGTATGAGGATGAAAATGAAGATTGAGGAATAATAGCCATAGAAGCAATAATTTGCAAAATATCCCGATTATAACCGATTAATTCCGAATCCTAGAGCCAGCCAATTTTTTCCCTAAAAAAATTGCGATTCATGAAAAAATAGTTGACTATTCATTGACCTGGTTTTCAATGACCTTTTTGCATTTAAAGCACATTAAAATCTCTAAAAAAAGGCAAAAAAAAAAATCATTGCAAAAACCTATGAAACCCTACAAAAAACTCATGAAATTGACGAATCACTCAGAAATAGGGTTGATTCTAGGATGGAAGCCAAGTCAATGCAAAATGGGCGTGGAAACAATTTGTTATTTGTTCATAGACTTGGCTAATATTTGATCTCACACTTAGGCAACTATTTGGTGATTGTCCTCTTAAAAAGTTAACTGAATATTCGCCTAGGTAATCAACAATATGAATATAAATGGCAAAATCTATTTTCTACAATTCATGAGTTAAATTCTATTTTATTTGCTCTATATATCTCTATGCTATGGAAATGCCCTTAAGTTTTTAAAAAAAAGTTTGTCTCTGTTTCTACAATTTTCTATGTTTTATTGAAAATCAGATTTATTCAAAAAATCTTATACTTTTGGTTTGCCTACTAATTCCCCAAATGATTCTCTCCTATGATGATAGCCACCATCACTCAAGCTTCGAAACATTGTGTATTCAAAATTAGAAGTACCATTAAAGGACAAAAAGTTATAAATTTAGTAGATAGTGAGGTATCCCACAATTTCATTGACAAAAGATTGATTGCAAAGATGAAACTAAAAATCAAGGACTTTCGAGGATTAACTGCAACCCAAGCCACAGGAGCTCTAGTTAGATGCACTAAGATTGTTCCAAAACAAGAGGTCAAGTTGGGGAAACACTCCATTAAAGAAGAATTATACGTAGTAACATTGGACATTGATATCATATTAGGGGCTCCGTGGATCTACTCCCAAGGATGCTTCAAATTTGATCTACCTAACTTGTGAATTTATATTCAACATGAGGGACAAGAAATCACTTTGAAAGGATTACCCAACGGTTCCCCAAAGATAGTTTCCTACAAAAGATTAGAAAGAATTTTCAGGCATGGACAAGGAGAGTGAGCTGCCTAGTGCATGATCTTGAACAAATCCTCTCCACAAGGCCTAACTATACACATCGATATACAACCCATCCTCAAGAAACATAAAAAGGTGTTTGATGATATTCCACTTGAGTTATTGTTGTGTTATAAAACACATACGCCCCATTGCAAATGGGACCCCCTCTTTTCTCTTTGGCAGCTAGTAGTTTAGTAGACTTAGTGGCAATATGGCAGCTTTTCAAGGTGTTAGATGTCTAAGTCTTGGGCAAGTTTGAAGTAAAGAGTTTGTCTTGGGTGTGAGTCAAAACCTTGTAGGAGATAAGAGTGTAAAATTAAACATCAAATTCCAAATCCTTAGTTAACTTAAGGCTCTTGAATTGGAGAAGGCGAGAGTATGAAGTGTTTGGAAAATGCAAGTGGTCTCACAAATTGATCCAATCACCTTGAAGGATGTCAAATTCCCAATCAATTCCACATATTGCAACCAAGGAAAAGTGAAACTAAGATTAACATGATTAAGTGAAGGGCATGGAATGCATGAAATTTGGGCTAGAAGCAAATTGAATTCAATACTTAATCAACTTTTGGGGGTGAGTTTGTGTGTGAGCCCAAGACATGAGCAGTTTCCACTTAGAGAGTTTTAATGTGAGCTCCACAAGACAACAAATTCCCCCTTGAACAAAGGTAGGCAACCAACTCATGAGCAATTTCCGAATTACACTGAGGTGTGCAAGCCCAAAGGCTGGACAATTTCCGCTCAGCACCATGTATTGTGATGAGTGCAATTAATGGCTCATTTCTGTTATGATTTCTCATATGTTTGTTGCTGACACTATGGGATTTAGCACCTGGTTATTGATACTTTATATGCTATTTTCCTAAACCTATGAATTATGGGCATGAACTTATCCTTGTACCTTTTTGTTAAACATAACTTGCTATGTGATCTATTTATATTAACTTTACATGCGGTTGAATGAATGTTACTCTAAAGTGATTATGTATATACAATTGTTTTGTGCACACTAATATCATAATGTAGGATCAGATCAAGATGCAGAAATAGATGGAGCTTGTCGGATGAAGGAAGTTAGCTAGCTGTTCAATTTGCCGAAGGAGTCAAGATAAGATGGGCATTGAAGAAGTCAATAATTGAAAACTTCTAGCTTGTAAGGAAGTGGTAGCTCAATTTTAAAAGTCCATGTTTGTTCGTCGAGAAGATTTAGGAGTTGTTATGCTAGATCCTCGCTGAGGCAAGACTGGTTTGACTGAATCTTATGCATGCATAACATCCTTCCTCTTTTTCATGCTTCCAAAAAAATGGCATCCTCCTAGTTTGTTGGAGTTGACCGCCCAGTTAGCTAGAGTTAGCTAGAAGCTTTTCCTCTATAAATAATGATCAGATGTCCTTCTTGAGGAGGTTAGAATTTCTGTTATTGTACTCTTATCTTCAGTCTCAAGAAATATAATCATATCATGGTTATGTTGTAACAGCGTTTTCAATGAATAGAATGATGTTTTAATTTGTTGCAACCGAGTTAAGTTCTAGGAAGACTCAACCAAGGGGCCCACTTGGTGAGACTTCCACCCCTTTTTGATTTAGTAGTTACTTTCCTGTTCAGTAATTAGTTCAGTCTTAGCAATTGTCTGTTCTTGTAGCCATTGGAACTCTGTTCTGTGTTTGTTCCTGCAGCCAAGACAAATAAAATTAACTTCCTGTCCGTTTGCTGAGATTTATATTTCTGTTATCTATTTTCGTTCAATTGAGTTTATGCTCTCAGTATTCTAGCTATTTCCTTTCAAGCATTTTGCTTTCAGTACTGTTTCCTTTACAATTATATTGGATTGAATGGCTATAAATGAGTCCTAGTGCACATACAGTGCAAACCCATTTCAAGTTCACATTCCTGGATTTTGAATAAATGAACCTTCATGGTGAGTGAGATAACTACTCAGTGCAGATATCTAATCTTTGAGTTATAGCTTAGGGCTCAATTATTGAAACATTATAGGAGGCCAACATATTGTGCCCAACTCAATAACAATTTCTGCCCAACAACTTGAAGTGTTCGTCCAACAGCTTGACATTTTCCACTTTGCATATGTACTAAGCCCCAAAGCAAGTGCATATTTTATTCATGCATTTGTTTCATGAGCCCAAGAACCATGCCATTTCCACCATGATATGAGCCCCAAATCACCTAGCTTTCCGTCCAAATTTTTTAGGCTCAGTTTTAAGGGATTCCAACATTCGATTTGTCATGAAAACAAAGATGGAAAACCCCAAATCAAGCCTGCCTTATGAGGATGATTAAAATCACAATATGAACACCCAACATTGCAAGGTAAGTGAATTTCACTTAGGGTGACCATGGGCAAGTAATTTTAATTGCAAAACAAATGAATTTCCTTTGGCCATGTGAGGAGGCATACCCTTTTGAGTTAAGAAGCATATAAAAGAAAGGTAGAGGACTTTCAGACCACAAAGCAATTCGAATACCAAATCAATCCAACTCAAACAAGTTTGCTAGAGTTGAAAAATCAGGAATTTGAGAAGGTATAAAACATTTTGAAATCCTCATTGTGGGTTGAAACTTTCAGAATATCACAAACATAAAGCTCTAACAAACTCAAAGTTTCACAAGCATTTCTAGGTATGGCTTAGGAGTGGGTATACAAGGATAAAATCATGAAAATCAAATGGTTCGTTGGGCATATACAAGGGAAATCAGATGCTACAAATTTGAGTCCAAAATTGGAGATTGCCAATGATTGATACATGAGTAACATCATGATTGTGAGCAAGCATAGTTTCTTTAAAGTTGAAACATATTGTTGAGAAAGATATATTTAATGTATCTTGATGTTATTACATTCATTATCGCGGACTTAACTTAGGTGTTGTCCTATTTGCAAGGGTGAAGGTGACAAACAAAAGATAACATGGAGTTGGATATTTCATGGGCATGGGTGAAGTTCAAGAGCGGGCACTACATACATCGATCATCTTGAGGCAACCACAAGTCTTTCATCAAGCCAACAGGATGATGTTCGAGATTGAAAACCAAAATGCAAGTCAGGTCCAAAGGAAAGCAATTGTAAGGCAAGATGCAGATCCAACTTCAAATTTAAATTATCAAGATGGGAATCAAAGAACCAGTTGTACAATGAGAATGAATAAGTTAACAAGTGAAGAAACATTATCACAAACTTGAATTTCCTTCGGAAATCCAGGTTCAATTAGAAAGATCCAACTACACAAAGCACCTACACCACTTCTACAAGAGCAATATCAAGGCGAGATACTAGTACAAGCAAGTTCAAGCCATTTCAATAAGAAGATTTCAAAGGATGGAAAAGATCTATGAAGATGAAGCAATTTGGGAATATTAGCCATCACAATCAATCGAAGACTTGAAGATGTTGAGTATCAAGAGATATTGCTAGAGATGTAGATACTTCTTTATGACGATGGACAAGTGAAATTGAAATTTACAAGATAAGCATGTTAAGGTGGCGCCCACTCATCTTCAACTAATCAGAGGTTCCTAGTTCCACGTGTCAAAGTTCATCCAATCAAATCATTCCAAGGTACACGTGGAGTCCACCTAGTGTCTTCACCTAACCAATTATTTCATTGGTTCTCAAAGCAGTGTGATTTTCTCATTGGCCCACAAGGTAGTTCTTTTATGTAATTTGATAAGCATTTAATGATTGTAGCTAGTAGTTACATTAGGGCTATATTGGCAAAATCTTGGCCATTGATCTTGAACCAATCCTAGCCCTTCATTGCAGTTGAGTTTGTAACTCATTAGATTGAGTGAATTAAATTAGTTAGAGTAGAGTAGAAAGATAGACTTGCAAAGTTTTGGAATATTGCATGGTTTCTACATTTCCTCACTCACATTAGTATTTTATTTATGTTGAATAGAAGTAGATGGGTAGATGAATGGAAGATATTGTTGACTAGTGAATTATGGTGAAACTATGTTCATACCTTTTGGCACTTGTTGATTGCAAGTAATAGTGTAAAGTTGGTTTGAACTAATTGCGAGCACTTAACTTCAATTGGAAATGTTCATTTGGATTGAGCCATCATTGGGTATTTAAATGAGTGTTGATAATATGAAAATCATACTCGCATTCTTAGAATATTGCACCCTCCTTTGCGTAGTTGATTTGGCAAAGCAAGGACTGGTTTAGTCGCACCTCACCATCAATAGTTTCTTACATTATTAGAGTTAGATTAGAATTTCTAAACCCTTATCTTTTTGCACTTTGTTTTGTTAGAAGTAGTTGAAGAGCCATCATTGCCGAATCATTTGCATTAGAAAGTTGATGTCCATTGAATGAATAGCGTAAGTCCCAACGTGGTTACTAGCAAACCACATCATAATACTGAGTTGTGTCCAATAAGAATAGGAACCTTGGAGTTGCTTCTATGATTTTTTTTGCAATCTTTAGCATAAGTGGTGTCTTTGTTCAAGAGAGGATTGAATATTTGGTGTGTCATCCTGGAATACTAAGTGTTTTATCTTGCATGTTGGAATGGTCACAAAACTCACATCAACAATTACCTCCTAAGAGGGGATTTGAACATATTATAGAAATGAAAAAAGGGGCAAAACCATTAATTACTACCCTTTATAGACATCCGCAAAAATATAAAGAAGAAATAGAAAAAACTACTAAAGAACTCCTAGAGATGGTCACATCCAACCTAGTTCAAGCCCCTTCACATCATCAGTAGTGCTTGTAAAGAACAAGGTGTGATGAGAATGTGTAAAGACTACTAGGCATTGAACAAAGAGACTATTTATTGATGAGCTTCACGGGGCCAAATACTTCTCCAAAATTGACTTGCGGTCAGGTTATCACCAAATAAGAATGAGAGAAGAAGACATCCCAAAAGCAAATTTCAGGTGTCATTATGGACATTTCAAATTTCAGATTCTCCCATTTGGACTAACAAATGCGCCAACAACATTCTAATCATGCATGAACCATACTTTTAGAAAGCAATTGAGAAAATTTCTATTAATTTTCCTTGATGATATATTAATCTATAGAAAAACATGGGAAGAGCACCTCAAGCATATTGGTGAAGTCTTAGGAATTCTTGAACAAGAATCACTAAATGCTAAAGCTTCAAAATGCGAATTTGGGCTAGAAGAAATTCTCTATCTTGGTCATGAAATCAGCACAAAGGGAGTAAGTGTTGATGAGGAGAAAATCAAGACCATTAAAGAATGACCCAAACCAAGAACTTCAACTCATTTGAGGGGATTCATGGGGTTATGTAGCTATTGTAGAAGGTTTGCAAAAGGAACTCAAAGATTGCAGGTCCCCTCACTGACCTAACCAAAAAGAGTGTTTTCTTGGAATCAAATAGCTGAACAAGCCTTTGAGAACCTAAAAGAGATCACGAGTTCTTGTCTTATTCTTGCCATTCTTGATTTTACATTACCATTTGAGTTGGAATGTGATGCATTTGAAGAAGGCATTGAAGTAGTCCTCATGTAGAACAAACATCGAATCACTTTTGAGAGTTGCCAACTTTTTCCAACAGGAAGACTTCACAACATCTATGATAAAGAAATGTTGGCTGTTATGCATGCATTGGCCAAATTCAAACAATACTTGGTTGGTGGGAAATTTGTGGTGAAGACGGATCATAATAGTCTACAAGTCTTCCTAAGTCAAAGGGACCTAAACAACTGCTAACAAAAATGGGTCAGCAAACTACATGCCTATAATTTTGATATAGAATAAGTGAAAGGGAAGTACAATGTCGTCGTAGGTGCATTATCTCACAAACCCCACTTGTGCACCATAACATGAATTACAACAAATTGGAAAACCTCCATTATTGAAAAATATGCCAAAGACTCACATGTAAATGATATTCTTGAGGGGAAGATACAAGATGAATACTATAAAACAATAGAACTTTTTCTCTACAAAACCAGAATATATCTTACACCAAGTTCAAAATTGAAAGGTAGAATCATTGAAGAATTCCATGATAATTGTCTAGCAGGACACCAAGGCTATTACAAAACCTATAAACAAGTAAGAGAAAACTATTCTTGGAAGGAACTTAAGAAAGATGTGCTTAAACATGTCCAAGAGTGTTTGACATGTCAAAGAAACAAAATTGAACAAACACATCCAACAAACCTTCTCCAACCTTTGCCTATACCCAACCAAAAGTGGGAAAATATCTCTATGGATTTTATAACAAGGCTTCCAAAAGTCCAAGGAGAGTATTGCATATATGTAGTCATGGATCGACTAAGTATGCTCATTTTATGGCCATTTTTGCAAAATGTAGGGCACCCCAAGTGGGTGAAGTCTTTTTCAAAGAAGTGTTCAGGTTACACGGTTACCCAAGAACATTATCGGTGACAAGGATAGCAACTTTCTCACCCTATTTTGGCAAGTACTCTTCCAATTGGCAGGAATTGAATTGACTCTCACCACAAGTTGCCACCCTTAAACTAATGGTTGGACAAAGATTGTCAAGAAATGGATTGAAGGATACTTAAGGGATTACGTCACTAGCTAGCAGAATGCATGGATCAAATGGTTACACCTTGGGGAATATTGCTACAATGCAACTCATCATTGGGATGGGTACATTAAAGGCTTTAAATAGTTATGAAGCTACTTCTTTTGGAAGTTTGGCTCTCCAAGAAAGTTGAGTACCAGGTGCCAACGATTTTGTGCAGCAAAATGTGGATATCATGAACACTCTCAAGGATAACCTTCACTATGCCCGAAATCAACAAAAGGTCTATGCTGATAGAAATCGCACTGAAAGAACATTTGAAGTCAAAGATTTGGTTTTCCTAAGGCTACAACCATACAAGCAATATTTCCATCAAGATCAGTGAAGTAGAAAAGCTAAAACCTTGCTTTTATGGACCTTACAAGATCCTAAAGAAGATAGGGGAGGTACCTTATGAATCAAAATCCCCTGAGAACAACAAAATTCACAATGTTTTCCACGTATCCTGACTTAAAAAAATTCTTGGATAGCAAATTACTCCATGTGTAGAATAAAATCTAGTGGATGACAAGAGTAAGCTAATTTTAGAGCCAGAAGTAGTCCTCAATATGAGGGAAAAATGATTATGGAGTAAGACCATTCTCAAATTCTTAATCAAATGGAAGGGTTTACCTGAAGAAGGTGCTGCATGGGAAGGAGAAGAAATCTTCAATCATCCAAACTTGAAATTGCTTGTAGACAAGCAAGCTTGAGAGGGGTGGATTGTCATGACCCTGATTTAGAACTGAATGAACAAGCATTGAAGAAATATGGGGTAGCAGTATTTATCAAAGAAGTCAAAAAGTCAAAGGACGGACGATTGAGCAAAGGTAATGGCCATGTAGGAAGAAGTATGATTCCATGGGGATACAATTAGAAATAATTGAAAGATGTGTAAGTGGCGGCTCTTATCTTTGAACAGGCAGGTTCATTAAGGACTGCAAATTATAATTCCAATCTAATCGATAATTACAAGATTAACAAAAGGATGTGATTAGTGATGACAAGAGTTGTATGGTCACAGGATACATCCCTTGGATAGTGACTTGACGATCCAGTCATAAGATATAAGAAGACATCCTACACATTCATTGGAGGCATGGAAGAAGAAAGTCATCAATTTGAGTAGTAAAGAGATCTCAGAATGGGTTATACATAATAGTAAATGATTATTCATTGGTTGACAGAAAATATAAATCTATAAGGTGTACGCTCAGTACATATTGTATCAGAATATAAGTTCTTAAGGCAAAATCAATCCATGGTTCAGTTCTATAAATGTTATTAGTATCAGCCTATAGTAATAAATCAGAAATATACATATATGTATTTAGACATATGGTGATTATATATATATTCATACATTATTCATATTATATTGAAAGTAGTATATTCATATCCTAGTCCTTAGCCTCTTGCTATAGCCCCTTTCGAGGATGAGAGGTTATAGGGAATGGCTGGAGTAATTCCTCGCAAGATGGGTGAATCCCAAGAGAAGCTAAGGCATTTATATTAGAAAACCCCAAGGGCATAGGACCAAGATGGGTGTGAATATGTGTTCTGGAAATTTTGAGTGAATCCACTTGTTGATTGGAATTTGAGCGCCTAATGACAAATACTTTCTACCCTCGTTAGGGTTGAGTTTGGAGAGAAGTAAGGAAGTGGGTTTTGAATATGTCATCTGCCAAATATATTATGGATTATTCACCGTTATTTAAATTCATTTGATTTAGTTGTATAGTAATGTATGTTTAATATTGGAAATTGACAGCCTCCTAGTTGAGGACATTACATTATAAATTGTAATGATTGTTTTTGTTTCACTTTCAATTGCCATATTTAATTTTTATATGGAAAAAATCAGGTACCATGATGGAAGAACAGCCAATAGACCTCAACAAGATCAGCCCAAATTCTAAGTGGGTTGCAAATGAACACGTCCTTGATGATGGTGATGATTATGATCTCTTTAAAGAGTGAAACTGATATAGTGATGTGGTAGAACAACTCAAAATAATCTCTAATCCAAGAGCTTCATCATCATGATCTATAGCCCTCTAGTGTAGCTCTCATCATAGCAAGAGTCATTGGCTATATGTTGAATTTTCGGAACCTTGTACTTAGTTTGTAGGTTGACTTTGTACAAAGTAGATTGTCATTGAAAATTTGAAAAATATTCACATGTTATCATTTATGCACCATGCAATATGCATTATGCAATGCAATATAATTAGCAGTATGAACATAAATGGGAAAATCCATAATCCACAATTCAAGGGCTGAACTCTCATTTTTATTTGCCATCTAGAATCTCTATTCTGTTAAAATGCCTTCAAATTTAAAAAATGACAGGTTTTTTTCCCTCTTGTTTTTGTGTTTTTCACTTTTTCCACACTTCTTTGAAAATCTAATTTTTCAAAATACTTCGAATTTTCCAGTTTGCCAGTTTTTTCCCCAAAAGCTTAGTTACCGGTTTGGATGCGGCTACGAGAACCTAGTACGTGGAAATGTTTTTTGGGGGCTTGGATGCATTTGGGCACATGTTTGTACACACACACACATATACATACAAAAAAATTAAAGAAATGTACAGAATAGTAAAACTAATTCATTTGATAATATGATACTTCATCATTGATCAATGCCAAATGCCGAAGATAAATATTAAATGCCAATTGATAGTTCAAAAATATTCAAATAAGCCATATCATATATGTCTACATTCATGATTCTAATGAAAATCATTAAAATTACAAAATGTAGTTCATGATTCATCAATCATCAAAAGGATTATCAAAAAAATCATCATCTCTTGGATTTTCAGTTGCTGCAAGTTCAAGATCATTCGAACCCAAAGTGGTTCCACTCACACTAGGTGCACCATGTGTAGGTATGTCATCATCATCATCCATAGCGACTCGAGCAAGATCCTCAACGGTTGCATCTAAGCTGGTATACTCAGCTACTACATCCCAAAGATTCACTGCCCCCTCCTTGTATTGAGGATCCTTACGTGACAAAAGATGCAAATTGGAATGAATATACACCAAGTTTTCAGCTCTTTTTGCAGCCAACCAGTTACGCTTCCTTGAGTGGATAAAGGAGTATGTACTCCAATTTTGTTCAGTGAATAAGAACTTGCAACTTGGAGAGAAAATAAAAAAAATAAAAAATAAAAAATAAAAAGTGCAAAATAAATTAAATGTGAAGTACTAAATTCTACAATACATGTGGTAAAAAAAAAAAACTTGTGAGAGGATTTTGATTGCAAGAGGTTGGAGGTAAATATAATTTTGACCATGGAGGTACCACCATGTAGTAGCATCCATTTCAGATTGGTCATTAACAACACGAGCATGATTTCTTCCTGAGACAAACAAGCCAAATTCTCTCCTAACATTTGTCTCCACTTCTGGATCTTTGAAGAGTCTACTAAATGCCCGCTTGTATCCATTAGCAACTTCAAAATATCTATATGGTGGTAATCTCCCTGGGATAGAAAGTACACCATTGCTATGGTACCTTAGAGATAGGGCATATGCAAGGAGGTGCAATGGCATGGTCATCTTGTTCCAACGATGAAGAGTGATTATTTCCACCCTTTTGTAAAAGGTTTCTTCAGGATCATTCTCTCTTTTGTATTGCCACTTTTATTTTCTTCACATTGTGTCCATGCTATCATAAACATCCTCCAAGCATGGTGCATTTGTATCAACAAACCAAAGCATAACCATAATAGAGTAAGTGAATTCCAATACATATTCCACGTGAGCACACCAATCATCATCTAAGATCAATGACTTGACCTTTTGGGCCCTCTTTGAATTTGATTGCTTCCATACACCCCATTGGTTGCTAATAAACATTTGACCCAATGCCTCTCACACCTTCACAAGTCATCTCATAACAATTGTATGAGATGCAAATCGGGTCTCAACAACCTAGGATCATGTTAATAGTAAGTTAATAACACCTTAAAAAATATTTTATTCAATTCTGTAAAACATGACATAAATGAAAATAAATGAATTAAATTTTCCTTCAACAATTTCAATCTCAAGAAGGTTTTGAAAATTGCTTGTGACATATGGTGGTTTGTCACAAACATCTAGATCTCCTCGCCCTCTTGGTATATTTCTTTCACTCACTCTATTTTGGTGCCAATTGCTTGTATCACCAAGTTGAGAGTGTATGATGCACGGTTTCCCAAAAATGTGCTCATATCTCGCCTCAACCAAAGCACTTGTAGCCCTACATTTTTTTTGCATTGTCTGTAATTACTTGGACCGCGTTCTCATTACCCACCATCTCTATGGACTCAATGAGGATTTTGGAAATGAACTCTCTATCTTTGACTTCCCCGTCACAATCAGCTGCCCTAAAAAACATTGCCCCTTTAGGGGACATTGCAATAACATTTATCAATGGATGGTTTCTACAATCTCTCCATCCATCATAAACAATAGAAACACCCGATTCAACTCAAAAATCTCTAATTGGTTTCAATGAGGCCTCTGCAAATTTCTTTCTCTTTCCAATAAGGTGGTATGCATTTTTTCATACCCAGGACTTGTGAAACCAAGAGGTGCATTATTAATTGTTGACACTTGTTCCACCAATATGGTGATCTCACCAAATTGAATGGAAGACCATTGGCATAGATGCAACATGCAATTTTTTGTTCAGCAATATCTCTTGCTTCTATTTTAAACGCCTTGTCCAATGAACCTCTCTTGTGGGTGGAAATTTCTACATCATCTTCCACTTCCATAGAGGGTATAGGCAAGAAGGGATGTTTGGAGGCCGCTACTTTGTTTTCCTTTTGCAAGCAATTTGTTAACATCTTCTTGTTCTTTTATGAATCCCACTGTTTGTACATGAGACAACCCCTTCTTATTTGGGCCCTCACACATATTAATCCCTTTTCCACCAAAGCCCATAAAGTGAAGTTTCACTCAAGAATAAGAGCTATTATATTGTATATTACAAAAATTAAACTTCCAGATATATGCCCCACCTCCTAGAATTTGTGAAATCCTTGTGGTATGTCTCCATAAAGGAGATCCTTTATCAATTTTGAATTTTTTGTTTCTTTCCACACCCACAGAACTTTGACTACCAGCCATTCTTACAATCTAAAAAATAAATAAATTAAAAAACTCATCAAAAGACTAAATAATAGGGTTTAAATGCTTACCTTAGACGCTTAATTCTCCTTTGTGGAAGCTATTTGACACTCCATGAACAATCTCCTTCGAAAAAAATCACCTGCCCTTTGAAATGTCAAAATGGAGACAAAATGAGTTGAGAGCAAAAGAATAAACAAAATGACATGTTTTTAGGTTGAATGGCCTCATAAAGGGCTGTTTTAGGGTCTTTAGGAAAAAAACAAAAAAAAACACTTTTTTTAATGTTTTTTGGCCACTTTAAGTAACCCTGCCTGCCGAGTCACCCGGATGTGGGCTGGGTGCACAAAAGATGCTTGCCACAGCCTGTGGATGCGCCCGGATGTGCTGGTTTGCGCATCCAGCCCACATTCGCACTGGTGCACATACACATCCGGTGTGGTCGTGCATGAGGCACATCCTGAGTGGGTTGAATCAGATTTTAAGCATCAGGACGAAATTCAGGAAAACTTGATGAAAAGATATGGATGGTTCCTCAGAAGATTCTGCCTGTTTCCTTCTTTAGGTATTTTTCTCCTCTAGTAAGGCTTTGGAGATGGATTCTGGTATAGGCTGTGTGGATTGAACATAATGAAATGAAGTAATGGTCAGTTCCTACTACTATACAAAAGCTGGGTGCTGTGACAAGGGATGGAGATTCCTGGAGAAAACATTGCCTCTTGATTGAGGGCAAAAACCAGAGTGATAGTTAGCAACCTGTGTGTGGTGTTCATCAAAGGTGCCAGCACTCGAGTTAATTTGGCCTCTTATTTAAGAATTAATAATGGAAGAGGCTTAATTAAGGAGGGACTATGTAAGAGATGTAATTCACCTGAATAATGAAATAGAAGGCTATCCAAGGCACATGCATGTTGGCTTTGGTTCTATCACATCCCCAACATAAACCATGTCCACAGTGGATAACTATGGAAAAGCGAACAAAAAAAAAAGAACTGCACTGAAAAAGATGAAATAGGACAAAAGGATGATGGAGAGTAATGGCATCAGGAAGGGGAACTGCAATGCCATTACGAGGAATAACACTCCCCTCTCTGAATTAAGTTCATCAGATTTCATATTTCAACTTTATGCCAGCTTTGTCATTGGCATTTCCCAGTTTCCAATTCCCAAATGAGCCTTACATATTCTATATGCACCAGCTTTCAAGCTTTGTATTCATTGGACCCGCCACCCATATTTTCCTAATTTCCAATCTCCAAACTTGGATTTTTGTGAATTCCCCTTCCTCACCAGGTATCAGGTTAAGACCTGCATCTCTGTAGCTTATCCACCCTACTTATGAAATCTAAGCCCTAATGTGGACTTCATCAGTTACCCTACTTTGTTTGGGATTTGTATTTGCAAATTGACATCATATTATCCTCATTGAATCCCAATTCTCACCATTCGTCATTGCAAATTTCAAATTCCAAACTGCTTAACAGTGACTTTGCTGATTCTCCATCTTGAACAGGGTTTGACTTTCAGAAATTAGGACCAATGCAATTGATGTATCTTTTTTATTGTATTTTTCAAATTCAAAATTCCAAACTAGTATCTAGGATTTTGCCCAAAAACTCAGTTCTCTGTCAACAACCAGTACAAGCTTGTTTACATAACCCTAAGCTAGCTTAGTACCAACTAACTTGAGTGGTGTAAAAGGCCATATATGGACAGATGTGCACCATTTTCTCACCCATATGCATGTGAGATATATCCTACTGCATTTTGAAAGGTAGAAATCTGCGCACACTATTTGTTATCTGAAACCTGAAGATCATGGTCTGAAACTGAAATTCACCTTTCAGGTTTCCACAGATTCTTCTGCTGAATCTATCCTAGACTTCTAGTAGCAGTTATAGATTGATCTGTATGGTAAATATCTATAAAATCAGACAGTAGAGAAATACACTAGGAGGGGAGAATTGGGGATTTGTGATGCAAAAGCCAGTACATAAGGATGATACCAATTTCTATGGGCAATGAATAATGGAAAATTAAGATGGTAAGGGTGCAAAGAGGGCATCGAAGGAGCCATGCCCTGTGTTACATATCATGTCCTCTGGTTCAACTCTCATTAAGTCTTGAGAGATTGAGATAGGTAATAGTTAGCGTTAACTCAAAGCTCCTTTTCTTTTAAGGGAATGCATAGAAGTAGTCAATTCCATAAGTAAGGCAGAATCAGCTTATGCCGGGAATGGTGACAGACAAGATCCCTGGTCTGGCTAATGATCAAGATATTTGTTGCAGAATGGTTCCAAGAAGCCATGTACTCTTGATGACCAATATTATCAAACTGAGAACATAGCAAAGTGCCCAAAGCAGCTAATAAGCATGTCATACAAAATCAATCAGAGCTATTTCCCCAAGAAAAATGGGAGAAAGCTATAATGTGTCACCTTAACATGAGCATGCTAATACCAATAGCATAGTTGAAAAACTTGAACTTGGCAGCCCAAAATTTTTATAAACTTGGTCAAAATTCGGCAATAACTCGGCAATTTTAAAGAAAATTTTATACACCCAAATGTTTAAAAATATACACACATTACTAAATTTGTTGAGCATATTAATAATTTCCATCATATATAAATCAAAATTAGAATTTAATACATACTTTGGACCAAAAAACAAATTCAACTCTAAATGAGTTATAATGCCACTCCCACTAACCATGTCATATGTGGAAGTTGCCTCTAAAGAGATTTTTAGCAAGTTGTGCAATAATAACATCTAAGTAGGCATATTCAAGATTTATATCCCTATTTCCCATCAACCCTCATTGTAATCAAGTTTTTTATTTGATAGATTCTAATAACTAATGGACATTTGGGAGTGGAGACCCCAATGAGGTTAAGGGTTAGTGCCCCTCATGGGGGTTTGGGGCCAACGGCCTTGGCAGGATCAAGGGGCAGCACCCCTTGTGGGGGTTTAGGGGCAACGCCCCAATGGGGTCAAGGGGTGGAGCCCCCATTGTTAAGCCCAGATTAAGGCCTTTGAAACCTTTACCACCTATAAAAAATTACGTTTTCTTTATTGTGAGCAAGAAAAAATAAATTATATGAATTTGGACAAGTTTTCAATACAGAACTCGCGATTTTTTGCATTTGCTCACGAGTTTTTAGAAAAAAATTGCTGTAAGTTTTTCAAAAACATGTTGGCAAGTTTTTGGGTAACTCGCTTGGCATTTTGACTTGGGAGTACTTGGGAATGAATATACAATTTTTAAATTTTTTTTATAAATTCACTTTTGGAAGACTTGATTCAGCAGAGCCATGGTCAAAAGTGAAGATTAAAGTGTGGAGACAAGCATTAAGGAAAGACTGGATAGCAAATGTGCTAATACCTTAGGGCTGAAGGGATATAAACATCATGAAAATGGATTAATAAATCCTGTATAGAGATTTTCACTATAAATTTTAATCAATGAAGATTAAAATTATTTTCATTTTAATTTTAAAATTTATTTTTATAAATAATATTCTATCAATTTTATTATTGTTAGTCTAAAAATTAATCCCTTTTCTCCCCTCATTCATTTCTTGTTTCTGGAAATATAGAATGACAGGAAGCAGGGCATCCATAGGATTTGGTAGAACTTAAAAAAAAAAACTTTTGAAAAATCTTGGAAAACTTTTGTGTGACTTTTAGAAACTCCGAAGTTACAAACATCAATCTTCATAGGGTGAGGAAAATGCAGAATGGGAACGGGTGAGGAGGGAATGAGCGAAGAAGTAGGGTTTCAGAGGTGGGAGATGGCGATTCAGAGGGCAAGGGAGATTCTAAGTCGGATGGCTTTGTTGCTAGAGGATGGTCTTGGCCTGGAGGCATGTTTTGCCCCTTTTTGGTCAGCTTTTTTCGTTGTTGTGGGTGTCGCGTGGAGGGGTTTTTGTTGCACAATGTTGGAAGCTGTTTGGAACGAGCACCTAGGTTCTGTTGTTGGTGTGTGGATGCCCTCTTCTGCTCCTGATGTGTCTAGTTAGAGGTGCTCCCTTTTCTGTCCCTGCTTGTGGTTTTTGGGGCTTGGAGCGCTCAGCTGTGGTGTTGTTTGATGGCACTTCTGGTTTGGTGTCTGTGTGCAGCAGTGTAGGGAGGGCTTTGGGTGATGAGTTGATTGCTGAGGTTGCGGGTCCAAAGGCCCTTCTCTCTGTTTGTGGTTTTCTCTTGGCTTGTTGGCTTCTGTGGCCCTCAGGGGTTTTCTTCGCGCTCTTTGAGGTATTACTGCCACTTGGCTGTAGTTTCTTTTTCTTGCAGCCAAGGTTTTTTTTCTCTTGCTGTCCTCTTTTGCCCTTGGTGGCCGTTTTGGCTTTTCGCTTGGAGTTTCTGACCGCTATGTTAGCTGGTTGAATTGGGGCTGAGACTGAGGCGTTTTCTCCCTTTTTCTTTAACCTTTCTTTGGTGACCCATGGGGTCTTTGGTAAGGAGGTTTTCTTTGCCCTTGATCTGTCTGATTTAGACATCTCCTTGTTTTTGTTTCGCAGGCATTTTTTGCTCTTCTTTCATTGTTGGCCTAGTGTTGTTGCCCTTTTGTTTGTTCTCAGATGTTGCAGCAGTGCTGTGGTGAGGGTTTGTATGGGCCTCGCTTGGTTTGAGCTTTGGGCCCCTATTTTTTATGGGGCAGTTTTCATGGTGGTTGGTGGTTTTAGTTAGGGGTGGTCTCTGCCTTTCCTTTCGATATAATTCTTCCCTGTTTGGAGCTGTTCTTGGAGACCATGTTGGAAGAAGTTTATGGTTCCTTTTTGCAAGTGATTCTTGCTTTCGGGGCTCCTTTGGAGGTGCTGTTGTGTGAAAGAGCCTTCTACAATCATGCTTTCTGGTTGGTGGCTTTCATGAGCGTTGCTCAAGTTTTATGGCTGTTTGATATCTGGATACCCTAGTCTCTAGGATATGGAGCTGTTGTAAGGGGGTTTTCTATGCCCTTTTCTTAAGTCATGCCCCTGATTCTCCTATTGAGGTGGAGAATATGTTGGTGGGATGGGCTGATGGGTCCTTTTCTACTCTTCCAATAGAGGTGGAGACGTGTCGGAGAAGATGGGAGGTGATGTAAGGGGGCTATTGTTGTCCTTTGCGTTGACTTCACTTTTTTCATCTATTGAGATGGCATTTAAGGGTGGTCTTAAGCTTTGATCCCACTGCTTCTATTGAGGTGGAGTTTGAGGATGTGTTGTGTTCTTGTATGGCTGCAAAGGGGTTGTTACTACTCTTTTTCCTGTCTTCTTTCTTTTCTCTCCTATTAGGGTGGAGACCAAGGAAAGCATTAAAAGTTTGTATCTGCATTATATGAAGGTTATGGGAGCCTTTTCAAAACCCATTGTTAAGTTTATGGGAGCCTTCCAAAATCCTTTGCTTATGTTTTTCCGAGTACACTTGATGGTTGGCTTTGCCCTTTTGTTGTAACAGCTGGATCTTTGATTTTAGTATCTTCTGATTTGCTGTAGGTTGGCTGCTATTTGGCTGTGTTCTATCCTTTTACAGCATTGTGTAAGTGGGTTTCAAATTCTGGCAAAATCCATTTGTACAGGTTTCAGGTCTCTTCAAAGCCTATTTTACCCCCTACTTAAAAATATTCAGAAACTCTGAGAAATGATGATGGATTTATCTAGACGATGAGTTCCAGCATAGAAAGCTTCCAAAAGCTTCTAGAATATGAATGAAAACCGGGGAAGATGATTTTGCAAAATTTCCAGTCGCTCACTAGGGAGTTTCTGATATGGAAAAAAGTTTTGGATACACAGCTAGGAATACAAACAACTGGAAATGTTTTATGGGAATCAAAGTTTTGTGTTGGGGCGCTACTAGAACTGCTTGAATTTTCAATTACAGAACAGCAACCTCAGTTCCTTAGAATGTTAACAAACCTATCCCATTGTTATCCTGTTTTGCTTTCACTACTTCAAAGCATCAATAAATTGAGTAAAACATTATTTAAAAATGGTTTCAATTTGTACGACGAAGTGATTGAGAAAGATTACCAGTTACAGAATAATTGTACTCTGGAGATGCAAAGAGTATGCAGTCAGCCTGCAGAACCTTGGCCCTGAGCTCCTCCACTGATGGAGGAAATCTGTTGTCTACTTCCAGGTCGGTATTTACAAATGGAAGATGCGCAATTTCCAAGATCTCAATCTCCATATGTGGTATGCTCTCCCTCGCAATCTCAACAGCTTTACGCATGAAAATAGCATTCAATCAATACGTAACAATGGCACCCAGGATTTTGTAATTAAGCTTGTTTAGACTTACCTGAACGGAGTAAACCACGATTGAAGGAAGATTTTCTGAGAGATCCAGAAATGGCTGCCACCTTCATAGCCTGGTCTGGCAAGCTATCTGCACTTGCCATTGTGGACATCGACTTGGAGCGTCTGTAATTGAATTTTGTTATTTGTCGTTTACATGTGTTGGGGCAGTTTTGGAAGAGACCAGGAAGCACAGTCATAGCGCGCAGCATAATCATTGTTGGAAGTGCTACCATTTTTTTTTTTTGTGAAGAGAGTTGATGGGAGTCTCTAAAATAGTAAAAAGTTTCTTGTAAGTTAGTGCTGCGGGCAATCTAAGGTGGGAGTCGACCTTAAGACGTTATGGAAGTAGACTATACACTAATTGCACCACACTTCTAGGCTTCTTTCATAAGTATTCTTGTAAACACAAAGTTATCTTTTGAATTTTGGTGATGATTATTCATTTAAAGTCTCTTAAATTTTGATGGTTACTCATTCAAAGTTGTCTTCTAAATCTTTTGATGATGGTTCATTCAAAGTTGTCTTCTAAATATTACAGTATTTTTTATTTTATAAAATAGATATATTAACTCTCCCACTAAAAGAGATGTAATGGATACATCAAAAAAGATTAATGATTGTCTCAATTATAATTTATATAAAATACTATATAAAAATACAAACTTATCTCTAAGTATAAAGCATATAATATCTATGTAGTTTAGTAATTTTGGCAAGATATTTCAAAGTTGATGTTGTGTAAGTCTCTTCATTAAAGTGAATGTCCTATACATTTCAAATAGTACTAAAAACAATTTTAATATCATGTAACATGTATATATTAGTAGAAGCTTAAAGGTGCACATAAAGGTGCTATGAAGTGGTTGAGAGGTACACATCTATAATCCTATCATCAAATAGTTTTTCTTTCCTTTAAAAATTTATTATATTTAATTTTGGTGAACAAGGCTATTAAAATTTATTTCAAGATATTGATGACTATTTCGCTACAATCCATATCCAATCTATTAATAGGCAATGTAGATGTGACATCTTTGATCATATGATCATCCATAATGTTAATATATTTTTCATAGAATTTTGAATTATGTGATATCCAATCTATTAATTGGCAATGCCTATGTGACATCTTGATTATATGGTCATCCATGATGTTAATAAAATTTTCATAGAATTTTGAATTGTGTACAAAAAAACTACTAGGTCTGGTAACAATGATATTGGTAAAGTAGAATTAGACTGATTAACTAGAAATGTACATGACATCTTTGTTTATCTGGTCATATAGTGTTAAGAAATTGATTGTACAAGAAAGCAATTACTATGAGCAACATTAAGAGTTACTAATAGTGCACATGGGAAGGGCTACAATATAATCATAGTTGGCTTTGAAGAAATTATTGTCTTTTATAATTAAAAAATAAGAAATATTATATTTTCTTTTTCTATGTTCTTTTTGTGGGGTGGTGGAGCATCGACCTCAAGACATTATGAATCTAGATTAGATGCCTTCGACCAATTGTCCACCCCTCTAGACTTCTTCCAAAAGCATTCTTGTAAATATAAAGTTATCTTCTTAATTTTGGTGATGATAATTCATTCAAAATAGATATAATGGTTACATTAAAAAAAGATACAACAATTATGTTAATTATAATTTATATAAAATAATTTTTAAAATTCTTAACTTATCTCGAAATATGAAACATATGATATCAATGTAATTCAATAATTTTGGCTAGGTCTCTTCAATAAAGTGAATGTCTTGCACATTTTGAATAGTGCTTAAACAATTATAATATTGTGTGGGAAAGTAATTTTTTTTACTTTAATGTGTAAATATTAGTAATAGCAATTAAAGGTACATATAAAGGTGTTATAAAGTGGTTGATTAGTACATATATTTATAGTTCTATCATCAAATAATTTTTCTTTGAAAAAACTATTATATTTAATACTTGGTGAACAAAGCTACTAAAATTTATTTCAAGATATTGAGGAAATACATCACTCCACTCACCCAATCTCTTAATATGAAATGTAATGTGATGACATCTTCCATTACATGGTCATTCATAAGGTTAATAATTTTTCCATAAGTACTAAACTTTATAATTAATACATATATAATCAAGACTCATAACCTTTTTGCAAAAAAAATTAATAAATAATTTTTCCATAGAATTTTGAATTGTGTAAAAAAAACCACTAGGTTAGTAAGATGAGATTGGTAAAGTAGAATTATATTGATTAACTAGATGTTGTTAATGTGCATACATCTTTGACTAATGTTCATTAATTGTACATCATTATTAATTATGCTCCAATGTTGTATACATACATGAACCTATTCTTATTTAAGTTTTCATATATGCAATTATCTTTATCAAATTCAACTTGCCATCCATGATATTATGTCTAATTTGCAAAAGTCAAAAGTGACAATTGTTAATATAATAAATTTGATTTGATAAAAGTTTGTGATTTGTTATAATTAGTTAAAACAATTAATATTTTATCTTACCATAAAAAATGTTTGTATTATCTTATTAAATATTTTATAGGCACAAAAAAATTCATTTTTTTAATAAAATTTTAAATAAAAAATTACTTTAATGTATATAATTATTCTAAAATTCATATTCACAAAAAATAAATTCTTATAAATCATTATTTATACAACGTAAATAAATAAATTCAATAACTACAATTAAATAATGACAACGTAATATAATATTTAATATAATCAAATAAAAAATATCAAGCACAAAATTATTAACATTATTAATCAATTATCACTAAATTTTTGTAACACTCTTTGAAACATCATTTCTTTCAAATGAATGATAGAAGAATTAGAATAATAAATAAATTGAAATAGTTCCATCTATTACTCTACTTAGCGGTTAGGTTTTGGTGGGAAGCCAAACATTCATCATCAAAATGTTTCTAGGATTTTTTAAAATAAATTTAAAAATGCCTATGTTTCCATGGCATGTCTAGAGAAAAGAAACATTGCTAGCTTTATTATTTTGAGTGACACCATCCTTCAGTAAAAGAAAGTGGACTATGAGAAGTGATATACATGTATATGTAATATTATACTATTGATTAAGTGACGACATTCTTATTATATATAAATCAAAGAGAGTGTTCTATGAAAAGGAAAAGGAAATATATATGCCATTTTCTTTTAATTCTAGAGTATATTAAAAGATGTATGTATGTATCAAATAGAAAAAATATAATTTTTAATTGGATAAAATTAATTTTTTTTGATCGGTCAAATCACTTTTGATTGGAGCTTTGAACTAGTGGAGTCACAATTGGAGGACCCATCTCTGTGGTGGAACATTTCAAAGTCTGAGGCATTAACACCTCTCTCTGATTTTGCTCATACTGAGTGTCACATCACTATATCATCTTGTGCTGCCATACCCTTATCACTCTACGTCCGAGCAAACACCCTTATCCATCTAGATGCCTTATAACTCCCATGGCTCGGAACGGGCAATCACAGATCACCTTATCCCTTCGTGAAATGCGCGCTCCTTATCCCTCCACTTTTACCCTTACCCTTATGCATCCTTACATTCAACAAACCGCACAAGCTGGGACTGCCACTAGGATCCTGCTAAAGACCAACATCGCCAATCGCTATTGCATCAAGACACTCCCAAGTGTAGTTACTTTGCGTCACAAGCATGAACACTCTTGGTCAACTGCATTGGACACCATGTAAGTGAGAAGCGAAGATGGTGAGGATCGAACATAGGACCACCCTATCAACAGGGCTTGCGACGACCGTTGCACTACGGGGTGAACCCCAGATAAAATTAAAATATTAAGAGAATATGATTCTTAAATATTATTTATTTAATTTATCAAAAGGAAATAATGATTAATAAAAATAGGAATGTGAACGTGTGTGTATGTATCACTTTCTTTTATATAAAAATTAAATAAAAATTGGTGTATGTGGTGGTTGTGTGGTTTTGCCCAACTTTTTAGGTGGTTCTTGTAGTAGATTGGGTTAGCCTATCTACGATTTTCATTTTTGATGGTATTTGTTGCTTGGTGGGAGGGGGCCTCTATTTCTATTGATGATAATATCGATAAAGCTACTCATTTAGTGGTTGTTTTTTACTTGTGGTCTATTTTTTGAGTGTTGTTTGTGTTGGAAATATTTGTTTGGTTGTCTATTGTCATTGATGTCAAACATTGTGTTTTGGAGGTGTTTGTGGTTGCTCAAACATTGTTGTCTGGAAGTATGCTATTCTTCAATTCCTAGAGGAGAAAGTTTGTGTATTGAAACTTTAGAATAGTGGAAGACATGTATGTATTTAGTGCTATAGAGCAATGGAAGATAACCAAAATAATGGAAGACAATTATGTATTAGAATTGAGCTATAGTGCAGTGGAAGACAATTATAACAGTGGACGACAATTATATATTCTGTGATCTTGAGAAGATAATGTTTTATAGTGCTTCAACATTATACTCTTATATTCAAAAGTCAGTGTGGTACAGATGTCTATGGGTTTAGTAATCAAGGTAATTCATAGTTTTGTAGGTGCAGCTGACAATATTTCATTTTGTGCTTTCGAGAAGATTTTTGCTCCAGAAATTAGGCTTGAAGGTGAGTTGATCTTTTTTACAAACGGATTAAGGTTTTGGTCTTGGTTATGGCATTCTCTAGTGATCTAGAAATAGTTCCTGGTGTTCTGGAGATTGTGCTATTCAATTTTGTAGTTTTGTTTAGTTGTTGTTATGGTCTAGAGATATGCTGTGACTATTTCTGACGTGGATTGTTGGCACGTGCTAGTATTTTTGATGTGGCGTATCAATCTCATTGTGGAGTGTGGATGTTTAGATTCTTTTAACAAGTTAAGTGGTTCCTTGGCCAATGTGTTCTACACATTTGAGATAGCTTAAGTTGTTCTGGTGATTTTGTGGATCTGGCTTTGGGCTATGTATAGTGTGTTCTTTTGGGCTGTTGTTGCAAAGACTGTTGAGAATAACACATTCTATGTATTGACATTAATGTTTTGTCATTGATGTCAACATATTTCCTTATTCTTGACAATGTTCTTTATTTGTTTAGTGGAGAGATTTGATTGGTATGACTTTTGTCTTGAGATTCAGATGGTGCACATGTATAGATATTTGAAGAGATGTTTGTAGTTTATTCATGTTTGATCATAGAGCTTTATGTTTTGATTTGAGCGAGTTTTAATTGATTGATCAAAGATTGTTTGCTGGCTTTTCTGGTTAATTTTGGAAATGACAGAGTTGCAGTTTTTCGATTGGTAATGATCGATTATGGAATATTTCTTGTTGCTAACCTAGTGGTGTATTCAGGATTGGTATTGGTGTCCTCAACTAGTATAGTTCATGATTTGGAGACGTGCAAGCAATAATTCTTTGATGATAGAGTTTGTTGTTTGGTGTTCATGATGAACAGTGTAGCGATGGTGATGAATTTTGAGATAGAGATGATTTTGTTGTTGCTTTGGTATTTCACAATGATTGTTCACGTTTCTTAATGGAGTCATATCCTTGCTATTGGATCACTTTTGGTTTCATGATGAAATTCATTTGCATTTCATGAAGCGTGTTGGTGTTCTTGGCCGACGGGATGGTGTAACGTGTTGCAAAGGATTATAGCGTGGATTTTTGGATCATGGCATGTTTGAAGTTATTTATTTGGATCTAAGATGTGTCTTAGCCAACATGTTAAGGATCACATTGGTTAATGTAATTCATTTTTGTAATTAAGGTCTTAGTTAAGGCCAACCTTATTTATCTTATTGTAGTGTATAAAATGATGAAATCATTTATGTAATTGAGAGAGTGGTGAGACGTGAAGGATGATGCGAATGTAAAAACTTGTATTGCAAAGGATGGTGAGTGAAATTGATGTATTAGAGATCCGAGAAGAGGTAAGAGTGGAATCTATTATTGAGTCTGTATGACAGTGTACTTAATTGGAATTGTATTGGCATGACAAATGCTTTCAGTCAATTCATGATATAGTGGATTGTTGTCCACTCTAGGGTTGTTTCCCTAGTGTCTTTGAGGAGTGAGCTCTAGGAAGTGTGCCTGAATGCATGTGCATTCCCCTTCTACCTTTAACAAGGTTTATGTGCTAGTACATTATCTAGTGGGTTTGATCCCCATTGTGGTTTTTCCCCTAACAGGGTTTTCACGAGAAAAATTGTGGTGATATGTTTTATGGTGTTGTTCATTGCTATGCTTTAATGCTTATCTTTCTCATATGTTATTATGATGATAAATGGTTTAAGGTTTTTAGTTTTGGGACACAATTGATTCATCCCCCCCTCTCAGTTGTGTTTGTTGCCTTATTTCTAACATGTTCACCATCCCTCTCTCTCCTGGAGTGGACCATGCTTCTTGATTTAGATCTGGAGTATTGCATTTTATGATTATCTCTTATCCAGATGGGTTCATGTTGGGTGACCTATGTATCTAATGTTTATATCTTATACACCTGGGTTCAATTTATGGTTTGTTTTGAATGCTTCTAGAGTAGGACCTTGTTGTATTTTTCTATTGTCTTGGCCGACTTGTAACTTATTTGTAATATCATTTTGGCATGGTTAACCTTGTTGTATTCCCCAATGAACTATCTTGAATGTAAGTACAATTTATGCTTTGGAAAAAAGTAAGGTGTGAAGAAAGTGAACAAAGTGCAAACTAGTGAAGATCTATAGTTAACAAAGAAGAGTATAGTGGCAGTTGCAGTGAAGAAAAAGCAGTGATAACTTGTACCACTAAAGTTGATAGTGTGTGAAGATCAACTACAGTATCAAGAGAATCTTTCTTTGTTACTATAAGGATTTGTATGTTCTTGAGATAGTGAGTCTTGGGTACACAAGTTTGTTGTTGTATCTTTCTACTTGGGTAGTGAGCCTTTGTTTGGAAGTCCGAAGCAATGATATCCTATTAGTATTCATTTTTGTATTGGGAGTGAGCCTTTGGTTGCAAGTCCAGAGCAAAGAGCTCCCTGTATATTTTATAAACATATCTACATATCAATGAATTATTCTTTGTGGGAAAGTGGTCACTGTGGTTTTTCCTAGTTTGGGTTTTCCACATACAAAATCTAATTGTTTATGTGTTGCTAGTTTTGTTCATTATTTGCTTATTGTTTTATGTGGAGATTATTGAAGTAAGTTAGTAAATCTTAGTTTATGTTGATTCATCCCCTCCCCTCAACATCTAGAGTGTGTTCAACAATTTGTCTTTGTGGTCCTAGTGTTGTTGGCTTTGTCGTTGCTTGTGTATATGGAGCTTTTTATCGCATTCTAGTGTGGCTTAATGCTCTTGGAAAAGCCTCTTTTGTGGCAGGAGCTCATGTCTCATTGCAATTTGAATTTTTAGTTCTTGGAAAAGACTCTTATATGGTCTATGTGGTGCCATGTTTAGTCAATAAGGTTTTGAGTTGTATGGTGCTTATGAGACTTTGCTCTTCTTTTGGGTTTTGTTTCATGTTCAAGGAATTTTTTGCAGGGACTTTCTTTTGGGTGGTTTCCTGTGTGAGAAGTTGGCCTATTTTGCTAGGAGCTCTATTTTTGTGGGTTGTTTCTTTTTGCAATGGTTGTTGTGGTTGGATGGAGGTTGGTTGTTCTGGTGTTGAGTGGGAAAGGGTTTGAGCTTTTTGTCAATGGTATGAGGAGCTTTGTTGACCTCATTTCATTTCCCTCTTGCTTCTTGGAGAGGTCTTCCTTGGGAAGGTCATTTTTGGTGCTGCCTCTTTTTCTTTAAAAGTTGTTGGTTTCTCAAAACTCAATTATGTTCAAGCTAGTTTTGATGGGGAAAATTTCCATAATCACAAACAAATGCAACTTATTCCGTCATCAAAGCTACATGAACTAAACAACATAAGAGTTACTTCTGTAGCAACACATCCTCAGGAATTAGAACTCCCAGAAATACAGGTGATAACATAAACTCCATTAACAATTCGATTGATCTCTAGTAGCCTATGCAATTCAGTTTTATAGAACACGAAACAATTTGCAGAGAATCTCTTCATACAATTCGATGCTTGATGGCCACTAAGAAATGCAAACTACTTTCACATAAAGCCTGCAAACATAAATTATCGATCATTGGCCAAACATTGGCTTCTCTCTCTCCCGGCTTAATCTTCCTTCTTCTGCATAACCCGCCTTCTGTATGCAGACCACACTCAAATCCCCCACCTCTTGTCTCTTCCTTACACAGCTTCTTTTATTCATCCTTTTTCCCCTACCTTTTTTTCATTTTGGCATTGATATTTCCTAGAGTGAACTTTTTCAATGTACGTTAGTTTCCAAAACTTCTATTGAGGTCACATGGATGTTGGGAATGGTTCGTGAAGCCTCATTGTAAATAATTGAAGTCCATAGTCTATGTTTCCATATTTAGCAACTATTTTTCGCATAGAAGAGAGGAAAGAAGATTGCAACTCGATACAAACTGTGTCCAATCAAGGATTAATTTGTAAGGCCCTTTGGGTAGGCTAGCTATGCACCTCTAGATACGTAGCGAAGGACTTATTAAATAGGATAGTATGTGGCCATAAAATTTTATGACAAAATCCATAAGGGTACATCTGCAAGTTCTACCATGCATGCACTGGCATCATATAGAATATCTTCAAGGAGCTGTCGAATAAAGTAACTGGTTGATAACAAGATTAACAAGAAGATAATCCATGTACAAATTGAAGGATGTTCACTCTCTATTCTAAAGTTTATCTAAATTAGAGCAAATAAATAGAAAAATATTTTTGGTTGATGTCAACCGCCAATTCATCTAAGATACTACTGCATCAAGTTTTCTCTAGTTATCAATAATGGTGAGTTCTTATTAATGGTTCCTGCACTTTATTTTATGAGAATAAGTTCTATTTAGGTGGGATATTTTTGGTTTTGTCCTTAGTTGGTGCTAATGATGTCACTAGAATTCCTCTAATTGTTTATGTTTCTATTGTGGCAACTATGTTGAGTTTTCTGCTCTCTTTGTTGGCTGTGGTGGTTATGTGTTCCCCTTTTCTATTAGGGGGTTTCTTCTTTTCTCCTTTGGCCCTAAGGTTGTGATTTCTTGGGGATGATTTTTGTCGTTAGTTTTTTGTTAGTAGTGGACTTGGGCGTGTTTTATATGATTCTTTTCATGGCTGCTTCTATTAAGGTGGAGTACTCTCAATATAATAATTCTTTTGGGTCCATGTGTTTAGGATGTCAAATATGTTGGATTTTCTTTCTTCCAGGATCTAGAGTTTTTCCTCTCTTAGATCCTATCCATGTTTCTCCTATTGAGGTGGAGAGAGGATTGGTAGGCTATTCTGGTTTCTAGTACCTACTTGTTGGTTCTTCTTTTGACCTTCCTATTGAGGTGGAGTTGTTTCCTTTTGAGGTAGAGATATATTTTGCAAGAAATATGAGAGGTGCTAAAAAGGTGCTATTACTTCCCTTTGTTTAGTTCTCACTCTTTTCATCCTATCAAGGTAGAGGTTAAGAACACAACTCTCACATTTTCTTCTACTGTTGAGTTTATGGCGGAGAATGATAAAGAAGAGGGCTTATTCATCTAAATAAATAAATATCAAAGGTTTAAATCTTCAGTATTCTTTTCTTGTCATTTCTAGAACTCAATGTTGTAGTCTCCTTGAGTTGGATGGTTTGTGGCTACGACCTTGATGATGTAATGATTGGATTTCTCTTATCCTTTTTATTATTATTTGGTAGCTGATTTGTTGTTGTTGTTGGTTTATGCTCTTTCTTCTAGAAGTTAACTCTTGATCAAGAAATGAGTAAAATCAATCAAGTGAGGTGGATGCACGACACCAAATTAAGGTCACTAAATAATTAATGAGGTAGTGGTGGTGATTAGTGACCTCAATTAAGGGTGACACATGCTATTACTAGCTATATAGGTAATAGAAGTGAATTATCCTCTTATCCTAAATAAACTTCATAGTATAGGTTTAATTTTATAATTAGGACATAGATTATCCTATGCAAAGTATACTATGACACTACATATAATAACTTAAATAGGTGTAAGAAACCTCATGTGTAATGCTAACCACTATAGATTTGAACTCTAACATGTAAATCTAAATTGGTGAAAATAAGCTTCCAAAATATGTTTCCTTTGATGTTTGATATGTAATGTGTTTGAAAACACTACAATATCTTTAGAAACCTTTGGGGAATCTAAGAGATCTCTAGGGTCCAATACTCCTAGTTTAGACCCTTAGTTATACTAAATTTATAGCTTAAGATAAAGATTAAAACACAATGTATTCGTTGACATTCAAATGAGATTGTCTATCTCCTAGAAATTTTAAGCATGTTGTAATGATATTATGTCATATTTACCATATTTTCTTCATTTCTAAATATGCTTAGCACATTAAATATCTTTAAATACCAAATAATATCAACATCTAGTACAAATATGTACAAATTCAACCATAATAATTAGTAAAAAGAAACAAGAACTTTAGAATTTAGACATGATAATTTAAATTATGGATTTATTTCAACATGTCATAAGATTGATCTCAAGTGACAAAAAATAAACTTCGAAAAATAAAGTGACGATCTCAAGATATGGAGCGAATTTATATAAATGTATGTGAATGATAGTGC
Source organism: Chamaecyparis obtusa (assembly GCA_027943335.1). Taxonomy (NCBI): domain Eukaryota; kingdom Viridiplantae; phylum Streptophyta; class Pinopsida; order Cupressales; family Cupressaceae; genus Chamaecyparis; species Chamaecyparis obtusa. The sequence goes on along the minus strand of BSBK01002127.1, from coordinate 284,611 downwards.
GCAATGAAAAGTACAATAACACATATATTAAATTAAATTGAATAAAATTAAATAAAAATAAATAAATATCAAATCATAAATAATATATAATATAAATATTTATTACTTGTCACTAGTAATTATATAAAGACATTCCTATCAAAATAGATAAATAATAATATAAATATGTTTTGATTATGTAAAAATAGGCTTTGAAAGGACCCAAAACCTTGTATAAAAGCATGAAAAGATATAACAGTAAAAGATCAAAACAACTGTGGTGCCCCACCAAACAAAACAAAGGAACAAACTAGAGTTCCTACCAAATGGACAAAAAGCCCAAACCAAGTACTACAAAGGGCAATCAAGATTTGCAATTTAGCCCATTCTTATTTGAACGTAAGTTCATATCAAAAGAGGGAGTGGAAGATTTAGATTTCTTTCCCTTCACAGTAGTCCATCCATCCTCCATCTTACCAACAACCTTCCGTACTCCAGAAGAGGTGGATAAGCCCACAAAAGGGCAGGTAACATCAGAAACCCTAGAAGGGGCAGGAATAGCACCCCAACCATTCCCCCGAACCCTCACTGGAGAAACATGGGACAAAGAACGTGCCGCATCAATAGCAGAAAAATAAGAGACAACACCCCGAACACCCGTGCCAGAGACAAGATCCTGGCCAGCAGCACCAGAAGACAGTGAAAAACTAGCAGCAGCATTCTGGACAAGGACAACAACAACGTGTTCCAAGGCCAAATCAGAAGCATTGACAGTAGTAGCAGAGACATCCATGACTTCCACAGAAGCATCATCCAAAGCATTATCAGAAGGAGAAGAGACAACATCCGAACCCCCAATAGGGGCTTTACGGACCGTATAATGATGGGCAACAACCCCTGACCACCAAGTAGGTGTTTTCTTTATTTTAACCTTGTTTGAACCACACCGCGCAGCAAGATGACTAGTCATGTTGCATTTCCAACAATGGAACAGAATACCCTCATAATCAAGGGTCTGTGTCCAAGAGCCCGAAGAAGAAGCCAAAGTGATCTTCTCAGGGAGACCCTTGGAGACGTCAACCTCCACAAGAATACGAGCATAAGTTGTTTTGAAGATATTAGAGGAGTCAGGATCCACCATTTGGAAATCCCAATAGCCTCACCCATCGCTTCCAGAACAGAATCTAACCATAGATAAAGGGGCAGATTCAGAAGTCTAACCCATAAGGGAATTTTATTGAAGGACTCAGTAAGAGGATCAAACCCCACATACCAGGGTTTGGCCATCAGGGGGAAACACTCCTCCCACATAAAATAGTTATTACTCAGAATGGTATTCCTATCTTCAGCTTTATCAAACTTAACAATAAAGAACCCTCGAGCCATGGGATAAATCTGAACAACATCAGTTAAGATGGGTTCCCAATGCTTGGAAATCCAAGCATACAAGTCAGAAAGCCAGGGCCAAAAACCCCTGAAACAAAAAATGGCAGCATTGGAAGAGAAGTCTTCCTTATTTTTTAAAATCTCATCTACAGTATCAGAGTCAAGAAGAACCCTAATGGGTTTACTCATAGGTACTGGAGGCACAAGGGAAGAGGGAAGGGATCCCCTACGCCCAGAAGATGCAGGGCTAGGACCCGGAATACCCGCTTCAAAAGTAGCAACGCCAGCATATGAGATGGCAGAGCCCTTGGCAGCCGAGATCCCAAACACACCCGACACCAGCCGAGCAGGGGCACCAACAGGGAGGGGCATTTCACTAGAAGCAGCAAGGGCGGACAAAGGGACACCAACAATAACCGTTGACCCAGCATCCAAAAACTGGGCGGGAGCTGCAACATCCCCAACATTCAAACCGTTCAGGGCGGGAGCGTTCATTGCAGAGCAGGAAGTTTACTTGGGCTAATAATTCTGTAATAATTGTTTCCCACCATAAATATGTTAATTTCACTATTATACTTTAATTAATTTCATATATAAAATATTATATCTTAAAAAAAAATCTAATAAAATGTTTGTGTTTATTACTTTTATAAATAATAGCTCATAAAAATCTCAGTTGAAAAAAAATTCATGTCAATTTCATTATATTCAAATTTAGTCAATTCTTTGGTGAAAGTGAAGTTGGCCTTAAACTTAAATATTTTATCTCTCCATCATGTCAAAGCCCATGAATTGTTACACAATCAAATCCAATTGCATCCCAGTAATGATTATTAAACTAGACATGTTGAAGGCCTATAAATGATTTGATTGGGGTTTTATTCACAAAATATTATTGAAATTTGGTTTTTCCAAAGTCTGGTGCAGATGGACCATCTCTTGTATTTTGAGTGCCAAATTTTTAGTATTGGTTAATGGTAGGTTGTGTAGTTTCTTTGCTTCCTCTCAAGGTATTCACCTAGGAGACTCACCCTCTCCCTTTTTATTCATCATTTTGGCCGAAGGCCTTAGCAGATTCATTTCCGAATAGGATTTCATTATGAAGTGGTAGGGAATGTTGGCAAAATGTCAGTGCTTCCCTCAAGATTCACAACAAGGGATTAATTGCCTCCTGTGGATTCTATAAGTCTAGTGGTTGTATCGGGCATTGATAGGTTGATCTTTTGGTGCAATGTCAACCATACTTGTAACAAGTGGTATCAGAGCTTGGTCATAGGTTCAAATCCCCTTAGATAATGTTGAGGAGGAGATTGTTGTCAAAATGGTCAATGCCCCCCTCAGGATTCGTAACAAGGTACTAACTGCCTCCTGTGGAACCAACAAATTGGTGACTCTACTGGGGATTTGAACATAAAAAATTATCTAGAATATTCAACGTTTGGATTAATGAAAAAATAGGTTTTGAAGGGGCCCCAAAACCCTATACAAAGATAAAACTTAAGATAGAACATTAAGAGTTCCCAAATCACAATAGACCAGGCGGAACAAAAGGCAAGAAACCTCAAGAAACACACAAAATAATACTGCCAAGTTTAGACTTTGAAAATTAGTAACCCAGAGAAAAAATGCCCAACCCGTAGCTCTAGATAACCCATTGGAGATCAGCAACATAAAGAAAGGGAAATATCCTTTTGTCCCCTTCTTATGGGACCGAAGGGTCATGTCAAAAGAAGGGGAGGTCTTCTTAGAATGTTTTCCTTTAACTGTGATCCAACCTTCTTCAACTCTAGCAGCCTCATCCTTCCAGTACAACGAGTCCAAAGATGAAGAGTTAGCACCCAACAATGGTGTTGAATCTTCCAACAAAATAACCAGCACATGGATAGCTTTAGACCCATCCAAAGGGATATCTAAAAATGGATCGACAAAACCAAAACCAACAACTACCAAAACACCAACGGGGCCAATAGAACCAGCACCCACAGAACCACCAATAGAGAGATTGGCACCATCCAATGAAGAAAGAGCAGGTCCAGAGCCAAAAGAAGGGCGCACAAGACTAGAACCACCATCCACAATAGACCCAATAGGAACAAGAGGTAGATCAAGACACGAGCCATCTAACTCAACAATAGACACCTAAGTGCCTAAATCAGGAACAATCTTCTTCCCAAAATATTCAGTGTTATCAAATCAAACCAGATGAGATAGCCCCATTCAAGTTAAACAACCATTCGATTGGTGACTCCGCTAGGGAGACTATTAAGACATCCATTGGAAAAGAAAGTCAGAGTGTTAATATTTCTTGCAACAGTATTAGAAAATTGGAAAAGTGACTTTGTTGAAGGAGAAGAATCAGAAGAAGAAAAATGATTTTATTCCTCTTGGAAAGAGGTGTTAACTTTGTTTAAAAGAACTCAATGAAAAGAAGAAGGTACAAAAATCTCAAGCATTTGAAGTATGTACCATTATATGTATCCGTATGAAGTCCCATATCTAGAAGTACATTACTCACATAAGCAATATCAAACACAAACACAGAGAAATATGTATAAACCACTAGATTTTAGTGACATTCCAAATTACCCAAATCACGTTCCTTTTGACTTGAGAGAAGGTGTACGTAGAGGTTCCGTGGGGGGAGTATGAATCAACACCTAGGCATGTACATGTATTTTCAGAATTCATTAATGAGTCTCAGGTTTATGAGGAAGACGTGGTCATGAAGCTCTTTGCGACATCTTTAAGAGATAATGTTGGGAAATGGTTTGATAGTTTACCTTCACATTGCATTTCACCATGGTAGGATTTCAAAATACTATTCTCAGATCATTTTGTATAGAAGATGAAATTGATCCTCAAAATAAATATAGTGCTATTTCTCAACATATCTACAATCAATTTCAACTAATTTGTGAATATACAGTTGATCCTACAAGTTCTATTCAAGATTTATTTGACATATGAGGAAGTAATGACAAATCTGCATTGGATTTATTTCAAAAAATATTGAACACATTCAAATAGCTGATGATGTAAGGCCTGATGAATTTGTTTGGGTTGAACTATTTATGAGATTACATAAATCTAGTGCGGTTGATGAGCCTAAATTTTCAAGGCCAACTACTTTGAAGCAATTATTGATATTTCTTGCTAATGAAGAAATGATTAGACTGAAGTATACTAATGAGACAAAGAAGTCAATAGAGGAGATGTTCGCAAGCCATAAAATTTTAAGTTTGGATGAAGATAAATACATAGAAGAATTATTTATCCATCTAAATGAAAATTGCAATATTGAAAATGATGATAATAATATGCTGTTGGAAATTTGTGGCAAGAATATTGAGGAGAACAAACATACAGGAGAACAAATAGAAAATTCATTGATAGATGAATACCTTGATGGTATAATCAAAGAAATATATGTCTAGAAATGAGTTTAAGATGTGTTTAGATTTATTGTGTGAAGAGGAAAAAACATGCCCTAATGATCATGAGGTTAATAGCATTAATGGACTTGAAGATCATGAGGATATGGATGGAGGTTTTTTAGAAATAAATGAAAGGTGCCATATGGAGGGATTAGAGTCTCTTGATGCTTTGCTTCTTTCCAATAGGGAGTGCAAGTACAAGACAAATGTTTTTCACTAAATTTGCAGTCCAGAAAATCTAATGATTTCGCAATTCAAGAAAAGGGGTTTCATTGAGGCCATGGTGACAATATTGAGGATATGGGAACCTATACTAGTGATAAAGAAGATGGGCAAAGATATTCTATCAATAGTGACCAAATTTCAGATTTGTTGGATATACAATATCAAAGGTATGCTAACAAAGGATGGTCAAATTATTTTCTAGCACACATTAACTTTGACAAGAATAAACAAATTGTAGACAAAGAAGTATTTATTGATAGTTCAATACAAATAAAAATGACCACACCTCAAAATGCAGGTGGTATCATTGCGAGATGTTACCAAAAAATTATAGACTGAGATTGAAGTCAGATTTGGTGGAGGAGCCCCTGCCATTGCAAATTGTAGATTCTATCTTGGATGATATTTTTGTGTGCCATTCGAGTATAATTAGGCACACAATTAAGCGAGTTATTGGAGAAGAAAGTCTATTGCCCCACACCAAGCAGTTTCTGTTTCCCTCACAATTGGTCTCGATTTTTCTTTCAAATGTATTGGATTTTCTCCAATCAGTGCAGCTACTTGAAATTCTTTCTCATAAGATCGTCAAACCACAGTTTATGAGGGAAAAAAAATTCAAAGAAGCAGTGCAAAAGTATGATATTTGGAAGGGTTAGGCCTTGGTGGGGGGTTTGTTCTCACAACGCCTTTTACTTAGTAACCACAAAACCATGGTGGTGTTTGATAGTATCAAGCGCTCACTAGAGAAACATAGTTTTAGGTACGTTAAGCATGCGTTGCATACACATGGTCGCAGAATTGGGCAAGAGTTGGTGGACAGAACAAAGTTTGTGGTGTATGCTATGTTGGATTTGCTGGAAATCCCGAATATCCCTGATGTGGGGGTGAATATTTCTCCGTCGTCACCTCAGAAGCATCACTCTCACGTCCTTCCTGACCTTAATATGCAGTCGTTTGGTGATTCAAGTGTGGGCTGCCTGCTTCTAGTCTAGCCCAGGTAGAAGGTGCAAGGTAGGGAGCAAGTTCGATGCCAACGCAAAGTACGGGTAGAAATCCTAGATCATCAGGGTGGGATTTAGAATATCACTGGTTGCAACATGATAATGTCGTGGATGGTCATTTGGGTTGGCCTACAAGATCACAGTCAAATGTTGATGTCGCGGTCCCGAGTGCCATGGAGGAGTAGGTGGCTTTTGGGGTAAATTTTGTTTCAATGCTGCATTTTATGGTATCAGCTAAGGGGTAATACTGGTTTGGGGTGGTTTTGGTTAGCATCCAAGATTTGTAATGTAGGTTGGTTCTCCAACTTCTAGATAGTCATATTGTATATTTTATTTCATATTCGCTCTTAGCTGTGTCTAGTAGATCGAATGTTGTATCTCCATGTACTTGGCGAATAGTTTTATTGTGTATTTTCTATGTAATGACAAAGATTTTGGGTTTTGTTTCTGGTTCTTTCTCGGATGAGCTTTTGAACTAGTTTATAAATATATAATATAATCAATGTGTATTCGCTTTTGCTTTTAAAAAAAATGACCACACTTCAAGATGTGATTCCTATGAGGCCAGTGTAGATTTTTATTATGAGCAACAAGTGTAATATGATTTTCAACTCATTTCAAATCCTTTCCACAATTAAATGATAAAATATTTTATGACTTTTTGTCAATGTGCAGTTGGAAATATTTTTTTTACACTCTCAAATTCATAATGTGAAGAAGTTGTGGCATTCTCAATTGATCAGGATAATATATTAGTGTATGAAATAGATGAGTATGATAGTGGAGAAGAATACATTGATAACAAAATAAGTGAAGGAGAAATATGTGCTTGTGAAAATGATTTTCAGATTTTGCAAAGCCCTTTGTATAATGAAACAACATATGGTTGCTTGGTCTCTTGTCAATATGTGGTTGTAGATAATTTCTTTAGATTTTCAAATCTATTATATAAGGAGGATGAAGTATTTTCAGACTGTATGAGCACTATGCCTAATTTTGAGGAAAAACAACACAATGCTGAGAATATGATATCATCATCAGAGGAGACAACCAAAGAAATAAGAAATATTTTAAATCTTGACACCATGGAAGCTTCATGAAACAATATTAATGTGGTGGAAGTTTTAGACATGCGTAAGGAGGATGATAATCTTGAAGATGAGTCTAATTTCATATAAGGGAATGTGCTTTTGTAGGACTTTCATAATCAGAATAGCGATAAATATAATGAATTCATTGGCCTTCAAGTACTCACAGATTTGAGGTTTTGTAATAAGCCTTTTTACAATATAATTGATGACTGTGGGACTCAATCTACATATGATTCTAAGTCATAAATGTGTATACATATTCACAATAGAGATGTTCATAACAAAAGATGTCATATTACATATAATTATGCATTGTATGATGAGATAAGACACTGTAATGAGCACAGGTGTGACTTGTCTAATTTGAGAATTCAAATAATCATAAAATGTGATAGTGATAAGTGTAGCTAGTTAAGGGAAGGTGTCAACATATTTTATCAAGAAAGTATTACTATTATCTTCAGATTGATGCCATTGGAATGTGATGAAAACAAGATTTTTGATAGGGGCAAATGTTGATTCTATATTTTAGTGGCTCGGGGCCACCAAATAAGATCTGATTAATTTTTGTAAAATAAAGTATGCAGTGAATCCTTATCCCAATGGACTTGGTACCTGGTTTTTTTCCTACTAGAGATAGTTGGATTCTCATTATGTCCATAGGGGGCATACATCCCTAGAAAGAGCCACTGTTGGGACTTGAAATTTTTGCAAAATTTGAAGTACTATTTGTTAAGAAAAGTTGATATAATGTGTGCATTTTGAAAGGTTGTATCTTGAGATCAGGTGATCCCCATGACAAGAGGTTTTTCAAGAACCCTTATATATCCTAAATGAACATATACACCAAATAATAGATCCTTGGGAAAAATATTTGGTGTAGTAAATTTTTGTGCCCTAAGGTTGCTCATTATTTTTTCACATTAACAAAAATGCATAAGTAACCACTTTTGGAGCTTAATGTCTCAGTACCTAGAACATTTCAAGTCAAATCAACTGTTTCCCTGAATTGTCCACATGACAATATATCCCCCTGCCAATTTTGATAGCCTTATACCTCTATTTGATAGTTCTTTTATACCCCAACCAAATGCAACTTTTAATATATCCTTGTTTTTTGTCAATACATGTTCCAGTGGTCTTCTATATAGATCCATATATTTCACCCAGATAAATTTCAAGCCAAACCAATTACCCCATGCAATTGTCTATATCACAATGAACTCATTTACAAATTTTTGAAGCCTCAACCATTTATTTAGCATTTTTGATGAGTTAAAACCGAACACAATTTATTAATAATTGTCTATTACATAGTGTAAATATGTGACTAGAGGCTTGGTATGAATTTTAATATCTCTTCATTGGATGATGATCAAGATAAATAAATTGATCCTAGCAATTCTCTATAAGATTGTCTACCAGTGTGCAAAGTGGTTGAACCTCACAGTCCTGTTCAATGCCGTTTTGAGGCCACAACCAAAAGCAGTTTTTGCAAAATTCTATCAATCCAAGTTTTCAAAATGGTTGGAGACCAACTTTGACAGGTGATATTGTGCACCCTTGGGGGGGTTTCTTAGTGTGGCTAGTTATGTTACAATTTGTGATCAGATGTTTGTCAACATGCCAATTCTCAAGGTTTCATGATAAGGTTTGAATGGTTTTCTAAGCCGACTCTGGATGCAATATTATTAGTTTTGTTGCTTTCATAGAAAGCACAAAACATACAACTTGATGACTTTGGATCTCATTTTGATCTTTTGAGGATATTGCTTTGAGAAGAATGGTTTATTTGATTGTCAAGGAATTTTCTCTTTCTGCTGATGAGGTCATTATTGTTACAAGGTCATTAATGGAAGACATGAATAATGGGATGGACATGCAATACAAGTTTATATATAATCATTGATGTACTTTGTTGGGTCAAATTGAGAGATATACGATCTTGTTGTTACCAGTGGAATTCACTTGCTCCAAGCTACTCTCAATACTAATATGCAGAGATTTAGTGACCAATTGTTCAAAAACTAGATTTTTTTAGTCAGACCCATATTAGGGCCCAACACACATAATGATCTCCAGAAGCCACATTTAATGCCAATACCCAAGATTATAATATTTAAAACTAATAATGACACGAGGGGCCAAGAGAATGAGATCTCTTCATCAACAAAACTTACTTCATCTCCAAAGCTTAAAACAATCTTATTAAATTGGTTAATTACATTAAAAAAATGGATATAATAAGATATGATGATCTCATCGAAATATGTTAATTTCGATATAGCAAGTTGGGTAATAAAAAAAAAGTCTTATCAAATTAACAAAACTTTAAAAACTTTAAACTTTATTTTATAGTCCATGACACCAGTCATATGTTTTTGGGTCTACATATACCTCGTGAGAGTGATATGAGACTACCTCGTATTCCTTGCAGGAGGCACCTAATTGCACTACAAACGAGACGTACATACCCTACCCCCTTGTGGGATTTGAACTTGTGACCTCTCTTTCAAGAGTACAAGCTCTCCACCACTAGACCAACTCAGACTGTAGAGATTTCATCAAAATAAAGTATATGATGATTTCAACTAAACATTACCAATCTAACAAAGCCAGAAATGTTTTATGAAAGGGGAAGTTGAATTTGGTACAAGTCTTTTTGATAAATTAGATATCGATGAAGAATACGACATATAAACTATCAAAAATAAAACTTTAAAACAGAGAGCCCGTGTATGAAATGAATTCAGTAAAAATCTTCAGATAAAAACTGAAACCCACAGCCATTGCTTATACCCTCTATATAACGTTGTGAACCATATCCGTTGCAAACGTCATCTCTATACATGCTGACTGTGAGTTCTGAGACATAAAATGACTCAGCTGAAAGCAATATCTCAGGCTATTCACAACATCCAATTAATGGATTTGTTGAAAAGATTTTAGAATTCTCTAAATATGTGCAGTTTGCGGTTACAGAACTGCAACATACATCTACCTATATGTCTTTAGCATCTTTCGAACAAATGAATTGGCTTTTGTAGAGCCAAATTCCTAAACCAATTCTCGTTCCAGTAGAAGGCACCATAGCGGGCATATATACGAGGTAAGTGAAATCAGAGAAGGAAACACATACCATTTGACATAATCCTTCGAAGAAATTTGGTCTCCTTGATCTCAATGATCGCAGGATATGCACAAAATGCAATCTGGTGAAAATATTTTAGCGATGTACCAACATATGCATTTGATGGGTGTCAAGCCAGAACTAGTTGTCTTTCACCAGTGACCACTCTGCCTATATTGGAAGCCTTGGGACAGAGTAGGGAACATAAGCAAAAAACAATCATCTTCTGAGACACAATTATTCCACAAATAATAGAAAATTGATTTTATAAAAAGGGTATTAGAAGTCTTCAGAAAAGTGCGAGTATCAGACGCTATGGCTAACATGTACAGTGCTGAAGAAACTACAGGTGTTAATAGTAGAATTTGAACCATTTGACATAATACCCATAAACAGGTATCCTGGTAGGGTTGCACAATAGCTATTTAGTAAGTTTTCCTAATGTCCTACACAATGTGAAAGCTTTAAAGAAAGATGTGGGCACTCATCCCAGAAATGAAGGTGTAAAGTCAGATTTTCTACTAGCTTCTCGGTCAGCATACAAATTGTAATACTCAAAAAATGGGCTATAGGTTCATTAACCTCTATATCGACACATCGAACGAAATCAACGTCAAAGTCCTAACCAAAGGCACATCTGAACATCATTGAATCTTAATTGATTATCTCAAATTCTGCATCGGAGAATATTCTTAGTAATATTTTTAATTATCTTAATTATCTTTAATTTTATAATTATTTGGTGATAAATCATATTTATCCTAAAGTTTGATTAATTGAATATTCTGAATATTTAATTAATTAGATTTAATACTGCCACTTAATTATTTAATTGAATTTAATTTCATTATTCCTAATTATGATATTTAATTTTGACAATAAATCCAAAATCTTACAAATAATTGATTAAATATTTTATTTAATTAATTAAATCATTTTGTTAATTTTTAATATTGTAATTTTGAACAAAAGTTTGAAAAATAATTGATTAACTCATAAATCAATTGTTTTATTTTTCAAAATCAATTAAGTTGAGAATAAATCACTTTATTTATTTATTAATTCATAATTATCCATGTGCACAATCAAAGAGCAGTTAAACTCCAAATCAAAAAATCAATGCAAGTTATTGACTTTTTGGAACTCAACATCATTTTTGAGTTTTAAAGTTGATCTAAACTTTTAATTTGAGTTAAAAAGCTGTTTTTGCATGATTTGCATGTTTTTGTGAATTAAATTATCTTTATTTAAAAATAACTCAAAAATCAACTTGAGTTATTTGAGTGATTTATGGCTTTTATCCATGCATCCTCAAAGCCCTGGATTTCTATAAATTAAGGCTTCAACTCATCCCAAATCATCTCAGAATTTTGCATAATCACGCTGAAAAAATTGCTATTTGGAGAATCGAAGCTTCTTTGCGAATCAACCACATTTTATGAGATCACTTTTTGTTTTCATATTATTGTTAGATCATTTTAGCATATCAATTTCCATATTAGCATAGATTCATATCAAGTTTTCATCATATCATTGCATAGAAAATAAAAAAAATAGCTTAATTTGCATACATCTCATATCTAGATCAATTGCATTCAAATCTTTCATTTAGGTGTCGTCAAGATCACTGATCTCGATAACAATCTGAGAACATCATACTTGCACCTATTAGAAGGCAATAAATCACCTGGTTAGTTTAGCTTTCAATTCATTGCATGATTTCATTTTTGCTAACCTCTAATATTTTACTGAAGTGTTGTGTCTACAGATCAGGTACAATTTTCACACACACATTTCTGGCGCCTATCGTGGGGCCCTGAAACGGGTTTCCAATTCACATTCCATCAATTTCTATCTTTTTCTCCTCGGTTTCTATGCAAAATTATGATTTTTAATTTCTGTCCGTACAATCTTCATATGAGTTTCTGCCAAAAGTCATTTTGCACTAGACCCACTATCGTACGACAGTCTATTGGATCGAGAATCATGCCAGACTGTACACACTGTCATTTGGAAATTCAATTGTCATTTCATCATAGACCCAGTGTCGTACGAGTTTCATATTGTCATTTGGTAACAGATCCACTGTTGTACGAGTTTCGGCATCAGATTTCAACTATCGTTTCATTTTTTAGGGTAGTTTGTCATATTTGGTTTTCAAATTTTGACTAACGGCTAATCTTAACAATTGAAATTCTCTGTTTTTGATTGACTCCTATTGGTTTTGATTGGAAAAAGTGCAAGAATTGCTAAAAATAGGTAAAAATTTACTACGCGCGTTGCGAGGATTCCAGGTATTCTCCTTAATCTGATAACATTTCAATTTGGATCCTAAAATGAATCTCTCATGTGTTTGGCTTGAGTGTTTTCTTTGCATGTTTTTCTTCAAATTTGCATAATTGAATACTAGGTTGTAACACCTTAAGTATTGATAAGCAGTCTTAGATACTTGTGATTGATCTAGACTGCTATCTTGGGTTATTAGACTCGCTAAATCCACCGGCCCCTCATTCTGCCCCGTGGTTGCAATCTCAGCGCCATAAAGGGGAGGGGTCTACAAGAGAGAAGCGTTAATTGTTCCACCAGGCAACCTTTTTGTGCTTTTTAGAACTCACTTATTTTCTAAATTGTGGACTCATTTTTAGCTTGTGTGAGGGGTTAATTGTTCCACCTTGTGGACTCACCTCATATTCGCTTTAAGCATTAAGTGTTCCTCTTTTTGCTTTTGAGTACTTTCGGTAGATTTGCTTTCGAAAATATATCTGTGCAGACATAGTAATTAGGCCCTATGAACACTATTTGTGGTTCTTGAGAGATTGGATTCCCAGTGAAATCCTTCTTGATGATGGAATCCTTGTAGGTAGGGAGGATACTTAGTGCGTCTCACATTCTACTGGGTCCGTGCGTCTTCCCTTATTGATTGATACATTATCTCTCCGGAGAGGTTGATAGATCACGTGGGGTTGATATCATAGACCTTGGTGAGATAATCTTCATCTTAGCGTGTCGGATTTATCTGCCTGCTTTGTCTGGCTTAAAAGTGAAAAGGCGTCAAACCCTTGGATCTGGAGCCAAGTCCCCTTGTGGTATACTATTGTGAGTCACCTGTAGAGAGGGTTAACCATAGCGGACACTCCCTTCACAGGGAAAACACATTGACGGAACCTCAAGCGGTAATAGCCATTTTCACTGTGGTAGTGACAACTGCTATATAAATGTCCTTGTGGAAGAAATCTTCATAGGTGTGGCTTATTGTTGGGTTGTCAGATCTCCTTAGCACCTCCTGAAGATTAAGTTCTCAGACTGTGTCAAAACCCTGGTGCACCGGGATTGGAGTTCACCCCTTTGGATCATAAAATTTGCAGAGTCAAACCATTACTAAAAACCCTAGCGAGGCCAAATTTTCATTTTCTAGGGTATATGTGCGTTATTGCAAAACATTTTTGGAACATACACAATTAGCACTTCTGAGAATTAGAACGAATAAGTCACTTGATTGTTCATGCGCAAGGTTGCTTTTGCCCTTGTTCATTGTTTTCAGACATGCTTGAAATCACTTGCTTGCTATTTTGCGTGCTTGTTTATCTATCTGGTTATTGAAAATAAATAAATTTGTTACAATTCTCAAATCTGGACATTGAAATTTGCAAACAATCCGAATCTGAAAACTGAAAATTTGCAAAATCTGAAGTAAAATTCTTTTCTGGAGTCAAAAGTCATCTCAAGAAGTCAGAAAGTCATATGAGTTTTTGTCAAGTGTCATTTCATTACTGCCCATCCGTCGTATGATAGGGGACCCAGTGTCGTACGAGTCTTTCTGCCAGTCAAATTCTAAAAAGTCAAATCCTGCTTACAACTATCGTATGATATTTTCAACTGTCATTTCATTACCTACCAACTGTCGTACGAGTTTTGCAAATATCGTTTCGTGGCATACCCACTGTCATACGAGTCTGCAGAGTGTCATTTGGGAAATTTTTGAAAGTTGTCAGAAAATTGTTAGAATTGCCAGATATTTAGCTTTTTTAGCCTATTTCCAGAATTTGTTGATTAAATCACTATGTCAGGAACATAGCAGTAGCTATTGAGAATCCAATCATTATCCCAAAGTGGCCTTTTGAATCCGATCCAGTCTTCTGTTTAATCGATTTGAGTCCTTTTCATCTTGTGTCAAAATCTTGTCATAACTATCAATCTTCAATCAATCATCAAAATGACTAAGTGTTGTGATATCTTGTCTGCTATCTTTTGGGAAATCTACCCATACATCTAGGGAGCAGTATCCTTCACCCACGTCTAATCGAATCTTCAAATCAATCAAACCTTGACAAGGTTGCGTCATCTGATCATCTTGATTCATTTCATTCTTTAGTCATCTGGATCTTATTCTTTGTTTCACTCAAAGTTGATGGTGGAAACTAGAGCTTCCTCACACAAGAAATCCGGAGAAGCATCCCAGACCTTACCTATAACCACTACTAGGGGTCCAACTCTTGAGCAACTCATCAATTCTAGTTTTTACGAAGATGACGGTCTTGGAAACTATCGATTAAAAACTGGTTACATTCCTCCTCCATCAAGTCACAGAGGTACCCAACAAACCCCGCATCAATCTATTCTAGGGAGTCCACAAACTCCTACCATGTCTCAAGCAGGGACAAACTTTGGCTCTCAGAGAACTCAATCTCAACATGGTGCAGATCAGGAACCCACACCTAAAGAAATTTTTCAATATCAAAATGATGATAACTTCAAACGAATGATGAAGCATTTCTTGAAAGAAGATAGAGAAGCATACTTTTTACAATTGGCTCATCAAGGAGCTAAACTTCCTCCCAACTTTAATGTTGAAGATATCATTACACATGAGGAAGAAACTCCACTCATAGCTATGATGAAATAGATGCATGCTATGCAAGTTGAACTTAACAATTTTAAGAAAGAGAAGGAACCCAAGGAATTCTCCATGGAGGCCCTTTGTCCTTTCCCTTTTGACAAAGACTTGTACATGCCCCCATTCCCAAAAAGAGTGGAGATACCAAAGTATGATAAATATGACAGACACTCTGATCCTCAAGATCACGTCAGAGAGTTCTATACACAATCCATGGAGTTCATGCATGAACCGACCTATCTCATGCATCTCTTCCCTTGATCTCTAGGGGGAGCAGCCATCCATTGGTTCTCTAGACTACCTTCTACTATCAAAACTTTTGAGGAGTTGATCAAATTGTTTTATCAGCAATACTCCTACAATATTCAACATCCAGTCACCATGATTGATATCTGTAATCTCAAGCAATATCCAGGGGAACCATTCCTAACATTTCTCAAGAGATGGAGGAAGTTCTCTCTATATGCCAGACCTATTCCAAAAATAGAAAAATAGAAAATCTTCATCAATAACCTTGTTCCAGAAATCAATTATCCTCTACAAATGCAAGATCATACATCTTTTGATAAGATGGTGGATAATGCTATCAAAATTGAAAAAGTGCTTGTGAAAAAAGGAGAAATCACACTTCAAAAAGAAAAGTATGAATCAGGATCCAGTTCTAAAGACAAGAACAAAAATGGGAACAAGAAAAAAGGCATCATCACAGATGGTATTGTTGACACTATCAGTGCCCCATCAAAGGCACTGGCCTACAATCTCACTCTTGGCACCCAAGCCATTAAAAATTCAAAACAAAGGTCTTCTGAACCATCTCAAAAGAAGACAGAATACAAAAGATGGGATAATAAATGAAAGTTCACTCCTCTTGGAGAATCTTTGAAATCTGCTATGAGAACTCTGCTAGCTAATAACATCATCTCTTTGCCACCAATCCGACCACCTGATTCTGAGCCTAAGCCAAAATGGTCGAGAGAAAATGAATTCTGTGATTTCCATCGAGGTAAAGGTCACAAAACTAATAACTGCTTCCACTTGAAACATACCATTCAAGATCTGATTGATAATGGAGACATCACAGTTGACAATCCTAAGAGCAATAACGATCATATGGCATTTACAGAACCATTTCTGAAACATGGCCAAGAAGTTTCAACTTCTCAGCCTAATATGGGGGCAAAAGTCAACTATGCCTACCTTGGAAATAATGCTGTCATCAATATGGTTGAACCCTGTCTCTCAGAGCATTGCAATGTCATCACAATTGTAAGAAGAGATAGACAAAATCAATCCACCAACACAGTTACTCGATCACAAGCCCAAGCACATCTGAAAGGAAAAATCCCAGATTCATCAAATGTCCCTAAGGTGCCCTTCAATCTTCCATCTGCTTCTAAATAGAAGGCTGCTTCCAAATCTTCCAATTCTAAAAATACAAGGCCTACATCTTATAGCATTGTTCAACAACTCCAACACACTAATGCCAAAATCTCCATATTTGAGTTGCTTCGAATTTCTCCAGCTCACAAAGCCATACTAGACAAATCTTTGCTCGGTTCCAATGTTCTTGATGACCTTGATTTAGATAGGTTCTAGACTATGGTTGGACATCTTACATCTCCGCAATATATCTCCTTTTCAGAGGAAGATGACAACTCCTTGAGTCACCCACACAATCAGCCTTTGCATATAGAAGTCTTGATCCAGAACCATAGAGTCAAACGTGTGTTGATAGATGGAGGCGCTGGCCTAAACATTTGTTCTTACAGCTTGATCACACAATTGAGATTTTCAGAATTGGCTATTGATTCTAGAAAGAAAATAACTATCAAAGCCTATGATGAACAAGAAAGATATTCTAAAAGTACCATTGTCTTACCCATCAGAGTAGGTCCAATTATCAGAGATACTATATGTCAAGTTCTTGATCTACCTTTGGCCTACAACATCCTCTTAGGGCGACCATGGATACATGAAATGCAAGCTATTCCTTCTACATATCATCAATGTTTGAAGTTTCCTTATGAATTAATAGAGGTTACTATCCCCGCAGATCTGAATACAACTTGCAACACCTTGAAGGAAAGTGCATATAAGCTTGTACCTAATAACAAAGAATCTTCCATTGAACCAACTAAAGAAGCATCCACATCTAAAATGGAAGATCTTGCAAAAGAGGTCAATATCAAAGAAAATAGTATGAGAGAATATACTATCGAGCCAGTCTTATCTTTGACATCTCTCCCTATCTTGCCTAAGTCTTATGGGCAATCTTTGAAACAGTCCAAACCAGACTTTAAAGAACCTCTTGAAGCATATAAAAAGAATTTTGTAGAAGAACAAGTATCCAAGAAAGAGTTTGAAGAGGATGAAGCTGTGCTATCATGGCTATACAAAGACGAACCTGAATCTCAAGTTGTTCAAACTAGTGACTCTACAGTATCCAAACTCCCTTCTAAGTCATATGGTCCAGGAGATAAATTGATAGCTAAGATGGGATATCTAGGTCAAGGACCTCTAGGAGTTAGAGGGAAAGGTCTTGTGGCACCTCTCCCACATACTGGTAGAGAAAATAAAGACAAAGTTGGCTTAGGCTTTAAGAAGAAACCCTATCACCTCAAAGGTAATTGCTCTCATGTCATAGAGCAGATCGCACCAGGAGAACCTCTTCTTAAGAAAGAAGAAACAAAACCATCAGATAGTGATTCAGATAGCTCAGAACTCATCCCCTATGAAAATTTTTCTAAAGAGATCAAAGACCTTCTTGATGATAAAGATGATCCAATCAAAAGAATTAATGTAGTAGAAACACAAGAACCTACTATCAATTAGGAGATAGTTGCAACACAAGAACCAACTAATCTTGAAAACAATCAAGAAGAGGGAAGTGGTAGTGATTCTGAGACATATTCCCATGAGTATGAATTCAAATCAGAATCTGAGGGTAACCCTTCTTGGGGTATTCACCCTGACTTTACTCATGTTCTAAGATTTCCTAGAGATCCTGAATTAGAAGCTGAATCAAATGACTATGAATGGGGAGCCATTCTAGAACCAAATGAAGATGAGCTTATTATAGAGAAACATGTTGATGTTATTCACCAATATGCACCTAATCCCAACGTAAGTCTAGAGCGAAATGATGAACCTATCAAGTCTAATCCACCTATGGCTGAATTGGACTCCCACGATGACATTGAACCTATTCACGAATTGAATGTTTTAAGTTTTAATATCACCTTTGAACTTGAGTGTCGGGTTAGGACCAATGATGACAGATCCATATCCGTAAACACTATCTCCCAATCTTTCCCTACTTTGACTATCCAATATCCAGAACTTATTGATCAAACCTCCACAAATCTGAGCCATGGTATTTATACCTTCCCGAATGACTATGCCCTTGCTTGCTACCTAAATGCAGTTGAGCCTATGAGGACTTCCATCAGTGAACCGCGCGTTAGCATGACGGAGTCGGACATCAAGTATCCTAGTCAGAAAAATAAGAAAAAAAATAAAAAGAAAAAGAGTTTTGAGGGTGAAAACCACTTTGTGGCAGTCTCAGAACTTACAAAAGTAAAAATAAAAGACGTATCCGAAGGTGAAAACCTCTCTGAGGCACCTAAGGATGAGATATTTGATGTCCTTCTAAGTCATTTACAGGACAGATCTCTAGTTCTAATTGAGCCCACTCAATCCATCAATTTGGGTACAACAGAGGAACCACAATTGGTACATGTAGCACAATCATTATTAGAAGAAGAGAAGCAAAAATTTACTACATTCCTAATAGAGAAGAAGATCAACTTTGCATGGAAATACTCAGATATGCCAGGGTTGGATCCTAATCTTATCATGCACCATTTATCTATAGCTCCTAATATAAAACCTGTCAAGCAAAAATTGAGAAAGATGCATCCTCATGTTGCACTCTTGGTAAAAGATGAATTAGAAAAGCTCCTAAAAGATGGATTCATCCGAGTTATTGACTATGCAGAATGGATCTCCAATATTGTACCTGTTTCTAAACCAGATGGTTCAATCAGAGTGTGCATAGACTTTAGAGATGTGAATAGAGTGTGCCCTAAGGATGATTTCCACTACCTAACATTGATATGATAGTGGACATGACTGTGGGTTTCGAGATGTATTCCTTAATGGATGGTTTCTCTGGATATAACCAAATAAAAATTGCTCCAAAGGATCAAGAGAAAACTGCTTTCACATGTGCATGGGGTACCTTTTGTTGGAATGTCATGCCATTTGGGCTTAAAAATGCTGGTGCTACATATCAAAGAGCAATGACATCTATTTTTCATGACATGATGCATCGAACCATGGAAGATTATGTTGATGACACATTAGTAAAATCTATGATCATAACTGAACATCTAAAGGACTTGAGGATGATCCTAGACAGAATGGAAAAGTTTAGTCTCCGACTAAATCCTGAGAAGTGTGTTTTTGGTGTCACTTCTGGAAAGCTCTTAGGATACATAGTCTCAAAGAAGGGTATTGAAGTTGATCTAGCTAAAGTAAAGGCTATAATGGAAATGCAACCTCCAAAGAATATTAGTCAAATGAGGACCTTGCAAGGAAGAGTTCAATCTATCAGAAGATTTATATCACAGCTTGCTGATATATCACAACCTTTTACAAAAACATTACATAAAGGTGTGACCTTTGCATAGAATGAAGAATGTGAAAAGAACTTTGATCATATCAAGAAGTATCTATCAAATCCTCCCATCTTGATGCCTCCTATTCATGGGAAGCCATTTATCTTATATGTCTCTGCAACAGATACATCACTGGGGGCATTGCTAGCACATCACGATGAGAACAAAAAGGAAAGAGCTATATACTATATTAGTAGAACATTGGTTGCATATGAGAAGAACTATTCAATGATCAAGAAAGCTTGTCTAGTTGTGATCTTTGCATCACAGAAACTAAGACACTACATGTTAGCTCATACCACACATTTGGTAGCTAAGATTGATCCACTCAAGTACCTTCTAAGCAAAGCTGCCCTCACAGGTATATTAGCTAAATGGGTCATGCTCTTAAGTGAATTTGACATTGAATATGTGGAATGAAAAGCTATCAAAGGATAGGTTATTGCTGATCAATTAGCAGATGCACCTATGATTGATGACACACCACTACAAATGGAATTTCCAGATTCCTCTATCATGCATCTTTCTTCTAGAGAATGGCAATTATTCTTTGATGGCTCCTATACATAGAATGGATCCAGAGCAGGCATATTCTTCATAACTCCTCAAGGATACTCAATCCCAAAAGCATTCAGATTAAAGTTTCCTTGCACAAACAATATTGCAGAATATGAAGCCCTTTTGAATGGTATGAAACTAGCAATTGAGTGGAGAGTGACAGAGCTACACATTCATGGAGACTCTCAACTTGTTATTCATCAAGTCAATGATGTGTACCAAACTAAAGATGAAAAGCTCATTCCTTACAAGAGAATGGTAGATGATTTAAAGAAGTATTTCATATCTATCACATTTGAGCAAATTCCTAGAACGGAGAACAAGGCAACCGATGCAATGGCTACACTATCTGCTTTATTACAATAGCCTGAACATGAGCTACGCTACGAGTTCTTGGTGGAAGCACTATCTTATCCTGCATATGACTCCCCTGAAACCCACATGATTTGCACCATTGTAGGTCATGATTCATCCAGATACAAAAACCTATTTTCCTATCTCCAAGACCAAATCATTCCCGATACCTTCAACCACCATGAAAAGAGATACCTTATCCGTAATGCATCCCGATATGTCATCATTGGTAATGATCTATACAAACAAGGTCTAGATGGTACACTACTTAGATGTTTAGAACGGGAAGAGTCTCAACGTGCATTAGAGGAAGTCCATGAGGGTATTTTTGGGTCACACTCAAATGGTTTAACACTAGCTCGAAAACTTATCAGGGCAGGGTACTATTGGCCTGAAATGGAGAAAGATTCAATCAAGTTTGCTAAAAGTTGTCAAAAGTGCCAAGTGCATGGTAACTTGATTCATGCTCTAGGGAGAGATCTAATTCCCTTCACAACATAACAGCCTTTTCAACAATGGGCTTTTGATCTTATAGGTGCTATCTATCCACACTCTTCTAATGGACATACCCATATAATCACTGCTATAGATTATTTTACAAAATGGGTAGAAGCAATCCCTTTGACACAGGCAACTGGAAAGCAAATATCTATGTTCATATTGAACTATATCATATGCAGATATGGGATACCTCATTCCGTAATCACAGATAACAGTGGACAATTCAAGAACAAAGACCTCGATGATCTATGTGCCAAATTCAAGATCACACAACATTGGTCTTCTATCTACTATCCTCAAGGGAATGGACAAGCTGAGGCCTCTAACAAAAATCTATTGAAAATCTTGCATAGAATAGTTAATAAAATAGGAAGAGACTGGCATCTCATGATCAATCCAGCTCTCTGGGCCTACAGAACAAGTATCAAAACACCTACTGGGGCTACACCTTTTGCTTTACTTTATGGGTCTAAAGCGGTACTGCCAATTGAGGTTGAAATCCCATCACTCAGAATCAGAATGCATGGTCTAGTAACTGATGATGACTACAGAGTGTCTAGGTTGCAAGAACTTGAACTACTAGATGAGTGCAGACAAGTAGCTTATGATCATCTCAGAGTATATCAAAAGAGAATGTCTAGAGGCTACAACAAGAAAGTCAGACACAGAGAATTTCAGGTTGGTGATCTAGTCTTGAGAGAAAATCCTAAAAATCAATCCCATTGAGAACGCAAGGGGAAGTTTGAACCCAATTGGCTGGGTCCCTTTGGAATCACTGCTACTTTTGGCTCTAGTGCCTATCAACTCTCAACGAATGAAGGAGAACAGCTCTGAGAACCAATCAATGTTCTCCATCTGAAGAAATTCTATGCCTAAGGCATTCGGTCTATGGTAAAATGTCTTGAAAAAATCTTAAAAATTGGAAAAAGTCCTGAAAAAATGAACATCTTGGTGAAAACCTAGCAATAGGTGCCTTGATGATTTACAAAAAAATTGAAATATATCAAAAGTACAAAAAAATTGAAAAAATGAACAATATAAAAAAAATGAGAAAAAGAAAAAGTGCCTTGGTGAAAACTTGGAAACAGGCGCGTTGGTAGCAAAAATAGAATCTCTGCCAAGATGGTGAAAACCCGGCAAACGGGTGCCACTTGTTTCAAAATGCTCCATCTATCAGTGCAATCTTGGTCTTTCCCAGCTTTCAGTCTTGCTTTAGTTTGTACATATCTCTCGGTTTGTTTCTGCATTCTTGTTTTCAATAAGTCAGTTTGTACACCAATCAACTCAAGCGTCTGTATTCTATCAATGTTCAAACTTGGGGGCAATCATAGTCATATCCTATGGTCTCTAGTATATCTTAGACGTATCATATCCAGTCAGAGTCCTTTGAAGCTTCATGTGAGTCAGTCAGTCATTCTTGTCTCCAGAAAGGATTTTGCATCAACAACGTAATCAAACATCAAAACTCAACTGAAAACAATCTATGCTTTTTACATGCTTTTATCTCCTTGTATGCTTATTGATTCACATTGATATTTTTGCATATTATGTCCTTTCGAGCTCTTTGATGATGTCCTTTATAGGATTTAGAGAGTGATGACCGGGGGCATAATCTTTTCTTTGTTTTTTTTGCTTGTATGTGAAAATCTAACAACTTTGGAAATTCTGGATTGAAATAGTGTCTGACTGTAAGAGCCTCTATCTCGAATTGGATGGCCATGCATACCTCAACCATTGATACCCAGAAGATTCAAGGAAGTTTTGATCTAACTATTGTCTTTTTGAGTGAGTTCTTTCTCCTACTGTGAAACGTGATCTTGCCTAAGGATGGGAACGATAAAGGGTCACTACGAGTAATTCACACTGGATTTAGAATGATCTCTTGACTGTTTGATGTGTTTGACCGCAAGGCATATTCAGGTCATCACGACGTTTATGTTCTGATGCTTATACAAATTGCTATATCAAAATGGACATGATATTCAGGTCATCCTAGTGTTTGTGCCTTGGTGCTTATATCTAATCTGACATTTCAAAAATAAAATCAATATTCATATGTCCATGGTTGCCTAGCCAGTGGGTGTTGTATTGATTCTTGTGCATACAAATCGATATTCATATGTCTATGGTTTCATAGCTAGTGGGCATTGTATTGATTTATCCGGTTACCTCAAAGTTCAATGATGATAACAAATCGACATATGATCAGTGAGTAGGTCCTAGGTCTTAGGTTGCATTTCATTTTTCATCTTTGCATGATCTCACAATGATTAAATGAACTTAATGCTTAAACGATTCTTCAAATTGCATCTTCAAATCTAACAAGAGCTGAATCTCACATGAAGGTTCCTTGAATGAAACAAGTAGAATCTTTTTTCGGGATCAAAATCAAAATCTGAGATTGTTTATTTTATTAACTACTTGCATAATCAACGTTCAATCATCATAGAAATCTAGAATTCAACTTAACTGATTATCTTCCATCAAACTATCAAAATTTCAACCATGGTCAACTCATGGTCAAACCTAGTCAAACTTGGTCGTCTGGACCTCCAAACGATGCAGAATGCATCCCTAGATGTGTTTAACCACTTCTCAAATCAATTAACATGCTTCTAAACTATTAACGCTGACTTTTCTTGTCAGATTTCAATTTTAATCCTGAAGGGGGCATGGTATTGCACATCATTCAAAGTCTGTAATCTAATTTGAAATCATATCTTTGCTGAAATCATATCTTTCCTCAGTAATCAAGACAACAACCACATCTAGTTGCTGATTCATCAAAAAGTCCTCATCGCTTGGGGCAAATCAATCATCGCTCGGGGCATATCAGATTCATCGAGATCCATATCAATCTGGTATTCTCCTAATCTGGTAAACTGTATCAGCTTTTCGTAACCATCGGTTCATTAGTGTTATTTCCTTGGTTCTTCGGTAACTGAAGGGTTCAGATGTGATACCTACGTGATTCTTCTAAGGACAATCGAGTTTGGAATCAGTCACTCACTTCTTCGCAATCATAAGGTTTAGAATCAGGGGTTTTGACGCTGTTGTTTCATTGGTTCATCGCTGTTATAGTTAACATTATCTTTGGTCATTCAGGACCTATCATCTTCATATCAATTTCAATCAGCTTCAGCTTCATATCAATTTCAATTTCAAACAATCAGTTTCAATATCATACACAGACTATCTTTGAACCACTGCGCTTCGCACAGTAATTCAAAGAGGGGCAAAATGTAATACCCCAAAAATGGGCTATAGGTTCATTAACCTCTATATCGACACATCGAACGAAATTGACATTGAAGTCCTAACCAAAGGCACATCTGAACATCATCGAATCCTAATTGATTATCTCAAATTCTGCATCGGGGAATATTCCTAGTAATATTCCTAATTATCTTAATTATCTTTAATTTTATAATTATTTGGCGATAAATCATATTTATCCTAAAGTTTGATTAATTGAATATTCTGAATATTTAATTAATTAGATTTAATACTGCCACTTAATTATTTAATTGAATTTAATTCCATTATTCCTAATTATGATATTTAATTTTGACAATAAATCCAAAATCTTACAAATAATTGATGAAATATTTTATTTAATTAATTAAATCATTTTGTCAATTTTTAATATTGTAATTTTGAATAAAAGTTTGAAAAATAATTGATTAACCCATAAATCAATTATTTTATTTTTCAAAATCAGTTAAGTTGAGAATAAATCACTTTATTTATTTATTAATTCATAATTATCCATGTGCACAATCAAAGAGCAATTAAACTCCAAATTAGAAAATCAATGCAAGTTATTTACTTTTTGGAACTCAACATCATTTTTGAGTTTTAAAGTTGATCTAAACTTCTAATTTGAGTTAAAAAGCTATTTTTGCATGATTTGCATGTTTTTGTGAATTAAATTATCTTTATTTAAAAATAACTCAAAAATCAACCTGAGTTATTTGAGTGATTTATGGCTTTTATCCATGCATCCTCAAAGCCCTGGATTTCTATAAATTAAGGCTTCAGCTCATCCCAAATCATCTCAGAATTTTGCATAATCACGCTGAAGAATTGCTATCTAGAGAATTGGAGCTTCTTTGCGAATCAACCACATTTTGTGAGATCACTTTTTATTTTCATATTATTGTTAGATCATTTTAGCATATCAATTTCCATATTAGCATAGATTCATATCAAGTTTTCATCATATCATTGCATAGAAAATAAAAAAAATAGCTTAATTGCATACATCTCATATCTAGATCAATTGCATTCAAATCCTTCATTTAGGTGTCGTCAAGGTCACTGATCTCGCTAACAATCTGAGAACATCATACTCGCACCTATTAGAAGGCAATAAATCACCTGGTTAGTTTAGCTTTCAATTCATTGCACGATTTCATTTTTGCTAACCTCTAATGTTTTACTGAAGTGTTGTGTCTACAGATCAGGTACAATTTTGACACACACAAACAAGAGGATTGGGAAAAAATACTGGTTATATCGATAGAAGATTGTGTTAGTTTTTATAACTTTGATTGTTGTAGAAAATAGAGCAAAATGTAGTGGGCACATAGAGGCATTTTACACAAGATTCAAAGTAATATGAAAAGCATAAACATGGCTTGCGAACCATTTGACAAAGTTAATTCAATGAAATAACACAGAGGACGAAGTCAAAGAGTATGCATGTTAATCGTTTGACAGAATGCCCTTGCAGACATATAAGAAAATATGGCAATGTAAGATGAAAAAACCGATTGACATTTTGGCACAATATATATGAAATGCTAAAGCCAAGAAGTATGATATGAACTATTCGGTTTTAAAGAAGTGACATCACAGTAAATAGACTTGTTGAAACTATTGTCCTTAGCATCCTCTATTTTCATTCTCCTTTCATAGACCAGGATAGACGTGCATACAAAATATGAAAACGATAACCATAGCATATAGAAATGCAAACTATGAAAGTGTATATAGGCACACAAAAAGAAATTGCATACACAGGGCAAGTGATTGTTTAACTAAATGCCTCAAAGAAATGTATTTTCAGATTGAAGATCTTGGCAGGGATTTGAGCATGTAGTGTTGACATGAGCATACAAACTGTTTGACAAAATACCTTAAAGGCATGTGGGATGCGCACAATGCATTTGATTTATTTTCCATAACAGAAATGGATTCAAGGAGTGATGAAATGAAATGGAAATTCACTAATGTTGCAAGTATTTCATAGGAGCAGTTGATGTGCTACTAGCACAAAGAGGTGTAACGGTTCTGACAAAGAGGAATATGAAACGGCTTTGACTATGCAGTTCAATCATTATCGTCTCTTCTTCTTCTAGGCTATTCTTGTCTTCCAATTTGAATGTCTATTATTGAATAAGTAAAAAAGCCAATTTGTGGCTGATGTAGTTGTAACATTTTATTATCTGAATAAGAGATAGTCCTCTGCTTGAAGAGTGGATGTAATCCAGAATAGCTGGATGAACCACTATAATTTCTGTGTCTGTGTATTTTAATTTTCTATCTTCTTCTATTTTGTTTTTTTAATTGTTTTAGTTTGCAATTTACTTTCAACAATTGGTATCAGAGCTGGTTAAAATCATTTGATTTTTTGGAAATCAGTGAGGATTTGCAGATGCCATGGATGAGGTAGACAAATGGAAGATTGAAAAGTTTTCAGGGCAGAACTTCAAGTTATGGAAAGTGCAGATAGAATCTTTGCTTATCAAGCAGGATTTGCAACTCGCATTACTTGGAAAAACCAAGGGTAAAGGGTCTTTATCAGATAAAGACTGGCTGAAGATCGATCAGAAAGCAAAGGCAATGATTTTCTTATCTCTATCAAACAATGTGCTCTTCAATGTTTCGAAAGAGCCGACAATGAAAGAGCTGTGGGATAAGTTATCTTCATTATATGAGATAGCTTTAGCATCGAACAAAGTATTTATCATGAAGAAGTTATATAATCTAAAAATGAAAGGAGGATTGATATCGAATCATCTCAACAAGTTCAATACATTAGTTACTCAGCTGACTTTGGTTGGTATCCCATTAGATGATGAAATAAAGATGATATTATTATTATGCTCACTTTTGAATAGCTGGGAAGGCGTAGTAATGTCTATGAGCACTTTAGTTGCAGCCAAGAGCAAGCTAAAATTTGATGAAGTTGTAGCCACACTACTTAGTGAAGACATGCGAAGGAAGCATCACGAACCCTCTTCTGGTGATGCTCTAACATAAGTGAGCACAAACAATAGAGGTAGAAGTCGTGAGAGAGGAAGAAACAATAATAATAATGGAAGAGCTAGATTGAGTCATCACTCGAAATTGAGAGGAAGAAATGGCACATGCTAGTTTTGTGGAAAATCTGGGCACACAAAGAAGCAATGCTGGAACTACAAAAAGGCTCAAAATAAAGTTATCAATGATGACGTTAATGTTGTAACTGATGGAGCCTTGATACTTATAGCCAGTGACACAGATTCAAGCTCATGGGTTCTCGATTCTGGTGCCTCATTTCATGCTACTCCATGTCGGAGTGCTTTCACAAATTACCATGAAGGTATGTTTGGCAAAGTTTTTCTTAGGGATAATAAAGAATGTGATATAGTCGGCAAAGGGGATATTTTATTGTTGCTGAAAAATGGAAGTAAATGGCTTCTAAAATATGTTAGGCATGTTCCTACACTTAAGCATAATCTAATTTTAGTCAGTCAGTTATATACACAAGGTTGTAATGTTAGTTTGGATCTCATTTCATGGAAAGTGTCCAAAGGTCAATTAATTTTAGCGAAAGGGCAGAAAATTGGAAGTTTATACACATTAGAGTGTAATGGTGAATTGGGAGCAGCCATGGTGGTTGTAGATAGCAATGCCGAACTTTGGCATAAGAGGCTCGATCATATGAGCAAAATGGGTCTTGAAGTAATGCTTCGAAGAGACCAACTTCTGGGTCTTAAATCGGTTGATTTGGAATTGTGTGAGCATTGCCTTTATGGCAAGCAAAATCACAGCAGCTTTGTCAGGATGGGCCATGAGAAGAAATCATCTCCATTAGAGCTCATTCATTCTGATGTTTTCGGTCCTACGGAGGTAACTTCTATCGGTGGTGCTAATTATTTTGTCACGTTTCTTGATGATTGCACTCGCAAAGTTTGAGTTTACATGTTGAATAAGAAATCATAAGTATTTTTAAAATTTAAAAGCTTTAAGGCTATGGTGGAAAATCAAATTGGAAGAAAAATAAAATGTTTACTAACAGACAATGGTGGTGAGTATTTCTCTTCGAAGTTTGACTAATTTTGTGCAGATCATGGTATTCAGAGGATTAAAATAGTCCCTTATACACCTCAAGAAAATGGTGCAGTTGAGAGGTTGAATCTGACTATTTTAGAGGGAGCTCGATGTATGTTGTCTAATGCTGGTTTGGGGAAGGAATTTTGGGCAGAGGTGTGTAATACAATGGTTTATTTAATAAACTGAGCTCCTTCGTCACGTCTGGATTTTGATATTCCGGAAGAGAGGTGGGCTGGTAAGAGAATTTCATTTTCTCATTTGCG
Source organism: Chamaecyparis obtusa (assembly GCA_027943335.1). Classification (NCBI taxonomy): domain Eukaryota; kingdom Viridiplantae; phylum Streptophyta; class Pinopsida; order Cupressales; family Cupressaceae; genus Chamaecyparis; species Chamaecyparis obtusa. The sequence goes on along the minus strand of BSBK01002127.1, from coordinate 255,793 downwards.
TGTTTTTGGATGCGATGCATATGCACACATTAATAAGGAGTAGAGAATGAAATTGGATTTTAAATCCAAGAGATGCATATTTTTGGGGTCCGGTGAAGATCAGTTTGGTTTTTGATTGTGGGATCCGGTCACTCGCAAAGTCATTCGCAGTCGGGATGTTGTATTTAATGAGAAATCATTCTTAGGTCTCCATAATCAAAACTCCAATTCTGATGATTTTATTAAATTTGATTTATCAGACAATGATAGCCATGTCCAGAAAACCTCCTGAGTTACCTTTCACCCCTCTACAACTGTTGTGCCCCCCAGAAATATAAATCCCTCCTCTCTCCATACTCCACTACCAATTCCAATATGCACACAACCCTCCATTGTTTCAACACTACCTGTCCCCCTTTTGTTTGACAGTGGAACCACGACAGAGCATGCTGCTCTCCCAACACAGCATCCACCTGAGATCACCAAAGTGCCTCCAAGCATTGCCCCTATTGTTGCATGGGATGTTCAATTCCCCACGCAGCCTCATGCCTCAAACTTGCCACAGGATACCCTGCCGTGGGTAGCTTCTCTGCCACAGGCAGAGCCTGCACAAGATACCCCACACCCCATGCATGAGCATTCTCTGCAGAGATAGTAGCCTATGCTGCAATCTTCACCGCCCCCTCTGCCACGTGACCAGGCTGTAGTCTTCACTGCCCAATGGATGGAGCCTCCCTTGCGCATGGAACAGTCTCCACACCCTGTGGAAAGTTTAAAACAAAGGCCATAGTCTCCACACCCACCCGCGACATAAAATAGAAGGGAGGAAGGGTGTCCTCCATGTGAGGCAAGTCAGAATGCCAGTCAGACATCTGTCATTCCAAATACAGAGGTTGCAAATACAAAGGATTATGATGTTAACACTAATCAAAATATCTAGTTGAGGAGGTCTACCAGAGAGAAAAAACGTCCAAGAAAATTTGATGACTACAAATTGTTATTTTCTTTGTGTTTAGATCAGGTAGAGCCACAAACATTTAAACAAGCATGTACTGATGCTAATTCGGTGTTCTGGATGGATGTCATGAAAGATGAACTGGATTCTTTAAACACGAATCAGACATGGGATTTGGTTCCACTTCCGCTAAACTGTAAAGCTTTGAAAAATAAATGGGTCTATCGCATAAAAGAGGAAGATGGAGGATGAAATAGATACATGGCCGGATTGGTAGTGAAGGGTTTTGCTCAACAAAAAGGTGTGGACTTCAATGAGATTTTTTCTCTAGTGGTTAAAATGCATACTATTCGTTTGGTACTTGGCATGGCAGCAACATGGGACCTTGAGCTTGAGGAAATCGATGTCAAAACAATGTTTTTACATGGGGACATTGTTGAAGAGTTATATATGGAACAACTAGAAGGCTTTGTAAAACAGGGGCATGAGCATTTATTTTGCAGATTAAAGAGGAGTCTATATGGGCTGAAGCAAGCCCCGCGTCAATGGTATTTAAAGTTTGATAACTTCATGACTCAGCAAGGTTTTACTCGCTGCGAATTAGACCCATGTGTCTACTTCAAAGGGCTTCCAACTGGTGAGTTTTCGATCTTGCTATTGTATGTTGATGATATGTTGACTGCTAGTAACAACATGAGAGTCATTCATGAGTTGAAGACACACTTGTCTCTTCATTTTGCCATGAAAGATTTAGGGGCAGCGAAGAGGATTCTTGGGATAGATATAATTCGAGATAGACACAAGAGAGAAATTAAGTTATCTCAAGAAAAGTACATCCTCAAAGTTTTAGAGAAATTTAATATGTCAAATGCAAAATCGGTTGCCACTCCATTGGCTGATCATTTTTGATTGTCCTAAAAATGTGTCCTTCTACTTAGGAAGAAAAACATGAGATGACTGGTATTCCTTATTCTTCAGCAGTTGGGAGTTTAATGTACCCCATGGTTAGCACATGTTCGGATATTGCTCATGCAGTGGGAGTTGTGAGTGCTTTTATGAGTAATCCAGGTAAAACTCATTGGAAAGCAGTTCAATGGACTCTTTGGTATTTGAGAGGCACTTCCTCTCATGTTTTATGTTTTAATAGTAAGGCCCCTTATATTTGCGGATATGCTGATTCTGATATGGCTGGAGATTTAGATACAAGGAGGTCAACAATAGGCTATGTGTTTACTTTTGCCGAGGCAGAAATTAACTGGACTTCTCGGAAGCAACAAGTGGTTGCTCTTTCCTCCACCGAGGCTGAATACATTTCTCTCACTAAGGGAGCCAAAGAGCTGATATGGTTACAATGATTGTTTGGAGAGTTCGGATTTAGACAATCTTCCTTTACTCGGTTCTTTGACATCAACAGTGCCATTCATTTGGCCTAAAATTCAGCTTTCCACAGTCACACAAAGCATATAGAAACCAGATTTCATTTCATTCATCATGCTCTTGAAGAGGGAAGATTACAGTTAGAGAAGATTGATACAAAGGTCAATCCGGTTGATGCATTCACCAAGGCTGTACCTCGAGAGAAGTTTGAATTCTGTAGAGCTTCTCTCGGCATTGTCACTACGTAGCCATAAGCATTCCAAGTAGGGGATATCTCTGTGCAGCACTGATTGGACTTCAAGTGGGAGATTGTAACGGTTATGACAGAGAGGAATATGAAATGGCTCTGACTGTGCAGTCCAATCATTGCCGTCTCTTCCTCTTCCACGCTATTCTTGTCTTCCATTTGAATGTCTGTTATTGAATAAGTAAAAAAGCCAATTTGTGGCTGTTGTAGTTGTAACATTTCATTATCTGAATAAGAGATAGTTCTTTGCTTGAAGAGTGGATGTAATCCATAATAGCTAGATGAACCACTATAATTTCTGTGTCTGTGTATTTTAATTTTCTATCTTCTTCTATTCTATTTTTTTAATTATTTTAGTTTGCAATTTACTTTCAACAAGCGGGCCATCGAGCATTTATATCCTTCATTGGTTTCATTTTGTGAGGTTGGCATGCCTTGTACAGTTAATACTATTGTGATTGACCTTTGTGAAGGCAAATATCTCTACACTCGCATGAATGAAGAATGTGTATTAAGTAGATGACATTTTATCAGTCATGGTTGTTTTAGGCATCATGGAGGGCAATTTGTATCAAATATTGAAGATTCTTTTGTGGATATAATAATTGAGAAGGGTTATGATATATATAAATTCATATAGATGAGAAGCCTATTTCGAGTACCATAATGAATATGTAGAAGTAGGTTTTAATTGAATCTTTTTGCGCACATGTGGAGATTGTCAAGCTATTCAAAAATACTAGATGGATGGAATAAAACTGGAAGCCATCTTTTCTTATTCAAAGAAAAGAATAATGGAATCACTTATTGGCTATCTAATGAAAAGGAAAAGCCTAGGTATGGTTATTTGGGACCTCAATTTCTGTGAGAATATACATGATACTAATTTTGTTCTTAAGGGATATATACAGGATGAAGTAAGACAAAATGGAAAATCAAGGCACTTTGTCTTAAGAAAATATTTTGAAAATGTAATAATGTAATTAATTTTTCTTGTAGTTGATTATTTTATTGGGGTAATTAGTTGATTTCTAGATTGAACAGTTGTACTGTTTGAAACTCAAAAGATGTGACCAATCAAATGAGGCTCTTTGTATTTATAAAAGGAGACTACAGATTGGATTGTGGAAGAAGTAGAATTAGGATTCTAGATCTAACAAGACAAGATGTAATCATAAGATATGAATAAATAAAATACAATCAGTGTTCCTTCCTTTCAATTGTGCAGTAGCAAACTTTTATTTAGATCAGTTCTCTATTATAATCATTTAAAGTAAGTGGTTGTTATCTTAAATCATTGTGTGAAGATTTTATGTTATAATTGCAAGTTAGAAAAATATAGAGTGCATTTGAGACAAAAGGTAGCTATTTGTATTTTATTTTGATTGGTCTTTTTGTGAAAGTTAAATTCAATCAAACTAACTGTAATTGAAGATATCTAATTGTAACATTGAGGGTTGGGTAACTGATAGACTCACTAGGGGTGGGTTTGAAAACTGTCTTTCAGAGTTATATGTAGGGTCTTTAAGGGGGTGACTCTGTAGCCCAAGAGATAAGGAAGGCACTAGCTTATCATACACAATTTACTTAAAATCAAATCAGATTTCAGTAGGAAAGTATTAGATTAAGAAGCAATGATAATTGTAGACTAAGAAGTAAGGAAGTAGTGCAGTAACAATAATTAGTTAGTAGAAGTTGTAGAAGAAAATCAGATATAGTCCTGAGGCTAGAAAAGAAATCAGTTAGATATTCAGAAGTAGCAAAAAATTAGAAGGCAATATAATTAAGAGTGGAAGTAAAGTAGAAGGAACATAAGATCAATTTCAATTCATATGCCAAGTTGAACTGGTCAAACAAGAAGTGATATAAAATAAATCTACCAAAATATTTTTGATTGGAAGGAGAAAGGACCAATCAAATGATCAGGTACACTTGCCTTGGTATGGTAGAGCCAAGAGTGCATAGGATTTAAAGTCACTTTGGAATGATCCTATTTTTTGGCTAGAACTCAATGTGAAACCCGAGCATAAGATTTGGCATACCTTTAGGGTTTGACAATCTGTAGTTTTGAGAACCAACAATGTCTTTGTTTCCTTTTTCTTTTTTTAAATCAAAGTGTCCTATGCTATTTCTTTACGGGTCTGGTCCAGTTTATTTATGTTGGTGCAATAGTTTTCTGTTTGTTTAGATGTACTTGTGATCATGATAGTTTCTCTCTCCTCACTATGGATCTAGAAAAGAAGATGAATTGTATCGCTTGCAGCCTACTCCTTAGGAAAGTTAGCTTTAGGAAGTGAGGTCTTTTCATTTGGCCATTATACGAACTATTTATGTCTATTAAGAGATAGTGTTGTATACCATGTCTATGAGCGTGCAAGAAAGCTTGCACTCTCTTTAGGATTTTTGTGTCTTTATTTCAACCCTTGCAGGTGCTTCTGATGGTTGAGATATGAACACTTTTTTCCTATGTTTGGCGAATTTGGCTTCCTTTTCTCCCAACCAACAATCAAGGGTTTGTGGTGCATCATGTCCCTAGGAATGAAGGTATGAACCCCGACTAGAAAAGTTTGAACCCTTGCAAATACCATTTGAAAAATTCTTGGCCCATCCAACAAATCTTTGATCTAGTGATTTTTCTCCCTTATCTTAGGTTGTTTGTTAAAGGTTCTTCCCTTCTTTTTCCCCCAAACACCACTCATGAAGAGATGACTTCTAAAATACCAAAGGTTGTTTCACATGGTGCACCCTGTCCAACACTTGTGAAGCTTCCTAACTGCCCTTATTTATGCATGGGCCTCTTAGGGATCAATAGTGACTTCAAATTCTTACATCAAGAGTAACTACCTAGCAAGTCTACTAGAGACAAGATGTTTATTCATAAAGTATTTAGTTGTGGCATGATCAGTATGAAGAAATACCTAATATCCTATAATATAATGTTTGAACTTGTTCAAGGCATAAATGACAACTAACATCTCCTTTTTTGTGATAGTTTAGTTGAGTTATACTCCTTGAATATTCTTTCTAATGAAGTAAACAACATGTTCAACAACTCCTTTTTGTTTGAGGACTACCCCTATTGCATGATCTAAAGCTTCTATGTGAATATGGAATGATAGAGCACATTGAGGTCCCTTAAGGAATATAGGAGATTGAGTTAGAAAAGCTTAAGATTTTAAAATACCTACGCACAAGCTTAGTTCCATTAAAAATCTACATCTTTTGTTAATAGGGCATATAATGGTCCATTTGTTTGACTGAGATTTTGAGTGAACCTTATATAATAACTCATGTGACCTAGAAAACATCTGACATCTTTTTTCTTAGTGGGTGTTGGAAAACCTTTGATTACTTCAATTTTATCAGGATCAACCTGAATACCTTTAGGATAAATATAGTGTCCTAGGACCACTCCTTCCTACATCATAAGGAAACATTTTTCTCTATTTAATGAGAGATTGTGATCTTTACATCTTTGTAATGCCATTCTCAAATTATTCAATGATTCTTGGAAGGACTCCTCATTGGTGGTGAATTCATCCATATATGTCTCCATGTAGTTGTGAGATATATCTAAAAAAATTCTAATCGCCACCCTTTGAGAAATTTCTGGTGCATTGCACAAGCCAAATGGTAGAACAAAGTATGCATAGGTTCCCCATGAACATGTAAACGTGGTCTTCTCATGATCATCTAGTACAATATTAATCTAATTATATCCACTAAAACCATCAAGAAATAAGAAATAATTGTTTCCTTCCAGAGAATACAAGACTTAATCTATGAAGGGTAGTGGGAAGTGGTCGTTCTTGGTTGCTAAATTCAGTTCTTTATAATCCAAACATACTTTCCACTTCCTTCTTTTCTTAGGAACCATGAACAAGTGAGAAACCTATTCACTAAATTAGATATTGGATATATGAAACTTGCATCCATTAACTTTTTTAAGTCAACTTTTACTATCTCTTTGAGTGCAAGGTAGACTCTCCTTTGATCTTGTATGATAACTCTTCTATCCTCTTTGATGTATATTCTATGTCTGTAGAGTTTTGGATCCAACCTCTTCATAATTACACAGTATGATGAAAAACAATCTTTGTGTGAATGCAAAAGATCAATGAGGGACCATTGTTGATCTAAGGTGAGAGTACTATTAATGTTCAAATGGCTACTCAATGACATTTCTATCTGCTTGGTAAGTTCAACCAAAAATACCTCATTAACACTTCAAATTTTGATTTCATGAGGTAATAAAGTATCCAAAAAATGTGAATTTATAAGATAAGTTGACAAAGCATACTTTAGCAATAATGTTTGCAATGTACATGATAAAAAATCCAAAGAGGTGTCTTCTACATCTATAATTTCATAATTAATTTTCATAATTTGGAACATAACTTGATCATCACCTTGGATTTACATCAAAAGAATTCTATTGATCATCATGAGGGGTGCCAAATAATTGACTTTATCTTCCTATTCTTCTCCTAAGTCTGGGAAGATAGACTGATCAAGCTCCTCATGTGTTTGAGTTGGAGGGTATAAAACTAGGTTTTTAGTACTATCTCTATGGGAGATAGTCATGTCTCTTGATCTACATCATATGTAGGCATCATCTATTTATAAGCATGGTCTCCCTAGGATGATAGGATATCCTCCCAAATTAGATTTAGGATATAGAATCATGAAATCGAAAGGGTACTCCCATGAGTCCAAAGTGATAACAAGATTCTCAATAATTCCATCTAGTTTAACAATGGAACTGTCAACTAACTATAGGATAGTTGGGGTTTCTCTTAAGTTGATAAAATTAAGTTTTTGCATTATAACTTTAGTCATAAAATTGATGGTACATCCCAAATTAGTTAGGGCATTCTTGACTAAGGTGCCATTAGTATTTAAACCTACTACCGAGCTACCAGGGCCAACATATTTGGGTACAAGTTTTCCTAGCATTATATCTGCTAGTTTACCCATTACATGAACTATTTATGGGTCTGTCTTCTTCCTCCCTAGCTTCTTAAAATTAGCATCCCTTATTTATTTATTTATTGAAAATGGGTACACCCTTGATTGATTAAAATAAGGGTATATTGACTTACACATGCTTAAGTTGATCCATAAAACTAAAAAGGCATGCTCTGGTTTAGATTTTGTGATCTCTAACCTTTGAGGAAATAATGGCACTCGATCAGTAGTTGAAATTAGTTTAGGCTACCTGCACTGACTAGGTTGCACATGGGGGTCATTCATAGGTATATTTCCTTATTCTTTTATAGAAATCTCAGTGATAATAGGAGAAGTGGGTGTAGGAAAGGTTTTCCCTGAACAAAGGTGTATGTCACTTATGCCCAAAAAATATGCAGGGCATTGAGTAGGATTTGTGGAATAGATCATCTTCTACTATGGTTTTTTTTTAGATTAGGTGTAGGTTGAGCTGGTAATTGAGTAGGTATTGGTGCATTAGTATTTGGATTTGTAGGAGGCATGATAGCTGGCTAAGTAGGATGAGTTGGAGGCTACAAGTAACTAGTAGGCTGATTTGGCCATTGTTGATTCCCTCTCCAATGGGGTGTTTGTTTCCAACTCCCTTGAGGTGGCTACCAATTCCCCTAGGGTGGCTACTACTAAAGTGGAGGATTGGGATTTTGATAACTTGGCCAAGAATTCTATAGATCATTCCAAGGTTATTGTGGATAATTACCAAATTTTGGTGGATATGAAGCTTGCCACATATTATTAGGTACATAGGAATTTGAATAAGGACTAGGAAAAGATAATGGATATGGCTACATACTTTGTCTTGGAGGCCATGGTCACCTTTGAGTAATGAAAAATATTTGGCTTTCATCATCTTTAATTGGTCTAAATTTTGGTTGCACCTACTTGTTGTCTATATTGGCTACCACTTTGCATATGTAGTCTCTTTTCTTCTACCTATAATGAGGAAAATAATTTTCTAGCATGAATTCTACCTCTTCATGTTTCTTCTTTTCTTAGAGTGTATCTAGTTGTGTATCCATGTTGTTAATGATATGCTACTTAAAATCCTTTAGTAAATTTGTGATCTCCATTCTTGAAACTCTATTAGTTGACTTGCTCATGCGAGGTTGGTAGCCTCTGCCTTTTTTCATGGTATCCCTAGAATAATTTTGACAAATCTTCCTTATTTATTACCAAGTAGAATAATATCTTCACCTCCCATGAGGTCTAAGACTTCCATGCAATTGTCATTAATTCCTCTAAGAAATATCAACTTCTGAGAATCTTCATCAAGTGCATTAAGACTTTCTAAAATTGAACAAAAATACCTCTACATAATCTTCCAAGATCTCATCCTCCTTTTGTGTCATTCTAAAAATGTCATCTCCTCGCATGTCACTGCCTCTACAATAGTCCTTGTATTTTTTAAGGAACTTCACCTTCATCTCATTCTAACTGTCAATAGTGTTCCAACCTAGGCTCATAAACCATTGAAGTCCATATTCTTTTAATATGGTAGGAAAAAAAAATAGTCTATGAGCATCACTGGTATAGTCATAACTCCTAATTAGGATATCAAACTCAAATGGAAATGTGTCTGGATCTTCTGTGACTAATCCATAGAAATTGGAAAGGGATGAGGCATGAATATTCTTGAAGTTGTCAACTTCATTTTTGTTGGTGATGGAAAATGGAAAAGTTGGATGATTAGGTGGATTTTGGCCCGCCATTCTTTCTATTAAAAATAGAGATATTATACAAAAAGAAAAGCAGAATAACAAAAGTAAAACAAAAAAAGAACTCACAACTTATTTTTTATTAAGGAAAAAGTAGATTTTGATTGGGCCCCGAAACCCATTACAATCAAATTTTGAGGGGGATCTGGAACCCCACTAAGATGAGACGGTGCAATAGATAAAGCATTATCAGAATAGTAGTCCAGAACCAGCCCACAGATAGAAAAAAGACAGGAATAATTCCTCCAGAGAACCAGCTACCCCCAAAAAACCCACAATAGGACATCCTTACATCAAAGTGCCAATCTCATATGAAATGAGATTCATAGGGTTTTGATGGATCCCTAAACCACAATATTTAGGTTTTAACATAGCTCCCAAAACCATAATATGAAATTTCAACAAAAGATTGAGCTTCAAAGAACCAATAACCTTCCCAATGGGTTTTAACATGTCTCCCAAAATCATCATAATAGATTTCTATAAGTGATTGAACAACAAAGAACCGACTGAAGCAATGGGGAAAAAGGGTATCCTAAACAAAATAGAAATTTCTTGGAAACCATAACCACCTTGGGTTTAAGAATGGCTCCCAAAACCATAACAAAAAATGAACAAATCTCAAACATAGATAAGCAACAAAAAGATGTAGAATAGGTAAACAACTAGCTGTACCTGGGTGTTTAGAACCCCAAACCATCCCAAAATGGGCAAAAAATATTTCCCAGAAGAACAAAAAATCTCCCCCAACAAGACTCCCCTCCACCTCAATAGGAGGGGACCCTACCTCAATAGGATAGTTAGAAGAGAGAGTAGTCCTCCTTGAAACCCACTTCTGAAATCACCCCTCCTCCCAACAACCAATTGCAAGAAAGAGACACTTTTTGTCCTAGTCATTATCATCCTCAAAGCACATCACCATGTATCCATAGATGATAGATCCACCTCAATAGGAAATGAGAGCAAAAGACACAAAAAAAAAAATGCACCCATCCTTCTAGTAGGCTATAGAAAGGCACTGTATAAATATCAGGGGAAGCTTTGCCTCTATAGAAGTCTCCAAGGGAAGAGACAAAAGAGTGCCCATGAGAGTCCACCAAAAACACATGAAGGAGAGGCACTGGACTCCACCAAGGGCTTGAGAGACCCCAAAACCAAAAATATTTCTTAACCAAAAACAACCAGAGGCCAAAATGGGCCCTTAAAATTTTTTAGCAACCATCTGGCCAAAACCAAAAAAAATTTGACAAACCCCAGAAAAGAGAAATCTCCTTTCCACCACAAGATCCGATTAAGACTAAGCATGAATCACAAAAACAAAGAATCTCCTCAAAGAAGAGAAAAGTAGAAAATTTGCATCACCAAGAAAGGCAAGATGAAAGCTGTTGGAGGGACAAGATCCACCCCAAAGAGAAAAAACACCCATGTGCAAGGGAGAAACACCACCAAAAGAAATAGGCTTCTCTAAGGGGATTGAAGTAGAACAAGCTTCAACAAAGGCCATCCAAGTGGCTAAAAGCACAAAAGATAGAGAATTAAAGTACCATGGCCCTATAAGGAATATGAAGCTAACTACACTCACCCACTGAAAACCCCTTTCAAGTGAGTGTCAAAACCCTCTGCAACAGAAGCACAAAAAACCCAACAAAATCCCTCCAAGAAGTGCAAGAAAGAAGACACCAACAAAATGAGCTAGAGAAGCCAAAGCTCCCTTCTAGCATCATGACGCAAGGTAGGGAGAAAGAGGGGCCAAACAATGGGACACCCTAATGGTCCAAGCCTGCTCAACACATGCAGAAGCAAACAAACACAACAGTGAGAGAGATAATGCATAAGATTTCATATATTTTCATTAAATAGAATGATACATGCCAGGCTATAAGGCCTTCCCGGTTAGGGCCAGATATTACAATGAAATACAATGTCCTCAAACATGCGGGGATCTGTCAAAATCTCTAATTCTATCTTTTATCCAAAAAATCCTCTCCAAAACTACCTCTAAACTACAACCAAACAACTAAATTTATACAAGAGTCTACCAAACTGAATCAGCCTTCATATCCATAATCAACAGAAGGAACAGTTAGATCTAGGACCACATGCTTCCCAATGATGGATTCCAACATTAAATCCATGACCCAACATAAATGCACAAGTCGGCCACAATAGAAACTAAAACTAAACCCGTCGGTGAGCAGGAATAACTGAGTAGCAGACAAGCAACGCTGAGCGCCGGTGAGACAACCGACCACCTAGGAGATAACTGACCACACTCGGTAACCAAAGGAAACTGACCAGCTACCAAGTAACTTGGTCAAAGTAGGAACTGAGCAACACAGACAAACTCCAAAATGTTTTTGGTGACACAGGATTGCCAAGGACTCGAGATGCTCCTGCATTAGACACCTGGGGTTATTTTGAAATGATTCTCTAAATCATTTGGTAGGTCTGGTTTGAGCTGCATCCAACTCAGACTGTGAAATCCATGAACTGTCTTCCATTGGTCTATTCTTCCACTTTACCAAATATTCCATATACTATTTTCCTCTTGTACTCTTGCCAACTCTTTCCTTCAAAATCTATTCAATTTCTTCATTCTGCTTCTTAGGATTTTCTGTCGGTACTATCACTTCTTCATTAGGTTCATGATAATCATATAAATCAACAATGTTGAAAATCGGTGATATGTCCATGTCATCAGGTAACTCAATTTCATATGCATTTCCACTATCAAATTTCTTCAAAATCTTGCAAGGTCCAAACTTCTTCATCTTCAGCTTCCCATATGTTCCAATAGGAAATTGACCTTTCTTCAAATGAACCATCACTTCATCACCAACATCAAAAGTTTTATGTCTTCTTGATCTATCAGCTTTGTCTTTGTATTTCTTATTACTGTCTTCCAGCTTCAGTTTCACATCTTCATGCAATGTCTTCATGTACTCAGCAAACTTTACTCCTTCAACACTTCTCTTTTTCTCATCAGCAATGTCTCTTAAATCAGAAATTCCTCTTGGTTGTGTGCCATTCACAATGTCAAATGGCGTCTTTCCAGTACTCCTATTCATTGAATTATTGTATACAAACTCTGCTTGTGCCAACATAGAATCCCAATTACTTGGTGTGTCTCCAACTAAGCATCTCAAAAGATTTCCCAAACTTCTGTTCACAACTTTGGTCTGTCCATCAGTTTGTGGGTGAAATGTAGAACTATATTTCAACTCAGTGCCAAATTTATTCCAAAGGGTTTTCCAAAAGTAACCAACAAATTTACTGTCTCGGTCAGAGATAATACTCCTTGGTAATCCATGCAATCTGACAATTTCCTTAAAGAAAAGATCTTCTACATGTACTGCATCTAATGTCTTTCTACAAGGTATAAAATGTGTCATCTTTGAAAATCTATCCACAACAACAAATATAGAATCATTACCTCTTACTATCTTTGGTAAGCCAAGAACAAAGTCCATACTGATGTTAATCCAAGGTTTCTCAGGAACAACAATCGGTACATACAATCTAATATTTTGACTTACTCCTTTTGCAACTTGACAAATTCGAAAAATTTTCACAAATTTCTAAACATCTTTATACAATTGCGGCCAATAGTATTTCTCCTTAAGTAAATTCCATGTTTTATCAATGCCAAAATGTCCAGCCAAACCAATACTATGCTTCTCCTTTATCAGATTAGTTCTCATTATTCCTCTTAGTATACACAACTGAATACCTTTAAACAACATACCTTCTTGAATAAAATATTCATCCCATTTAGTATCTTGTTGATCTTGAATAGGTGCTCTACACTTTCTCCATGGCTCAGAAAAATCAGGGTCAGACTCATAAGAATCTCTCATCTCATCAAAACCAAGAACTTCAATTTTCATCTCGGTCATCAAAGATCTTCTTCTACTCAATGCATCAGCAACTCAGTTAGTGACTCCACTCTTATGCTTTATCATAAATGGGCAACTCTACAAATAATCAACCCATTTCATATGTCTCTGGTTCAACTTATTCTGACTACCCAAATATTGTAAAGCCTTATGATTAGTATACAACACAAATTCACTCGGTATTAAATAATGTCTCCATTTCTTCAGTGCTTGAACAATAGCATAGAATTCTTGATCATACACAAAATATTTCCTTCTAGCATCATTCAAATTTTCACTAAAGAAAGTAACAAGTTTACCTTCTTGACTCAACATAGCTCCAATTGCACTTCCACTTGCATCACATTCTACTTGAAATACTTTACTGAAATCAAGTAATACAAAAATAGGTAATTCAGCAACCTTTTGCTTCAGAGTCTCAAAACTTCTATCAGCTCCATGTGTCCACTTGAATTCTCTTTTGTCTCCTCTCATAGTTCAGTCATAGCATTACAAATTGAACTGAAATTCCTTATGAACTTTTGGTAAAAACTTGCCAAACCATGAAATGATCTTACCTCACTAGCATTCACAGGTGTAGGCCAATTTAAAATAGCTTCAACCTTTTCAGGATCCATCTTCAAACCATCATCTGAAATAACAAATCCTAAATACATAATCTCCCCTTTCATGAATGAACACTTTTTCAGATTTATCAGCAACTTCTCCTCTTTCAATCTCTGCAAAACTTGTCTAACATGCAACAAATGTTCTTCTTTGGTCTTACTAAATATCAGAATGTCATCAAGATATACAATCACAAACTTACCCAAGAATTTCTTCAAAACTTCATTCATCAGCCTCATAAAAGTACTCGGTGCATTAGTTAAACCAAAGGGCATAACCAACCACTCATACAAACCTTCTTTTGTCTTGAAAGCAGTCTTCCATTCATCACCTTCTCTGATTCTGATTTGATGATACCCACTTTTCAAATCAATTTTGGTGAAATACTTTGCTCTAGTCAAACTGTCCATTATGTCATCCATTCTCGGTATAGGAAACCTATACTTCACTGTTATCTTATTGATTGCTCAGGAATTAGTACACATTCTCCATTCTCCATTCTTTTTCGGTGCCAATACAACAGGTACTGCACAAGGACTCAAAATTTATTTGATCAAACCTTTCTCCAGCAACTCTTGAATCTATCGGTTCAATTCCTGATTCTCAGTAGGTGTCAACCAATGAGGTTCCTTATTCGGTAAACTAGCTCTAGGGATTAGATCCATACAATGATCAATGCTTCTTTTTGGTGGCAAACCATCAAGTACATTATCAAAAATGATATCACTATACCTGGTGAGTAACTTATCAATCTCCTCAGGACATTATCCTCTATTTTCTTACTCAATTTTTTAGGGATTACAACAAAACATACATCATTCTTCTTCAAAGAGTTAACAAAATTTCTTCCCTCCATTAGACAAACTTTCATAGATGTACAAACATTACTAACATGTTCTTCCATCAAAGGTAACAAGATTTGTTTCTTTCCATCAGCCACAATAGTATACTTATGCAATCTCCCATCATATATAGCATGTCTATCATATTACCAAGGTCTACCCAACAAAATATGACAACAATCTATAGGCATGATATCACATAACACCTTATCATAGTACTTTCCAATCTTCAAATTTATATAACGTTGTTCACTTACCAAGAGTGTATGCTCATCTTTGATGCATGAAATCTGATAGGGCTTTGGATGTACCAACCTTTCCAACGACAATTTTGTGACCATATCTTTAGATGCCAGATTCTCTGAGCTACCATTGTCAATGATTACCTTCCAAAATTTATCAAAAAATCTACATTTGGTCTTGAACAAACTTTTCCTTACCGAATCTTCCTTCTTACTTTCATTCTACAGTGCTCTCCTTACCATCAAGTTATTTTCTTTCTCCGGTTCATTCAGTGACTCTTCTTGCACCAAAGCATTTCTACTGCTACCAGCCTTCTTACTAGCATGTGTACATTTGAAATATCTATGTCCTTCTTCTCCACAATTGTAACAAGTTCCTCAAAAAATTCCTCTATTATAACCACCTTGGTAGTTACTGCCTCTACCTCTAGATGAACTTTCACCTTTCCACTCGATCTTGCCTTTGTCCAGATTTGTCTTTTCTGGTTCAGATCTACCATTTTCACCATTAGATCTACCTCTTCCTCTAGGGAATCTACCACCTCAACCTCTTTGTCTTTGCTCTTGTCTTTTGTTCAATTTCTCCTTGACCTTCAATGCAAATTGATAAGCCTCTTCAATGTTCTCCAACTTGACCATACTAATTTCCTCCTGGATGGAAACTCTTAAACCATTCATGTAAGGAAACTCAGGTGCGGAAACAGCTTCCTACGCTAATCTCTATAGGAGAGTATTGTGCAAATTCTTTTAAATCCTTACAATTTCAGATTCATTAACTAATATAACAAAGATATTGCAACCACATACCATACATACAGAAAAATAGAGAATGACACAATGATATACCCTGGGGAAACCTTTCGGTAAAAACCCCAGCACTCCAAAACTTGCACAATGTATTGATCAAAACTATTACAGCTTACAATACACTTGCAATGCAAGTTCTTTCAAAAGATTTCTAAACCCTTGAAGACAAATCTCAGTAGCATAAAATGTTCCAACAATACACTTGCATCACTTCTCTTCGTAACCCTAAAAAAGCTTATATCATGCGCTTCACTTTTTAGGGCTACTCCCAAAGATAACCGTATTAGGGAAGAGTGTACAGTACTCAAATTTATCAGTTGCCACATGTCTTCACCTGTCATTGAATCTTCCTGACATAGCTCTTACGTGTCATAAGAATCTGTCATAACCATTTTAGCCATGATCTCCTTACACACAATTCAAGATGCCAACACATCAACATTATTTGCAAGAAATACGTTTTACAAAACAAATAATAAGAATAGGAATTATCCAAGGTTGAGACACCTTATTCCTAACAATTCAGGTATCTACCAATTCTTTCCACATCATCTTCATCATGTCTGGATTTGATATCTAATCTATAGAATTCCTCAGTATACTCCTTTACTGAGCTATCTTTCTGCCTCAAACTTTGCATTCGCCGAACTAGGTTAATCTGATAATCACAAGGTAAGAACTTTCCTTTCAATTTGTTTACCATTTTATTCCATACCTTGATTTTTTCTTTGTCTTTCCTCTTCCTATCCAACTGTAGATGTTCCCACCATAAGGATGCCTGACTTTTCAACTTTTTGCTTGCAATCTTCACTTTCTTGTCTTCAGGAATGTTTTCGTACTCAAAATACTTTTCCATCTCGGTGATCTAGTCCACCAATTCATCAAAATCTAGTTTTCCACCATACTCAGGAGGATTGAAATGTGTTGTTGACTTTAGACTTGTCAAAGCCTTCAAAAATATTTCTTCACCTTGATCCATGATAGGTGTAGGTTCTACATTCGCCTAGATGCTTCCTCAACTTCATCATCACTAACATCTTCAAGATGTCTACCTCTTCTTTGGGCTGTTTCAACAAATTCTAACCTAGCAGCAATCTGCCTTAGCATATCTGCCAATCCTAGATCTACATCTTGCCTCCCACGAACCATCTTGACAACCCTCTACAATTGCAGGTCAAATAGCAATATGCTACCCCACAACAATCAACTAGGGCTTTAAGAGGAATCTAAAAACCTAGAGCCGCAGACCTAGATCAAGATCTCACCTCACTTTGATACCACCTGACGCAAGGCAGGGAGCAAGAGGGGCCAAACAATGGTACACCCTAATGATCCAAGCCTGCTCAACACATGTAGAAGCAAACAAACACAACAATGAGAGAGAGAATGCATAAGCTTTCATATATTTTCATCAAATAGAATGATAAATGCCGGGCTGTAAGGCATTCCCGATTAGAGCCAAATTTTACAATGAAATACAATGTCCTCAAACATGTGAGGATCGGTCAAAATCTCTAATTCTATCTTTTATCCAAAAAATCCTCTCCAAAACTACCTCTAAACTACAACTAAACAACTAAATTTATACAAGAGTCTACCAAACTGAGTTGGCCTTTAGATCCATAATCAATAGAAGGAACGGTTAGATCTGGGACCACATGCTTCCCAATGATGGATTCCAACATTAAATTTGTGACCCAACATAAATGCACAAGTCAGCCACAATGAAACTAAAACTAAACCCGTGGGTGAGCAGGGATAAATGAGCAACAAACAAGCAATGCTGAGCACCAGTGAAACAATCAACCATCCAGGAGATAACCGACCACACTTAGTAACCAAAGGAAACTAACCAACTACTGACCAACTCGATCAAAGTAGGAACTGAGCAACATAGACAAACTCCAAAATGTTTTTGGTGACATAGGATTGCCAAGGACCCGAGATGCTCCTGCATCACATCATCTCCCCAAAAGACCTCCAAAATATTCCACCATAGCCTCAACATTAGCATTCAATCTATCTTCCATGTCCTCAAAATCAACATCGTCCAAGATATACACAACATGGATACTAGAGCATAAAGCATGCTAAAAAAAGAATAGACTGCCACACGAGACCAAATCAAGACCACCAAGTCGAATGTCCACTAGGCTTCATGAAGAAAAAAGCTCGATCACAGGGGAAAAAGATGCCAAAAATAGAGGATGAGAGATCCACCAATGCACCAAAACCAAAAGATGAACAACCCTAACAAACCAAAAATAATCATTGCTTGCACAAAACCAAACTGCCAAAAAACCCACTCCACCACCCCCTCCAAAAGACAAACACAAATCCATCTTCATTTTCATCTGCATCTTCAGTCTCAACATCACCAGAAGCCTCCTAAGAAGCTTCCCTACAATAGATAGAAACCTTGGCTTTCAAATGACCTGCTCCACTCCCACTCCTGCCCGCCCATCTCTCCTCCCTAGTTATGATCAAAATGTAAGAATTCACAACTTATTATCCATCATTAGAAAATACAAATATATAGAGTCATTTGACTTCAACAAGATCCTATAATTATGCTAATATACATGACAATAAACTAATGCAAAAGAGAAAAAACTATATATGATTGAAAACTAACTAGAACTTTTTGATAGCTAATTGAGAATTGTGGACAAATAACTGAAACACATTGGATGCCTAATCCTATTTGATGACACATACTCATGACTTACTCATTTATGTTGTAGCATTACATCCAACACCCCTACTTAATGTGACAACATCAACATCAACTAAAAATAACACATTATGTAGAAATTATTCCTCTAAAATAGTTCATAGACTAGTACGACTTCTACAAGTTGCTCTCAAATGTTGGTATAGTCATGCATCTATCATCTAGGCTTTGAACACCATTGGACACCATTTTCAAATGAAATTCCTCATAATCCTTGTAAAGGTATGATGTTAAGCTTCCAAATTTTCAAATCTCCTTGAACTATTGGACACCAATCCTCACATGTGTGTCTCATAACACCAATGAGGTATAGTTTCTCTGATCTATTAGCACCTCAAACTATTGAGCATCCATTTAGCCCCTACTACATCCTTTCTTGTCTTCAAATAATTGAAATCTTCAAAATAGACTAAGTGTCTCATCCTTTATGCAATCCTCATCATGAACAATATCTAGTGGTTGTTCTTTAGGCCTCATCTCCTTGATATCTTATTCTAGTAGCACAAAAGGTCTTTTCAAGAAAATACACTAGACAAATTTTTACAGGAAGATAGCTTTGATACCATACTAAAAACATATATATTATACTTAAATAATAGTACAACAACATAAGTAAAACCAAAAAAATAATAAATCATCTTATTATTCATCACTAGAAAATAAAAATAAATAGTCATTTGACTTCAACGAGATCCTATAATTATGCTAATACACATGACAAAAAACTAATGCAAATGATAGAAAACTAGATATGACTGAAAACTAACAAGAACTATTTGAAAAATAACTGAGAATTGTGGACAACTAACTCAAACACATAAGACACGTAATCCTATTTGATGACACATACTTATGACTTACTCATTTATGTTGGAGCGTTAATTCCAACACTTTCTTGGTAAACTATGAGAGAGAGAATTCTCAATAAATGTTTGAGGAAAAGGATCTTTATAGGATGCTCCAAATTAGCTACTCGAATGGGAAAATGCATAAAAATAAAGATTTATCTCTTCTATTTTTCCTAGTTTCATGGTTTTAGTAAAAGCTTTCTTCCTAGATGTAAGGGATTGAGGACTAAGTTAGTTAAATAGTTCTAGTTTCTATTTTCTATAAAGTCTCCCGAATTTCTTTAGAAAATGTTGGTCAAGTAGTAAAGTAATTCTGCACTTACTGTATTTCTTAAATTAAAAGAAAAATTTGTTATTTTTCTATTATCAAATGAGTGAATGAAGATATCTTGGATGTTTATTCTCTAAAGATACAATGGATAGTTAGAAATAATCACCCAAGGGGGGGCCACTTGGCAAGGATTTTGTTGAATTTTCAACTCACCATCATATCCTAAGATTTCATCATAGTGACTTTAGTGGTTACTAAGATAGGAGACTATGAACTACATGATCTTGTGAAATTTGATCTAGAGAGATCAAAACTTTCCACTATTAAGTTGAGCGATATTTGAAAGAAACTTTTTGACATAAATTTTAGAGCATTCAACTCACTGAGTTTAGGATGCAAATGAATTAAGGTTGCAGTTCCAGAGGAAAAATGCTAAATGCCTTCATAAACAAAAAGAAGCCTTGAATCTCATGGCCTTCATAAAACCCTTAGGGTTTATTGACTAGGTGTCACTTTAAGTTCTAACTTGAGGTTGACCGGCTTGGGCCAGTCATAGTCACTTAAGGTGACCACTTGAGGTCTCTCATCATTTTTGGTCACCAACCCCTTTATCAGCTAAGCAATGTGTTTCAATGAGCTTTTGTGTTCATTCAAGTTCTTTTGTGTTTCATTGATGTGCGTTCTCTCATCGATGAATGTTTTTGATGGAGTTTCCACTGATCTCATCGACATGTGTTTTGATGAACTTTTTATTTTTCCAAGAAGCTTTGGTGTTTCATCAATTAGCTTCTTTCATTGATAGCCAATTTTGATGGGGTCTTTGTTGGTGTTATTGATGAACAACAAAAAGAATGATTTTATGGTAGGGTCCATAGAAATGGAGGCCAATGAGAGGCGAAACATGGCATCCTAATTATTTTGATATGTGATGTTTTTGGTAAGACATATTTGGGTTTTTCCAAAAGATCATGCTTCATTTTGTAATTAGTAAGCAATTTTGATGGGGTCTCTTCCACTTCCATCAATGGTTGTTTTTGTATACACCCAAAAATGGTCACCTAGACTATTAGCCCCTTTTGCTAAATCATAAATTACTTATTCTTGATCAAATCCTTGTTCTATCATTTATTCGATTATTTTCTATGGGCTAACCATCTTATCCTAAGTCTTTATTTATTAAAAGGAATATTTCCTCCCCTTTTAATAAATAAAAAGCCCCCACTTTTCCTCTTATCCTAAGTTGCACAAATAAAGCATTATTCTTATTTTATAAAAAGAGAAAAGTACTTTTTGTCTCATATGGACACAAAAGTCAACTCCTATTTTCTCATTGGAGGATATTTGTGCACATGGATTGCTCCCTCTTCAAGCTCCACCATTGATTAAATCTTTTGCCTCTTAATCTCCATGGTCCATTTCTCCTCATTTCCTATAAAAGAAGAGCTCTCTTCTTCATTCTAGACACAACTTTTTATGCTATTGTTATGCTACAGGTTTTCTAGGTCATCTTGGAGCTTTTGGAGATATTCTTGCATCTAGGGTTTGAAGATTTGGAGCATTGTTGGCATTCATCTTGGATCTTCATCAACACTCTATCTTCTTATCTTCATTCTTGCATCATCATGACTTTCTTGCTTCATAGTTAGATTTCATTTCTTGCATAGTAGCTTCATTTTCATGGCATTCTTAGCTTAGATTTCCTTTATGCTTTAGATTAATTCATCTAGTTTAACTAGGAGGCTTTGTAATACTTGCATCTTTCATTTCCATAGTTTAGCTTGCATTTCCATTCTTAAACTAGCTTGCATTGCATTGCATTTCATTTGATTCTTGGGGATATTGGCATTCTTGCCCTTGTCTTCATTGAATCTCCCATTGCATGGTTTACTAGCAAGGTTATTGGCTAAATAGCTCTAGCTGAGAGCATTCTTAAAACCCTTGCACTCCATGCCTAGGGAGCTATGGATCGATTTGTGAGGGCTCATTCTTGAGTTTCCTTGCATGTAATGATTCATAGAAGTGTGACACATTTATAGCACACATTTTTGGCGCCCACCGTGGGGCAGAGTAGATAGACTTTGTCCTTCTTTTTCTGCATTTTCGTCATTTTCCGTCAATTTTTCGGCAAGTTTTTAGCGTAATTTTTGTTCTCTGGTTTTTTGTCTCAGAATATCGCGCGATACTTCTCAGGTATATCGCGTGATATACCTTACTATACGCGTGTGATACTTCGTGCCAGAGAAGAATCGCACGGCAGTATTGAGGTATATCACCTGGTCTCGGGCGAAGTATCGCCTGGTGTCGGGCGAAATATCGCGCGGACTGAGAAGTATCGCCTGGTGTCGGGTGAAGTATCGCACGATACTGTGTCTGAATGTGGCAGTGAGCTATTTTTAGGCTATTTTATCTATCTTGCAAGTTTGAGGTTGCTAGCTATCTTTTTGAAATTTTTTGAAATTTCCAGGCGTTTTCAAATCCGTGCCTCTGGAAAATGGGTGCCCATTTTTTTTGAAATTTTGCAAATGGTATCAAAAGTTTAAGTGTGATATATCATTGGAAAGGTCTTTCCGAGCCCAATCCAACCATGATGGTTTCATTTTCAGATTTTATCATTTGATTAGTTATTTTTGCACATTATCTAATTTTTTTCATGTATTAATCATTGTTAGATTTTGGATTTTGATTCTCCTAACTTTTGTTGGTCTAACAAGTTGTGGTTGTAGGTGCTTCTTGCTTGAAATTTGCTAAAATCGCATGTCAAAGAGGGCTACTAATGGTTTTTGCAGGGCTGCCCTAAGCATAAAAACTAAATCAAGTGCTTGTTTAATTGCTTTTTTTTTATTAAGTGCGGCATATACTAGTTGTTTCATTTCATAGGCACTTAATACTTTGTGAAAGGAATCTTGGGGTGGTAGGAGAAGTATGCTCTTCACCTTTAGGTGAATCAAAAAATCTTGACCCATCTTGAGGTTTTGGAAGCAAAGGGGTAATTGGATCTTGCTTGGTGTGTTTGGGAGAAGTTTTTGAGATAGGGGAGTATGTTCTTCACCCTTGTGGTGAATCAAAAACCTTGAACCTCAAAAATCATCCATTCTTTGTTTAGCTTAGGATCCTTTAGCGGGCCTGCTCTTGAGAAATCAAGAGGAACGACCCAAGTGGGGACAACCTTGTCATCATTTTCCTTGGTGGCGAGTGATTCCAACTCACTATAATCTCAAGGCTATCGAGGACACAAAACCTTGGTAGACATAACACTTGTCTTCGCTTGATGTTAGTAGCTCATGGGATTGCGACCATGGGGAAAGCATTGAGCAAGAATGCTTAAGGTACTCTTGAGGCCGCGAGGTCCTAGTCCTTTATGAGGAGCAAGAGGGGTGTTATGAACGGAAACCCTTACTATGAACCATTAGATAGAGGCCACCCTATTTTAGCCGCTTAGCTTCTTGGTGCAAGGATTGATCCAAGTGGACTTACCCGGATCACCCCAAGATACTCACCATATGTGCTCCTTTGGTTGTGTTTTTGACACCTCCATGACAATGCCAATATCTCTTGTGGGCAACCACTTGGTGTGAGGCAAGGGAGCATCAAGTTGTGGGCCACGTTGCTAAGTAATGAGCCTTGTCCTTCTAGGTAGTAATTGCTTGAATTGTCTTCGATTGTGCTATACCAGTGTAAACGTTCTCAACATTCAAACAAACGGTAGCATTCATAAGGTTCCCTATTTTGATATCACAAGTGCTTGTCTTGGCAAGGTTGCTTTTGCCCTTGTTTCAAGTGTTCTATGACATGTTTGATCACCTACTGTTTGCAAACTTGTCTTTTATCTGCTGTTACTGCTTGTCAAACTGAAAAATTGCACTATCCAATCTTTGAACTTGATCAAAACACTTCAAAACTGAGATTTTTATGTTCATTGGTCAAGAGTCACACTGTTTGCCTGGGAACTATCACACAAAGTTATTTTGCTATCTCACTACTGCTTGCAATCTGAAGTTGATTTGTGTCACTTCCAGTCATCCTTGGTCAGTCCAGGTCAGATCTTAGAGGTTATTACATGTTGCTCAATATTCAAATGGACTTCAATGGTATCAATTTGCACAAAATGACTCTTGGTCTTCTTTTTTTCCACATCTCCCATATCTTCCTAGTCTTCCATTTCTCTTCTTCCTTCATGCTTCTTTCTCTTCTTCCTAACCTCTTCATGTCTTCTTGATCCTTTTCCTCTTATTATCTAGTCTTCCTTCTTCTATTTCATCTCTTCTATTCATTTCTTTCATGCTTGATTCCTCCTCTTCTAGAATCATGAATTTCAACTATCTTGCTATAGAACCTCTCTTGAGAAGGGATGATCTCGAACTCATTGCTCAATTCAAACAGTATTATTTTTCCAAGCATCCCGCAAGTCATCACCTTAAGACAAGAGTAAACAAAAAGATGTTTGAGTCTAACGCCTTTGCTAGGATTATAGACATGATTCTCTCACAATCTCCTTCTTCCAAACACTCTTTTTCTTCTAGGTCTTCTCATCATTCTTCATCTTCCACATCCTACCATGCCTTTTCCAAACATCATTATCCTTCTTCATCTTACCATGACTCTTCTCAACATCATTCAAATTCTTCCTTAGCTAAGTTTTCTTCTTCCACTATGTCTTCATTTTCTCCTTCTTTAAGATATTGTTCTTCTTCTACTTCCCCCAAGAGTCTTGCTTTTCTTCATGAGCCATACCATAATGAGCAACATGACAATCCTTGTAATACCTTTGATGACTATGATGATGGACAATGTAGTGATACTTATGACACCTCTACCCCTCAGAGTCCTCGCAAACTCATGCTTACTGAAAATGGGTCATCCTATTGGATAGATTGTGATGGTGATCCATATGATTCTGATTTTGAAAGCGAGTTTAGTGATGTTTGTAGACAATACCTTGATGATAATCCATCTACTACTGCTGAGGACTATAAAATACAACGTGCTGATTATAAACGTTACTACTATGAGCATTTCTTCTCTAAGAATTCCACTGCTAAAAATCAAAATTGTACTTCTGAGCAAGATCATATTAATGTTGAACCTTTATCTTGTGATGGTCCCTTTCCATCCCCTACTTCTTCCAATACTCATACATCTCCTAAAGCTTCTGAGTCTTCCAAATCTTTCACAAATCCTTCACCCAACAAAGATCCTAATGCTTTTCATGCAGTTCCCTATAGTTATCCTCAAGAGCTACCTCTTCAAGAAACTCAAGCTAACCTTCACTTGGCTGAAAATAATTTCAATAATGCTAAACCTAAAGAGCCTAAGCCTTTATGCACTACAATGCCTACTTCAGCTAGTCCTTCACTATCTATTCCAAAGTCTTCCATACAATTTCAAAATGCTTCCTTGTCCTTAGAAGTGGCTTCATGTCAAGAGGACTCTAAAAATGATACAGAAAAGAATATAAAGAAAGATCAAGATCAAGAACCATCCATGTCATCCAATTATTTTCATGATGTCTCTGATCCATTTCATGGTTCTTTTGATCCTCTATGCTCTTCTACATTCATTCCACCGTGTCTTAAGTCTTCTCCTAAGCAAGATCAAGCTACCACTTGCACTATTGAGCTTGTTGATAATCAAAATAACCTTACTACGCTTGCACTTTCCAAAGATGATACTTCCATTAAGGTTATTAAAAATGGTGCCGTTACTTCTGATGTTAAGCTTATTGAAAATCAAGAGAAAAATTCTACGCTTATGCTATCCAAAGATCCTTGTCAAGATCAAAGTCTTCCATCTTCTTGTTCTACCACTCCATGTTCGCTTCCATTTTCTACTCTTCCTAAGTCTTTGCAAGCTTTGAACGATTCTATCAATGAATTTGCTCCTATTAAAGATGTTCATGATCCTATTGCAAATCCTAATGCTCACTCTAAAGATGCTGATGTCCTTGGTTGTCATATAGATGCTGATGAAATTATTGATTATCCTTTTGCATCTTCCACTTCCATCCTTGGACCTCTTCCACTGCTAAAGGCTTCACGCCTTCCTTCCATCTTGGGTCCTTATGTCCCTTCACTTTCCCCTCCTAACTCTCCTAATTCATCATCCATTTTGGGTCCTTACGTCCCTCCATCTCCTATCTTTCCTCAAGATCAACATAGATGCATACCCTTGAATCCTTTTCATCCACTCACCCATCTAAACCAGTCATATCTTCCTCCTTCTTCCACAAGTCCCAAGTCTTTTGGAAGTAACTTGAATGTTTAATACCAGAAAAAGAAGCAATACAAGAATCCATCAAAAAAAGATCACCATGTCTCCTCTAATCGACATGGGCACATAAAGTCAAAAGAGATATCTAAGAAGAAAACTACAAGACAAGTATGGGTTCCAAAATCCATCATTACAGATATTCTCTCTAAATCATCAAAAAGAAATAAAAAGCCTAAGGCTATATGGATTCCAAAATCTCTCTTGAAAGAGTCTTATGTTGAACAAAAAGTGAAGTTGACATTCAAGCTTCCAAAGGCTTCCACTTCATCTTCTTCCAAAAATGATCTTTCATTCCATGTGCCTGAACTGCAACCTCTGCTAAACATTCATCATATTCCTTCACGTATTCCTTTATTCATATTTCCTCCATCCTCTCACCACCCTTCAAGGTGTGTGTCGATGTTGATCTTGCCTTCCTTCCCATCTACCCTTTCACAATCTTTCCATTCATTATCCTTCTACCTTCTATCCTTTTTCCTCATTTGCCTATTCCTCATATCTTCCAACCTCACTCGCTTTACATAAAGCCTTATCCTCCATTTTTCTCTTCCATCTTCCTTTCCCTATCAGCATCTTTGAGCATATCATTTTGAATCCTTGGCATGTCAGGGTTTATCCTTTCAAGGAGTACTATCTAAAAAGCTTGCCTTCTTCCAAAAATAGAAAAAAGAAAAAAAAAAAAAAAGAATGAAAAAATTGAAAATGTGCCATGGTGAAAACCTGGAAACAGGTGCCTTGGTAGCAAAAGTAAAGAGAAATAAATTCATCCTATGGTGACAACCACTCCCTTGTGGCACCTTGGATAAGTACCATGATGAAAACCTGGCAATCAGGCATCATGCGTAGTTCTTCTACATGTTTCGTCCATTCCATCTTCTCTCGTTGATCTTGGCAATGTTCAGCTATACACGAATATTTGGCTATCTTGTGAGCTATCTTACGATGATCTTGCTTTCATTCCATTCATATTCATTCCTTCATTTTTCTCCATTCATTCTAGCCTTTCTTTATCCTTTTCCCCTTTGGTCTTGATCTAATAAAAAAGAGTAAAAAATGATGCTATGAGGCCTCTTGACATGTCTACTCCTTTGGAATGCATCCTTTTCTTCTTTTGCAGTGCGCTTTCATGACTTATCCTATGCTGGCCTTTCATTGCTTGTTCAATGCGCTTTACATGATAATTTTTCCCTAGCTTGGGTACTCTTGAGGAGTTTGACCTTGAGGATTTATTCGCCTTCATTCTCCTTTCCTCCATCTCATTCATGAGCTTTCTCTCCCTCTTTTCCTCCACCTTGCTAGACTTTGGGACTACACGATGTGATCTTGCTCATGAGTTTGATGCCCGTTTCTATCTAGGGCATTCTTTGTACATATTTTATGATCCTGAAAAAAATTACAAAAAAAATTCATATACGATGCTGAAAAAAACCTAAAAAGCATATAAAGTACTGAAAAACTGAGCATCCTAGTGAAAACCTAGCAATAGGCACTTTGATGTCTCACCAAAAAAATCAAAAAAATTCACAAATTCAAAAAAATTTGAAAAAGTGCCTTGGTGAAAACCTGGAAACAGGCGCCTTGGTAGCAAAAATACAAAAAAATTATAAAAAAGTCCTGAAAAAATTGCAATAAATTTATCAAGTGGTGAAAACTTGGAAACAGGCACTACTTGAGACCCTCTGCACCTATGTCTATCAGTCTTGCGTGGTGCTCTTTCGCTCCACTTCTCGCTTTGCCTCTCC
Source organism: Chamaecyparis obtusa (assembly GCA_027943335.1). NCBI lineage: Eukaryota > Viridiplantae > Streptophyta > Pinopsida > Cupressales > Cupressaceae > Chamaecyparis > Chamaecyparis obtusa. The sequence goes on along the minus strand of BSBK01002127.1, from coordinate 228,261 downwards.
TAGCCTGGAATTGATTCTTGTCTTAGTCTAGGGGGCATATGTTGCTTTAAGCTTATCTTGGGTCTCTTTGTGCGTCTGGGTTTCTTAGGCACCTCGCAAATGGTGTTTTTCAACACCACCTCAACTATGTTTTTCAACACTACCCTAGCGTCGAGTGTTTCTCAACACTTATCAGATGTCCTACTTGCAGTCTAGATGATGCAATATTTCTCACTGGCAGATGCGATACTCAAAGTTTGACTCTATGACCTACACACACGCACTTGACTTGCTGAGATTTGTTTGAATTTATTTCTTTGCATGCTGTCTATGAAGATTTCTTTGATGAGTGGTCTCTCCCTGAGAAGTTTTCGATGATGCATAGCTAGAAGACTGAGGGTATGAGAACATGTTTTATTTCTTTATCTGCTTGTGGGTATATTTTGTTGGTCCTCACTGTCATGAGCATTTATACTGGTCTTACTTGACACTATGGACCTACAAGGTATTATCCTTGACTGTTTCGCGAGTGCATGCTTATAGTCATCTTGACTTTCTTGTGTCTCGATGTGAGCATAATCTTGCTATATCAAACTTAGGTGATCTCACTGCATTAGTCATCTGGACCTACATGTCTTTGATGCCTAGGTGAGATTTCCACATTCCTATCTGATAAAGATCATATTCATATTCACATAGTTATGCTAGTGTGTATTGTATGATCTTGCGACGCTACCAATAACGCTCGATGATGAATATTAGATGTCTATTAGCATTGTAACCTTGCAAGTAAACCACTTTTCATGTAGCTTGCATTTCTTAGGTTCATGTTAGTTTAGTTTTTCATCTTGCATATGGAGAGAGCTCTCTTTTCATTTTTCATGGACTTGTTAATCAGCTGCGCTCACCTTTTGCTTCTTCCTGATCATGTCTTTCACTTCTTGTCTTTCATATCACATCATTTTCTCTTCATTTCAGGATCCAAACCAAAATCCACATTCACCTTGACCCTTTCTCCTTTTTCCGCACAGTTGGCTGACCTTTTGAGGCCTAATCCTTTGATCTTCACTGGGGCATCATAACCTCTTCATCCCCATCTCTTTCAACCTTCTAGTCTTTCATTCAAATCCCAAGTTCCAATTCCCCCCTCTATGGCGTTTACGGGTTGAGGGACCGCTTGGTTCGTGCCCCGGGTCCCATGTGTGGGGCATATCTTCACTGCTTGATGGTTATTCTATTCTCTTTCTTCGATTGTGATTTCTAGTGATTTGATCATGCTGCTCTTGCTTCTGCTTTCCCTCTACTTGGATTTCACTTTCGATCCCGAGGGGGCAGACACATCATATCTTATTAGCTATCTCTTTCCTAAGTGTTCAGTACTGTCGCTACCAGGCTGACCATGCAGGATTTGCTATCTCTCTGTACTTCATTCTTTGGAGTCAGATCACTATCTTCTTGCCTTCTTGGCTACTTGCTTGCCTTCTTGGCTATTTTATTCTTTGACTGCATGTGATCCCAAATCGATCTCACATCTGTCAAAATCGCTATTGCTTGCTTTCTTGGTTGTCTGCTTGCCTTCTTGGCTGATCTATTCTTTGACTACATGTGTTTCCAGATCGATCACACATTAGTCAAAGAGGGGCAAATGTATACACCCAAAAATGGTCACCTAGACTATTAGCCCCTTTTGCTAAATCATAAATTACTTATTCTTGATCAAATCCTTGTTCTATCATTTATTCGATTATTTTCTATGGGCTAACCATCTTATCCTAAGTCTTTATTTATTAAAAGGAATATTTCCTCCCCTTTTAATAAATAAAAAGCCCCCACTTTTCCTCTTATCCTAAGTTGCACAAATAAAGCATTATTCTTATTTTATAAAAAGAGAAAAGTACTTTTTGTCTCATATGGACACAAAAGTCAACTCCTATTTTCTCATTGGAGGATATTTGTGCACATGGATTGCTCCCTCTTCAAGCTCCACCATTGATTAAATCTTTTGCCTCTTAATCTCCATGGTCCATTTCTCCTCATTTCCTATAAAAGAAGAGCTCTCTTCTTCATTCTAGACACAACTTTTTATGCTATTGTTATGCTACAGGTTTTCTAGGTCATCTTGGAGCTTTTGGAGATATTCTTGCATCTAGGGTTTGAAGATTTGGAGCATTGTTGGCATTCATCTTGGATCTTCATCAACACTCTATCTTCTTGTCTTCATTCTTGCATCATCATGGCTTTCTTGCTTCATAGTTAGATTTCATTTCTTGCATAGTAGCTTCATTTTCATGGCATTCTTAGCTTAGATTTCCTTTATGCTTTAGATTAATTCATCTAGTTTAACTAGGAGGCTTTGTAATACTTGCATCTTTCATTTCCATAGTTTAGCTTGCATTTCCATTCTTAAACTAGCTTGCATTGCATTGTATTTCATTTGATTCTTGGGGATATTGGCATTCTTGCCCTTGTCTTCATTGAATCTCCCATTGCATGGTTTACTAGCAAGGTTATTGGCTAAATAGCTCTAGCTGAGAGCATTCTTAAAACCCTTGCACTCCATGCCTAGGGAGCTATGGATCGATTTGTGAGGGCTCATTCTTGAGTTTCCTTGCATGTAATGATTCATAGAAGTGTGACACATTTATAGCACACAGTTTTTGATGAACTTTTCTGTTCGATCGGGTAGTTTTTTATTTCATCAATATGTGTTATCTCATCAATAGATCTATTTTCGATGATGATGTAACTCTCTTCCATTGATATCTCTTTTAATGAGTTTTTATGTTCTACCAAGTAGCCAAGGGTCTCATTGACATTCCTTCGTCATTGAAAAGATAGGGTTTTCGATTCAAACCCCTTTGATCCATGTAATGGCGAAAGGAAATTTAAATATTTTAAAAACTAAGGGTTGTGCTTCTAGGATCACGTTTCACATTCTTAGTTGTAGAGCATTGAATTTAAAGTTGCCTCCATTTACTTCTAGAAGATAAATGATGCCATCAATACATGGTTGATATGATTTTAAGCCATCTCTCCATGCTTGTTAATTGCAGATATTTTGTTGCAGAGGGTTTGAGGTTAGTTTTACACACCATCAGAGTACATAATGAAGACTTATTGGGTTTATAGTTATTGTTGTGCTGTAGTGGTTGCAAAGATACTCTTTATTGTAGGGGCATTAACTTCATGAACTTCTTGTCGCTTCTTTGGATAGGATCAACTTGCAGATTATATTTCTTCTGGTTTGATCTGTCCTTTTGTGACCTAACCCTGGTTAGGGTTTGAACTTCAGTGTAAACAACAATTATTCCTGAACTCTTTAAAAGGCAATTTTGTACATATTTTTAGGATCTTTTCACTAATTCAACTACAAAGTTCTTTCTTATTTGTATTAGTAATTCAACCTTGCCTAAATTCAAATAAAATTATTGTTTAACCTATCCTAAGGTGTAAATATTTTGTGTAAATCTTATCTTTTACTTGCATATTTGCATGTATTTCATCATATGAGGTCTTCTATGATTGTGTAAATTTGATTGATCTATCTTCTTTAGTGAATGTATGCATTCCTCATAAGATTTAATTCAATTTATTGCCTTCATGCTAGATTGAGGTTGGTAGATATTTGTATAGTATAGTTATATGACTTTATTGAAGTCAAGTACAATCAGAGGTAGGGAGGAAATCAAAACATTCAATTTGGTGCATCACCCCTTTTCCCTTTCATGAAATCCTTCTTCCCTTTCCCATTCAAGTTATTAGATTCTAGGTACATCCTGATTGTAAAGGAAGCTAACCTTCTCCAGAGATTCAATCTCATTAATCAAGTCCTACATTGAGAGATTGTTTCCATGTTTCACAAGGTTTTTTAGGTCACTAAACATCACCTAAACAAGGGTGCAAACTTTTGTGACAACATATTCCTCTTATTTGCTTCCTATAGATTAGTTTTAGATACTTTGTACTTTTTTCCTATCAATCTAGTAGCTAATTGTTCCTAGAAACACAATTATATGATTGTTCCTATAACCAAAATAGAACAAAATAATTATCTTAATTAGTTGAGGAGTTACTACTTTAGCATAAATCTAGATTGAATTCGTTCATGATAAATTATGGTTGTTTTTTACTATATTTCCTTTATGATATCCAATTCAACATTTCCTTTGTTTGAAGTTATAGTGCACATATTGTGATGTTCCATTTATGGTTAAACATCCCTAGATTGACAAGTAAATGAGTCTAATAATGGAATCTCATAGCTACTTAGTTAGGACATGTCTCTGAGTTGATGTGTCATGCCTAACTATCTACCTATTATTTGGAACCAACAGTAAGGTGAAAAAAATCTCTTTAACATGCCTTGAAATTTTCTATTGAAACTTTCTAACTCATTTGGGTATGACACTAACATGGTCTCTTCATATCTTGATCATTATAATTTATTTTTGATTTTTTTCAAAATAGTTAGTGCTCGTTGTACAAACTAACATTATAAATACCCTTTTAGTTAGTTGTTGAAACTTATATGTTTTAGCTTCTAAGTTGCCATAACGAATTCAAAATTTTTTGACATTATAAAAATAATAATTATAAATGATTTGCAAAGAAAGAGTTATCTTAAAAAAGGAAATCCTATAGCCCAAATAAAAGATAACAATTGAGATAGAGTGTGGTTGGTCAGAATAATACCTTAGTAACATCAAGGATTGGACATCCTTTCAAAGTGATTCTATGGTAATAGCATCAAGTATTTACTTAGAATATCATGCTGAGCTTCATTTAGATTTATCAATCCGGGAACGTGAAACTTGAGATAGTGACTACAAGGTTTATGCTTTAGTTCATCTACAAAGCCATATTTACTAAGACAAGTAAAATGCTACAGGAAATCTATGCTTGGAATGAAACAACAACTAATCTAGAACTTAAGGAAATGCTTCAATAGTAAATCTATGCTACAGGAAATAGTCAGTGGTTCTGTTACTAGTGGCTGCAGGAGCAACAATGCATAACTACCACAAGGAAATTAAAATTTAATTCCCACTTAAATATAAAATAAGCTCACCTTCTGCGTGGGCCCCCATAGAAGAATGAACAGATTTAGAACTCAGAGATTGAAATCTAAAGATGTCATATATTCATTCATGAAACATCAACATAAGTAAAAAATAGAATAACAGAGTGTATTCACTTCTCTTCTGGATTACAAAATGGATTCCTTCCACACCTAACTAACTCAGAATCACAAAATCTAGATATTTAAGCAACTAGAAAAATAGAACACCTAAGAAATAGGAACTTCCTTTCATGGGTACAAAAAATTTCAACAACCTTTCAGCAACAAGACATTAAACGCAGAAACAAACCGTATTCAATTTCTCAAGAATATAGGCACGCAGGAGCATTGGATTTCCTCCAAAACACTCGTTCACCAGGTTGACTCAATCTTGTAACAACAACTGCGATTGGTTGGAAGTGGTGGAGTCATAATGAAACTTGAGAACAATTACTTATCTTAATGAAGCCACTCAATGCTGAGTTTCCTCTACCTCCTGACTTTGTCTTTCCCTACAAAAGATTAGTGCACCAAAACCTGTGACATAAGCCAAGATAAATATCCATAACGAGCTTCCTATTTTAGTGCAACCTCATCACACGGCTATAGGAACACTACCCATTAATGCAAAGAGGAAAGAAATACCAAATTTCATCATAATATCCACTTAATCTATATATATATATATTCAGCACGTATCTTTTAATCTTAAAAGTACCAAGTACATTCATAGTCATATCATATAAACATAAAAAGTCTGAAGCTGTTTATGAAACCCATGAGAATACTTAAAGTTTAGACCAAAATTATGAATAGAAAAGCCATAAATTGGGCTCATCATTGCCCCCCAACTTAGCGTTTTTCTGGTCCCTCAGCAAGCATGAAATTTTTAAGCCTAGCTGTCATCCTATAATTTGTAGTTGTCTTCTATCCAACACCTCATTTAGCAAAGCTCCAATAAAACCCTTTTGTCTCCTTGTGTCTTTTCCACTTGCTAACCTCTCCCACCATATCATAACTATCTAAATTTTTTAAATTTGCTAATAATGGAGACATTAGCAATGGTGGCTGAAAATTCAGTGGTATCCATAAACTCTGTCGCTCTCTCCCCAAAGAAATATACCAAGGTGCACGCCGATTTGCCATGTCAAAGTTTAGTGGCGAATGTGGTTCTTTAGCTCTCAGATCCCTAGTCAAACTGTTCCAACACCATTGAATGACATTCCTAGCTTCAAGCAACTCAAAATTCACCAGCTGTTCATATGCATCAAATGCTACATCCCTAAGTGGATAAACAAGCTTACTTCTTGAATCGTAGGGTGCAATTCTTAACCAATCATAATAGCAGGTTTTGGGGTCTTTGGCTTCAGGTCTTAGATATAGGGGAATTTTTTCTTCTAAATCTCTATACAACTTATCTTGAGTGTCCCAACTAATCTCATTTTGGATCCAAGACATGAGAGCCCTAAGCTGAATATCCCCAACATAGAGTAAGGGATTCCATACTTGATCATTTGGAACTGCCAAATTATGAAGAAAAAATTCACACAGAAGATTCTGAATGGCTATAGGAGAATTATTGAAAGCTTGAGAAAATTGAATAGGATCTAGCAATGAGGGAGATCTATCTTGTATAATGTAGGCATCTGATAATTCAATAATTGTTCTTTGAGGAACAGGGCATAGACAGGAGATGGGGACCTACAGCCAAGTAAGTTAGGAATAAGAGATGTGATTTTGTTAAGTTTCACATTCAACTATTCTAATTTTTCCTCCTATTCAAGGGTCTCCTAATAGTGCTAGTCTATTACCCTATTCAATTCTTTTCATTGTTGCTTCCACTGTTCTCTCTTAGAAACTAATTACTTAGACAATTAAAAATAATAGATAACAGAGATGCTGAACTAGACTGATCTGATTTGGAACTAATGCAAGAATTTTTTGTTGATTTAGGAACAGGGGACTTACCATTTTTAGAACTTTCCCTCTTCATAGGATCTATCCAGATTATCATAGGCCTCTCAATATTACAACATTGTTGTGCAACAGAGGCTAGTGCATCCAAACCCTCACTTAAAACCTGCTTGACCACTTTATTGACGATATCCACATCAATATCAGGGTTTTCTTTTTCATATGAATTCCTTTCTATTGTAGGAGATAATCCTAGTCCCTCTTCTTCCCTTATATAACATCCTCCAGACATCTCTTCACTATCCGAGTCACTACAACTGCCATTTATCTGAGGATTCTTGGAGGTCAAACCTCTTCTCTGAAATACATAAGCTTGCTCTTTAGAGCTGGAGTCATCACCAATTACAATGACTTCTTCATTTATTGGCTTATCAGGAACCTATTCTATTTCAATATTAGGAAACCCTTCAAATGCTTCCTGCTGCATAATCCCAGGCTCTTGTTCTTCTTGCTCAGAAATTTCAGGTTGTATTTCTTGCTGAATATTTCTAAATTCTTCTTCTTTTTGCCCGGAAGCTTCTTGTTCAACATTTGAATCTTCAAATGGGATATCTGCAGTCACCTTCTACTTCTTCCTATTACTCCTTCTCAATAGAGTGTCTTCTCCTTTCTCTGGGACTTTTCTCTTCTTAGAGGTGCTTTCAGCTACATGAGCCTATTTCCTTGCCTGCGGACTAGAACTAGGACTGCTTTTTCTTCCCTTGGCCACATTTCTTTGAGAAACCCTTTTCAACATAGGGGTGGACTTATCTGTATAGGAATTTCCCTCCTCATTCTGGATTGACTTTGAAGTGGAAGAGTGAGGGGAATCCACAGGAGTCCTAACCCTAGATTTCTTCCTATAGGAAGATCCTTGTCTAAGCTCTATAATAATTTTCTTAACCCCTGTATCAGTCTAAATTCTTTGGCCAACTCTTTTCCCAATAGGCTCTAGAGTTGGTTCCTTAAACCCATGCAACAAAAATTCCTCCCAAGACAATTTAGACTGTTCTCTTAAAGCCCTCTCAACAACCATCTTAATCAAACAATGGTGTGAAACAGAATTAGCTTTACCCTCTTGCACCAAAGCAGCCTATCTTTGCAAGATATTAAACATAAAGCTTCGAATATTGATGGGTCTATTCTCGTGTCGAAGATAACTTAGAAATTTGAAGTGGACATAATGCAAGTAGGATTGTTGAACTTCACAAGTAAAATACTTGATAACATAAACTACGCATTGTCTAAATGGCTTTGGTAAGGACAATCTATATGTACCTTGCTTTCTGTCTACTTCAAGAGGTGGATCTGAGTGCAGGGTGAATTGCGCTCTCGAAGTTGTAGGATCAAGACTCTCTGAGAATTATTCCCCCTCTTGAGGTAAACCCATGACATCTGCCACTATTGTCTGAGAAAATGACACTCTCAATCCCTTGACTATGGCCACTCCTTTCAATGAGCTCAAAAACTGTGAGGCAACCTCGCCATTCCAACTGGTGAGTTTCAAAATATAATCAATCCATCCTCGCACCTGGAAATACAGCCTACAGACTTGATCATCCAACATAATACCGTGCACAATGGGCTCACACCGAATAAGGTCACTACCCATCTTTAGGTTGCCCAATTTACTCAAAACAAGGTTGCAGGAAGTTTCACACTAACGCAAGTTTCTAGCAAAGAGTTTCTTGAAATAGCAAGTTACAGGAAAAATTTCGCATGCAGAAAGTTTTGGCATTTTTGAAAATGAGTGCAAATTAAGAGAATTACACACATTAACTATTCATAATTGCATAACCACAGACTCGTACTAGCACATACTTGGCACCTTAGCATAATGTGTGTGAAATAACAAAATTATAGCACACAACTCCGAAAGAGTGTCACATCTCATTATGGCAAGAAACGCTTAAAGTAGAAAATAAGATAAAAGAATAAACATAAAGATTTGAAATGAATACATAAGAAAAAATAATTATATAGCTATCTCCCTCAGATTAATTAGGCAATTAGTCCCTCCTTTGTGCATGTGATGAGGTATTACTAAAAAGGTGGAAAATAAATTAGGGAATAAATACCTTGATCAACGTGCAATCCTAAAAGGCTGCGGAGGGCAGTGACTGTCGTACCATTAGAGAAAAATGAAATAGATGGGTGAAAGACAATAAATGAAGTGGATTTTTTTATTGTGGAAGAAAAAAATTTCGCGAAGAAAGTATTTATTATGGAAGTGACAAGGACCTTTTTAAAGAGAAGAAACCAATTGAGTAGAAGGTTCAATAGCAGAGGTTGCAGGAAATATATTGTCAGCAGTGGATGAAAATTGCTGTAGGAACTCCTCCTTACTTTGGGGTTTGTGATACAATTTTAACATGTGACCATTAACTAGAAACTTAAAGCGAACAGGATCCATAGTAGAAAGTTGGACCGCTCCATTAGGAAACACAACTTCAATCTCATATGGGCCTAACCATCACGTTTGGAGCTTCCCAGGGTGATGTTGATACCAAGAGTCGAAGAGAAGCCCCCAATCGCCAACAAAAAAGACTTTATCCTTTATATAATTGTCATGTCAATGCTTTCATTGTTGCTGGAGGAGTTCAGTATTGTGCAAGGCAGATTTGCGTCATTCATCAAGTCCATTCAAACTCATAATTCGTTCTTGTTGTGCTTTAGTGAGATCCAAACCAAGGTCAAGAGCTATTCTTAAGGTTTTGTGTTCAAATTCTATAGGCATAACAATAGTCCGACCATAGACAAGCTTGAATGGAGTAAAGCTTGTGTAAGGAAACTCAGGTGCAGAAACAGCTTCCTACACTAATCTCTAAAGGAAAGTATTGTGCAAATTCTTTTAAATCCTTACAATTTCAAATTAGTTAACTACTTTAACAATGATATTGCAGCCATATACCATGCATATAGAAAATAGAGAATGACACAATGATTTACCTTGGGGAAACCTTTCGGTAAAAACCCCAGCACTCCAAAACCTGCACAGTGTATTAATCAAAACTATTACAGTTTACAATACACTTGCAATGCAAGTTCTTTCAAAAGATTTTTCCAACTCTTGAAGACAAATCGCGATAGCATAAAACATTCCAACAATACACTAACTTCTCCTGTCTTTGCAACCCTAAAAAAATGCTTATATCATGCGCTTCCCTTTTTAGGGCAACTTCCAAAGATAGCCATATTAGGGTTTTACCATTCTCTGAAAAAATAGGAACCCAAATTTTTTTTACCATTCTACGATTGGGGAAGAGTGTACAGTACTCAATTTTATCAATTTCCACATGTCTTCACGTGTCATTGAATCTTCCAGACATATCTCTTATGTGTCATAGGAATCTGTCATAACCATTTCAGCCATGATCTCCTTACACACAATTCAAGATGCTGACACATCAACATGCCAACTAGACATGTACACTCACACTTAATTACATTATTTGCAAGAAATACATTTTACAAAACAAATAATAAGAATAGGAAATATCCAAGGTTGAGACACCTTATTCCTAACAGCCTATAGTCATCTTCCATGTAGTCCGGTAGGCCCAAAGAGCTTTAGGAAGTCGCACAACCCAATCCTTTTTATGGAGGGCGACGGTCTTTGTAAGAATGGATTCCAACTCCCTATTAGTGACTTCAACCTGTCCATTTTCTTGGGGATGATATGGTGGGGATTTACCATGCCTAATTTTATACTCTTCCATCAAAGTAGCTATGAGATTAGAATTAAACTAAGGTCCTTGATTAGATTGAAGTTCCCTAGGCACACCAAATCTTGTGAAGATAAACTCATAGAGGAACTTAGCAACATTGTTATCCTTAGGGTGCTTCATTGGTTTGGCCTCAGCCCATTTTGTAACATAATCAGTACAGACAAGGATATAAGTCTTACCTTGTGAGGAGGGCTCAATAAGACCGACAAAGTCAACCCCCCATTTATCAAATGGTGCTACAATTACCCGTGGCTGCAGCGGCATCTCATCAGACTTGGTGGGTTTTCCCATGTGCTGACATTTGTCACACTTCTTTGTATATTGAGCAGCATCTTTATGTAGACTAGGCCAATAATATCCTATGGTCAAGATCTTGAATGTAGTTCACTTGGCCACAAAATGACCACCATAGGGATCATCATGACATGCCCTTAAGATATCATATGTTTCATCTTCCCTTATGCATCTACGGGTCACTTGATCAGGACCAGTATAAAACATGAATCCAAAAATCCAGGAATAATTAAAACTTTTCTCAACTAACAACCTTCTTTCCTTTGTAGAGAAGTGTGCTGGAGTTTTACCAGTGGTGAGATAGTTAGCAATGTCGGCATACCATGGATTATGTGTAGACATCAGAAATATATGCTCATCAAGAAAATTGTCGTCAATGGCTGCAGGATCATCAAGGACATGCAGTCGGGAAAGGAAGTCAACGACCACATTAGCTTTACCAGGCTTGTTGACAATGGTGATATCAAATTCTTGCATTAAGAACAACCAGTGAGCCAGTCTTCCAGATATTGCAGGCTTATTCATCAGGTACTTGATAGCAAAGTGGTCAATATGCACAAAGATCTCATATCTGGTAATGTAGTGCCTGAATATGTTTAGTGCATAGATGAATGCAAGCAGTTCTTTCTCAGTGATTGTGTAATTGAACTCTGCCCCTTGCAAGTTTTTACTGATAAAATAAATAGCATGCTCCACCGAATCCACCTTCTAACCAAGCACGACACCAATAGCATAATTTGAAGTGTTAGTATGAATGTGAAAAGGTAAACCCCAGTTTGGTCCTCTCAAAATCGGTGCTGTAGTGAGAACTTCCTTAAGCTACAGGAAAGACTTGGTACATTCAGAGTCCCAAGCGAACTCAACATCCTTCTTCAAAAAATTATATAGAGGTGCTGCAAGCTAACTGAAACCCTTTATGAATCATCTATAATATCCATCATGCCCAAGAAAACTCCACACATCCTTCTACTTTTCTGGTGTGGGTAATGTACTGATGACTTCAATCTTGGTGGGGTCCCCTTGAATACCTTTTGAGGAGATGAAATGGCCTAATACAACCCCCTCCTCCATCATCATGAAGCATTTTTCACTATTGAGAGAAAGGTTGTAATCTTGACACCTCTAAAGGAATTTTGTCAAATTTTCCTGGGATTCATCAAAGGTATTTCCATAGGTAGTGAAATCATCCATGTAAATCTCCATGCAATCATCAGATATATCAGAAAAGATACTTATCACAGCTCTTTGGAAAGTGGCAGGAGCATTGCACAAACTGAAAGGTAAGACTGAATATGCAAATGTCCCCCATGGACATGTAAAATTTGTCTTCTCCTGGTCCTCAGGAGCTATTTGAATCTGATTGTAACCACTGAAGCCATCTAGGAAAGATAAATATTTCTTACTAGCCAGATTATCAAGGACTTGGTCTATAAATGGCAATAGGAAGTGGTCCTTCTTAGTGGCTGTGTTAAGCTCCCTGTAGTTGACACAAACTCACCACTTTCCTCCTTTCTTAGGAACTATGACCAGAGGTGAGACCCACTAGCTATCAAAAATGGGGTAAATGAAACCAACATTTAACAACTTTTGCAACTCATTCTTAACTATATCCCTTAAAACTGGATTAACCCTTCGTTGAGGTTGGTGAACAGGTCTGCATTCAAGATTGATGTAGATTTTATGAGTGTAGAGTTTAGGATCTAGGCCTTTCATATCAGTATAATCCCAAGCAAAAGCTTGTTGATGTTCTTGTAGTAGCTGCAGGACAACTTTCTGCTGAGAGAGTGATAAAGCACTGCTCATATTTAATTCCTGTCTTGAACCAACTTCTAGCTTAATGACCTTTTTTGCCATGGACAGCTGAGAAAATGGAAAAGACTCCATTTCATGAGGCAATAATGTATGAAGGAATTGTGAAGTTTCTGAATACCGTGGTGCATTTGGAGGTGGTAACAAAGTTTCTAGAACACAGTCCTCTTGGGAACACAGCTAAGAGTGCACTCCATATTCAGTCATGATGATGGAGGAAATTATCTCATCTTCTCCCCTAGAGACTACAAATGGCTCTCGGGATATTGTCATCAGTTGGTAGATTGAATTGACATCAGGTTCAGTATCACCCAAATCTGGCCAGATTATCTAGTCATCTTGCAATAGGGGTTGAGCTGGAGAATATAGAGTCAGATTCTTAGTGTTGACTCCATTAGATATTGTCATTTTTCATGACTGACATGCTATATAGGCATTTGCAGTAGCCAACCATGGCCTGCCTAGAATGATTGGATACCTACCCATATTAGCCTTTGGAGAAAGGACAACAAAGTCAACCAGATACTCCCAAGAATTCAAGGTGACTATGACATCTTCTACCATCCCATTAGGTGTAATGGTGGAACTATCAACAAGATGAAGGATGGTTGGGGTTTCCCTAAGACCGATAATATGCAACTGAGACATTACTTCCTTGGTCATGACATTTATAGATGCACCTAAGTCAACTAGAGCATTTTGAACTTGTATTCCTTGAATGGTGACTGTAACCACATGGCTCCCAGGATCATAATACTTTGGGACTGTTAACTTCTGCAGTATTAGGTCAGATAACTATCCTAGGAAATGTATGGTTTTAGGATCTTTTTTCTTCCTCCTGGGGGCTGTTTGATATAGGCTTCCTTGATGGCTTTAGTATATGTAGGCACTTCCTTTATGACATCTAACAGTGGTATTTTAATTGTCATTTTCTTTAGTTGGGTAAGAAAGTCCAACACTGCCTGGTTTTCCACTGGCTTAGCTTGTTCCTCCAACCTATGAGGAAATGGGGGCTCTTGAGCTATAGGAGAGGTAGGTTTGGTTGGTACTTCAGTTGGCTCAATTGAGGCATCCTCAACTTTAGTTATGATAGGCTGCTGTGGAGAAGAAAGGGTTGTACCAGACCTTAAATGAATATCATTCAAGGAAATAGCATAGCTCTGCTGTTGTGTTGTTGGTTTAACATTGTTGGGATTAGGAGTAGGCTGAACAAGCAATTGAGTTTGTTTAGGGGTAGTAGTATTGGCTGTAGGAGGAGGCATTAGAGCCTGCTGCTAAGGTGGTGGCATCAAAGCTTGCTGATTTGATTGGTTCATCCAATTGTGTGGTTGTTGCCACCCCTACTGGGGTTGCTGCCAGCTTTGTTGTGGTTGTTGCCAACCTTGGTGAGGCTTCTGCTAGCCTTGCTGAGGTTGTGACCAACCTTGGTGAGATTGTTGCCAGCCTTGGTGAGGTTGTTGCCAACCTGGCTGAGGCTGTTGCTGGCCTTGCTAAGGTTGTTGCCAACCTTGTTGAGGCTGCTGCCAACTATTATACCCATTAAAACCACTGTGCTGTTGATTTTGCCATGTATTATTACTATTAAAATTTTGGAGAGGATCTTGGGGAATACCTGGTCTCTGAGCCCATGGCCTTTGCTGGGCAATGTAGAGAACTTCTCCATTCTCATCAATGGCTTTGAATTTAGTAAGCATAGGTTGGGACTCCAGGCTTGCAACAGACTTACATCGATAATTCTTTTTCTTCTCCCTACAATGAGGACAATATTCTGCTAACATTGCATCAGCTTCATCTTTCTTTCTCCTTGCCAGCATAGTGTCCAACTGAGTAGCGACATCATTAATGATGTCTTTCTTGAAATTTGATAATAGGTTTGATAGTTCTACTTTGGATACACCCGCACCATTAGACTTGTGAGGCAAGTTTCTTAGGCCTCTTCCCTTCTTGACAGTAGCTCTAGAATAGTTCAGACATATATTCTTTATGTCATCCCAAATTTTCTAGGTAATGTCCCCCCCTACCATAAGGTCAAGGGCCTCAATGCTTCCATCATTCACACCTTTCAAAAATAGATGCTTTTGGGATTCCTCATTTAGATGGTGCTGTGTATTACACTGTAGGTTGAACATGAACCTGGAGACATAGTCTTCCAAGGTTTCATCTTCTTTTTGGGACATTTTAAATATGTCATCCCTTTTTAAGTCTCTTCCCCTCCAATACTCTTTATACTTTGAAAGAAACAGGTTGGACATTGCATTCCAATCTGCTACAACATTGGCACCCAAGCTCATAAACCATCTTAGAGAAACTTCTTTTAAAGTAGAGGGAAACAATTTTAGCTTATGGCTGTCAGTGGTATAGTCATAGATCTTGCAAAGGATATCAAACTCAAAGAGGAAAGTCTCAGCGTCTTCTGTGATGAGGCCATAGAATTTGGGAAGTGCTGCAGTAGGAATGTTCTTCAAATTTTGGTTACCTTACTGAGTAGGAATAGGAAAAGGGAAGGTAGGCTGAGCCATTGGATTATCTAGATATTCTGGGTTAGCAAAAAGGGCATTCAAATGGTATGATTCTTCAGATGATGGTGGTGAAGGCAATTGGTCATAGGCATCAACAAACACGTTCTCAAATGGTTCTTCTTCTTGTGGGTTATCAAATTGGGGTTCCTCAAGTGTTGGGTTGAAAACATCAAATGGTTCTTCCTGAATAAAGTTAGGTAGGAATCTCCCAAGATAGTCCCTACGTTTATGCATGCAAAATAATGCAGAATGCAAACTAACTTAATCACTTCTAGGTTGAACTAAATTGACACCATCCCTAGCAACGACGCCAAAAATGGTTGGTCAGAATAATACCTTAGTAACATCAAGGAGTGTACATCCTTTCACAGTGATTCTATGGTAATAGCATCAAGTATTTACTTAGAATATCATATTGAGCTTCATTTAGATTTATCAATCTGGGCACGTGAAACTTGAGATGGTGACTGCAAGGTTTATGCTTTAGTTCATCTACAAAGCCATATTTACTAAGACAAGTAAACTGCTACAAGAAATCTATGCTTGGAATGAAACAACAACTAATCTAGAACTTAAGGAAATGCTTCAATAGTAAATCTATGTTGCAGGAAATAGTGAGTGGTTCTGTTACCAGTGGCTGTAGAAGAAACAGTGCATAACTCCACAAGAAAATTAAAACTTAATTCCTACTTAAATAGAAACTAAGCTCACCTTCTGCGTGGGCCCCCACGAAAGAATGAACAGATTTAGAACTCAGAGATTGAAATATAAAGATGTCATATATTCATTCATGAAACATCAACATAAGTACATAATAGAATAATAGAGTGTATTCACTTCTCTTCTGGATTACAAAATGAATTCCTTCCACACCTAACTAACTTAGAATCACAAACTATAGATTATTTAAGCAACTATAGAAATAGAACACCTAAGAACTAGGAACTTCCCATCATGGGTACAACAACTTTTAGCAACCTTTCAGCAATAGGACATTAAACGCAGAAACAACCCGCATTCAATTTCTTAGGAATATAGGCATGCAGGAGCACTGGATTTCCTCCAAAACACTTGGTCATCAGGTTGACTCAATCTTGTAACAACAACTACGATTGGTTGGAAGTGGTGGAGTCATAATGAAACTTGAGAACAGTTACTTGTCTTAATGAAGCCACTCAATGCTGAGTTTCCTCTACCTGCTGACTTTGTCTTTCCCTACAAAAGATTAGTGCACCAAAACCCACAACATAAACCAAGATAAATATCCATAATGAGCTTCCTATTTTAGTGCAACCTCATCACACGGCTACAGGAACACTACCCATTAATGCAAAGAGGAAAGAAATACCAAATTTCATCATAATATCCACTTAATCTATATATATATTCAGCACATATCTTTTAATCTTAAAAGTACCAAATACATTCATAGTCATATCATATAAACATAAAAAGTCTAAAGTTGTTTATGAAACCCATGAGAATACTTAAAGTTTAGACCAAAATTATGAATAGAAAAGCCATAAATTGGGCTCATCAGAGTGAACATAGATAAAAAGACAATTCAAATTGAAAATAGAATAAGCCAAAGCTCCATGATTGTTGAATGTGCTCTATGATGATAAAATGTAGATTGCACAAGCTAATCATTTGTGTCTATGGAAGAATGAGGGTTGATTCATAGGATTTTGGGTGAAAACATGAACAATGAAGGTTCAAATTTAAAATGGATGGTTGAGATAAAATGAGAGAAGTAGAGATTCCTTAGTAATTAAGAAAATTTATGGTGGGTTATGGATGCTTATTAATCAATGAGGATAAATAACTATATTTAATTATTTTGAATAAATAGTTATGCATAGGTTAAAATATGAAAGAATAATGGGGATTTACAAAAGAATATTGGGATTTTAATTCTTTATTTGTAAAGACAAATTGGATAATGAACGTAATTATTTATTAAAAAATAGATATTTAATTTTTTAAATTTATTTACGCTAGAAAATGAAAAGGGAGAATTATAAAGGGATTAGGAAATGAGAACTAGAAAGGGTCATGGCATAATCTTAGACAATGATGAGAAATAAATGTATACTTTTGCCTGTCTATGAAATGACATTACAAAGTAACAATATTTTGAAGAAGTGGATATATAGGCATTCAAGGGGAATATATAACTTGCCTTAGCCATTTCGGATCTTGATTATAGGATTAAATAATTTGGGGCTGCCCTATTCAAAGGATAGGTAGGGATATTACTCTCAGTACAAGTAGAGAAAATATTGGATGGTTAGGATTGAGTTGAAGTGATATATTTAAATAGGTTTATATTTAGTTAAAGGGTGGATGTGAAAGAAGAAAATATTAGTGTTTAATGCAAGGGATAATCTTGGAGAAGAATTATTATTAAGGTACATGCTATGAATTTCAATCCTAAGGAACTTGATATACTTCATAGCATATAAAAAGATACACCATGATATAAAAAGCCATGATGATGCAGTTGTCGTGTGTTGTATCACTAATCTAAAATAAAAAGTCACAAGAAGGCATTGGATAAATGAAACCATGATAGGAGATACCATAGTATTATTTATCATAAATTCCTCAAGGACCAATATAGATGTAAATAAAAATAAGGAACAGAAGAAATAAAACAAGCATTTAAAAAACCAAATACAAACAAGATTTTACCATTTATCAAGCTAGAAGCCAATGATTTAGAGATGATGATGTTATTGTTCATGTGAGAGTGATATATCTTGAGCACAAGGATTGGGAACAATATATCTTGATCACGATGTAATCCTTTGTTTGGAAATGAATACGACTTACAACAATATGAAGAACAAAGACTATGTCCATGCTTTTGGATGGGTGTTGGGCTACTTGGCAAGATTAGTTTAGTTTTTTATACTTTGCTACCATGTTTGAATGAATAGAAGATTTATGTTTTAGAGTAACCACAAAAAAATAATTCACTTGCATTTGGATGTATTGCTTCTAGGTTGTCTTGCACTTTTACTACTAAGTGGGTTTTTTGTCTCAATATTATAACCAATAATAAGGGAAAGATTGGTCTATAGATAAGGAAGCCAAGATAATTTTGTGATGTGATAGAGAAGATATAGATAGTGGATGTAATATTTAAGGAATTTGGGATGGGATAGGAGGGAGATAGAGGAATTCAATATGTGGTCTACAAAGACTTTGTTGCATAAGAACAATATTTGACCACTCTAGCTATTACTCATGATATACTGTATTATGATGCTTACTAAACGAGGAAGTATGTTTCAAAATCATGTCCCGATGATTACTAATATCAAAATTGAGAAGGAAAGAATAATGGGTATGATTATACGAGTATGAAAACAAGTATCATGGGATGGTATAAATGGCTAGATATAAATTTGGAGTAGTGTACAATATAGGTTGATGAGACTTACCGCAAAGTGTCGAGAATACATAGATAGTTTATTTACACATGACACATGCAAATAGATTTTCATCACTTGTACATGCCCAAGGCACCTTAGGAATAGTTTCACCAGACAAAATTTTTCTCTTAATATTTGATATTTAATTTTTTTAATTTTTTTTAACTTTTAACTTTTTTTCTATTTTTTAAAATTTTTTTTTAGAGTTTTTGAGGTTTTGTTGCATAAAAATTATTGTTTCATACTTCTCATTAGGTCTTCTAGCTCTTGATCATTATTTTTCATGGTGGACCAATAATTGTTCTATTATAAGAACTAATTTACATGGACCATACTATTTCCATGTTCTCTATGAATTTAATTATGAACTTTATTGATTGTTAATTTGTCTACTCTCAAATGTAAATGCTTAATCATGGTACCACCTTAACCTCCATGTTAGAGGATGCTGCCAATGAAAATAGAATGAGAGACAAGATGAATGAAGGATGTCTAATGGTTTGGTAATAAATTGGATTAAAGGGGTGTGAGTGGATATATGTTGGGTAATATATATGCCGATGATAAAAGGGTGAATGAAAAGATGAGACTGTGAAGGAATGAATACATTTCATGGGAGAAAGGGAATTAGGATTAGCTCCAAACTTTGTGTTGTATTCAACATGTGGACAAGTTTCAAATGAGATGGTAGAATTTGGATATTTTTTATTTTTGATGATAAGATTTTAGATTTTCAATGTATGAGATTTATCATTTTTAAAGATGCTTGGAATTTTTTATTTTAGATTAGTGATCCAACCAGATTTTGTACTTTTGATCAAATTTTGGAATTTAGAGATCTAGATAGATATTGAATTTTTGGATTTCAGGTTCCATATGGATTTTATACTTTGGGATTTCATATTTTGGGATTTAGGGATCCATGTGGATTTTATACTTTTGGATTTCATTTTTTTTGATTTAGGGATCTACATGGATTTTGTAGTTTGGGATTTGTATTGTATTTAGATATGATATTTCAGGATTACATTTTGCATGGTTTGATTTGATTTATTACTTCTCTTTGCTTTGGAATCCATATTACATTTTTTATTAGTTGACCAAGATGGCCCTTTGGAGTGGGTTTAATTTTGGATTTGAAAATGATTTGATATTGTATGTAAATGCTTTGTATTACAATGATCCTTTAATGTATAGTTTTTTTCTTCATATGTTATTGTATCCAAATTCCAAATCAATTTTAAATCCTATTTTGTAGCTCCTTAATTAAATATCAGCTTGAAATAATCTTATAGCTTCATAGTTTTGGTAATGTAAACCGTGTGTGAATTTTTTGGCCTTGTTCAATGAATTTAAGTAATGGGAAGTCAAATTCAATAATAGGAATAGTGGTGTCAATACAAGGGTTGGTGGTAGCAAACTCTCTTTAGAAGCAAAGTTAGAGACTAACTTGGATGTTGGAAAAAAATATATAGAATTTTTAGAAGTGTTACTTATTATGCCCTACATACTTATCCCTATATTTTACTTGACAAAATTTGGGTCCCTTGTTTTCTTCTCCTTTTTCTCATTGTTTGTTTTGATTCCATTTCTTTTAATTATATTTTCTATCCTTCAAAATCTTGGGATTTTGAAGTATTTAAGGATTTCTTTGAATTCTTTGTGATTTTTAAATCTTAAGGTTCCCTATGCTTGTCTCATTTTGTTTTCCTTTAGGATCTCAAATTTTGGGATCCTCAGGTACTCAGGAGCCTTTCATTACTGAGGCACCCAAATTCTAAAATTTTATTTCCCCTTGTGCAAATTAGAGTTTTGGACTTTATAGTCCAACTCTAGCCACATTTAATGCACTTTGAAGAGTGACTTTATAAAGTCCAAAAGTGGCCCATTTACATTCACCAAGTTTCAAGAGAAATTTTGTAGGCCTCTTAGAGTGACCCAAGCTTTCATTAAGTGATTGATCAATTGAGATAGAGTTTGTACCTATGGATTTTCATACCTTTTTGTGTGCCTTTGTGGTTTGTGTGTTCAGAGGTAGGGTT
Organism: Chamaecyparis obtusa; assembly: GCA_027943335.1. Lineage (NCBI taxonomy): Eukaryota > Viridiplantae > Streptophyta > Pinopsida > Cupressales > Cupressaceae > Chamaecyparis > Chamaecyparis obtusa. Next base: position 207,438 of record BSBK01002127.1, on the reverse strand, counting down.
TGTTCCTTCCTTTTTCTTTTTTTTTCATTTTTTATGCTTTTCATTTTTTCTTTCCTAGTTTAGTTGCTTTCCTATTTTCCTAGATTAGAAATAAGACTTTCCTTAAGAAATCCAATAGTTTAGTAGCCTTAGATCATCTTTTGGCCTCTAAGCCTATGAAGAAAAATTCTTGGAATAAAAATATACCTCCCAAATCCATCTAAAATGCTAAATTTAGGGTATTTGTGAATTCTTTCCCTAGGTTGTGTAGTCATATAGTTTGTAAAGAGAAAAACTATCATTCTAGAGTCTCAGACCTCAAAGAATTATCATATGGACCTTACCAAAAAATGACTAAGTGTTGAAAATGACTTTGGAGTCTGGTTCTGCCCACTCTTTCAATCACACCTTCAAGATCTCAATATTTAGAATCCACTTTGATTAAGTAATCCCAAGACAAACTTCTAAAATTTTAGACTTTGGGGCTTTAGTCTAGCCCCTTTCAAATAAGCATTTCATATACTAAAAACCTAAACCCCTAATTCCAAAATGCTCCATTTAGAAAATAAATATTTTAGAATTTCAAAATTCAAGGAATTGGTCTACTGTCTAGCAATTTAGCAAATGATTGTTTATCACACTGAACCTCAAAATTCAAAGTTGACAATATAATGACAACTTTACTTTAGGAATTCATAGTTTTGGACTCTAGGATACTTTTCTAAACCTTACCAAAGTTCCAAAGCATTACTCATGAACCCAAACCTCAAAATCCATCATCATATTAAAGACTCATATTAGACTTTGGAATCCTGGTCATACCAATACATAATTAGCATAGGTCTACTCATAGACCTGAAATCCATATTTCAAAGCAATACATTGTCTAGTGAGTGTTCATTCCAAAAATTTAGATTTTAGGATACTAGTATAACCTTTACACTTTTTAGCATATGATAGCTAGAAGACTTGAACCCCAAAGCCTGAAACCAACTATTCTAACAAACCTATATCAAGATTTGAAAATCCTAAAGATCCCGAAATGCATATAAAATTCAAATACTCATAACTTAAGAAAATGAAGGATTGAGCTTTCTAGAACTTAGTGATAGAACCTTCATGTCAAATTATTGAACCTCAAATCTCATCTTCACTGTTTTAGTAAATAGGTAAATATTTTTCTAGAAACCTAGAATCCCTGAAGAACATTAAAAAGCATTATGATTTTGGGAAGGATAGTTTTGTAAGGGACTTGTAGTGATTTCATTTTGTTTGTCCCCTTTTAGGATCTAGAATTTATATGGTTGAAGTTGAAGTACTCATGGAATTACTCGAGGATATGAGAAAACTAAATAGGAGGAAAAATTAGATAAAAATCCAACGACCATGAAATATATGTACCAAGGATAGGTCATGGCCTCAAAATTGGAGAGTAAAATACAAATATCATAGACACAAAGATAGAGAATATAGATATAGAAGAAATCAGGAAAAATTTCACTACCCCCCCCTTGGCACTGAATTCTATAACCAAGTGAGACAATCTAAATTAGTATAGGCCACTATTTTCCCTAATGATGTTTAGTATCCTAAGCTAATTCTCACAATTTCTAGCTATTACAACAAAGTGACTAGACAATGTAATTATGATAAGGGGACTATAATGGTGGATCTATCTCTAGAATTAGTGTCTCAAACATTTAGAATCCATATTTATATTGAGGTAGTGGTTACATTATAAGGTGAGACACTTAATTCGTACAAATAGACAGTTCAGTGGGGAACAAAGAACATACGATAAATATTGGTTGAGTTAACCTAGGAAATCTAGCAATAAGGTGACTGATCCCATTCATAAGAGTGAGTTCAAGGGGGAATTACAATACATGGTGATCATGCTTAGCAATGCATTCAATAAGGAAGAATCTAGACATTGTAACCCTAAGATGTATTATTTCATCACTACCATCATTAAAGGAGCAAATCATTTTTATTAGAACAATATATTTCTAATAATCCATGAACAAATATGCTAGGTCAAATAAATAAATAAATTCTATATGACTTCTTGTATAATATGGCTGGTTGCATAGGTAAAGATATGTCACCTTGAACTAGATACAAAGGGGAGAATGGGGAAGAATCTAGGTGATGAGACATCATGGGTCCATTACCATAAACTATAGATTAAATAGGTAGATACACACTTTAGAAGGGTCAATGATGTATTCATAAATGCAATTAGTAATAGGTGATACATGGTTTAGGATGATCAAAGAAGCCATGACATTAGTTGACACTTGGGGGACATGGTTTATTCAAAACCCCAAGCCTAATTATAGAAGATTAAGTGGGTTCCTTTGTAATGCCTACCTTCTTCCTAGGCACTGTAATGACAGGATAATCTTGTTGGAACATTCTTGAAATTTTTTTGAAAGACAAGATTTGATAACTGCAAAGCATAGATGAGGGTGGGTTTCCCTTTCTCACTGAGATTATATAAATGTGTTAATCTACATGCAGGAAAAAATGCTAATTGTGAATTGAAAGATTTGAATATAAAGGAATTCAATCACATCTAGGAGTCCTATGACCCCAAAGGTAAGATCATAACCATAATACCAAACTCATATTCTATCCATAGGCCAAAACTAGAATATTTATGGGTAGGGTTACAAGAAGTTTTGAGGCTGGGAAGAGATGATATTTCCAACTGATTGCATTTTAGATTTGAGCCTATGGTCTTAGGGTAGATATTACCAAGAGTTTCTCAGATGATGGGTAGATCTTGGACCCTTTATATGAAGTGCATAAATTTAATTAGAGGCCCCTTTCTCTAATAAATTGGTCACAGAGAGAGGAAGTTGATATTGAATTTGTGACAACTAAAATCATCAAATAAAGTCATAAGTGGATAGATCTTCATTTACCCAAGGTTACTAGAAATGAGAGATTTAAACATAAGAGTATATAGAATCCTCCCAGTAGGGAGTATCAAAGAAAGAAGGATAAAGTTGGCAAGAAGGGAGGATCTAGTAGACAAAAAGCTCCCAAAGAAGATATGCAAATTCAAGTCTCGATGAAAGAAGTGAAGGAGAAAATAAAGAATTGCCAAATCTTAAAGACATCTGTGGATCAAGGGGTCACATATGGATTTGTCAGTAGTGGTACAAACAATAATATCTTTATTAAGATAGGCATTACAAATGACTTTAGTGGAAGGAACATCAGAACAACAACAAAAAATCCTTGCCCACTATATAGAAGCCACTCCTTCACAACTAGCACAAGAAGAGCCCACAATAGTGGTAATTGATGATAATAATGAAAAGATGGTGTCAGATGATCATATCATGACCCATGCTATTAGGTTAGTAGGCCTCATCTTCAAAGTGAAATAATATCGGCCTTCCAAGATGTTCTATTGATGGTTGAGACATCTAATCGGGAATAGTATACACAAGTGACAATATTCCCTTTGGATGAACAAGTACTTAATATGGGAGGGATAGACATGGATATTGATAATCCACAAATGACCCTGAATCTTGAAGATCAAGATAAATTAATCAAGGAACGTGAGGAAAAGGAAAAGAAAAGAAAAGAAGAAGAAGAAGACATAATGCAACTTGAGTAAATTGAAAAGAGGAAAAGGGAAGAAGCTGAAAAAATTCAAGCTAAAGAGTTAGAGAGGAAGAAAAAGAAAGAGTTGGATAGGCCGCATATAGAAGAACAAAAGGAGGAAGAAGATAGGTTGCAATGGGAAGAGCATTCATAGAAAGAAAAAGAAAAACCTTAGAAGGAGAAGAAGGAATAATAGATAATGGAAAAGGAGGATTTAGAGAAAGCATAAGTAGATGCAGAGAAAGTAATAAAGTCACAAGAAGATGTGTTTATAACATCTCCAAGTAATGAAACTATGAGAAGTGTAGGGGAGAATACATGTCCATGAACTACTAGAGGAATACCAAAAAAAGAAATAATGTTGTTGCACCTCAATGACTTCATGTTATATTTTTTAGAAATCATAAAATAGTATTAAAGAAGCTAAGTCTCTTGAGAATTATGGTTGAGGTGGATGCTCCTAAGAAGCCAAAGAGATCTAGGAATCTATATTCAACATCCCATGATGAATAGGGAGAAATGGAAGCAAATGTGACAACTTCATTGGTAGATAAAGATAAATTAGAGATGACCCCAATAGATTACTAGATAATTCAAGCTAGACTTGGGAAAGAAACCAAATATGGTGAATTGTCTATAGATAAAGATACTAGCATGATAAAGTAGAGGATAGAGAGAAAGCATAAAATGAAGTAGGAGATCAAAGGCCAATGGGCTCAATATGGGAAATGTATCAAATATCTTGTTGCACCTCTAGCTACTAAAGATGTAGGTACCTCAACACAAACATTGGTTCTTCAAGAAGAGATAAATTCCCTATATAACATGAAAAGAAGACGTGGTTATAGATGCATGAACAAGTCAATATTTAAGAAAGCATAGATTATTTTTGGGGAATTATTTTGAGGAATATTTAAATACGTCATAACTGGAAGAAGAGATGTAAATATTAGAATTATTTAGAATAAAGGAGAGGGGGGTGAATCGGTTGTTCTCAGGTCTAGATGTACCAATTGAAATTTCTAGCACTTTAACAATCTTAGATCTGATCACCAATACAACTCAGTCTCTATAACATATATTAGAAACATATAACATGCAGTCCACTGTCCAAAAGTGATTAACTTGCAGAATATAGAAACATTCACACCAAAACATTGACACAAGTATAAAACCAGGATTTATAGTGGAAACCCAACTTGGGAAAAACCACTTTGTAACATGCTACTGATATTTCACTCTTCTGAAGTGAGCTCTGTGAAAAGCCAACCTTGTTAAAGGTTTACAAACACATTGCTAGGTGTGACCCTGTTAAAGGATTTAAACACTTCATCAAAAGTGACCTAGTTAAAGGATTTAAGTACATTCCATTAGAATGCCACCTTGATTAAAGGATTTATACAATGACTGTTAGGTCAACCTTGATTAAAGGATTTAGACTGATACAATGGTTAGAAAGTAACAATAGTTTCTGATCTGAAAAACATACAAATCACTTTGAAAATACAGATCCACTTTGTACATATATGTTGATTTACTGTCAGACCTTCATTTCCATCTCCATCACTGATCTGCTCAGAATTTGCTTCAAGAAATCACAACTCTGTTCAACTCCTTCACAATTTCACCTTCAACCTTTTGCTTAGACTTATCAGTCAATAACATCAACAACTTCAACCCATGCTATAACCTCACAATTAGGTTTTCCTTTATACCTCTTCGATTAGGTAGATCCATCTTTTACCGCTTAATCTCCTTCGTAGATCTTAGGTTTAGGTGAAATTCATCAAATCCTTCTATCATTGTGTTCTTAATCCTTCCTTCTAGATACATCTTCAAACTTCTCTTTGAATCCATAATAAAATGATTTATCATGCATTAAATACTCCATACACTTCATTAATAAATTCAACACGATTTACATATCCCAAGAATTCAACTATGTCGAAAGGGAATCTCAATTCTTTCTCCAAATGTAAATTATTGACACTTGGTTAATATTGTGTTCTTCTCCTCGGTCATCACTGTGTGTCTCAGTCATCTCTACAAACTGTCTTCCTCAGCTAACATTGTCTTTTCTCAGTTATTTCCCGTTGCTCGACATAAACTGATGTTCGGTCAACACTAAATTTACTTGGCATATACTGGCACTCGGTCGACACTAATATCATTTAGCTTAAATGAGATTTCTTCACTTTTGCTTGGTTAAGCCTACCTTTCAGTCTTTCTTCTTACTTAGATAAATAATACATTATCTTATCAATGTGCCAACTAATCAAGTACCCATTGAAGTATCAAATAACTCAACCTATCCTTAGGTTCTCTTGTTATCTCCTTTCCCTAATCCTCTCCATCAATCAATAGATATGGTACTATCCTAGATAGAAACTATCTTACTAGAAGGTTTGACATCAATGACTATACAACAATTGTTTCAATTGCAGTTTCCAACTATCTCCCTCTTTGAAATTGATGGAAACACCACATGAATAACACATGATCTACCAAACAATCCAAAATTTTTTGTTTGTGCATCAGAAAGTTTTATAATATCCTTAACTTCATTTTGATTCACAACATCTTTACCTTGCTTGACAACATACATAGTTACTCCCTCTGAATCTTTCCAGTTAACCAATTATCTCCAAATATCTCCCTCAGGTTCAATGAACCATCTCTGTGTTTTCTTCACAATCTCTCCCTCTTTGACAACAATGCCAAAGCAGTATCTATCACTTACATTTTCTATATGTAGATGTCTTCATGTCAATTTAGCATGCTATGTTTCTCCCTCTGTCATCTTACGTATGACTGATTATCATCTCTGCTTTACTTCTCACAACTCTAGGGAACTCCCAAAGTGTGATCATTTTTGCATCAATTTTTCAGATATTCTGTGTAGCACATTTGATGCAATGCTCCTAGTTGACTAGGTAGCCTCAGTTAGGGGAATCACCCCTAGTTTAACTCTAAGATATTCATGAGCATCGTTAGGTAAAACTTTTGTGAATATGTCTTCTAGTTGTTTCTTTGTATTCACATATTCCATTCTCACTTCTTTGTCTTGTACCAACTCTCTCAAGTAATGATACTTGATAGCAATATGCTTAGTCTTTGTGTGCATCACTGGATTCTTTGATATATTGATAGCACTTGTGTCATAAAAAAAAATAACAACCGGCTCAGTGATTTCCTCTTTCATTCCTTTTAACAATTGCTTGATCCACACCAAATTTAAACAATTCACTGCAGCTGCTACATACTCAGCTTCTACTGTAGATTGGGAAATGCAGTTCTGTTTCTTTCTAGTCCAGGAGATTAATCTCTTTCCTAGAAAGAATGGTCCACCACTTGTACTTTTTCTATCATCAACATTTATAGCCCAATCTGCATCAATGTAGACTCCCAGTTCAAGTTTATCATTCTTCTTGTAGTATAATCCATAATCCTTTGTCTCTTTTAGATATCTTAGTATTCTCTTCACTGCCATCATATGATTTTCCTTAGGATTGGCAAAAAATCTTGCCACAATCCCAATTGCTAGGGCTAAATCTGATCTATTGTGGACAACATATTGTAGCTTTCCAATCATAGATCTATATAAGGTTTGATTCACTTCAGCAGTATCATCAGTCTTAGATAGTTTTTGTCTAGTAGCCATAGGAATACTTACTATTATGGAATCCTCCATACCAAAAGTTTTCAATATCTCTTTAATATATTTAGATTGAGAAATAAAGATACCTTTCTCCATCTGATAAACTTGTAAACCAACAAATAATTTTATCTCACCAAACATAGACATTTCAAACTCAGTTTGCATCTCATTTGAAAATTTTTGACATAGGGCATCTTGTCCTCCAAATATGATATCATCAACAAAAATTTCAGCTAACAAAATCCATTTATATTTTTCAGTTTTCATATACAGATTGTTGTTGTAATTTGTTCTTGCAAATCCAATCTTTATCAAATAATTGTGCAGTCTCTCATACCATGCTCTGGGGGCTTTTTTCAATCCATACAGCTGCTTGTTCAACTTGCGAACCATATTTTTATTTCTTGGTCAACAAATCCTTTAGGTTATTCAATGTATACTTCTAATATGCCATTCAAAAATGCAGATTTGACATCCATCTGATATACTTTGAAATATTTACATGCAACATATGTAAGTAGAGTCCTTAATCCTTCTAATCCTTATATAGAGGAAAATGTTTCCCCATAGTGTATTCCTTCTTCTTGTGCATAGCCCTTGCATACCAATCTTGCCTTGTTTCTTGTGACTTGTCCATGTTCATTTAGCTTTTTTTTGAATATGCATTTTGTTTCAATAACATTCTTATCTTCTAGTCTTGACACCAGAGTCTAGGTATCATTGTTTTCTATCTGATCAATTTCTTCATTCATAGCTTGTATCCAATCATCATTCTCTAAAGCATCTTTTACTCTCTTAGGCTCAAACTCACATAGTAAACATGTAGGGGCTTTCAACTTACTTCTTGTGAAGACTCTAGATTCTTTATCTCCAATGATTTTCTCAGGCTTATGATGTCTTCTTACATATTGTGCCAATGTAGGTTCAGATTTATTTTCTCCTTGATCTTGATCTTTAGGTTCATCATGCAAATTATTAGCTTCTTCTTCTTATTTCTTGACATCATCGTCTAGATGCTCGGCAACATCCTCTTGATGCTCGACATTGCTTACCCATTACTCTACATCTGGTTCAAGTGTGTTACTTGCCTCTCCTTCTTCCATGTAAACAAAAGATCTGTAATCTTCAAGTTCTTGTTTTCCCTCTAGGTCATTCTTTTATGCATATTCATCAAATCTCACATTTGTACTTTCCACAACTTTGTTAGTGTTAGAATTCAAACACTCATAAGATTTTATCTTAGTGGAATAACCAAGGAATATGCCTTCATCACTTTTTGTATTAAATTTTCATTCCTATAATCTTTCAGTATATAACATTTACTCCCAAAGATTCTAAAATACTTCACATTAGGTGCATAACCATGCCATAACTCATAATGTGTAGCATTTGTACCTTTCTTGATTTGTACTCGATTTAAGGTATAAACAACTGTACTTACAACTTCTCTCTAGTATTTTTGTGCAACATTCTTCTCAATCATCAGTGTTCTTGTACAATCCATAATTGACTTGTTTCTTCTCTCTGCTATGCCATTATGTGTAGGTGTTCTCGGTGAAAACATCTGTCTCTTGATTCCTCTATCATTATAGAACAGATTGAACTCATTTGATATAAATTCTCCACCTCGGTCAAATCTCAAACATTTCAGGCTTCTACCTATTTGTTTTTCAACTTTTTCCAAATACCACTTAAACAACTAAAATGCAACAGATTTCTCTTTCAAAAACATTATAGTCATCATCCTACTATAGTCATCAACAAACATAATAAAATACCTATCACCACAATAACTTTGTACACCCATAGGTCCACAAAGGTCAGTATGAACCAATTGCAAAATGTTTTCAGAAGTATATGTCTTGCTCTTAAAACTAGACTTTGTCATTTTTCCCAATTGACACTGTTTACACATGACATTATCAAGTTTCTTGAATCTCAGCAAACCTCTAACTTTATTCTTTTTACTAATATTTACTAGATTGCCAAAATTCACATGACACAACCTCTTGTTCCATAACCATACATCATCAAATTGTGCAAAAAAACATGTTTCTTCAGATAGGTCTAGATAGAACAAGTTACCCCTTGTCCGTTCTCCACTTCCAATTAGTTCACCAGTGGCATCAGATATTTTATCCTTCCTGTGATGAAACTCCACTCGGTAACTAGTAATGTTTAGTTGTGCAACACTCAAAAAATTATACTTAAGACCTTCAACCCAATAAGCATTTTCACATGTGATCTTATTAGTCAACTTAATTGATCCTTTACCTCTCATAGGACATGGTGCATCATTACCAAACTTAACACTTCTACCTTTGTAATGATCTAGGGTTTTGAATTTACTTTTATCACCAGTCATGTGATGTGAGAAACCACTATCAATAATCCACTTATCACCCTTACTCACATAAGAAATGAGTGTAGTTTTATCATCTTCATCAGAATCATCTTTCATAGAAACATAAACTACTTCAATATCACATTCATTAGATAAACCCTAGCCACCTACAAAATGCCTTGAGCAACAAAATCACACTTCTCCTGGTACAAAAACATCATGCCACCGACCATAGAGACCCTCAGACCAGTCTGCAACAACTAGTGCCACCAAACCAATCAAAATCGGCCGCTAAAACCATAAAATTTGGTACTTCTTGTCGCTGGAAACCCCATTCAAAAATTCAAATTCAAACTGCAATGGTCACGTCAAAATTTTTAAAATGAAACCGTACATCTTTTCCTTTTCCCAGCAGATCAGACGGTGGGCGAGATCTCCATTTATCTTTAAAAATGACCGTGGGACCCAAAACAATCAGCCGCCACCAAGACAACAACCTGACGAATAAGAAAAAAGCACTTCAGTGACAACTGGTGCAAAGGACCCACTGAGCAGGCTTTTCATCTTTAGTGAAGATCGACAGCTGTTGCTACACCGCTGACTTATCCATCATGCAACTTCAATAAATGGTATTACGACCACCATCGGATCTTGCAGTGTATTAACTCCCCTGAGACCGGAAGACCCATTGACAAATCCACCTCAGCACACCTGGACCAATGAGAACATGCCCAATCTACGTACACATAGCAGTGGACCCGCTATACTTTATCACTTCTAAAAAAGGTGAAATTGATAGTTGGCATAAGATCTCATACCTCTGACACATCCCATGAGAACTTATGCCAATCGTAGATTTACTGCAAGTGTTAGGACCCTCTGACAAGCTAGAAACCAGGTCCCAATGACAACTGCCAACACATTACTTCATGGACCAATCACAAACTGCCAAATGTGCATGACTTGACATTGGACCCACTGACAGCCTTTACGTTAGATTCCAAATCGATAGCTGTCACATGATTGCGAAGGGGAAGAATATTCCTTGTGATCATGTGACAACCACTAGATCTTCAAGCGACTGACAACTTGACCCCACCCTGCCGCATAAGCCATTTCAATGAATCATAGGCTGCCACATTGTGAAAACTAGCAGGAAGACCTCTGACTTTTCCTTCATTCCTTAGACCTCTAACATGCGCCACATCAGACTCCCATCGACCAATGAGAAGTCGCTGACTTGTTCCACCTTGGCACCTCGAGGACCCACCTATCTATCATCGACCTTCGCATCGGATGGTTGTCGCTATACCACCATATTAAACATCGAGCACTTTACCTTAGCGGTGTAACGACAACTGCAAGATTTGTCAGTACTTTAATCCATTGCAAACCTTGAAGACGGGCCCGCCAGGATAGGTGGAACCTTGTCACATGTGTGCAAGGGGAAGAAAGATTCCTTGTGAACATGTGACAACCACAAGTTTTTCGAAGGGTTGAAACATAGAAAAACATTACAGGGGGGACTTAGGAACTTAGGAAAAAAATAAAGGGGGTCCCGACATGAAACCTAAGGAAATAACATGCGAAGAGGTCACAGTCTTTTTGGCACATGGGTTATTTAGATTTTAAGTGGCCCGAAAAAGTAACACAAAATTAGAACAGGGCCAAACGACTTAGGGTTTTCTCAAAGTAACGACTAGTTTATGAATTTTTGCAAAGGGTTTCAGCCAGAGACACAAAAGAAATTGCAGAGACCAAGGGACAATGAATAAGGCCATGAAATTTTGCAGAGATAGACCATTTTCTAAGGAATTTAGCTGTGACGTGAAAATGGGCTAACATCCTCTTCATAGTCTTCTAGCCATGAGTGCCTCAAGATCATCTAGTTCCTCATTAGAAGTGTCACTTTCACTTTCACTATCACTATCACTGTCACTTTTCACACATTTTTCTTTTTCCCTCTTAGACTTATGCAAAACCATTTGTGACTTGAATGCAAATTCAACATTAGGAATATTCTAGTTATCATAGTTAGATAGCTTAAAAGTAGTAAGCTTACCAACAAGACTTTCTAGAGTTAAAACATTACCAGGGTTACATCTCGATTATTGAATTGTAGAAATTATGATAGCATAGATAGGAAGAAAAGATCTTAGTACCTTACCAATAACAGTCTCATCATGAATGAATCCATTAGCTCCTCTTATAGCATTCACTATCTCCTCACTACAATATTTGGGGTCAAATTTCGACGCCAATTTGTGATGCCACTACAATTTGTGTTTGTTTTTTGTGTTTTTTTTTACAAGTGCACCCGATGGTGTCGTAATAGTGATGATAATGTCATAATTGTGACACCCCTTTAGTTAGAAACAAAAAAAAGAAAAAGAAAGTGTCATTTAAAATTTTTGTGAATTTGAAGAGTTGCCGCGAAGATGACACTGCACTTTTGCATGGTGCGAAGAGGCATTCAAGTTTGGCATGCGCGAAGAGGCTGACACTATGTGGGAAGAGGGCACTGGCACTTGAGGTAGGCATTTGAGCTTTGTCTTCTCATTAACTCAATTTCAATGGCATTGTTTACATCTTAGCATTGTTAATAGTGGTATTGTTTACATCTTAGCATTTGGAATGCTCGATGACCCACGAGCTTTGAGAGCTAGGGCATCATTGCTATTACCTTCAAGGCATTGTGTGAAGTGTTTGATCTCTCTTTATTTGTTTTTCTCTTGATATTCACTATGTGGTACTCCCTGTTTATGATCATTTCATGAGGAAATATCTTGATGGCTCGCGGGCTGCAAACTAGGGCATCATACATTGTTCATGAGCTCATTGTTTAATATTGGCATTGTTTACATCTTTTCATTTGGAATGCTTGATGACACATGAGCTTTGAGAGCTAGGGCATCATTGCTATTACCTTCAAGGCATTGTGTGAAGTGTTTGATCTTTCTTTATTTGTTTTTCTATTGATATTCACTATGTGGTACTCCCTGTTTATGATCATTTCACAAGGAAATGTCTTGATGGCCTGGGGGCTACAAGCTAGGGCATCATACATTGTTCATGAGCTCACCGTTTAATACTAGCATTGTTTACATCTTTTCATTTGAAATGCTTGATGACTTGCGAGCTTTGAGAGTTAGGGAATCATTTCTATTACCTTCAAGGCATTGTGTGAAGTGTTTGATCTCTCTTTATTTATTTTGTTGTTGATATTCACTATGTGGTACTCCCCGTTTATGATCATTTCATAAGGAAATATCTTGATGGCTCGTAGGCTGCAAGCTAGGGCATCATACATTGTTCATGAGCTCACTGTTTAATATCTGGCCAGACCATGTAAATGGTACTGGGCCAACCCAATCAGCCCGACAAAATGTGTCATGTTTATCTTTGTCAAATACACTTGTTCACCATTTTGTTCTTGTTATTCACACAAATATTGCATCAAAAATAATTGTAAATAATGATTCAAAGAAAAAAAGAAACAACTACAATAGATTAGACCCCAAAAGAATACAGTCAAGGAGAAATAGTGCCCTAATAGTGTCCTTTGGATCTAACCCCATCTTTTCCTTCCTTGCAGGTTTTGGATCATACAAGAGCATACTGGATTGAACCCTGAGTCAACACTTCATTACTTCAGGCAATGTTTGGTACCTTCATTATTTATGTTCATCCACTTATGTATGTTTGCATATTCATTAATATTCTTTTGAAAGTTGGCTGTTAGTGACCATATAGGACCATTCTTAATGAAATTTGGCATGAAATTTTATAACATAGTTTCTTAGCATTTGATCTTTATATGGAAACCATGACTTGAGGTAGGCATTTGAGATTTGTTTTCTCATTAACTCAATTTCATTTTGATGACATTTGTTGATTTAATGGCAAAATATGAATGTTAATACTGGCATTGTTTTCATCTTTGCATTTAGAATGCTCGATGACCCACGAGCTTTGAGAGCTAGGGCATCGTTGCTATTACCTTCAAGGCATTGTGTGAAGTGTTTGATCTCTCTTTATTTGTTTTGTTGTTGATATTCACTATGTGGTACTCCTCGTTTATGATTATTTCATGAGGAAATGTCTTGATGGCTCATGGGCTACAAGCTAGGGCATCATGTATTGTTTATGAGCTCACTGTTTGAGCACCTCATGTCCCTATTTGATTGGCCAGTGCTCTGTTTGTTATATTGATACTATTAGATCAAATAGGGACATCAATAATAAAATAATACACTTACTATTTTGAATTTGAGCTCTGGCATCATGCAATGTTATTGCTGTCAAAATAGTAAGTGTATTAATGTATGATCTAATTGTTAGGAATAGTCCCAAGAGATAACTGAGAGGGGGGGGGGGGGGGGTGAATCAGTTATCTACAAGTTTCAATTCTTTATCCAATTAAGTATACTTAAACATAAAGCATAAAAACAAAGAAAGAACACATGAACACAACACCAATATTTTGGTTATAGGGAAACCCAAATAGGTAAAAACCCCGGTGGGAATTGACACCCACTAATATTCTGCACTAGTGTATTATGATCCTTGTTAGAAGATCCTTAACCCTGCTAGGAGTTTCTTTACAATATATTTAGTATAGTAGACCTGGTCAAGGGTCGGACCCTATTAGGAGTCTTTTACAATTGTCCCTTCAGGGGAGAGGACACACTATCTGAGAGCTCACTGCTCAAAGGGGCGAAGGCTACAACCTTTTGAATAATAAATACACACTATATCTGGATCTTGGTGAAATACGCTTTGAATTGCTATCTGGATCAGTTCCAATGTATAGCACAAATACTTTACTTGGTCACATAGACCTTTTTTTGATGGTTCAACACTTCGCACACTCTACTCTACTCTTCTTAATCAACCATGAACCACACTCAAGCAATCACAAATGACTGTCTATAAATATCTTTCCTCTAAATGATATAATCAAGTCGGCCTATTATAATCACCTTGAAATCATATTAGAGAAACCATAACAAACTTTGATAAACATTATGTTAGCTCTACTATGCACGCAACACATTTTGGGACCTATCCAATAAGATAATTGTAGACGCACGCTACACACTTTCGGCTCTACCAAAACAACTAGATCTTTCTCCTCAAGATGAATTACTTCACACACTCTTAACTAAACATCAATGACTCTTCTCTAAGCTTAACTCCAAGGGTGCATACCCCAAAGATAGGCGCAACTCCGGAACCAATAAAATCTCTGTCGGCTCTCCTGAACAAACACAGGAAACTGCTACTGGTGAGTAGCGACTGCATAACTTCTCTTCTACTAAATATCAAACTATGCATCCATGACTGAAACATCACTAACATGTCTTTAACATATATCCAAGTGGGCAAGGCTCCATGATAACTGTACGGACAACCATACACAAAACACTGCCTGTTACTTTGTCAGGAACACTGCTGACACAAGCTGCTATATAACTGTCTGTACTAACAGTTAACCTCTATGCCCATGATATCATGCTGATATCATGTCCATGCTACATATACTAAAAGCTTATTGCATAAGACTTCCACACATGCTACTTTCCATATGTTGTCATCAATGACAAACATATAGTCAGTACTGGCCTACTAGCAAATCTCCAACAATGTCCCCCTTTGGCATTGATGGCAACATGTGGAATGAAAAACTAACACCAACCCAAATGAACATTTCTTTTATAACATTCTCCATTTCCTCTTCAAAACTCCCCCAAAGATGAATCCTCTATTTGCTGCAATATTTTCCAATATTCTCCATTTCCTCAACTATACTACTGTCATAACTGAATACTGCACCCCCTTAGCATACTACTCCTTTTTACTTCTATTTTTCATGACTCTGTATATTACTCCTCCTTTGACATCAATGGAAAAGGGCGCCATTCATTTTAAGCATCGATACTACTCTTGAGGTAGAGTAGTCAACCTTCCATCAATCCCTAAGGACTGATGCCTTTCCTTCTTTCTTTTAAGAAGAATCAGGGAAGGGAATTACTCCCAACTTCTCCCTGAGATACTCAAAAGTATCCTTAGGCAAGGGCTTTGTGAATATATCTGCCAACTAATCTTTGGTGCTCACATAGTCCAACTTGACTTCTTTCTCTACCACTTTCTATCTTAGGAAGTGATACTTGATCTCAATGTGCTTTGTCTTTGCATGCATCATAGGGTTCTTTGACATATTGATAGTTCTAGTGTTATCACAGTGAATAACAATAGGATAATCAATTTGAATTCTAAAATCCTTTATCATCTGCTTGATCCAAACAATTGTAGAACAATTCAAGGCTGCTGCAACATACTCCGCTTCTGCTATTGACTAAGAAATACAATTTTGTTTCTTGCTTGTCCAAGTGAGAAGTCTATCACCAAGAAACACTACTCCAACTGATGTACTCTTTCTGGCGTCAGCACATCCTACCCAATCTGCATCAGTGTACACATGAAGCTCAACATTTTCTAAATTAGGATACCATAGAGCATAATCTATAGTGCCCTGCAAGTATCTGAATATTCTCTTTAGTGCCATGCGGTGACTTTGCTTAGGTTCTATTGAAAATCTTCCAACTATGCCGATTGCATTGGAAATATCAGGTCTAGTTTGAGTAAGATATACGAGTTTACCAATCATAGACTTGTATAATGTTGTATCTACCGCTGGTGAGTCATCTTCTTTTGTAAGCTTGCATCTAGTGATCATAGGTGTTCCTACTGGCTTGCAATCATCCATCTTGAATTTCTTCAGTATCTCTTTCACATACTTGGACTGATTAATGAAAATTCCTTTTTCTGTCTACTGCACATTTAGTCCCAAATAGTATTTGATAGGACTAATCATACTCATCTCAAATTCATTCTGCATTTTTTTGGCAAAATTTGCACTTATTTTGTCATTACCCCCAAAGATAATGTTATCAACAAATATAGCTACAAGTAGTAGACCTTCAGATGTCTCTCTAATGAATAGATTACAATCTGCTACTCCTTTCTTGAATCTAATCTTTATTAGATATCCATCTAGTCTTTCACACCATGCTCTAGGGGCTTGCTTAAGTCCATAGAGGGCCTTCTTCAATCTGTATACCATATCAGGTTCGTTTGATAAGGTGACTCCTTCTAGCTGCTCAATGTATACTTCTTCTTTCAAATCTCCATTCAAGAATGCTGACTTGACATCCATCTAATATTCTTTGAAGTTTTTGACTGTAGCATAAGTTAGAAACAACTTAATAGCTTCTAGTATGCTCATAGGTGCAAATGTGTCTGAATAATTAATGCCTTCTCTTTGCGCATATCCCTTACATACTAACCTTACTTTATTTCTTACTACTATACCATCTTCATTCATCTTATTTTTGAATATCCACTTTGTTCCAATCACATTCTTATCACTAGGTCTTGGGACCACTTCCCAAGTGTCATTCTTAATAATCTGATCAAGTTCTTCTTTTATAGCATCATGCCAATCTGAATCATTACATGCATCTTCAACACTTAAAGGTTCAATCTGAGATAGTAAACATACCGCTTCACTACTAGCTAAGTTCTTTTCTTATGATCTTGTTAAGACTTTTCCGCTCTGATCTCCAATGATGTCTTTCTTGGAATGGTTTTTAGATGTAAAATTTGGAACTTTAGGTGATGCTAACTCATCAGCCTTAAGAGTACCTTCTTCACTTGTCTCAGGGTCATTGAATAGCACATCAATGATGTCAAACATTTCCTCAATAATTGTCTCACTAGTGGAGGGTCTGGGTTTTTCTTCAATCATGGGTGAGTAATCATGATATCTTTCTTGAACCATAAAATTTTCATCAATCTTAACATGAGCACTTTTAATGATCTTTTTCAATCTTAAATTGAAACATCTATAAGCTTTACTTTTAGTAGAGTAACCAAGAAAAATACCTTCATCACTTCTTGAATTAAACTTTCCTACTGCTTCATCCCTCTTGATGTATCACTTGCTTCCAAAGATTCTAAAGTATTTTACTATGGGAACATTACCAAACCATAGCTCATATGGTGTTTTGTCAGTGCCAGGCCTTAATTGAATTCTATTGATGGTGTAGATTGCTGTATTGACTGCATCTCTCCAATAGGTGTGTGCAACTTTTCCTTCTATCATAATGGTGTGCGCTGTATCAAGAATGATCCTATTCCTTCTCTTTGCAATTCCATTCTGCTGAGGGGTTCTAGGTGCACTTAACTATCTCTTTATGCCATGTTCTTCACAGTACTCATAGAATTTGTCAGAGGTGAATTCTCCTCCTCTATCCGATCTCAAACATTTTATCTTTAGTCCAAATTCATTCTCAACCTTAGCTTTGAATATTTTAAACTTCTCAAATGCTTCTAACTTATCTTTCAAGAATGCAACCCACATCATCCTAGTATAATCATCGACAAAAAAAATGAAATACCTTTCACCATAGTATGATCTTGTTTGAGTTGGACCACATAGGTCTGTATGAATCAGATCCAACTTGTTCTCTACTAAATTGTGCTTGCTCCTGAATGAATTTCTCACATGCTTCCCCATCACACATTCCCTGCATATAGTATCAACTAGTTTTTTTATGCTAGGTAGATCTCTTACTGCCTTTACATTGCTTATCTTTACTATGTTATCAAAATTGATATGACATAGTTTTTTATGCCATAACCTACTGTCATCAACTTTAGCAACAAAACAACTTGCTTCTGAATTGAGTTGAAAGACATTACCTCTTGTCTTTGAGCCTGATGCAATCATAACACCATACTTGTTATTAATGATGCCTTTTTCATCCTTAAACTCCAACTGATATCCTTTTCCAAGTAACTGTCCAACACTGAGAAGGTTATGTTTCAAACCATCAACATAAAGAACATCATCAGTACTATTCTTTCCATCCAAGGTGATGGCTCCTCTACCAACTATGGGTTTAGGAGTGTTATCTCCAAATATAAACATCCCACTATTGTATTTATCCAGATGAACAAATTTGTCTTTATCACCTGTCATGTGATGTGAACAACCACTATCTATAATCCAGTCTGTCCTTATGTCAGCTTGTGAAATCAATGCTAGCTCTTGATTCTCTTTCTTATCTTCATGAACTATCTTATTATTCATTTTGTCTACAATAGCAATGAATCCAATCACCTGATTCATCATCTGAAACTCCATCTCCAGCATAGTAACATTCCTTAGAGTACTTAGGCTTCTAATCATTTTTGAACTTTCTAGCTCTAGTAGGACACTTAGATGTAAAGTGACTGATCTTATTACATGAAAAGCACTTAAATGGTAATTGACCCTCATATTTTCCTTTTCCTTTCTTTTCTCTTTTGGCAATCATAGCAATGAAATCATCTAATGTTTTCTCTTCATCATCATCATCATCAAAATTACCAGAAGTGTTTACAGATTTCTTACCATGAATTGTTGCTTTGAAGGTTGTCTCACTCTTTAGTTCTGTCTTCAATCTTGAAATCTCAAAATTTGAGATTTTGCTGATCAAGGTCTCTCTCTTGAAATTAGATGTAAGTTGCATGGTCTCATCAAGGATGTTGATCTTGCTTTCATATTTAGGAGTTAGAGTAGTCATTAACTTGTCCATAATGTCCTCCTCTGAAATCACTCCACCATCAAATAGGGTGCTGATAAGAGCTTCTTTAGCTATAACATTCTGATGAAACAATTCCTTTTGCCTATCAGTAGCATCATCCTTTGCAAGGTCTTCTAAGGTAGTAATCTTGGCATCTTTGATAGTTACATAAAAAACTTCAAAAGAAATGCACTGTAAATGGGTCACCATCTTGTTCTTCCAATCAAGATAATTCTCTCCATCAAACTTAGGACTTTCTTTCCTGAAGTATGCCATCTGATTAACCTCAAGTTGTTAAAATTTCTCTCTGAGGCACTTGGCTCTGATACCAATTGTTAGGAATGGTCCCAAGAGATAACTGAGAGAGGGGGGGGGGGGGTGAATCAGTTATCTACAAGTTTCAATTCTTTATCCAATTAAGTATACTTAAACATAAAGCATAAACACAAAGAAAGAACACATGGACACAACACCAATATTTTGGTTACGGGGAAACCCAAATAGGTAAAAACCCCGGTGGGAATTGACACCCACTAATATTCTGCACTAGTGTATTATGATCTTTGTTAGAAGATCCTTAACCCGGTTATGAGTTGATTTACAATATATTTAGTACAGTAGACCTGGTCAAGGGTTGGACCCTGTTAGGAGTCTTTTACAATTGGCCCTGTTAGGGGAGAGGATGCACTGTCTGAGAGCTCACTGCTCAAAGGGGCGAAGGCTACAACCTTCTAAATAATAGATACACACTATATTTGGATCTTGGTGAACTGTGCTTTGACCTGCTATCTGGATTAGTTCTAATGTATAGTACAAATACTTTACTTGGTCACATAGACCTTTTTTTGATGGCTCAACACTTCGCACACTCTGCTCTGCTCTTCTTAATCAACCATGAACCACACTCAAGCAATCACAAATGACTGCCTATAAATATCTTTCCTCTAAATGATATAATCAAGTCAGCCTATTAGAACCACCTTGAAATCATATTAGAGAAACCATAACAAACTTTGATAAAAATTCTATCAGCTCTACAATGCACGCAACACATTCTGGGACTTGTCCAATAAGATAATTGTAGACACACGCTACACACTTTTGACTCTACCAAAACAACTGGATCTTTCTCCTCAAGATGAATTAATTCATGCACTTTGAACCGAACATCAATAACTCTTCTCTAAGCTTAACTCCAAGGGTGCATACACCAAAGATAGGTGCAACTTTGGAACCAATAAAATCTCTGTCGGCTCTCCTGAACAAACATAGGAAACTGCTACTGGTGAATAGAGACTGCATAAATTCTCTTCTACTAAATATCAGATTATATGTCCATGACTAAAACATCACTAACATGTCTTCAACATATATCCAAGTGCGCAAGGCTCCATGATAACTATATAGACAACCATACACAGAACACTGCCTGTTACTTTGTCAGGAACACTGCTGACACAAGCTGCTATATAACTATCTGTACTAACAGTTAACCTCTGTGACCATGATATCATGTCCATACTACATATATTGAAAGCTTACTGCATAAGACTTCCACGCATGCTACTTTCCATATGTTGTCATCAATGACAACCATATAGTCAGTATTGTTCTGCTGACAAATCTCCAACACTAATAGTAGGAACCTCATTGATCATTACCTTTCACTCCTCCATCATTATAGAAGAGATAACTACCTACAACTATATTTCATAATTCCTCCTTTGAAGTCATAGGTTAGTTTAAAATGTAGAGGGGTCTCAAAATTTTGTAAGTAAAAACATTACACAGTGGCATTGAGATTAAGTACAATATTAATTCACATGCCTTTAATTATGTTACACTTTTGAAATTATCACTCATTGGTCATTTTACAATTCAAGATATAAGTATCAGAATATAAATTGTTGTAAAAGGAAGAAACACATATGTATCATCATTTAATAAAAAATATAAAAGTATCCCATAGACAGACAATTGCTATTATAACAACCATCTTCTAATCCCATAGTGTACTAGTCTCAAGCTAAGAACAATTTACTTAAGCCATCATATAAGTATCATCCTAAAGTTTAAATAGACATTGACTATGGATATACAACACTAAGCCATAATAAATTATAGAGTTTCACTACAATTTCTATGTCCACTTACAATAATAAATTATAGAGTTTCACTGCAATTTCTATATCCATTGCCATTAAAATATATCACTCCTCCTGTTATATAGGAATCTTTCTCATTAAGTGGTTCCATTAAAATATATCACTCCCATTATATAATGTATATGCATAATTGTTTAAAATTCTATACTTGTTGCTCTTAAATATTATTACCATTTCACTCAAATTTACATGATATTAAGCCAAGCCCAAAATGTATACATACATGTAAGTATAGGAGATGCTGGATTTTGCAACTATTGAAAAAAAAAAAACTATACCAATAGCAGCTTACAAGAAACTATACTTGTGCTTACCACACCATACCTTAGCATCATAATGCTTATCATTTTCAAGCTTGAGCGAGGCTTCATACCACACACCGTCTGCAGATTTGTACGCAATGCTGATTTAGGTTGTAGATAAACTACATGTTTCATGTAAACAACATGGTTGAATGCAATCTCTTTTGTGCATTTTCAAGAGTTTTCCCACCAATACAAGCGTAAATAATACATTGAACGTAATCTACGAACACTGCATGGTATGAAGTCTTGTTGAAGCTTGAAATATATCACTCCTCATGTTATTGTCAAAATTAAATTCAAATATTTCTCAAAACATTTATTCTTGTAGAATTAAGATATCCTTATCTCAATAATAAAACAATCTTCCATAATAGCTTTTGAATCACATTAACACACACCCATGTTCTGTAGCATAGTTCATTTTAGAAGTGTATGGTTTAACTATGCACATGCATAATTGTAGATGAGGATCAGTAATAGGGTGCCAGACATTTCTTAGATCCTTTGGATCTAACCCCATCTGTTCCTTCCTTGCAGGTTTTGGATCATACAAGAGCATATTGGATTGAACCCTGGGTCAACACTTCATTACTTCAGGCAATGTTTGGTACCTTCATTATTTATGTTCATCCACTTATGTATGTTTGCATATTCATTCATATTCTTCTGAAATTTGGCTATTAGTGACTATATAGGACCATTCTTTATGTTTTTGGGTCATTTGATGAAAATATGTAAATAGGGACATCAGTAATAAAATAGGGATATCTTAATCTTTATGAGCTCAAATTCAAAATAGTAAGTGTATTATTTTATTACTGATGTCCCTATTTTGAAGTGTTTGATCATTTTTATTACCTTCAATGCATTGTGTGAAGTGTTTGATCTCTCTTTATTTGTTTTGTTGTGCATATACCTTCTCTGATCAACTTTGATATGCACAGGTGATGAACATTCATATTTTCCTAAGCAGTACTTTGAGCTTTCCTTCAACACATGTACTATTTTGAAAATCATCACAAGTCCATTTGTTGTAGGAAAGCTCACAGTACACATGTCTAGATGACATTGTTTACATCTTAGCATTTGGAATGCTTGATGACCCACAAGCTTTGAGAGATAGGGAATCATTTCTATTACCTTCAAGGCATTGTGTGAAGTGTTTGATATCTCTTTATTTGTTTTGCTGTTGATATTCACTATGTGGTACTCCCTGTTTATGATCATTTCATGAGGAAATATCTTGATGGCTCGTGGGCTGCAAGCTAGGGCATCATGCATTGTTTATGAGCTCACTATTTGAGCACCTCATGTCCCTATGTTATTGGCCAGTGCTTTGTTTGTTATATTGAGTTTACATCATATATTTAGTCTTAATAAATATCTTATAAAACAACATAAAACTAACCCAAAATACTATCTTAATAAAATCTTAACAAAACAATATATTTAGTCTTAATAAAATCTTATAAAACAACATATATTGTGTGAAGTGTTTGATCTCTCTTTATTTGTTTTGCTGTTGATATTCACTAGCTATGTGGTACTCCCTGTTTATGATCATTTCATAAGGAAATATCTTGATGGCTCGTAGGTTGCAAGCTAGGGCATCATACATTGTTAATGAGCTCACTGTTTAATATTGACATTGTTTACATCTTTTCATTTGAAATGCTTGATGACCCGCGAGCTTTGAGAGCTAGGGCATCATTTCTATTACCTTCAAGACATTGTGTGAAGTGTTTGGTTTCTCTTTATTTGTTTTGTTGTTGATATTCACTATGTGGTACTCCCCATTTATGACCATTTCATGAGGAAATGTCTTGATGGCTCGCGGGCTACAAGCTAGGGCATCATGCATTGTTTATGAGTTCACTATTTGAGCACCTCATGTTCCTATTTGATTGGCTAGTGCTCAAACAATGAGCTCATAAACAATGCATGATGCTCTAGCTTGCAGCCCACGAGCCATCAAGACATGTCCTCATGAAATGATCATAAACGAGGAGTACCACATAATGAATGTCAACAACAAAACAAATAAAGAGAGATCAAACACTTCACACAATGTATGTTGTTTTATAAGATTTTATTAAGACTAAATATATTATTTTATTAAGATTTAATTAAAACAAAGTATTTTGGGTTAGTTTTATGTTGTTTTATAAGATTTTATTAAGACTAAATATATGATGTAAACTCATAATTATAGTTGATATATATATAATTCAAAGGATAAATTATGAAATATAGTTGTAGGTAGTTATCTCTTCTATAATGATGGAGGAGTGAAAGGTAATGATCAATGAGGTTGTTGTTATCCTTTAAAATGCAGATTCAAATATACTCCATGCCATAGCATTAATGTATAGATGATGCAGATTTGTGTACCTCTTTGTTTTGATGTAGCTTACTCATTGCATGCAATGGGGCCTCCTTGGGGCTTCCAACCATGTTGTGATGTTATGATCTTTATTTGAAATCCATGATGTACTCCTCCCTTAATATGCAGATTTGATGCTTTTCTCCTCTAATTTGATGATGATGTACGTCCCTTCCATTGCTTACTCATGCTTGCTCATGACTGCCTTTTGTTGATGGGCATAGTGTGTGATTGTTGTGGGTGCATCATTTAGAAATGATGTCACAGCAACACCAGATGAAACAACAACATCTGGTGTTACTGTTGCATTGTTTGAATGATGTAGTCACAATAGTGACTCACCAGGTGTTCATGCAGACATAAATGCAACCATTTACTCTCCGCAACATTCTTCTAAGTGCACATGTCCTGTAGCATGGTTTTTCTTTCAGAAGTGTATGGCTTGACTATGGAAATGCATAATTGTAGATGAGGATTAGTAATAGGATGTCATTCATTGCTTAGATATTTTTTATCTAATCCCCATCTCTTTTTTCTTTGCAGGTTCTGGATCACACAAGGGCACACTAGATTCATACCCGGGTAAAAAATTCATCACTTCAGGCAATGTTTGACACCCTTATTATTTATGTTCATACTCTTATGTATGCCTGTACTCTTGCATTTTCTTCTGAAAGTTATTTTCCTTATATAGTATATACAAGTTATTTTTCATATATATACATGTAATCTTTAGATGCAAAAATTTCTTTTCCTTTATATGTATCTTTGCATGAAATGAACACAAATTAAACAAGATTATCTAATAATGCAAACTAGGGTACTGTAGTCACTCATCCAGTAATTAGTTCCCCAAACCATTACTAAGGATTGAACATAAGTCTAAGTCCCCAAACCTATTGTTCTATGTGTCCTTATTGCCTTTATAATTTTGGTTCAACCCCTATAGGATGCCCAAGCCTAGAGGCCAAGGAAAGTACCCAAGAGCACTTGAAAGAAAGATGAATGAAACCATTTTCCTTATGTGGGTAAACCCATATAAGTGTTCTTCCTTTGCATCACAACTCCTACTTGAGGATCCACAATCATGCATTTATATTCAAGACTTATTATTACCTTGGTCCTTTTGAATCTTAGGATGACATCTCAATTGGGAAAGGCAAACCAAAACCTTTCATACACCAATAACAACCAAAGCATGTGGGTGCTCTTCTATTGTACAGTTATACTCATAAAATATATGTACAGTTATAGAATTTGATGCCTTGAAATTTTATAACATAGCTCCTCTTCATCAAAATAGAATGGAAGTGGTGATTCAATGCATCTACCCACATTCTATGTGCTTTGAGCCAATGAAATTTTTATCATCATGATGAAGTAATAATGCATTAAATGTCTTATTGATGTCCCTATTTGATTGGCTGGTGCTCTGTTTGTTATATTGCTGCTATAAAAATAGAATGACAGTGGTGATTCAATGCATCTACAGCCTCAACAATATGGTAGCATTAATCCAATAACAGAAAATACATTACAAATGCCAAGCTCACGATCTCAATGAAATAAAAGGTGTATAAAATAATATATGGTGCACAACAACAACAAGCATGCAATGACAGCAATAACATTGCATGATGCCCGAGCTCAAATTCAAAACAGTAAGTGTATTAATGTATGATCTAATAGCAACAACCTCATTGATCATTACCTTTCACTCCTCCATCATTATAGAAGAGATAACTACCTACAACTATATTTCATAATTCCTCCTTTGAAGTATATATATATCAAGTATAATTATGAGTTTGCATCATATATTTAGTCTTAATAAAATCTTATAAAAAAACATAAAACTAACCCAAAATACTTTGTCTTAATAAATTCTTAATAAAATAATATATTTAGTCTTAATAAAATATTATAGAACAACATATATTGTGTGAAGTGTTTGATCTCTCTTTATTTGTTTTGCTGTTGATATTCACTATGTGGTACTCCCCGTTTATGATCATTTCATGAGGAAATGTCTTGATGGCTCACGGGCTACAAGGTAGGGCATCATGCATTGTTTATGAGCTCATTGTTTGAGCACCTCATGTCCCTATTTGATTGGTCGGTGCTCAAACAGTGAGCTCATAAACAATACATGATGCCCTAGCTTGCAGCCTGCGAACCATCAAGACATTTCCTCATAAAATGATCATAAGTGGGGAGTACCACATAGTGAATATCAACAAAAAAACAAATAAAGAAAGATCAAACACTTCACACAATGCCTTGCAGGTAATAGAAATGATGCCCTAGCTCTCAAAGCTCATGGGTCATCAAGCATTCCAAATGAAAAGATGTAAATAATGCCAGTATTAAACAGTGAGCTCATGAACAATGTATGATGCCCTAGCTTGTAGCCCGTGAGCCATCAAGACATTTCCTGATGAAATGATCATAAATGGGGAGTACTACATAGCTAGTGAATATCAACAGCAAAAAAAAAAAAGAGAGATCAAACACTTCACACAATATATGTTATTTTATAAGATTTTATTAAGACTAGATATATTGTTTTATTAAGATTTTATTAAGACAAAGTATTTTGGGTTAGTTCTATGTTGTTTTATAAGATATTTATTAAGACTAAATATATGATGTAAACTCAATATAACAAACAGAGCACCAACCAATCAAATAGGGACATGAGGTGCTCAAACAATGAGCTCATAAACAATGCATGATGCCCTAGCTTGCAGCCCGTGAGCCATCAAGACATTTCCTCATGAAATGATCATAAACAGGGAGCACCACATAGTGAATATCAGTAGCAAAAGAAATAAAAAGATATCAAACACTTCACACAATGCCTTGAAGGTAATAGCACCGATGCCCTTGCTCTCAAAGCTCGCAGGTCATCGAACATTCCAAATGCTAAGATGTAAACAATGCCACTATTAACATTCATATTGTGCCATTAAATAAACAAATGCTATCAAAATGAAATTGAGTTAATGAGAAGACAAAGCTCGAATGCCTACCTCAAGTGCTAGTGCCCTCTTCCCACACGGTGTCGGCCTCTTCGCGCATGCCAAACTCAAATGCCCTCTTCGCGCCACACAAAAGTGCAGTGCCGTCTTCGCGGTAGCTCTTTGAATTCACAAAAATTATAAATGACACTTTCTTTTTCTTTTTCTTTTTGTTTATAACCAAGCTGGTGTCACAATTAAATCAACAAATGCCATCAAAATAAAATTGAGTTAATGAGAAGACAAAGTTTGAATGCCTACCTCAAGTCATGGCTGCAATATGAAGATCAAATGCTAAGGAACTATGCTATAAAATTTCAAGGCATGAAATTTTATAATTGTATAAATATAAAATTTCAAGGAATGAAATTTGACCTCTGATTTGACCTTGATAATGTCCCCTCCATTGCTTATGCTTGATCATGTCTTCCTTGTGTTGATGAGCATGGTGGGTTATTGTTGTGGATGCATCATTTGGAAATGATGCCATAGCAACACCAGATGGAACAACAACATCTGGTGTTGTTGTTGCACTATTTGGATGATGTAGTCACAATAGTGATTCACCAGGTGTTCATAGAGATATAAATGCAGCCACAACAATGATTCACCAGGTGTTCATAGAGACATAAATGTAGGGCTTAATTTGGATTCTAGCGCCTATACACTACACATGTTCCTGAGTGCACATGTTCTGTAGCATAGTTCCTTTTAGAAATGTATGGCTTAACTATGCACATGCATAATTGTAGATGAGGATCAATAATAGGGTGTCAGGCATTGCTTAGATCCTTTGAATCTAACTCCATCCTTTCCTTCCTTGTAGTTTCTAGATCATACATGAGCATACTGGATTGAACACAGGGTCAACACTTCATTACTTCAAGCAATATCAGGTACCTTCATTATTTATGTTCATCCACTTATGTATGTTTGCATCCATTCATATTCTTCTGAAAATTGGCTATACTCATATTCTTCTTGTGTCTGATTCTTCTAACTATGATCAATTTAATGTTGTAAATCTTGACATAGAATCCAATATCAACCAATCATATATCCATTCCAAATGATATAACTCCATTTGAATAAACATACATGCCAACCATTTGAAAAAATGTCCATATGCAATCTAGAGTCTTACATTAATTTTATAGCGAATTCATGATTTATAATGCTTTTGGTTTCCTACAAAGCCTTTGGCGAAATCTATCAGAAAATTAAAAGTTTGGTCGAAGTAAGTGTATAAATGAAGCTATGAGAAGCTATGAGAAGGTGACATGAAGCTAATGAAAGGAGACATCTCAATGGTGTTAAATCACAGGAGATTCTCTTTGTTCCCTGCAATGGAGTGAGCTAATTCTGAAAGTATAAATAGATAATTTTAACAATGTATAAAGTCTTTCACATGATGTAATAAAAACACTAGCAAGGCAGGAGAACTGTTTGACGAAATGCCACAATAGTGGTGTCTCATGCAATGCTGAGATATTCAAAATATTGTTGGATAAATAGATAATTTTAACAATGTATAATGTCCTTCACAAGATATAATGAAAACTATGGAGTGACCTATGTTTGTTTGATTATATAACTATTATCTTATGTCAGGTATCCCACACAGTCTCATGGATTGTCAGGTACAAGTCAATACACCCCATAGAGATTAATGTCTTTTACCATTTGTAAAATATCTCTCTCATTGCCACTTGTCTTTTTCATTGCATGAAGTGTAGGTACTGGCGAATAGGTATTTGTTAGAATTGTCTTCCTTGAGTGAGGAAAATCTAGGAATGGAAGAAGAAAGTGAGACATTTAGTATGTGTAATTCAATAAGATTGACTCGAGGTCAAAAGATCAAAAAGAAATTCAATAAACGCATGAAATTTTTCCTTGCTCAAGGGGGGTCGTGTTCTTATGATGATGAGAGCAAAGGCGACTCTGAGTTTCTATTTAGGTACAAACATCTATAGAAACAATGGGTCCCCGATGAACTTCCTTCAATAAACATTGATTTTTGTGTTAAAGAGAGGATATATCGCATAACACCACCTTCATTACATGGTTTGGGCCTATTTTCCATGGATGGCGTAAAGGTCTCTTACAACAAAGTTGTCGAATTGATGGAGTATGTCAGACCTTGTTATGATTACAGTAGTTGGATGCAGATTGTTAAATATAAAAAAAGTATGTGTAGGTATGCACTCGCGACAAATTATATACAATAAAAAGTCAGTGAACAAAGTAAAAAAGTAGCTATATACATTGATGGAAGACCCAAAGCATCAGGGAATATTACAAGTTTTATAAACAGTACATGGCCTGCGTCAACTAAGAAGCAACCCAATTGCATATTTGAGGAGCGTGAGGGAAATCACGTATTTGTATGTGCAATCAAATAAATACGTGGAGGCAAGGAGCTACTTATCGATTACAATTTGAATCACATAGATACAAAAAACCCCATGACTATCATGGACAAGGTGGTACACATTTTGATAATTGTCTATTATTCAACATAACTTAGAATAAGAACACATGTGTTTTAACATGTCTGAATGATTTTTTTTGAAATACATAGCTATAGTATGGATCAAGAGCCACACGATACGCATGACGGTGATAGTTCTCATGAGACTTCTTTTCGACAGGTAAAAATCATCATTTTTGTACAAATGCACATACAAGAAAAATGTTAATGCATATTTTTTGTTATGTTAATGCGTATTTTTTGTTGTTCTACTATTTTGGATTGCTTTTAAATAAAGGGATAATAATATTGTTCTCACAAATGAGTTCTGATCAGAAAAAGGGAAAGGAACAAGTAGTCCATGTGAGGAGCCGCAGAATGAGCAGGATCCATTCGATGTTGAATTTTTATTAGAGGTTAATCTTGTGGTTGCACTGGAAAGGGTCCTTTGTGCAATATCAAAAGAGTTAGCTCAAATGACAAATATTCAACTTCACGCTCCTGAAATATAGAGGGCAACGAATATGTTGATTGACCGTGTTCAGAACTATAGAGTAAGTATTAATGTAGTTTTTAATTATAACAAAATTTCAATAATGATTTTTATAGTATACTATTTTATTTATGTCATTAACTAAAATATATGTGTTCTCTTTACAGGAGATGCTAAATAGATTAAAGGACATTACCTCAAATGCAAATACTTCGGATGGTACATCGCATATTTTATCCTCCATCTTGTCTATGGTTATCCATATTTTTTTATGCTCTAACAATATTTTTGTTCAGCACCTACTATTGAACCTATGTTGAGTACGACGCCTGGTATGAGGATCAGATCCACAAAGGTAGTTCCACCTGCAATGTCAGAAACATGTAGCATGACCACAGATGCAATGGCAACACCTACTATTGGTAAGTAGACTCCTCTTTTTCTCTCTTATTTATCATGTGTTTATTTCACTTGAACTATATATTCTTTCTTAGGGGGAATTTTGTAATATTGGATTCATTTTATGTAGGAGGCGATGACGCAATTCCTGGATTTACTCGTGTTAAATGTACGGGAACAATACAGTGTGATCAATTGCTCGTGAGCAATGAAGATGGACTTCCCTTGAGAGTAGCCCAGCTTCCAGGTTCTTTAAAGACTGATCCTTTCTTTTACTATACAATATAATACCCATAATGTAATGCACTAACCCCTTGTGTGTTCCCTTGCAATAACTAATTATAACAATCTCATAATTATCTTGCAGGGAATAATCTATTTTATGAAAAACTTAATGATGAATGTTTGTGCATTTTCGGGCTGACCATACGCACATGGTATCATATTTTGATTTCATTGCAAGATTAGATTTTGTTTCATCCCTTTCTTCAAGTATATTAAAAAGTAGCTTCACTTCATTTATGAATCTAATAGTTTTTTTTCTTAAAAGGTGGTCAGTACAAGATAGAGGGTTAAATAATAAACTCATTGACTCTATGACAACACTTTTTGGACCCGAAGTCTTTCATAGACTTAGACTCCTTGACAAAGCGGGCATTGTTTTGAAGTATATTAGGGACAACTACAGGACCCAAATAGAACACAACCCTTATTATGAGTGACCTCCCTATATTCCTATTAATGAGTGGGAGGATCTTAAATAGGATGCACTTGAGAGAAGTGCAAGACATAGTGGACTAGTAGTATCACTCGAGGAAAGAAGGTACATGATAATGTTAATAATGAAATTATGTACTATTTACTCTTTGTACTTATGTGATCTAACATATTTCAAACATCACATAGGTTGTCTGACACAACAAAGGCAACAATAACAAGAAAACAAGAGCACGGGCAACACAAGCTTGGCTTGAGTGGATATTCAAAACTTGCTGCACGAGTTGTAAGTATTAGTAAATGAAAAATCCTATGCAAATATTTATAATTAAATTGCAATCAATTTAGTTTTGATGAAATTCACTACAATAAAAATTCATGATACCAATAAAAAATGCAGGCCTTGGAGTTCAAAAAATTGATTACAGAAGAG
This sequence comes from Chamaecyparis obtusa, assembly GCA_027943335.1. Lineage (NCBI taxonomy): Eukaryota > Viridiplantae > Streptophyta > Pinopsida > Cupressales > Cupressaceae > Chamaecyparis > Chamaecyparis obtusa. Next base: position 175,816 of record BSBK01002127.1, on the reverse strand, counting down.
GACAAAAAAATAGGCTACAAACAAGGCTATAAAGTCGTGGTTGAACGATACCGAGCAATGAGCGCACAAGGTTCTTCTGCTGGATTTGTTAATCAAGTAAATAAGCCAATTGATTTTTATTTCAAGTTGAAAACTTTACCAATTACTGTATTTGATGTTAAGTTCCAACTTAAAGTGAATATATTTGTTTTAAGTAAGGAAACATTGATTATATATTTGTTTAAAACTTTAAAGTGAATATATTTATATGTATTAAACTGAATGATTGACATTTCTCAGTATTTGTCTTGTATTTATATGTATATATTGTCGATAAATGCACTAATTATTTACATTTGAATGCAGCCTGCCGATATTGATACTGCACTGACCGAGCACGACGGAGGCATCGATTCTAATGTGAATTGTAGTACTCAAGGTATACATTTTCTATTCGAATTTTGATTAATGAATATTTAATACAAGTAAACATGTTAAATTGAATTTGGCGTAGTGATAAAAATTTAATTATAATGTGTTGGGATTAATAAAACATTTTGTATTGCAGTTGCAGGGGATGTAGAGGTTGTTCTCGATGAGAGTGTTGAGGTTCAAGCCGTCGGGCAAGATGATGTGGTTGGACAAGGTAAAGAGCGTCATGTTCATATTTTTTAAAGTATATATTGAAATGCTTGTAACAATAATGAATATATTTTTAAATTAACCCCAATTATGATAATATGTTTTTAATTAATGAAGCTTTTTATTTGTTATTGCAGAGGACCCGCCTTTGCAAAGGACAGTGAGATCACGTGCACAACCAAGAATAAATGATGATGTGGACACAGATATGCCTTTGCAACAATATAGGGAAGCAAAAAAAAAGAAAAAGCCAAAAAAAAATGATTCTCATTTATGCAACTTATTTGATAATGACTGATGTTTATTTCTCAATGTTTATTTGATAATGACTGATGTTTATTTACATGTGTTTGAGCTTAGTTCCATGTTTTCTTTCATTCTTGAATTTGAAATGTTAATGGGCTACATACAAAGGTATGTTGTAAGTCTATAGGGTTTTCTCCCTCCAAGCGTATTGTTTCATCTACTCTTCTCAAAAAATCTATTTATCACTACTAGAAACACTGAGTTTCCTTTTATACACTGTTGTAATGTTGGAGGGGTTTTCACTAAATTTTAGTGGATTTCATATTTTGGGAGAAATTAGTATTAGAATGTTCAATGGGTTCTTTTCTAAAACACACTATTTGAACAACAACAAAACTTGTAATACAAATGTTGATTGCAACTACCAAGCTAGAAGCTTCACAAAAAACCTTAAATCATCATCTTGTCTAGAATGGTTAATTGATTGTTTAAGGTGGATTAGTTGTGATGATGAGACACACCATTCTGATTCTTGGAACTTGATTTGTAACCATAAGTGATGGAGTTGAGGGGAGATGAAGGAATACCAAATAGTAAATTTGGAAATTTTCATCAGAGAAATTGCAGTGGAGGTATGATCAATAGAGAAGATAGTAATGACTGTAGGAGAATGAATAGTGGTTACAGTTGTAGTGGGGAAGAAAGTGGAGGCCATCCATGAAGAAACTTGTTGACAGAGATGGTGTACAAGAAACAAAGGAGACTAGTGTACTTTTTAATAATAACAAAAGTTCAATAATGATTTTAGATGTTAACTGTGACAGTCTCTTGGTTTCAGGCAATGCAGAAGGAGACACCTAGTTCAATATGCAATCTCAATTCATATACATAGGATATTAGGTGGAGTTGAAAAACACAACAGGGTTGCATTTTTTATAGAGGTCTTTAATTGCGTATTTTAAGTTATAGACCATCGCGAACATTAGAATTTTGACCTATTAAAAAAATGTAAATGTGTTGTGTTTTCTCAACTCCATTTGCTATCTGTGCATATTATGCTTGTGTTGCATGCACATCCTCGATTCAAAGTGGGAAAATATTATTTTTGATGCAAGGGAGAGAAGCCAAACACATAAAGAACATGCAAATAAACACGACAGCTACAAAACATAAATGTAGGTATCACAACAACTGAGAAACATAAATGTAGGCATCATGGTCACAATTATTTGGAGACACAACATAATTGAATGCTATACCCAGAGGATGCAACACAACCACTACTCCTGCAGTTCTAAGTTGACACTGGGGGATCCAAAAACCATATATAGATTCCTTATCTTTGGTTTTTGGATAACGGAGTGTCCACTTAGAACTGCAGGAGTAGTGGTTGTGTTGCATCATTTGGGTATAGCATTCAATTATGTTGTGTCTCCAAATAATTGTGACCGTGATGCCTACATTTATGTTTCTCAGCTGTTGTGTCCCAAGACCCCTTATGACCCTTTATGACCCTTTACGATCCCTAAGAATACATCTTAGAGGTCTTAAAGTGTCATAAAGGGTCATAAGAGGATCCTAGGAGGGGCCAGCTGAGCTTCTGCCTTCACATGGTTGGTCTATTAAGTAGAGAATGTTAAACTATTATCAAAACAAAGAGAAGCTCAATAAATTAAGATCCCAATCAACGTATGACAAATATATATTTCTTTTTTAAAAATTGTGTGAGCCTTCGCAATTACGATAGAAACCAAAGAATAACCGATGAAAAAACTAAAAGCGATGACTATCTGTCAGAAACATCAATCACTTCAAGGAGCAATGATCACTTCAGCTCGCCTCAAGAAGTCTTGACCCAAGATCAAGTCATATCGATCCATCTCAATGGCTACCAAATCAACAGATCTCTGCCAAGAACCCAGTCGCAAAGAAACACCACAAACCGCACCATGAACCTGCTGTGAAGAGGCATCCAATGTCTCATAAGTCACATCAAGCAACCTGCTTTCTGTAATCCAAGTCTCTTAGCTTGGTTCACCAAGAAGAAGACTTCTCCTAAGTCATCATAGACACCATAGTGATCTACAAATTTCTATTGTACAAGTTCTACAAGACAAGTCACTGCTACACTCCATAGGAACAAAGCACATCCAATTCAGACCAAAGAAGTCAAGAAGTCACTCAAATTAGATCTGAATGCAATCAGGTCCGCATATATCCCACGAACACATCAGGAAGAATGCATCTCTGATCGTCACACTAGCTTCTTGTCATCTATCGAATCTACTGCAAAGTCATCTCTGAATGACATAACCAAATCATGAGCATGAATAAAAGACCTTGACTCACCAAACCACCTTGCAAGTTGATAAAGATCTAAAAGTAATACAACCAACTAGAACCAGATCTGCAAGAACACCATTCTGAATCGATACAAACTCGATCAACAAATATATATATATTTTTAAAAAAAATTGTGAATTCCATCACAATTACGACGTCGCTAGAAAAGTGATGACAATCTGTCAGAAACTTCTGACGCAAAACTGTCGCATGCACAACATTTACGTCGGTAGACAATCTACCAATGACGGTTATCCGTCTAAACATTAGGATAGTTAACCGTTGCATGTACAACATTTCCATTGGTAAACTAACTCTGTCCGACATCTAGCCGTCAAAATTGGGATTGCTACAAATAGACACGACGGTGTATTCACTGTGTTGAAACCCCCTTTTTGTGACAGCTATAGTTGTCTTAATTATGATGCCAATTGTAGCCGTCATTTTTTTTTACTGCAAAAATATGACGTCGAGTGATGTTGTAATATCGACGATAAACCGTCCTAATTTTGACAACCTACCGTCAAAAAAAGGTCCCAAATGTACTAATGCCTTAATTCTACTACAGTATTGAGCAATATTTTCTCCTTTCATTTTCATTTCATCAAACTTACCTCTCAAACTTTTAGATTCTGCTCTCAATACATTAGTATCTCCACCATAGATAGTTACAGAGTATCCCACATTTGCTTTGTAGTAGTGCAGTCTTTGATATCTTCAAATTCAAGATAGCTTAAGGCAGATGCGATCTCCAACATTGCTTGATTATGTTCTTGTTTTGCTTTCATCTCCTTGGCAGTCAAAGGTGCATCATGTATAACATAGTCATGTTCCACAGAGTACTTCGCTGAATCACCAATACCATCTAGATGTAATTTCATCAGACTTTTCCATGCAGGGAAGTTCTCTTTGTTCAACTTCGGTACACCCTTTTTATACATCTTGATCATTAGCTTCAATTACCTTTAAATTTTTTCTTTGTAAGCACCAAGAGCTCTGATATCAATTGTTAGAATTATTTAGAACAACAGAGAGGGGGGTGAATCAATTATTCTCAGGTCCAGATGTACCAATTGAACTTTCCAGCACTCCAACAATCTCAGATCTAATCACCAATACAACTCGGTCTCTATAACATATATCAGAAACATATAACATGCAGTCCACTGTCCAAAAGTAATTAACTCGCAGAATATAACAACATTAATATCAAAACATTCACACAAGCATAACACCAGGATTTATAGTGGAAACCCAACTTGGTAAAAACCACTTTGTAACATGCTACTAATATTTCACTCTTTTGAAGTGAGCTCTGTGAAAAGCCAACCCTGTTAAAGGTTTACAAACACATTGCTAGGTGTGACCCTGTTAAAGGATTTAAACACTCTGTCAAAAAGTGACCTGGTTAAAGGATTTAAGTACATTCCATTAGAATGCCACCTTGATTAAAGGATTTATGCAATGACTGTTAGGTCAACCTTGATTAAAGGATTTAGACTAATACAATGGTTAGAAAGTAATAGTAGTTTCTGATTTGAAAAACATACAACTCACTTTGTAAATATAGATCCACTTTGCATGTATATATGTTGATTTATTGACTGACCTTCATTTCCATCTCCCTCACTGATGTACTCAGAATTCGCTTCAAGCAATCACAACTCTGTTCAGCTCCTTCACAATTTCACCTTCAGCCTTCTGCTTAGACTTATCAGTCAATAACATGAACAACTTTAGCCCATGATGTAACCTCACAATTAGGTTTTCCTTTATACCTCTTTGATTAGGTAGATCCATCTTTTGTTTCTTAATCTCCTTTGTAGATCTTAGGTTTAGGTCATAGTCATCAAATCCTGAACCATCATTATGTTCTTCATCCTTCCTTCTAGATACATCTTCAAACTTATCTTTGAATCCATAATAAAATGATTTATCATGCATTAAATGGTAACCAAGCATGGTATCAGAAAAGGAGGCCAGGATAATGGATAAAATGGAAGAGGTGGCTGGTAAGATGAGAGAAGCACTCAAAATAACAAGGTTCTGAATAGAATGGGTAGATGGTCGAAACAAAAAATCCCTTGACACATGCTTGGATAGCTATGAAGATTAAAATCAATGTGTCGAGAAATCACCATCACTGTGAACTTGTGGCCCCACAATTCTTTGTGCCTTTAGTCTTCTATGTTTTGCAATTTTTGAGTTTTAGAAAAGGAGAAAATTTTGTCAACTCTCAGTTGCAAGGTGTTTTGGCACATCCATTTTCCAAGGGGTGCCTAATTTTCTAAAGTTACTGTTGTATAAAATGAAAAGTTTCCCTAATGTAAATTTAGTTTGGTTTTGTTGTCCTCGTGCACATAGGTGTCAAGTTTAGTTTTGGAATGGAGTCTCCTTGGAAAGGTACAACCTTAGCACTCAATTCCAATGCACAACATGACAAGTTTCCTTCAGAAGGGTAACTTCTCTCCTAATTTATGGGTAGTTAATTGCTAGTATATGAGGCAAGTAACTTGCATGTTAGTTGTGCCTCCAAGATTATAGGGATTTCTGGGTAGGAAATTCTTCCTAACTTTGTGGAGTTTTCTCCTACAAATATAGTTTTGAGGCCAATATTAGAGATTAAGAATTGAAGATTTGAGGTCCTTAGTTATGTTACAATTATAAAATTTTGTTTCCAAGTATTTATAGTGTAGAAGATCAAATTTATTGTAGAATATAGACGCTGTGTTGGTGATTTGCGTGCACATTTTGGGAATCAATGCAAAGAACAAATTGCAGTTTGTTTATTCATGATTTTTTTCTATGAGTGAGTGATATTTATTTTCTTTTACATCTTCCTTATTCAAGATTGATCTTTGTGATGTTTCAAGCATTTTTAGTTATGAATCAATGTGTGCATGATAATGGCCTATGAGGGTTAATCTTGGATGTGTGAAAAATTAGAGTCCACCCAACATGCTCCTTGTATGAACAACTTCTTGTCCACCTCATCCATTCCAAAATCATCATGACTTGATAACCAAGACCTCTGGAGGATTGAGGTTATCATTCATTCCTCTTTCAAGAGAACTTGAGTGTAAACACATGGCTTGTGTTGAGTGAGTCAAAAGACTCCTCAACATTACTAACATCCTTAGTTTTTTCATCATGAGGCATATAAGTGTTTTCTAATGATTTGATGCAAACTAAGAAGATTGGTCTATGTCGCATTTTGTGCAATTTTTTTTAGAATGCTTATGTAATTGAGTTGCCCAAAAGACTAGATATATCATTGATGTGCAATGTATCTAGTTTGTTTTCATACCATGTGCTAAATCTTCAAGTGCAAAGCCTATGGAAGTGCTTGATTAGAGAAAGGAGACATACCAAAATATCAATGAGAGAAAATCACATAAATCTTGGATATGCACTTAATAGAAGAATTAATGGAGTGAGTACAAGGACTTATTCTATTTATTGAAAATGGGAGTATCTTGAAAATGAATAATAGATTTGAAAAGCTAACTTGAGTCGACTTGGATGGGAAAATTAGTTGTTGACATCGTCCATTTTGTGAGTACTATTCTTAAAATCTTGCTACTAGGAGTTCTTGATGCAAGAAAATCCTTGGGTTGATGCAATATTTCATCACCCAAAAGTAGATGTTCAGCTTCTTGTGTGCCACCTTGTGTTGTCACAATTAGTCTCCAACCAACTTAACCACATAATCTATGTCGTATTTTGGTGACTTGGGTGTCTTATGTATTCTGTTAGTCATTAATATGGTTCCACACATCTCTTTCATGTGAAAGTTCTTTTTGTATTGAACAATAACACTGATCTTTCACATAGCTAGTTTCATATGTGTACTGCATAGTGCTCAATTCATATTAGAAGCAACCAAATTAGTCAATCTATTAGACTACTTATATTAGATGGAGCAATTAAATATTCCAACAACATGTTAGTTTTGGAGTCAAAAGAATACTAGTCCATTTTTTTAAAGAAATGATTGAATTGTTCTTTGTGATATGACACCCTATTCATTGAGCTACTCTTTTTATCACACCCTTATTTTAAGAACCAACAACTATATTACATGGCATGTACTATATCACAATTAGCTCATATCATTGAAGGGATTCAAATCATTTGGCTGGTGAGAAGAGATCGGGGTGTTAGGTAAAGCTTAGAGCTTAATTGCGAGTATTTGCACATTTATATCAAATTGGGTTTCAAATATTAAGAACCCCTTTATGCCTTCTATTAATTTTTATGAATGTACTTGGTTGCATTCTTTTTTCCTATTTTTTCCTTCTTACTTTACTCTCCTTTATACGATTTGTGTGCCCATTTAATGGTTGGTCAATCGACCTTCAAGAGATTGAAGTGTTAGATAATGCTTAGAGCTTAATTGCGAGTCTTTGCACATTTATATCAAATTAAGTTTCACATATTAAGAGCCCCTTTATGACTTCTATTATTTTAGGAATGTACTTAGTTGCATTCTTTTTTCCTATTTTTTACTCCTTACTTTACTCCCCTTTATACCATTTGTGTGCCCATTCAACGGTTGGTCATTCGACCTTCAAGCTGCCACTGCACCATAAACGCTCTAAACAACATGATTATTAACTAAAATCCTGTAACCAAGGAATTTACCGAAGAATAGCTTCCACGATTTCGAGTTTCCAATGAATTGATGGTTTTCTTGGGGGCAAAATATAATGTAGATGCATTCATATTGTTATCTCAATCTTCTCAAACTCACTTATAAAGCTTCTGATTTTTTTCAGTTTTATACAAGAGTTCATGAATCTTGCTTCGTATTCTATGTCGTTCAGCCTTCCCAAATAAACAAACATAACCATTACAGTTAACAATTTACACAAATTACAAGGTCCGTTATGTGCAAGAAATAACGGTAACCGTTCTCTGTTAGTCCTGAATTGCTTACTAATATATTTGGTGGGAAAATCATTCGGCACAAGCCAAATCGGAAAGAGAGAGAGAGAGGGGATTGTGGGAATTGTCTCCTCTTATTTGGCTTCACCAATTCCTCCTCTCTCATTTCTGAAAATGTCCCTCGCGCCAAAAACCAGGGCAAATGCACGCAAAAGCCAATACAAGATGTCAGTTGACAGTGAGGAGGCCCGTCGCAAAAGAGAAGATGCCATTGTTCAGATTAGAAAATCTAAACGGGATGAAAATTTGCAGAAAAAGCGCAGAGAAGTAAATGCCCACAAGAACAATGGTTTCCATCCTAGTTCTCCTGTGGAGGAAAAGGTTGTGGTCTGCCTTTTTCATTTTGTTACAAATAAATAAATGAATTTACCTTTTCCTGTTTATCATTGTAGTGCAATCTCTGCAATTTAACTTGAATGTTTTGTGTGGCTTGGGGTTATGTATTAAGATTATGAATTGTGAATTTGCTGATTGCAGTTGAAAAATCTTCCAGCCATTGTTAACGCGCTTGGTTCTGATGACATTGTTGCTAAAGAGGCGGCTGCTGTTGAAGTCAGGAAGCTATTGGCTATGGGTCAGATTTCTTAATAAATTTATCATTATAGATTGAATTTTTGGCATATTCTTCAATGTGGGTAAATAAATTTTCAGTTTTCTGGGTAGTAAAACATTTCTAAAACAGAAAACATAACTATTTTTATGGAGAGTAGATATCATCCATGAGTTTGTTTTGTTATCTGATATGGAGTGAGTTTCGTTTCATATCTATTTTACCACAATTTACTAAAACAATCTTAATTTCATTTCTTACATTGTATTTTAGAAGGGTTAAAACTTTTATGAATGACATAATAAGAAACATATCATCACTCTTATCAATTATGTTCAACCAATTGAATTACAACTCTTTAATTGTTCATAACTGTTTAAATATTAGTTGCCTTGATTTACTACCAACCTCCCCACACTAACATAATCTTTTCACACTACCACCCCTATTGTGCCAAAAATACAATTATAGACTTATGTGATATTTATCTTCAGCATCCCATAAGCACTGTCAACTCTAAATTTGATTCAATTTTACACAGCCAATGAACATTGATATACTTTATCTGTTTCTGAGCCTGCACTATCAAACTCAAACAAAAGCCTTGTGTTGGTAGGTCTGGATGCATAGGTGGTTATATTCACAGAAGCAGCAGTTGACAATCTTCTTTCAATGGAATCTATTTCAGATTGAAACAATGTTTTTACAAAAAAAATGGTAGCCTTATGTAGGCCTTGTGGATGCAGAACACAATCCCCCAATCGAACCTGTCGCCAGGGCTGGTGTAATTCCTCTACTGGTTGAGATTCTCAAGATGACTGATATGCCTCAGCTTCAGGCAAGATAGAGTTTACGCCCATAGGGTAGCCAATCATTGTCTAATAAGATATACTTTCAGATACATTCCAAATGTTATGGATAATGTGGGATGGATTTTGGTTCTCTAATTAGGTTTGGTTATTGGAGGATACAGTTTGAAGCAGCTTGGTCTTTAACAAATATAGTCTATGGAAAATCCGAGCACACTAAAACTGTGATTGATCATGGAGCATTGCCTATATTTGTCCAGCTTCTTACTTCCACGAATGATGATGTTCGAGAACAGGTATTGCATGCTCTGTTACTTTTTCACAGGACATGATATGATCTGTTTCACTAGGTTTTTGAGCTACAAAATTTTGATCCTTTGTGGGTCCCCTGACAATCTTAAATCGAATGTCATTTAAGGCTGTCTGGGCTTTGGGCAATATTGCTGGAGACTCTGCTGCCCACAGAGATCTTGTGCTAAGCCATGGAGCAATGATGCATGTGCTTGCCCTTTTTACTGATAATGCCAGAATTTCAATGATAAGAAATGCCACATGGACTTTGTCGAACTTTTGCAGAAGAAAACCACAACCTCAATTTGGTCAGGTAACTAATTTCAATTTTACCATTTCCCTTCTTTTTTCTCTTGCACATTGAAAATTTAAGAAAAGATACGGAAGTAAATCAGGTTTTCTTGATTTGCTGCTTGTTATATATTGTTTGGCTTCCAGGTTAAAATTGCCCTGCCATGCCTTCAAACACTTATTCATTTTCCAGATGATGATGTGCTTTCAAATGCATGTTGGACTTTATCATACCTTTCTCATGGCCCCAATAACAGGATTCAAGCTGTAATTGAAACAGGTGTTTGCCAGAAACTGGTTGAGCTTTTGGTGTAAGTGGATCAACAAGAATACAAGCGGTCTTTGAGTTTTATACCACTCTCTATATTACCCTACCAAGTATTCTCCTCTTAGATTTAAATTTCTATGTTTTGATAATGGTGTAGCTTTTTCACTGCATATGTTGTCATTTTGTAGGCACCCTTCATTTTTTGTTCGTGTTCCCGCTTTAAGGACAGTGGGAAACATTGTCACCGGTGAAGACGTTCAGACTCAAGTGACTATCTACCATTTCCCATTTATATGTCTAGACCAGTCAATTTACAGTTTGAGAATAGCTACTTATTTTCACATTTCTGTAATATAGGAATCTCAGTTTTGTTTGGCACTGTAATTTCAGGTTATTATTGATGCTCAGGCTCTTCCTCAGTTAGTGCGTCTTCTCATGCCCGATCAGAAGAAGAACATAAAGAGGGAAGCATGTTGGACAATATCTAACATTACTGCAGGGAACACAGATCAGATTCAGGTAAATTAATAACACCAGACTATCTTTGAATGTAGTATTGATGGTGCTAGACCATCCATGGTAGATTCATATATACAGAGCTTTATCTAAACTACATTTGTTGCAGTTTTATTCACCCAATATTCCTGGCTTCTTTTTAGCTTGCTTGTACTTCATTCTAGAGACCTCTTTCTATAGGTGGATATCCAACTTCACAGTAGTTCCACTGAATGATTTGGGTCTCCAAAATAATCAGATTTATTTGATCTCTGTTTCTTATCACTCAAGATTCTGTATTCTTCCTCATGTCTTGAATCAGGCTGTTATAGATGCAAATATTATTCCGCCCCTTTTATACCTCTTGGCTAATGCTGAATTTGAGGTGAAGAAAGAAGCAGCTTGGGCAGTTTTCAATGCCACTTCCGGTGGAAATAAGGATCAGATAAAGTTTGTTTTCTCCTTTTCCCTTATGCAATATCTTTTCCATTTTTAAATACACACAAGTTTGTTAAATAATCCTTCTATTGTTATACAGATACCTTATTGGTCAAGGTTGCATAAGGCCGCTCTGTGATCTTCTCGTTTGTTTAGACCCAAAAATTATAAGAGTTTGCCTTGAAGCCCTAGGCCACATACTGAATGTTGGTGAAGCTGAAAAGGATATGGGCAACACAGCAGGCGTTAATATGTATGCATGCCTTGTTGAGGATGCTGAAGGATTGGACAAAATTGAGAATTTACAGACACATGAAAATGCAGAGGTTTATGAGACATCAGTTAAGATCCTTGAGATGTATTTTGCTGATAATGAAGAAGAGGATCAGATGCAAGCAATGTCAACTGCACCTCAGGACAACTTTAATTTTGGTTTAAACCAGACTGCAGTTCCACCTGGTGGATTTCACTTCATTTAGATACGAAATTCAAACTTACCTATATCATATGAAGGTCTTACTCAGAGAGATGGTTGTAACAATGTTCTGTAAAAGATCCAATTTCTTGTGTCATAGAAAAAAAGTGATTGAAGACTACTTAGCGTGTTGAAAACATGTTACCACCTGAATTTTGACACATGAAATTCAAATGCTTGTTTGTACTGGGTTTCTTTTTGGGTATCAATTTGAGAAATTGGTGGCATATTCCAAAGAAAATTTATTTGGGCAATCTTAGTTGAAATGCTAAGCATCCCACAAGAGTTATCCAGGCATCTTAAATTGTTTAACTTGTGTACGATGCATGGAAATTTACTGTGTGGGCAGTACGAATGTTGAGAAATTAGAGTTCAGTCCACCAGGTGGCCAATACCATTGTTGTGAGGAAAATAGATTTCAGCTCACCAGATGGGCAAATATCATTGAGAGTTAGATTATAAATTTATTAATATTTGTGTAGTTTAATATTTTGTGAACTCTACTATTGAGAAACACAGAAGATAAGAGAAAATAGAGGAAGAAGAAATATCATTTATTATAGTGAATATAAGATGCATGTGTGGAAAATTCTTTGATTAGAATCTCTATCTTCAAACATCATGACATTTGTGCATTATTCAGCAAGTAAAACTTTTTACAATACAATAGTTTTAATATATAGATCAACATTAGCTCTTCAATGTGTTAAACAACATGCAACATAATCTAACTTTAGAAACTATCATATCTCATACATGCAACTATATATCCATAGTCATATTACATTTACAATGAAAAAAGGCAATGCTAAGATTATAACATTTCTTCTATTGTAGAGATTCAACAACATTCTACTAACACCTTCTCAATAACCATCTCAAAGCTCCAATATATAGGCATGAGTGAAACCCCAAACCATGTGCTAGAAGCTACTAGCTAATTTATGTATTTATATTTATCCAAAAATCTCAAATCATAAACCAAGGGTTGTTAACTAACAACATATTAGAAACTATCACCAAACTTAGGCCAAGTAATCTTATTATGTCTTTTACATACTTCTCCATGATTTTATCATAGTCCACAATCAATTCCCTCTCATCACATTCTTTCCTTTTTGGAACCTCTTACACCTTATAAGTTGTCATAGTTGCTAATAACAACTTCATGTTAAGTTACTTGATAAAATATAAACTACAAGTGTCACTCCAAGGGGGACACCCCAAATATGTACTTCTAAAATTAGAATATTACGAGGTAAAATCTATCTTAAAATAATTATAATGGTGAAATTTTCCTATTCATGTATTATTTCTTATTTAATTTTGTACTTATTTTGAGGTAATATTTTGATACATGTATATAGGGACAAATGGTACGATTTTGTTTTAAATGGGGCTCATTTCTGTAGTCATTTAATCAAATTTCACACAAATATTCCTATACACTTAGACCCTATTCATTAACTATAATAAACATATCATAAACATTTTCCTTAATTGGCCCACTTATTGCACCTATCTCACTTAATTGTTTGCCACCTAGATTTGGCTCTTATTTGCTTATGTGACAAAGGTGTGGTTCTGGGAGCAATCTAGTGGTCATGAACATACAATTTGATACAATTCAATGTTATATGCTAATATTAAAGTAATTGAATGCATTTGTTATAATCACCAAGTATTCATCTCTTGATGAAGCATTTTGGGTGATCTCACAACAATGTGTCTAAAGTTGATCATCAAAACCATGACTTAATTCTAGACTAAGGTATAAGAGATAGTTTTCTATTACAACTATTAAGACCCCTTCTAGAGAGATATACTTGAATTATAAAATATTATTATTATACTCCATAGTTAGTTTGTTGCTCTTAACAAACATGCATATTACATTTAGGCCAAAACTTGGGATATTGTGTTTCAAGCTCTTTAGAAAGAATCGATAACTTACACATTTGAAATAGATAGAAGAGAAAGAAGGAAGATAAGTGAGAAATTAAGAAATTTGTAGCACTTTTTGGGTATTTTAGTAGAGTTTGGAAGGACATGGCCATAAAAAAGAGGCACCAATAGATGGATTTGTTAAATCTAGCTATAATAAGAACAAAAATCTTATTTAACTGAAAAGAAGCAAGGAATTCTATATAGAATTATTTTCTTTCCCATTTGGTTGAACTAAGATTTTGGAAAGTAAAAATGAGGGAGAATTCTTGGGATAGAGAATGTATAAGTGAAGCTTTAGTTGAGGTTATAATTATGTATAAGACACATTCTAGTTTGTTTGATAGAGTTTGTTGAATCCTTTCCTACATATTTCATATTTTTTAGATTGAAAAATAAGTATTTATATTTGGACTCATATTACATTTATTTTTTATTAAGGTAAAGGAGGAAGGGTATCCATCCCATTATAGAGAGAAGTAGAACAATACTGGTTGAAAATCAACCTAAAGACTAGTAGCATCTAGTCACCACAAAAAGAATACTAAAATAGCTAACTACTAGAGAACAACATGAAAATAACTAACAATAAACAAAGAGAAATAAATAGAAAGAAACACCAAAATAAAAACCTAAACAAAGAGAACCGTGATAGGGGGGACTAGTATGTAAAAAATCCTAGTCAAAAGTGTTAAGGTTCTATAATTAGGGTCATCACTAGACCTAGACCTAAGCCTCAAGGGTTCATTTCTAATGACCTTGCCTATGTATCTTCTCATGGGAAATTAGAGGCTTTTTAGTTTACACTTAGAGTGAGTCCACTCTCTCCTTTTGATGATATCTATGATCTATCTATAAACCTTGACCATTGATTAGATAAATCTATCAACTTATTCTCATTATAATAAAAGGATAACCATTTCCATAAGATGTTGGTTCCATACCCAATTTAACTCTCATGGGTGTACAACATATACATATGCACAAGGGTCATATCACAAATTATACACCTAGTGACTATGCCTAGTATATGTCACATACATAAGGGATTATCTCATGCACATTATAGGTACACATTTTGACTAGCTCGAACATACATCACATATATAGTGAGTATCTCCAACATACATCACAAAGAAAATAGTGACTAGTTCATATGGGCATCATAAGTACAATTGTTACTAGCTCATATAGGCATCACAAAGACAATAATGGCTCACTCATATATGCATCGTAAAGGAAATGATGACTAGCTTGTATACATTAGATAACTATCTCCTCTCCATAGCATATTCGAAATATAAATGAATGTTAATGCATTACACACTACACCATGGGTCCCATTCTTTTCATTGGTCTTCTACACCAAAAATAGTTATGTGAATAGGATTTGATGCATACTGTATACACCTAAAAATGGTCATCTAGACTATTAGCCCCTTTTGCTAAATCACCAATTGCTTATTCTTGATCAAATCCTAGTTCTATCATTTATTCGATTATTTTCTATGGGCTAACCATTTTATCCTAAGTCTTTATTTATTAAAAGGAACATTTCCTCCCCTTTTAATAAATAAAAAGCCCCTACTTAAGCCCCCACTTTTCCTCTTATCCTAAGTTTCACAAATAAAACATTATTCTTATTTTATAAAAAGGGAAAAAAACACTTTTTGTCTCATATGGACACAAAAGTCAACTCTTATTTTCTCAGTGGAGGATATTTGTGCATATGGATTGCTCCTCTTTTAAGCTCCACCGTTGATTAAATCTTTTGCCTCTTAATCTCCATGGTCCATTCCTTCTCATTTCCTTTAAAAGGATAGCTCTCTTCTTCATTCTGGACCCCCAACTTTTTATGCTAATGTTATGCTGCAGGTTTTCTAGGTACATTTGGAGCTTTTTGAAGATTTGGAGCATTCTTGACTTTTGCATCTACATGCTACTCTAATTCCATTTCTTGCATTGCCATGGCATTCATAGCTTCATACTTAGCTTAGTTTCCTTTATGCTTTAGATTAATTCATCTAGCTTAACTAGGAGGCTTTGTAATACTTGCATCTTTCATTTTCATAGCTTGGCTTGCATTTCCATTTCTAGCATAGCATTACATTGCATTTTCATTCTTTATTCTTGAGGATATTGGCATTCTTGCCCTTGTCTTCATTGAATCTCCCATTGCATGGTTTACTAGCAAGGTTATAGGCTAAATAGCTCTAGCTGAGAGCATTCTTAAAACCCTTGCACTCCATGCCTAGGGAGCTATGGATCAATTTTTGAGACCTCATTCTTGAGTGTTCTTGAATGTAATGATTCATAAAAGTGTGACACAATTATAGCACACATTTTTTGGCACCCATCGTGGGGCAGAATAGTTTTATTTCATCCTTTTTTTGCATTTTCGCACTTTATTTTCGTCATTTTTAGCTTACTGCTTTCAGCCTTTTTTACAGTTTTCGGGTGATACTTTGCTAGTGTCGTGCGATAATTCTTTATATAGCGGTGTGATACTTCGACTGTCAGGAGTATCGCCTAACTGTTACAGGAAATATCGCCTGGTGTAAGGTGAACTATCTCCTGGTGTCGGGCGAAATATTGCGCAGACTAATATTATAGCCCTAGTATACTGAGAAGTATCGCGCGATAATTCAGGTGTCTGTAACTATCACCTGTACTCAATAGCGAGCTATTTTTGAGATAATTTGTTTATCTTGCAAGTTTTGGGTTCTCTGCTCATGAGCGCCCATTAGCAACAACAGTTCTAGTTCTAACCAATTTGAGGATTCTAAGGCTACCCTGTGGTACAAAGGAGGTTTCCTCTTTTCCGCATTCAAGACCCCCAAAAACACAGACAGTGTCTCACTCACTTTGACTGAACAAGAAAAATTTCAACGCTTGCAAGAACATTTTGAGCATAAGGATAACCAAGCGCGCTTAGACAAAGAACACAATCAACAAAGGATGGATGCTTCTAGGCGCATGGCTTATAGAGCAATGTCTTATGAGCAACCTGAGACTAGTAACTATGAGCATAGACCTCTTTTTAATGGCAACAATGGCAACAACACGCCACCAAGATCTCCTCCAAGACCCACTTTTGGTATGCCTTCTTCACCTCCTAGACATCCTCCCTCTCAACATGAGGCAGAGGCTGATGATAAGATTTCTAGTGAGGATCTTATGAGATTTGAACAAGATGTGGTCTCCCAACGAATGATGCATAAGCTTTTAGAGTGTAATGGCGATCAATATTTTCAATATATGACTTCTAGAGGATACAAGCTTCCTCCCGGCTATGATGTCAGACAAATTGTCCAACAAAGAGTACCAACTGAATTGGAAGTCCTTCAGGAAGAACTACGTAGGACAAATCAATGCCTTACCCAAATGGCAATAGAAAGAGAGCCTCCAAAAGTCTCTTTTGTAGAATCAATTTGTGCTCTTCCTTTTGATAAAAGTCTATACATGGGCCCATTTCCTAGGGATATTGAGGTTCCCAAATATGACAAGTATGATGGAAATGGTGATCCCCATGACCATGTGCATCACTTTTATGCTCTTAGTATGGACTTTCTTCATGAAGACACATTTCTTCTACGATTATTCCCTCGAAGCTTAAGAGGCCAAGCTTTAGAATGGTTTGCGAAATTGACACCACCTCTTAAGACTTTTGATGAGTTGGCTCAGCGATTTACCCAACATTATTCTTACAACATCCAACAACCCGTCACCATGATAGATCTCGGTAATCTAAGACAACATCAAGGTGAGCCATTTGCAACTTACTTACAACGTTGGACGTAATTGTATTCTAGGTATCCTCGTCCGTTACCTAAAAGAGAAAAGATTGACATTTTCGTCAACACACTTGTGCCTGAGCTATTTTATGATCTAAGGAAGCAACTGTTCTCCTCCTTCCATGACATGGTTGAAAGTGCATATCGAATTGAGGATGTAGCTATAAGAAAAGGGGATATTGTTATTAATAAAGATGCTAAGGCGATGGCAAAGACAAGAACAAACCTTGGAATAAGAACAAGTATGTTGTTACTGATGGGGTTGTTGACACTCCTAAAGCTAAAGAGCCTGCTTTTAATCTCTCCAACGCTATCTATGCAGCAAAACAACAAGAGGCTGCCAATGCTCACAGTGCTCCTAAGCCTCAATATGCAGATAAGCCTAAGAAGTCATTTCGAAAGTGAGTCTATACCAAGTTGGCAGAACCTTATGATGTGATCCTTAAGACTTTGGTTGAAAATGGATATCTTATGCTTCCTGATAAACCTGGTAACTGGGATCCGATAAATAGGCCTGATTGGTGGAGAGAGGATCATTACTGCCATTATCACAGAAACAAGGGACATTCGACAGACAATTGTTTTAAGCTTAAGGATGATATTCAAGACCTCATTGATAACAACACAATCTCCATTGATGGCTTAACTAAAAATTTTGATCACACAGCTTTCAAAGATCCTCTACCTAAGCATGACAAGGGGGAAACCTCTCAAGCACATAAGAAGAATCATGATGCTAAGATCAACTATACATATACTTCTAATATGCCTGTGATCAACATGATAGAGCCCGTTGAGAGTGTTCTAATGCTGAGATCTCAAGATGATAACAAGTGCCACATAGTGACTTAGTACTTGCCTTAATAATAATAATAATAATAATAATAATAATAATAATAATAATAATAATAATAATAATAATAATAATAATAATCATAATCATAATAATAATAATAATAATAATAATAATAATAATAATAATACGAATGATAATGATGATTAAAAATATCAATATATAATAATAAATATAATATGTTATAACATTTTGTAAAAATATAAGTACTATAAATACTTTATATGAATGATTGACATAGTATAATATATGTTATGTTTTTAAAATTTAGTAAAAATAGTTAATAAACAATTAACAAGATGAAATAATTGTAAAGTACATTTGATTATTAAAATCTAATTTACATCTAAATATAAGAAATGGATTGTTTGTGAAGACAATGTAGGTGACTTCTCCAAATCTAAAGCAGCTTAGAACACAATAGTTGTGCACTCTGAATTCCTGCCTTTTGAAATCATATATAGCTATTTTCAATGATTCTTAAATATTGACAGTAGCTTATTTGGCAAGCTCACTGTTTAAACCAAGACTTTACATCCACATCTGTCATCAACAAATATGATGCTCCATCAGCATGCATTTGTTAAGGTGTCACAAATGACCTTAAAAAAGAGTTCGACTTATAGTTGTCTATTAAGTCATGTTTTATTGGTATGTCTATGTTGCATTGTATGATTTGTTGCCTTTTGAATCTAATGAGCTCGTTTCATTAAATTATAAATAATAATGTTCAACACTAACAATCTTGAAGTCGCAGGCAATAGTGTTATACTATTAAAATCAATAGTCTAAATCTAAAAATGTTATTTCAACTATTGTGTCCTTTCCTCTAAGAAGGATAGTTGAAGGTAGCTCTATTCTACATATATAGTTCAAGTGCCTGTAAATAATGATTGAACGATTAGCTTGAAAATGTGCCCCGTCCCTTCCTATCACAGACTACAGCATAAAGATAAGCATGTTCCTGCCTGCACCATTCCTTCTAAAATTACAAGAATAGTATCAATGCAAAAGGTAAATTCAACTAGTTCTGACCTGTCTAGTTGGACCCTCATTCCCTTTTCATTGAAAACATTTCCTTACAAAGGAATGTAACTGAAACTCCCTGTACATCAAGGCTTTGCATTTCTCAAGTACCAAAGCATAATCAAAGAGGAGAGGATAGAAATCTAATCGCTGATATTTTAAAATTTGAATTCAAGAGATACAAAAGAAGAGGTCTTGCATAGATACCTTTTTGTAGAAAGTATTTACAATACACAATCAAATTGTTGGAGTCAGTCCAACAATGATATTATGTGCGCCAACATGGAAGGTCCCCTTAATATGACCCTTCTTAGATGCTTTGGCTTCACACCACGTTTTATAAGATATCCAAGTATATTTTGGATCCTCACTGGATGTATAACCAGCGCACCAGGAAACCGGGACATTACTCTTACTAATTCCCCATGAGACATAAATTGACTTAAGAATGCGTAAGAGCTGTCATTGCTCTCCAAGTTAAAAGTCAGAATAGTGGGCTGCCTTGCAATGGATTTCGCAAGAACGTCGGGTTTCATGCCAATTCCAAGTAGAAATTCCAAACGGGCCTTAAGGTTATATTGTACCACTGGGCAGAACAGCCTCCTCACTGACGATAGAATCTTATTAAGATATTCCTTCGGGATACCAGCCTGAAGCAAGCAATTGACACTGAATTTAACCGTCTCCAGTGACTCACTAAGTACATGTGGCTTCTTGTGCAAAAGAGGCAAAAGTTCCTCCTTTGTCATCCCAACTGATTGGAAAAACTCAAACAGCTCAGTGAGATCATCGGGGTCAGTTTTAAGTAAATTTGGAGATTCCAAGCAAATAACTGAAAGTGATTTCTCTGGATAACAGTGCAGATTTCTTGGTTACAGCTTCCCTGTTAAAAATGGAAATTAGTCGTGGTGGGCATTGAGGCTTCTGAAATTAACTTCAACTTACTTGTACGATTTGAATCCAAGTAATAAGAAGTGTTGTTGAGTTTGTGTAGCATTGGTAGGTCTGGACAAGGCAAATGTACTCGCATTTTTTTGTCTGAGGAGTTGAGAAAGACGACGAGATAAGGCTGGTTAGAATGAACGTGTGGTTGTAAACGATATCGAAATCCAAAAAGTATGCCATGTTTAAGACCTCTTATGTAGATTATTGCGGCGCTGTCACGTTTATGTCACGTCATCAAATAAATACCTTCTCAAAAACATAGCATACAAATAAATCAAATGGCGGCAATGTCTAAACAGCAAATTTAAAACTCATATCTTACTACAGGGGACAATTAGTTTTTTTTAATAACTTTTCTTATATATTCTACAGTTTAGTTTCCTTGTGAGGTTTCGACTGTCGACAATTCTTGCACAAAAGAGTTGATAGCTTGCTAATGCAGAACTATAAGGGGTTGAGGGATGGGAGTACAAAATAAAAATCTTTTTCCCTTGATCAACTCCAAGGAATCTTATAATAAATATTAAGATCAATATTGAGTGGTTTTTGATTTTGGAGTTGACTTGGCCTCGTCATCTCTAATTCATTGATCATGGCCATGAGAGCGCATGACTTAATGTACCATTCTGTGCCTGTTTCTGACATAGGATCATTCCACATACTAGATTGTCTGGTGATGATTGTTAGCAGAAGAGAAATATCTTTTTTACTAAGCAATCCTTTAACTCAATTATCTGTTCTGAAAATATGCACTGTAAGATAAATGAACTATAATGAACAGAAAGAGTAAATAAACAATACAAGAGGTATGAAACAAGAAATATAACTTTGCAGGAAATTAATTCATTTGTAAATATGTATCTTAATGAAGGTCTTCCTTTGAAATAACTAAGAAGGGTAAATCAAAGGAGAAAAGCAAAATTTTATGAGTAACAAGTTTTCAACTGTTGCTGAATGGATAACTAATAACATTTTCGGAAAATATGTGTTTGACATCTGTAGTATGCTAACATGTGTTCTTCACATAAAATTTGGAGTATTAGTAAAGCAGTTTCAGATAGAAAGCTTGCAAGTGCAAGAAGTGCAGCACTGGTCATTATATTTCATTTGCGAATTTGGTGCAGGTGACACTAAACTGGAACAATCTGCAGTGTAATGAATTGCAAAGTTAGAATAATAAACAAGTTAGAGCAATGAGTTGCAAAGTTTTGAAACGTAAAGAAGGTTGCTGAATATTGCATACCTGGCTTGATGAGTCTATTTGAGGCATGTTAATGTCATGAAACTCTATGATGACATTATCCTGATTCAAAATGTATTTTGCTTCCTTGTGTAACGTACGAACTGCGAAAACAATTTTGGTCTTTTGCTTGAGGTATTCGTCATAAGTGATTTGTTGCAGCTGTGGAAAAATACGTGCAAACATTTCCTTCTCCAAAGTACATTGTAACTGTGTTTTGTTTTCAGTTGTCAGAATGCAATTTAAGCAATGCACATATTTGTATTCCGTTTCTTCATTGCACTTGTTGCAATGAGCTATATTGTTCTTGAGTGTGCCAAAGTCTGCAGTTGTACAGCTGCATTTACTGCAAGTTGGGCGAAACGGAACAGAAAATGCATTTGCCACTCTTAGTAGGCCAGGTACCTGTGTTGAAGATGTTGGGAAGTTGTTTAGTTTTGTTGAAAATGTGAAAGGTGCAGATAAGAAAGATTTTTGTGAAAAATGTGAAAGCTGTGGAAATTAATGTAAAATGGTGAAAGTTGATTCGTGATTAAGTGCAAGGGTTTTATAATATGTATAGTAATTATGAATTATTGAATAAATAAAGTATCATACCTCATATGTCGTGTGCAGCAAGTTGTGAAGATTTTCTTTTGTCTCTTCGTGTGTAAGGTCTGCAATATATGTGGATTGTCCAGTGTAAAATATTGCTTCCTTTGTAGCAGATCGGTGGACGAGGTTTTTGAATAGCAAAATAGGATATTCTTTGCTTTGGACATGCTTTTCAATGTTGAAGTACAGGTGGTTCATGTTTGGATGGAATGATACCTAGGAGAAGAAACAATTATTAGTGCTGTTATGCATATTGTGAAGATAAACTTTTATTTATTTAAAATAAGCATATAGAGAATTTTACCTTTGCATTGTCAAATTCTGTATCTCCATCTTTTATATCGACCATATTTTGGTGCGGTTTCCTCTTTGCACCGACAACTATGGCTCCCAACGTTCCAACATTGTACTGTTCTGTGGTTTCAAGGAAAAGGCTTATTGTGGTGCTGGGAATAAAGAAATGTTGTTTGC
The DNA here is from genome assembly GCA_027943335.1 of Chamaecyparis obtusa. Classification (NCBI taxonomy): domain Eukaryota; kingdom Viridiplantae; phylum Streptophyta; class Pinopsida; order Cupressales; family Cupressaceae; genus Chamaecyparis; species Chamaecyparis obtusa. Next base: position 153,175 of record BSBK01002127.1, on the reverse strand, counting down.
ATACTTGGGCTATATTCTGAATTGTAGTTGATTGAGTTAGGAGCAAAACACAGTCACAATCTCCATGGTCATAAGTAGTTTTTTGAGATATCTGGAAATTCCTTAGACGAATGCTTGTGCCAGGGAATATTTTGCTTTCAAAAACTGGAATTAAATGTTTGTTAACATTCAATGTTACAGTCATCTCTCCTTTGCGATCTGTGAGGTCAGCACGAAAGACTTCTATTGCATTCTTGTCCTTGTCGAGATGTGTTTTGTATGTTACGATGACATCTCCTTCGAATATTTGTTCACTTTGATGAGCATTCAGTTCTTCAATTGTCAATGTGTGGGCGGTTTCTTTTGTAGGTCTGCAAACACATTCCAATGTTTTAGTTGACACTTGCAATATTTTTGGAACAAATGAATTGCAAAATACTTACATGATGAGTTGTTGTCCTTCAATTTTTGTTTTCTTATTTTCAATTGTGTTTTCAATCTTCATTCCTACAACACAACAAAGTAAAGAGAAAATTATTGTGCAAAGATTTTTCGAAAGTAATTTGAAAGTAGAGAACAAAAACTTGCTTAGTTATTAATGAAAAGTACGTTTACTTACATTATTGGTTTGTCTCTTTTCAGCAAGGTAAGGAATAGATATATGCAATTGTGATCACTCCAATATGCTTCTGTTTTGTAGATTTTGCAAAATGTTTTGTCAATATTTGTCCAGATATGGTCAATAAGTGAGTGTTGGAAGGAATTGTTTTTGTTGAGTAAGTATTTAATATTCATTGTATTGAAGAAGGCTTCTAATTTGTTTATTTTTTTGGTGTTTTGTCTCATATCAATATTGAAGTCACCAAGAATTATTATGTTTTCAAATGTTTGAATATTGTTTAGTGCTTTTTTAGATTGTCTATAATGAATGATATTTTTGTAGTTGGTGGTGAGTAGACATTAAGTAATGTTAGTGGAATGTCGCATATGAGTAGGTCTATCCTTAGAATTTCAATTTTGTAATTTGAGTAGTATTATCCTGAATATTCTATTTGTATATATTTTTTGGTTGAGGTAAGAAGTCCATAAGAATGATACATAGTCAATGATTGGAATTGTTTGAATTTTTGTAAATCAATGAAATGATTTGTGTGTGTTTCTTGGATGCATAGTATATCGGCATCTTGTAAATCATAATCATTGGTAATGTCATTGATATGCGATTTTAAGCTTCTTGTGTTGAGAGAAACAATAGTTATAGTATTGGTTTTTGTTGGTGGTGGTTTTTTGAATGCGATCTCCCAATTTGCTTGTGTGTGGAGTCGATGCATCTCATATATAATTTTGTTGTGTACTTTGAAATTGTTTTTTGTTAGTGGATCTAGTAAGTATAGAGAATGAATATCCCTAACACGTGACAGTGCTATGTACACTAGTCCATGTTTATTGACTTTGAATGGATCAAATGCAAGTTTATCTAGTGTCAAGCCTTGTGATCTGTGGATTGTTCTTGCACATGCTAGTTGAACTGGGAATTGTTTTCAAATTGTTATCTGCATTGAATTTCTTTTTTCCGGTAGTGGCTTTGCGGTTTGTAGTATTGGGACCCATTCTTTAGGAATGTTTTTGGTGTATAAATGTGCTAATTTTGTTGATTGTGAATGTCCAATATTTGAATCATTGAATTGAATCCATATTGTATCTATTTTGTTTGTAGTTGTGTATGCTTTGAAGATTCCATCAGCTCCGTTTACAAGTCCATCATTTATGTCATAGTTGCCTGCATACAATTCAACCAACATGTTGATTTTGAGGGTTATTTGGTGAGGTAGGCTTTTTTTGGTATGCAGTGTAAGAGTAAGATGGTTTTCATCAACTTCGTCTATTGCATTTATAATGATTGGTTTTGCATTGACAACTGATAACATTTTGTTATTGTGTTCTTCTACAGATTTGTTTGTGTGGAACAGATATGGGAATATTGGGTCGAGGGGGAGTTGGCGGTAGCAAATACTATTGATGTATTGTATATCACTATCCGATTGTGAATTAGTCTGTATTTTGTTCAGAATTCTAATGAAGATCTCATTATTTTGGCGCATTGTTGTTTGTAATTCATAGCATTTGATCATATTAGTCCAGAAAGTGTATGGTATTTTTTCGCTGTTGATGATAGGTGGTTAAAAAATGTAGCTGTCTTGTATTGGTTGAGCTTGGTAGAAGTCTCCACTAAATATAATGTCAATGCCTCCAAAAAATTTTGTTGGATTGTGTTTTATTTCCCTCATTCTCTTGTCAATTGAGTAGAGGAAACGACTTCCTATTAGTGATGCTTCATCTATTAGTATAACTTGTAATTCTTCATAGTGTTTTTGCAAAGTATCTATTGTATCATTGCTAAGTGGGAGGAAGATGGATTTATTGAATGGCATTAGTAATGCAGAGTGGATTGTTGTTCCCCCTGCATTGAATGCCGCTTTTCCTGTGTAAGCCATAATGAGTCCTTTTTGTTTGGAAGGGTCTGTAAAAGGTGTTGTATTGTATAGTTGAACAAGCATTTGGAAAATCACCTTTGCTGTGAAAGTTTTTCCTGTACCTGCTCCACCAGTGAGGAAAATGTACAATGGTGTTTCTTTATCGCTAATTTTTTTAATTGCAATGTCTTTTACAATAGCTTGTTGTTCTTTATTGAGCATTTGTCTAAGTTTGTAGTAATCAATATTGTCAATAAGGTTAGGGTTTTGTACAAGTTGGAAGCCAATATCAAAGTTTTTCGTGTATGGTTTTTGTTCTAAGCAAGACAAGTCTGAACTAAGGTTATATTTATCTCTATCATTTGTGATTTGTGTTTTCTTGTTGAATTGGATTTCAGTTCCTAGTTCATTTGCTTCAAAATCGTCGATCGCCTTATCTATATCTCCCCATTTTGAATTGAAGTTGTATGTATAGTTCATCTCATTTTTTTCTATTTGTTTTTCATAATAATTATAGGCATCATTTATTGTTTCAAAGTTTTTTGTCAATGTATTCTCTGATCCATGGAAAGGGACGTACAAAAGCAACTTTTCTCTTTGATAGTTTTCATAGTCAAGGTGCTTATTGTATTTAACATATCTAATGACAGCAAAGATTTTTCTCCTCTTGATTTGTTTCTGCAAGATTCGATACTGTGATGCAAATTGGGCTAGACATACTTGTTTCAATTCTTCAGGTTTGGTTAAGTAGTGATCTATAATGGACTTGCACATTATCCTATTTGAGTTATCTGGTTTAGCATTCAATAGCACTTTTGACTTTAGAATAAATGTACGTTCATCTTGAGGAGATGTGTTAATAAATATACATTGTCGAGAAGTTGAATTTAAAGGAAGTGAGAGAATGATATGAACTGCGAGCTGAGTTGACATTTGTTGTAGATTAAGCAAAGTATTTCCAAGACTGTGAATCATTTGTATTGCATCTATTTTTGTTGTTTCATGTTCTCTTCGTATTTTCTTAAATGCTCTAGTCATAGATTTGTCTACTTTTGTCATGTATGATGAACAATACATTGCAACTACATATGCATTGAGGACAAACTGTGCATCAGTATTTGCTTCCCATAGTGGAGGTATTTTCTTTGCAAAAGTATTATTCCAACTATTTATTGGCTTTCTTTTTAGGAATAATGTTGGTTTTGTCAATGTTGATTGTATTGCTTCGATGTATTTATCTTCGTTGATGTCAATTTGTGCCAAGAAATCTTCAAATGTATATGTTTCGTCATATTCTGTTGTTTGTAGATTGTGAAAGATTTTAGTTGCGTATTGTATTGTACTATTGTCTATTGGTTCGATGGGTTCAAGTATTGTTGTTTTCTTCATAGGTGGAAGAGGGAAATTATATTTGCAATGTGATTTCTTGTTTTTTTTGCAACTTTTCGTGTGATAGTGTCAATGGATGTTGCGAAGTTTTACATCAATTATTTTGGTGTCACATGTAATATACCTATCAACAAATTCTTCAATTTTGGAATTATTAGCTATTCCATAAACAGGTGCATCTGTAATCCAAATCAAAGCATGATCATGTTGACTTCCTCTATTTTGAAATTCAGTGATGAAAAAGAAATCTCTTACATGTCCTAGAATGTCATCATCTGAACTTAATAATTTTTTTAAACAAGATATTCTATGCCTATAGTATTGAGTACAAGTTACGGGGTCTTTTCTAATAAGGTAGTTAATGTCAGGTTCATTATGTTGTTGATAGTTGCCCTTGTTCTTTTGATTTTCATATAATGTGGTGATCGTAGATATTAATGGTTCCCACAAGTGCTCAGCACTGGAGAATGTTAGGAAAAAAGTAGGTGGTCCTAGTTGTCTTATCATTGCAAATATTTTCTTTTTAGTTTGTTGCAAATAATCTGGAGATATACGAATATGTTTGAAATCCATGTACCCAATGTTTGATTTTAGTATTTTATCTAGGTTTGGCTTGTGTTTTACATCTTTTGCAACTAGGGTTCATCCTTTTAGTTGTCCCTTATGGATTCGTATTGATATACTTGACATAATTTTGTCAATAATTATTCGTATTGCTTTGAAGAAAAGGTTGGTAGTATGCAATGCAAAATCACGACTAGAATGGAGAATCTCCCATTGTGCAATTTTTTGATATGCATATTTTTTGGTTATGTCTTCATCTCTTGGAGAACCAAAAAATAAAGTGGGGAAGTTCATTTCTTCAGCATATTTATCCTTGAAAATTCCAAGTGGTTGATTTCCTTCAGCAAGTGCTACTTCAATAATCTTATCATTCAACTCATAAATTGTTCAAGACTCTGTAAATCCATGTACAAGTGTATCAGTCTCTTTTTCTAAATCAATGACAGTTTGTATGTCTTCAGTATTTGAATCGGAGTCACTATATGGAATTTGAAGGTCATGGTTTTTGAAACTTTGTTGGTCTAGATTTGGTTCCCATGTTTTGTCTATGACAATGTTTTCTTCTTTATATAATTGCCTGTCACATAATAGTCTAAGCGATGTCATTATTTTGTTTGGGTGAACAATTCCAACTTGATAGGGATTCTTGTATTCTAGTTTTCGTTTTAATGCAACTGCAATTGTTGTTGTCTCATTTATTGGCTATGGGAGCTGTGTGCTATAAATGTGTCACACTTATATGAATCATTACATTCAAGAACACTCAAGAATGAGGTCTCAAAAATCAATCCATAGCTCCCTAGGCATGGAGTGCAAGGGTTTTAAGAATGCTCTCAGCTAGAGCTATTTAGCCTATAACCTTGCTAGTAAACCATGCAATGGGAGATTCAATGAAGACAAGGGCAAAAATGCCAATATCCTCAAGAATCAAGAATGAAAATGCAATGCAATGCTAACTAGAAATGAGAATACAAGCTAAGCTATGAAAGGAAATATGCAAGTGTTACAACCCAAGCTAATTAATCTATGTGAGCTAATATAGAGCATAGAAATGAAGCTAATCTAAGAAAGCATAAATATGAAGCTAAGCTAAGAATGCAAGAATGAGATGTAGAATGCAAGAATGAGATGTAGATGCTAAGAATGCTCCAAATCTTCAAAAAGCTCCAAAGTGACCTAGAAATCCTGTAGCATAAAGTTAGCATAAAAAGTTGAGGATCTAGAATGAAGAAGAGAGCTCTCCTTTTAAAGGAAATGAGAAGGAATGGACCATGGAGATTAAGAGGCAAAAGATTTAATCAACGGTGGAGCTTAAAAGAGGAGCAATCCATGTGCACAAATGGGTAAAAGCACAATAAGCTGTCACCCTTTTACAAAGGAAGAGGCTAACAACACAAAAACTAAAAAACTTCAAGGGCATAAAAGTCACATTTCTGTTGAGAATTTGAAGATGATGTAAACTAATGAAATGTGTAAAATAGGATGAATTTTATGCCTATAATTTTTAAAAATTAATTTGAGCAAAAATTAATATATTTTTTTTAATTTTTTAGGTCTATTTTTCATATCCTGAAAATACTACAAATAAGGGAGTTCACTTCCCGTCAAATGATTATAAGTAAAACATTTTTTTTCCCTCCAATTTCAGAATATGTTTTAGATGACATGTATATCTAGTGCAGGAAAAAAGAAAGAAGTTTTTTCAATCTATAGTTTACCCGTTATAAGTATTGAAAGTCGACCTTACCTGAAATCAATAGTTTTTGTTTCCCGTCACTTTTACCCTATCAAAACTATACCAAAAACCAAATAAATTATACATTCTTGAAGAGGACTCTCTCCTCTAGTGCCATATATAATTTTAAATTTTTTTTGAATTGATTTAGTATTTTTCTATATTTTCTGAATCAACATCTTCTCAAAGTTTAATATACCTACATGTAGTTTTTAGCAAATTTGTTTAACATTTTGTAGATGAAACAATATAAAATTTATATGTCCAGAATCGTACTTCCGAGATCTAGAAAAGGGTACTTTTAGTTTTTTAACATTTTCTATTTTGATCTAAGAAAGGAACAACAAAAGTGCAAAATTCTAGTTTTTTTGTGTTTTTGGTGGTTTGGTTGCCAACATGGCATGCCACCTAAGTAGACTCGGCCGAGTCTGACTCGGCCGAGTCCCCCTAGGGGGTCGGCCCCACTCAAATAGCCTAATAGTGTGCAAATGAGTGGTTTGTGATATTTTTTTATATTAAAAATATTATTTAGACTCGGCCGAGTACCACTCGGCCCAATCCAATGGGCCACATAGACGCCATTTAGCGTCATGTGGCACCTACGTGTACTTGGCCATGTTGGACTCGGCCGAGTCTAACTGGGCCGAGTGAATTGAGTTAGCCCAAAAGGTGACACTCGATTGTGCTTTTACCCAAATATCCTCCAATGGGAAAATAAGAGTTTGACTTTTGTGTCCATATGAGACAAAAAGTGCTTTTTCACTTTTTATAAAATAAGAATAATACTTTATTTGTGCAACTTAGGATAAGAGGAAAAGTGGGGGCTTTTGATTTATTAAAAGGGAGGAAATATTCCTTTTAAATAAATAAAAACTTAGGATAAAATGGTTAGCCCATAGAAAATAATCGAATAAATGATAGAACTAGGATTTGATCAAGAATAAGCAATTTATGATTTAGCAAAAGGAGCTAATAGTCTAGATGACCATTTTTAGGTGTATACAGGAGCAATCTTTGTACTATGTTTACATTTGTTGGAACATTAATGATTGAGCCCGTTAATCCAATTTGAGATCTTTTATGTCCCCATTGTCTAATTTGTGCAAAAGCAAGTCATGGTGAAATGAGTCTTTCCTCAAGTTCTGATAGAGATTGGAGAATCGGAAGAGATTGATTTCTTCTTATAAGTTTTGGGGTAGTATAGCATGACAATTTTTCATTGTGTAGCATATTTTTACAATAGTTGCAAACATTTAGCATCTTTATTTTTTTTGTGTTTGAATAGTTTGTGTATGTATCTATTTCATTTTTTTTAAGTTTTCTAAGTTTATGTTTAAAATCTAGTCGCTCATAGATGTAGCATACGTATTGAGGTGTGTCCTTAATATTTTGTAAGTAAGTTGTCATTGGATTTTTCCTACAAGTTTTCTTGTTTGTTGACAATTCTTGTTCTTTGTTGCGTATTTTTTTAAAAAACTATCGAAGAGAGCGTACACTTTCATTTTTTTTTGATTCATTGCTGAAATCAGTAATAATTTCAGCAGGCATACATACATTTTTTTTTTCCGCTTATCATTATTTGTACTCAAAGATGTTGGATGGTTTCATTTTCTTTGTGTTGTTGTTATTGATTGCAAAGGTTCATAATGTATATGTGTACTATTTATAGCGAATGATATAATATGAATTATTTTTTGTGGACTTTTGTCAGGTTTGAAAACCTGCAATATTTCTTTAGTTCTTGAGGACCATAAATTAATTTGGATATTTAATATCTTTGACAACCAGTGCAAACAAAAATCTCCTCCAATTTTTCCATGCAAATAGGGCATTGCCAATTTAGTAATGTAGTCTTTCCAGTTATCAATGCATTGTTTTGCTTGCATTTGATATGGTTGTAAATAATGTTCAAAATTAACTTCATTTGCTAAATACAAAAACAAATAACGTAGCAGGCATTAAAGTCTATGCCAAACTTGGAAAGTTAAAAGAGAGCTTGGAACCTGAATAGAAATGGCGTATTCGATAGTTGTTGAAGCTCCTTCAGCCTCCACAATATGCAATCCTCTCTGGAACTGGTTCTATTCTTTCAAAGATTGAGAACTACTCTGGCCTAAGCTTCTACTCTAATAGAAATAGTGTTTTTGCAAGAATAAAGAAAATGAGAGTCTCATTCTCTCCAGATAGCTCGTCACAAATACAACTCACAATCACCCTCTATGACTGCGATGACTGATTAAAAAAACAAGATAAGCTAATTGTAAAAGCTTTACACCCCCCCTACATGCCTCCATTTCCACTCCACTAAGGCAGATATCATACGTACAGAAGAGAATGGCATATTCTCTTTAACTGAATTACCAATCTATAAAGCCCACACTTATTTTTACCCTATGTTTTGAACTTTATGAAATCTATTGTATGAAAATTTTTACATTAAAAAATGCTAACACATTATATATTATTAGACAAGCGGTGAATTAACTTAACTTTTTTTTAATTTTGCCCACTTTTGGTCTTTTGGGGGCAATGTGTTTGTGACAATATTTAATTTGTCTTGTAATATGGTTCTCTGAAATTATTTGTTTCATTAGATTTGTAGTTTTAGAAGTTATCTAATAAATGAAGTATAGTCATGTTCTCTACTGGAACTCAGATATTTTATAGCTTATATTCTTCAATAATGAAGATTTTTTAATTCTTTTATTTATTTCTTCTTTCTGCACTTTCAATAATGTTGGTAGTGTTATTATGATGTCTTTATAAATGTTAGAGGACAATATTCTTCTTTGATAATTCTAAAATGATTTCAACAACATAGTACAAATCAACATTGTTCTACTTGGTTCACTCACAATTATTAGTTTTGTATATTATGATTGATTAGTTTATTAGTTTGATATAATATTAAAATTCTCATTTCATAAATATAAAAAAAATTGTATTAAAAGATTTGATAATAGTTTATGAGTGGATATAATATTAAAGTTCTCAATTTGTAAATATTAAATAATAAATAAAAAGTTTGTATTGATAATTTAAGTAAAGCATTATGATTGGTTAGTTTACTAATTTTGCATAATATGAAAATTTTCATTAAATAAATATAAAATAATAATTAAAAGGTTTCTACTAATAATTTTGGTTAAGAATTATGATTGGTTAGTTTACTAGTATCATATAATATTAAAATATTTAATTAGTAAATATAAAATAATAATAAAAATATGTATTAATAAATTTGGTAGTGTTATTATTTGGTGAGTTTATTAGTTTTGTATAATATAAAATTTTAATTAGAGAATTGCATTAATCATTTTGATAAGTATTATGATTTGGTTATTTACTAGTTTCATATAATATAAAAAATTATTATATAAAAATAAAATAATAAATTAATATTTATATTGAATTTTTTGATAAAACATTATGATTGTATAATTTATTAATTTGATATATATTATAGTAGCTCCCTTGAATTAATATAAAAAATATATTATTAATTCTGGCAAAATGAGGAACTGCATATAAGACCTCACATCAAACGAACCAATAAATGGTAAGATAAATAGCTTTGCTAATTTATTACGTTAAAAATTGTGCATGTACACTTTAGGGATAATAAAAACATTTGTAAATATGAAAAAAAATATAGTTTTTGATTGGTTGAATTAATTAGTAATGATAACTGATTAACAAAAATCAATTGCAATAGTATTTGCCTATCGACAAGTACTAATAAAGCCAATCATGGTAAGCCAAAGTTGGTCTTCCAAACACGTGGTAGTTCATCTTCCCGAAGTGAGACACTGAATGTTGTTACTAGGGGGCAAGCCAAGATTGTCCTTAAAACTGCGCAAGATCCCAAGCAAGCTTTGCCTTCCAAACAAGTGGTTCCTTCAGCCACCCCCAGCTATGATCTTGTCCAACATTTGCAAAAGACACCAGCCTAGATATCTATCCTTGAGTTGCTTCGGTTATCCCCTTCGCATAGAGAGATTCTTGATGAGGCTCTACGTACAACACGTGTTCCCAATGACATTGATCCGGATCAATTTCAGGCTATGGTCAACCACATTTCATCTCCGCTATCTCTCTCCTTTTCTACAAAAGATGACATATCTATTGCTCACCCTCATAATCTTTCTCTACACATCGAAGTTCTAGTCTACCACACCCGTGTCCGCCGAGTCTTGATAGACAATGGTGCAGGGTTAAATATTGTTTCTTTCAATGTCATACAATAGTTGGGTTTGTCAGAATTTGTTGTGGATTCTAAGAAGAAGATTACTATAAAAGCTTACAATGAAGTGGAAAGATCTTCCAAAGGTCTTGTCACGCTTCCTGTCTAAGTGGGCCCTATCATGAAAGATATTAACTTCCAAGTATTGGACACCCCACTCGCATATAACATTCTTTTGGGTCATCCTTGGATCCATGACATGCAGGCTGTTCCTTCCACTTATCATCAGTGCGTCAAATTTCCATACAATGGCACTGAAGTTGTGATTCCTGGAGACCATACTATTGCTATCAATGCTCTTGCTGTTGCTGAAAAATTTGTTCCTCACAATGAACCTTCTGTTGATGCTAGTACATCTCTAGTTGTTGTTGAGAAAACACTTAAAATGATGAGCCTTGGTATGGGTGAATATACGCTGGGTTCCTTTGCTTCTATACCTGTTTCTCCTAGGTCATATGGGAAACCTTCTAATCAGATGAAGCCTTCCACTTCTGCTATGACGATCTTTGATACTTTTGTTCCTTCATCCGTTCCTTTAGAAGTAGAAAGAGAAGAACAAGTTGTCCAAGAGTGGATCTATAGAGAAGATGACGGTAGTACGGAAAATGCCCTCCTTGATTATTCCAGAAATGTACCCATGCTCAGTAATTCAGACACAGATACAAATGAGTCACCACTACACACTATGGCTCAAATGGGAGATGATCTTCCTTCTAATTCACTTCTTTGGGGAGAAGAATGTACATCTACTGATGATATAGCTGAGGCCTCTATATCTAGAACCTATGTGCCTAAAGAATCATTGAACTATGATAGACAACGTCGCAACATTGCACAGCTGCTACAAAGAGGTGATCTCTCACATAATGACATGAGTATCTCTACTTCTCAGCATCTTAAGCCTCTTCCAGAAGATTCTTCCATGACAGATATGGATGTTGATGTATTTCATACCTCTCGTAACCCACCCGACGTAGTTGATGAGTCTCATGCAAGGTTTGATGAGTTTGTTCCCCGTATTGCCTTAGTTGACTACGTTGGTCCTTCTTTGATGAATTTAGATCTAGCTACTTTTGGAGCTTACCCTATAGGTTCAACTTCTCTTGTCACCAGAGATGACACCCCTCACATAAATGCTATTGAACCAATCACTTCATTTCATCTCGCATCAACACCTGTTACTTCTTCCACCAGTGAACTAGCAACAAAAAAGATTGAATCAGCAATCAAGATTCATACTCATCAAGTCAAAAGAAAAGAGCAATGGTCAAATGGTGGAAACCACATTGTGGCGGTATCCGAACCTAAGAAAAGTAAAAATAAAAATCTACTCAAGAATATTGATTATCAAATAATAGATGAAAAGCTGATTCTCTACAAAAAAATGGTGCACTACTTCAAGCATAATCTCATATCTGTTATACTTCAGCTCATTCCTAAAGCTGAGCACAAAGTTGGTAATGCCTTGGTTACTTCGACATCCATCTTACGAATGAAAAGGCATAAATCTTGCTTCAAGTTCCTGGTGGATGAATTATGCTATCCTGCTCACAAATCTTACAATCCTACCATCTTTTCATATCTTCCACCTCATATTCCTCCTAAAAATCCACCACGCCATTCTTTTTGCCATCCCTTACACTTTTCCTTTGTCTCTCGTGACTTGTATAGGAAGGGTCTAGACAAAACTCTCCTTAGGTGTCTAGAAATAGAGGAGTCAGAAAAAGTGCTAGTTGAAATCCATGATGGCATATGTGGATCACATTCTAACGATCCTCCGCTAGCTCAGACATTGCTTAGGGCTGGTTATTATTGGTCGAACTGGTTGAGACTTTCTATCATCACAACTGCAGCATTTGGGCCTGGGGCCTATCAGTTCTCTACATCAGAGGAAGCAGATTCTTGATGCCCGTTTCTGTCTGGGGCATTCTTTGTACATACTTTATTGATCCTGAAAAAAATTACAAAAAAAATCATATATGATGCTGAAAAAATCCTAAAAGGCATAAAAAGTACTATAAAAAAAAGAACATCCTAGTGAAAACCTAGCAATAGGCGCTTTGATGTCTCACCAAAAAAATCAAAAAAATTTATAAATTTTTTTTTTGAAAAAGTGCCTTGGTGAAAACCTGGAAATAGGCGCCTTGGTAGCAAAAATACAAAAAAATTATAAAAAGTTGTGAAAAAATTGCAAGTGGTGAAAACCTGGAAACAGGGGCTACTTGAGACCCTTTGCATCTATGTCTATCAGTCTTGCGTGGTGCTCCTTCACTCCACTTCTCGCTTTGCCTCTCCTAGCCTGGAATTGATTCTTGTCTTAGTCTAGGGGGCATCTATTGTTTTGAGCTTATCTTGGGTCTCTTTGTGCGTTCGGGTTTCTTGGGCAACTTGATTCAACCAGTTTTCTCAACACTACCCAACTATGTTTTTCAACACTTCCCCTTGCGTCGAGTGTTTCTCAACACTTATCAGATATCCTACCCACAGTCTAGATGATGGAATATTTCTCACTGATAGATGTGATACTCAAAGTTTGATTCTATGACTTACACACACGCACTTGACTCACTGAGATTTGTTTGACTTTATTTCTTTGCATGCTATCTATGATGATTTCTTTGCTGAGTGTTCTCCCCCTATGATCATTTTCGATGATGCATAGCTAGAAGACTGAGGGAATGAGAACATGTTTTATTGCTTTTTCTGCTTGTGGATATATTTTGTTGGTCCTACTTGTCATTAGCATTTATGCTTGTTCCACTTGACATTGGGATCTACAAGGTATTATCCTTGACTGTTTCACAAGTGCATGCTTATAGTCATCTTGACTTTCTTGTGTCTCGATGTGAGCATAATCTTGCTATATCAAACTTAGGTAATCTCACTGCACTAGTCATCTTGACCTACATGTCTCTGATGCCTAGGTGAGATTTCCACATTTCTATCTGATAAAGATCATATTCATATTCACATAGTTATGCTAGTGTGCATTGTATGATCTGATGATGCTACCAATAATGCTCGATGATGATAATTAGATGTCTATTAGCGTTGTGACCTTGCAAGTCAACCACTTTTCATAGTAGCTTGAATTCTTAGGTTCATGTTAGTTTATTTTTGCATCTTGCATATGGAGAGAGCTCTCCTTTTCATCTTACGTGGACTTGTTAATCAACTGCACTCACCTTTCACTTCTTCCTGATCATGTCTTTTGCTTCTTGTCTTTCATATCCCATCATTTTCGCTTCATTTCAAGATTGAAACCGAAATTCGCGTTCACCTTTCTTCTTCTTTCATGCAGTTGGCTGGCCTTTTGAGGCCTGATCCTTCGATCTTCACTGGGGCATTCTTCACCTCTTCATCCCCATCTCTTTCAAACTTCCAGTCTTTCATTCACTTTCAAATCCCAAGTTCAAATCCCCCTCCGTGGTTTTTACGGGTTGAGGGACCAATAGGTTCATGCCCTGTGTCCCATGTGTGGGGCATATCTTCACTGCTTGATGGTTATTTTGTTCTCTTTCTTCAATTATGATTTCTAGTGATTTGATCATGTTGCTCTTGCTTCTGTATTCCCTCTACCTGGATTTTGCTTTCGATCCCAAGGGGGAAGACACATCATATCTTATTGGCTATCTCTTTCCTAAGTGTTCAGTACTATCGCTACCAGGCTGACCATGTAGGATTTGCTATTTTTCTGCACTTCATTCTTTGGAGTCAGAATGCTATTGCTTGCCTTCTTGGCTATCTCTTGCTTTCTTGGCTGATCTGAGTTGCTTTGTGATCCCAAATCGATCTCACATTTCAACTTCATTCTTTGACTACATGTGTTCCCAGATCGATCACACATTAGTCAAAGAGGGGCAAATGTATACAGCTAAAAATGGTCATCTAGACTATTAGCCCCTTTTGCTAAATCACCAATTGCTTATTCTTGATCAAATCCTAGTTCTATCATTTATTCAATTATTTTCTATGGGCTAACCATTTTATCCTAAGTCTTTATTTATTAAAAGGAATATTTCCTCCCCTTTTAATAAATAAAAAGCCCCCACTTTTCCTCTTATCTTAAGTTGCACAAATAAAGCATTATTCTTATTTTATAAAAAGGGAAAAAACACTTTTTGTCTCATATGGACACAAAAGTCAACTCTTATTTTCCCATTGGAGGATATTTGTGCACATGGATTGCTCCTTTTTTAAGCTCCACCGTTGATTAAATCTTTTGCCTCTTAATCTTCATGGTCCATTCCTTCTCATTTCCTTTAAAAGGAGAGCTCTCTTCTTCATTCTGGACCCCCAACTTTTTATGCTAATGTTATGCTGCAGGTTTTCTAGGTACATTTGGAGCTTTTTGAAGATTTGGAGCATTCTTGGCTTTTGCATCTACATGCTACTCTAATTCCATTTCTTGCATTGTCATGGCATTCATAGCTTCATACTTAGCTTAGTTTCCTTTATGCTTTAGATTAATTCATCTAGCTTAACTAGGAGGCTTTGTAATACTTGCATCTTTCATTTTCATAACTTAGCTTGCATTTCCATTTCTAGCATAGCATAGCATTGCATTTTCAATCTTTATTCTTAAGGATATTGGCATTCTTGCCCTTGTCTTCATTAAATCTCCCATTGCATGGTTTACTAGCAAGGTTATAGGCTAAATAGCTCTAGCTGAGAGCATTCTTAAAACCCTTGCACTCCATGCCTAGGGAGTTATGGATCAATTTTTGAGACCTCATTCTTGAGTGTTCTTGAATGTAATGATTCATAGAAGTGTGACACAATTATAGCACACACATACCACACTACATTATGTGTTTGTCCTAACAAATGGGAAGAGGATTTGGTGCATCCCTTACTATCTTGAGGGTTTGTCCTCAATTTGTAGGATTTCCACAAGTAGTGAAACATAATATCTTGGTAAATCATAATTGAAATTGCCTATAACCCATTGGCAACAAGTTTTTTCATCTGGGAAGAAGTAGCTTCTAACATATACCACTTGGTGATGTTAGTGATATTGTCAACTACCTTCTTCACAATCCTTTGTAACACTTGGCATCAATCAACCCCATGTTATAGGTGATACCAAAAAACCTCCTTGATATGAATATTAACTCTGTTTACCATTAACTACATGATAATGATCTATAAAGATCCTACTTATGAATCACTTAATCAAATTATTAGATTCACCTATAGATAATTTTTTTTACTATTTAGACCGTTGATGAATTGCATGTGAAAAAGAGCATCCAAAGTACAAAAAATAGAATAAAAGAGACAAGAGGGTAAATGCACCAAGTTATTGGTAAAAAAGTGGCCACTTGATGAAAAAACACAAAATCTCACGTAACCTGATTGCATAATTTAAAATTTGAAATCACATGGCTCAGGGAAACTGAGCCTAATTTATTCAATTTTAAAAAATAAATAGTTCTTTGTAACCCATGTGGGTTATGAAGAACTAAAAGTTTTTCATAACCTGTATGAAGAACTATGTTTATAGTTTGGTTGTGGCCAACTCATTTCCAATATTGAAAACAACTTGACAATGACTCATAGCTTCCCAAATACCGCAAAACTCAAATGTGTTTCACTCTATTTGGCATTTTTTAAGCATTTACACCAATTTTTAACAATGTTGTGTCGTCGATGAGGTAAGAATTTGATTTCTTTTGTTTTAATATAAAATTAAGTAGGGGTTTTCCAATTGATTTAAGTTTTTTAAAATTAATTTTATGTTAGATTCTCAAAATAATCCCCGATGACATAACAAACAATAATGACCTCTTCTTGAACAACCACCACAAGAAACCTCTCAAAATGTTGCACATGAAGAACAAAAAAACCCTCAAAATGTTGCTCCACAAAAACAAAATCCTCAAAATGTCATCCCTCAACAACTACCACCACCCCAAAACCCTTCACATCCTCTAGTAGAACTTGTACATGCCACACATGAGGATCTTATAAATATTCTAACATAGAACACTACTCAAATTACTGTAATAGTGAATAGGTGGATGTCCTCTACTCATGAGCACCACTCATCCCTTGCCACTGTTAGAGCAATAAGTTATTTTCTTATTAATTAAATCATATTGATTTAATTATTAAGTCACTTATTATCTCTTTCTACTTAAGCTAAAATTTAGGCATATAATAATTAATTATTTTATTAATTATTATTATACAACCTAGGTTCCCTTTTAGGGTTTTGATCTCCTTTTATAAGGATTGATCTCTCCATGTTATTGTAATAGATTATTCATTATTGAATTGCAACTTTTGTTTTTTCACATCAATGATTTCTCCTCTCTCGTGGATCAATGCATTCATGCCTCCATAGCTCTTTGCTTCTCTTTTCTTTCTGTGATAGGTGTTTGCATGCAGGTGTTCTTGGGAATTGTGGGTTGTTTTCTCCTCAACTCCAACAAAGATATCCTCATAGACACCCAAATGCCAAAAGGTAATTTAGTACAATTTAAATTTATTTGTTGAAATGTATTATGATTAAACATGTACATGTAGATTGATGAATGCACCTGATTTATTTGTTCTATATACAAAAACAATTTAGGTTTTACAAAATTGATGAATCCACTTGATGTTGCAGAGGATCGGGAGAGAGAAGAGGTAACATTTTCATCTTCGCTTTCAATTGCATTCTTGTTTGTTCAAAACATCTAAATCCTCCCTTTATGACTATAAAAATTGTTATTATTTTTCATAAAGGAAATGGTCATAGTTGCTTCATCAACGATGATGCCTCCTAAGAGTACAAGAGAGCCATCTGAGGCTTTGGTATGCATTTTTTCTATATATATTTTTTGGCTAACAAATTTGTCCTTTTTAAATTTGATTATTCTTAGACTCTATCCCCAAAAAAGAATAACTCTTTAGCAACATTTGGGTGAGCCATGAAGGATTTCCCTCTAATTTTATAAAGCTACAACTCTATGTTAGATATATTTTCAATGAATGAAACTAAACTAAATTCTCAACATATATTTTTTACCAGAAAGTACAAGGGCATTAAGTGATATCCATCACATCAACACACAATAGATACAAAATGTGTATGTGTATATATAGAATAATCTTTGATAGGACACACAAATCCTTCACAATTAGATCAAATAACTTATGAACAACTTTAGATACATAGAAGAAAGCATGTAAAGACCATAAATAAGATGCAATCTAAAGTATAAAAATTCTAATTGATCTCAAAATAATATTTTCATAGAAACCATTACTCCATATCATTCCAAACACACAGATTCAAAAGCCAACTGAAAATATCATTTGATTTTCATTCATAGATATAATATATTTTCCTTCAGATAACATAAAAAACAACATACATATTGTAAATTGCTTATCCCAAAAATTATCAGAACCCTGCAAAAATCTTATGATCTTCTATATATAGTCTTTTACATCATATCCAATAAAACAATCGGGGTTTCAAAATTAACCTAAGTTTAGAAAACAAACTAAACCAACAAAAATTATCTAAACTTTCCCCAACTACCTATAAGAAAATGCCCCCAAAATGTGCTATCTAACTAGATAATCCATGTAGCAGATGATTATGGTTGAGAAACTTCTCTAAATCTTGCGGATTGGGCTAGGTGTGATGGCGTGACCTTTTTTGCTTTCTATTATTTATATAAACTGATGAACTCCTAAACTACCTGGACATTAGGAACATTGACATGCACCATCCTCCGCCTCCACATGCCCTTTTCTCATTTGATCTCCTTAATTTTTCCATGCAAATAGGTAAGTGTCCTAAGCATACACATAGCAAGGCTTCCATTTGTGCCAATTTTGAAAGATCTTCAACTGCCAATAGGTTATCTTCTTCGGTTTCCCAATCTCTTCCCTTAGCCTCCAGAGCACAAAATTCTCATCCTTTTCTACCACATCATTTTCATCCACATAAGACACATGATTGAACATAAGCACATCCATGAGAGACAAGGTAAGTTCACCGATTTCTTTACCAAGCTTGGAATACTTAGCTTTCCCTTACCTAAGTATAGAATTGTGACATTCCACATTCCTTTTATAGGCATAGAGTATGTCTTCATCTACCATTTTGGAGGGATTTTCAATTAGGAACTTGGCCACACCGTACCTCTAGACTTCATTAATATGTGTGACTGCATTGGCCAATTTGTTTTCCTCCTTCTCCCAGACTAGTGTGTGTGAATCCAACTCCCTAATAGTTGTAATCAAATCATCATAAAGCTTCTTGGATTCTACAATATAGTTCCTTCCTTGTTGGATGATACCTTCTAACTACTCATCAAACACCATCACGATCATCCTTCCTCCTTGAACTTGATCGAGGAACTTTTGGCTGGCTGACAACTTGAGGTAGAATGATTGAGGTTCCTAAGAAAGATACAGGCTATGGATTGGGGCCTCAAATTGCATCAGCATATTCTTCTATCACCCTTAACATCTATTTAAGATCTTTCTTGTCTTTCCAAAAACAAATTAATGTCCTCTTTGCAGAGGTTTTGAAATGGTGATTATTTGCATCTCTTCCAAGGTCTATCTTCTTCATCTTGAAATTTCCCACATTTGGTTCTTGAATTTCTTCCTCTATCAAGGGCCTAACCACCTTTGCAACAGATGTCCTTTTTTTTTGATTCAAAGACATCCTCGAAGTGGTTTTAAGATTTTTGGGCTTCGCTATGGTTCCCAAGAACCTATTGACCATATCATCCAAGGGAAAAGAAATGGGAGTAGACTTTATTTTCTTTCTTACAAAAACCTCCAGCCATTTTTGGGGTGCATCAGAGGTGTTTTTAAATGAAGTGGATTGGTTAGGAGTGGGATTAACCATGCTCAGTGCACTAGTGAAATCTACAGTATCATCCAGATCAATAGTAACATCTGGTTTGTACACCATGTCTAGTTTAGGGAGTTCCAATAATTCCTTGACCATCTTCTTCTCAACTTCCACTCTCGAGTCCAAATTAATCACCTCCTTTTTAGATTGGGATTCCTTTCCTTTATGCTTCATCCTGGATTGAGTCACCCTTGTAGGAGAGGTAATTTTTGGAGGACTGATGGGCTTCTTCTTTGGATTATTTTGGTTAGATTTAGTTTTGGATATACTTGCATCACAAATTTGAGTGGTTTTGTCAGCAAATGTAACATGTGGTTTTTGTTCTTTTTAAGCTCTAGTTGATCTTAGTCCCCAAGATTGAGTCTTCTTGGCTCTCCATTTATTCAACAAATTTTCTATACTTTGGATGATAGTAAATGTATTAAATTATATATTATCTATCTCTGGCATAGTCCAATCAATTTTAGGTATGATGATAGGTTGAACTTGTTGGTACATAGGATCTACCAAAGATCCACCATCTTCCTCTACACCTGCGATGTCTATTTTAAGACCAAAGATAACAATTTTTTGCAATGTGAACCTAGTCCATAGCTTTTTCATCACTTCTTTCTCATTTGAAAATTCTTCCCAGTAGTCTTCTAGATGAGGTAAGTAAATATGTCATGAGTAGAAGATGATTCCTAGCAATGGCCTTATTATCAAAATTAATCCTAGGTTTGTAAAAATGAAAATTGAATTTGAACAAATTGACCTCAAGGTTGAGGGCATCTGAAACTAATTTACACCCACATGAACCTAGCTCAATTGGAAATGATATGCTTGTTTCATTCTTAGGTGAATACATTTTACTCACATGGGCCAGCTGACGACACAATTCCACAAATACAAAATAGTCCAATGCATACCTGGGTAATTTGACAGGATGTCCATCATATCCTCCTACTATGATATAGGTTAAGTGTGGGAATTGAGTATAAAAAATTCCATAGATGGTCACTAGTTGCATTTCCTCCTTCGACATCCATTTATTGAGGATTCCAACCAACTCATGAGTCAATCTCCTAGAGAAAAGATCATTAACCCTATTGTAATTTTCACAACATCTTCTCTTCTGCAAGTGAGCATAGTACTCATAAATTTTAATCCATTCAATAAATGGTTCATGATGAAGCCTGATAAATTCCCTTGTACAAGCCAAAAAGTAGAAAAAACATGAATCCATGTAGAAACCCTAGCATCCAAAATGGCTATTATTTAACTAGTCATGTAATTCTTGAGCTATAATTTCTCCCCAATCCAAAAATTGGGCTCCCTCCAAAATTATTTGGATGAAGAAATACATCAAGTTTTAAAAATGGAAAGCATGGTTAGACACCTTAACTCTATGTAATAATAATACTAGGGCCTTGATGTGGGATTTCATACATTCCATTGTGAGAGGCATGGGTATTTGCAACCCACCTTTATGGAATTTTAACAACTACCTAGAAATTACATTCCTATAAACTTGCCTTTTCTTAGAGAACATGGACCAAGACTTTGCTATACTAAACTCAAAATATACTTCCTTGATTGGTATCTCCATAGTAGCTATAACTGTTTCCCTATTAATTGGCATCAATACCTCTCTATTGAATTTCTGTAAACACCTATCCAATGGATCATATCTATTTATACATTCTTTGACCATTTCTAGACATAATATAGGGCCAGGAGAAAAGCTATAGGCTCCACTATGACGGTCTCAACAATAATTCTCATAAAAAAACCTTCTTTAAGGTTTTTAGATCTTTTTACAAAATTATCAAGGTCAAGCTGGACCCAAGAGATGTCTCCTCATGCAGGGGACACAAAAAATAGGCTCGACTCATTTTCAAAAAATTGAAAGGCAGCCCTCATGAAAAAGAAATTCAAAATTCTTAAGTAATAGTAAAATTTTAAAGGAATGCTAACATAGTGAGTTACGAAAGGGTGGCAATTAGACTCACCTTGTAACTCAAACCTTTTGCAACTTCAAACCTGAGAAATCTGATGTCCTCTATACACCATCTTCTTCTTCACAAAAATATTGGTAGAATGATACCCAAATTCCCACTCATGTCAATCAATAGCATGAAATATTATCCTTAAAGGATATTAATTACCTTGTCACTTCTACATGTGGGCTTTTCATCTCATAATTACCTCCCACACATGAGGACGTTAGAAAATTCAATAAAGTTTCTAGAATATTTCATTGTCGATCACTTCACCTTTTCAAAATATGTGCCTTCTACCTCAGCTTGAATTATTGGTAGATCATGTTGAAATTCTTGAATCACATGAACTAGTTCCAATGGTTCAATGAGTTCAAACAGTTCAAAATTAAATTTCATTTCTTTTTAGATACAATGACTATTGTAGCACATTAACAACACATCAACTAACATACCACTTTTTACATGACCGATGTTGAACTAATTGAATGCGTTGAACCACTCTAACTCATTGAAATAGTTCAAGAGGTTTAATCTATTCAATATTTAATCACAAGTTAACTTAATGATCAGGAGAACAAACTTTCAACACACTCTTGGGGCGTTGGACTAGTTGAACCAGCTGGACTGGTTCAAGGGGTTCAATGGGTTTGAAGGTTTAATAACTTCAACACTTTATCTTGCTTAAACTTTTCATTCATGACCATGGGGAAGGATACAACAGTAGGCATAACTTGTACTAAACTTCATTTCATCTAGGTTAGACACAAAAATTGAAAATGTTGGGTAGATAGGTAACATTGACTCTGGTAGGGGACTGCATTTTGGACAAAATGTAGAGAACTTAGAATCTCTAGTTAAAAGATGAAAAAAGATAAGGAACAAAGCATAGGGACTGATCACAATAAAATTGAGCAATGACACTGCTTACAAATAAAACAACTATATACAAACATGGGACACCTATTTTTCATGAACTAGAATATCTTGACTAATTTCAAATATTGCCCATTATAGGACAATGGAAACACATAACCATTTGCATCAGGTAGACTTAAAAGAGTTGGATCCCAATACCTTGTGGATGATGTATGGCCCTTTCCACAATGCATCATTTTTTTTGTGAGTGCCCTTGGGTTCCCTCCTTTTTTCCCACAATAGAACTTCACCACCTTCTATGAATTTCCTAGGCATTGCCTTTCTGTCAAAAATATCATTAACCCTAGCTAGGTGAGCTATGATTATTTCAACTATTTCATCCCTTTCCTCCTCTAACTTAGTCAGATACATGATACATTTCTTGAGAGAACTTTGAAAATATTGGTCTTCCACCACACTCTATTATTTTGAAGCTACAAGTTCAAGAGGCAATGGTAGCTAAGGGCCTTTATCATACACCAATTCATATGGGACCATCCCAATCACCTTCTTTGGTGTAACTATATCTTCCCATAGAGCCCCATAGAGTCTCTTGTGCCAGTATTTGGAGTTTTCACTAACTAGCTTCTTCATGATAAACACCAGGTTTTTGTTTGTAGATTCCACCTATCTATTTCCTTGTGGGTAGTAGTCTAAGGAATGGGATAGGGATATTCCATGGTCATAGAAAAACATCAAACTTTTATGAGAAGAAAAGTAGGTAGCATTATCAACCACGATTTTGGTTGGAACTCCAAAGCATACTATTATATTCTCCTTTAGGAAATTGAACACTACTTAAGAAGTGGTCTATTTTATTGTTATGGTCTTCACCCATTTTGTAAAATAGTCTATTACAGTCAAAATGTGACTATGGTCAGCATTGGAAACTGGTGTAAGAAGCCCAATAAAATCAAGACCCCACTATTTAAACGGTTCTTCAATGACCACATGCCTTTGAGGTAGGGCTGCTAAATATGGTCTTCCAACAAACATCCAACATTTATCGCACTTCACTACCCATCAGTAAGTGTCTTTGAACATTCATAGCTAGTAATAATAATTCCTTAATATTTTGAAAGATTTTACTATTGAAGAGAAGTTCCCTCTATATGCTTCACAATGAAAACTTTCAGAAGTTTCTCCTATTTCTCTTTGTCCACACATCTCAAGAAAGTTCCATCCAAACCCTTCTTATACAAAAAATATTTCCAGATTACATACTTTACAACTTTTAATCTTAAGTTTATCTTTTGTTTCATGGTCAAATATTCTGGACAGTCTCCATAGGTTAATAGTATTCCACTGAACCGTGAACCAGGGATTTCAAAGATTTACAAATAAGACTATGGGGAAATTACTTTCCTCCTCTTCTTTTCTCTCATCAATCATTTTACATAAACCTTTCTTGCAGAACAACTTAGTAAGATGGATATCCAAATCATACTCCTGTATTTTTTCTACCCAAGTTGCTCTTTTATTCATATTGATATCCTATTGTGTTTATATTCTCTTCATAGTCGACTCTGTCTCAAAAAATAGAGAATGAGAGTGGAGGATGTAGTATCTAAAATGCTTCACTTCCTTCACCATTAAAAACACTTACTTCTTAGTCAAAAAGTACTTAAGTTCATGTTTTTAATGGGATTCTCATGAATGCAATAGGAGCTTTTTATCCTAACTCATCTTTCTGCAATAGGATTCCAGATAGGGTATGTTCTGAGGCGTAACAATATATGATAAAATCCTTCCTATAGTTAGGATTAACCAATGTTGGAGCATGAGAAATATTTTACTTAATATCTATAAAATATTTCTTTGAAGCATCACCCCATTTAAAAATATGCTTCTCACTCATTAAGCCTACTAAGTGCTTCATTATTTCTACAAAATCTAGTACAAATTTTCTAAGGAAATCACCCTGTCGAAGAAAGATTTGATCCCATTTTTGTTTGAAGGAATAATCAACTACTAGATTGCCTTGACACATTCATGATCAATTTTGATGTCATTTTTGGATAATAGGTTCCTAAGTAATTTTCCTTCTATCACACCAAATACTAATTTTTTTAGGTTTAGCAAGATACCGTGCTCGTGACATCTTTGCAGCATTACCTGCAAGTCCCTAAAGTGATCCTCTATTCTCTTTGAGAACGTTGTCAAGTCATCCAAATATATTACAATAATTTTATCAGTTAGATCCTTGAAGGATGAGTTCATAGCCCTCTAGAAGGTAGCTCCTATGATAATTAGACCAAAAGGCATTCGACTGTATGCAAACATTCCCCCATGTTATGATAAATGTTATTTTGTGTTGATCCTCCTTGGCTAAGATGATTTGATTATATCCTAAGAATATGTCTAACATCAAAATCATCTCACAGCCAGCTATTGTATGCAATATGTGATTCATAACTATAAAGTCATAGTTGTCCTTCGAGCTAGCCTGATTTAAACTCTAAAAATCTATGTAGATTCTTATTTCGCCACTCTTCTTCCTTACTAGGATGATATTTTCTATCCATGTAGAATGGTCTATAGGTTAAATGATCTTCACCTTCAATATTTTTTCAAATTCTCTACATATGGCTTCTACTACCTTCATATTGTATTTCTTGAGCTTCTGTCCGAATGGATACATATTCAGTTTCTAAGGGATCCTATGCTAAAAATGTCCATTCCTAAAATCTTTCAAGTCATTCTATCCCCATGCAAAAAAGTCTCTACATTTTGTTAATAACTTGATCAATTTTCTCTTTTCTTCTAGGGTAAAATTCTTGCCGATGGATATACATCTTGGTTGTGTTTAACTACAAATATTAATCTTCTCATGTTCTCCCAAGTAACTTGATGTATGGGTGCACCTACTTTTGATATTTTAATCCTTGCAGGTAAGCAACTATTCTAGAGTAACCATGCCCTTTGGAATTTAATTTCTCTTTAGTTGTATCACACTGTATTCTAGGTCTATATTTGGGTTGGGACAAAATTCCCTATAGCTATTTTCTAATCCTTCAAAATAGGCACCTATAAACATCTTCACACTCTCAAGAACATTTTGAATTTGATGATCATTTTCAAAAAATTTCTAGGATACTAAATTTTCAGGTACATGAGGCTAATATGACAAGTCTATTCTATAAACATCATTTTTTAAATCTAGGTGATGCAATAGGAGGAAGGCTGACACAACCAGTGAGTCTGCCTTAGAGTTTTGATATCTAGGGATGGCCTCGATAGATAATGCATCAAAATATTCTACTTCTTTGCAAACTCTATTTCTATAATATTTTAGTCTTTCATTTTTAACTGTGAAAACACCCCTGACTTGCTTGACGGTTAGCTTTTTATCTCTTTTGGTCTTTATAAGTTTTATTCCTTTCTTTTTAGCCTCTTGCAATCCTAACAACAAAATCATATTCTACAGTATTATTAGTATTTTAAATTCCAATTTGAAGGAAAAGAGAAACTTTTCTCCTTGGGGCAAGATTAAAACCACTCCTGTGTCAGAACCCACAAAAGAGAAGCTTCCATCAAACTCCAAAGTCCACAGGTCATTATCTCGAGACACCTCACCAGTAATTTCTTTTGCAATCTCTTCATAAGAGAAAAAGTAATTGCCAAAGTCAAACTCTTCATACAATATTTGGGCTTTGGGATCATTGGAAGGGAAAATCGTGATTTACATTTAGCCTCAAGTTCAAGCTTCACTTTATGCTTTCCTACTAGAATTGTGGCCACTAACTAGTCTATTTTGATTTCTCCTCCTAAATCCTTATAGAAAGTTTGGCTAAGAAACATACCATAGCTAGCTAGGATATCGACAACTAAGATAACATGAAAACAATGCTATTGAAAATGAAGAGTGAATTGGTGATTTTCTCTTGGAAGGAGGGCTATTTATAGATTCTGAGGGGAGACTTAGGTAAGGAAGGGTGGTTAGGGTTTAGGACCAAAGGTTGGGGTTTAGGACCAAGTGTTAAGGCTTAGGGTCAAAGAGATAAGGATCAAGGGTTGCTCACACATGTGTGAGAAACACTAGGGAAGTGTGCTAGGGGAAAATGGTGGAAGAAAGGGGATGGGATCTCATTAATAAAGCTATAAGAGCCATTAGTGAGGGTATAAGGGGTCATTAATGAGATTTTAAGGCTCATTAATGAGGGTGTTGACCCAAAGTCAAAGGGAGAGGTTTAGACTAAGAGGGTTAGGAATCACCCCTTAGGATGGATTAGGGAGTGATTAGGGATGAGAGGATAGGTTTAGGGGATTATAGAAGATATCTAGGATTTAGGGTTTTCAAATAAATATTTAAATTATTTAAAGAGGGTTTGGGTTGAGACATAATTTATTAAATAATTTTAATAAATTAGGAGGGATAAACATTTAAATTGGATTTGAATGTTTTTGGGAATGATCCTTTAATTAAATAGATTTAATTAAACTAGGAGGGGATAATAAATGAATATTTAATTAATTAATTAATTAAATAATGATGATGTCATCATGACTTTTATTAATTAAAATATTTTTAATTAACAAGTGGATTTTTAGGTGTCTTCATTTTGCCCCTCTTTGATGCAGTGCCACAACTAGCGTTGCGTCAAAGATAAGAAAATAAGATACCCCAGACAAGGATAGATGGTAAGGGGTTGTGCCCCCTCGAGAAAATAACACAAAGAGGAAGCTTTGTGGAATTTTCTCAAAAAGGACACAAGTGGGAGGAAGAGGAGGAAGGAGAGGGGGAAGAGGATAAACAAAAGTCCATCCATGAGAAAAGATGCATGAATGTAAGATGAACAAATGCAAGATGAATGGATGCAAGATGTAGGATTCAAAATTAATTTATATGCGGCAAATGGGACTTGGGGAGCTCATTGTGTTGGATATTGTGGAGAGCATAGCCTAGTTTGATATAAAAACATTAGAGACCTGCCAAGGTTACTGGGAAATCAAGGCCTTGTCACCAACGTTGCATAGGACTGACACAAAAAAAAGCATGCAAAGGGTCATCTTAACATCACTCATGAAACCTAGAGAAGGCATGGTGGAAATGATGCTAAGGAAACCACAAATAAATGACTGACACACAAGTGAAAAGATGATCAAAAGACATGCCTCAAAGTGTCCTCATTCATAGAACAACATGATATAAAGGATCATGGAAACCTTGAGGAGAGGAACAACGAGAAGCCATAAAATATAAACAAGATCCAAAGGACAAAATCCAAGATCAGAGTGATAACTCTAAAAGACATCCTTTTCCAAGGAGAGAGATTGATGGATTGATGGGGGGAGATTAGGTCATATGTGAGGAAGGATAAATCATTCACAGACCTGCTTGATTGATGATGGAAGATTAGGTTGATCATGAGGAAGGATACATCCTGCAAGGACCTGTTTGATGAAGAGAATGTTGTGTTGTTGTTTGGAAAATGATGAATCAAGGATAATCATGTGATCAAGGATAGTTGACAAAAGATGTTTTTTAATTACAAGACTAGGTGAGATGAGTTATCCGATCAAACATTTCTGCAAGACTAACATGGATATGTACAATAGGACACGATGATATAGTACAAAGGGGGCCCCAAAAGATAAACAAAAGATCCAAAGGAACAAATGAAATAATAAGTATCTCGCACACCTTTTTCCATAGGTAGGATTGATGGATGATGATTGATTTGATTAGTTTGATATGAGGAAGGATACATCCTGTGAAGAGAGATGATGGATTGCTGAACTATGATTCCTATGACAAGAGATAGGTAAGATACTTGAACCTCAAAGGGACCAAGGGATTATTGCCGAAGTACTTAGCTGGATAGGGAAAAAGGTCACGATGACACAAGGGCTGACTAGTGTAGAATATGAGACCTAAAGATACATATGTAAAAATGAGCTTAGGTGGAGACATCACTGACACTAGGATACAAGACTCAGGATGGGATGTACAAGTGATTGGGGATGAAGGTGATGCTGCAAAGATATGCAAGATGATGCCCTAGTTGGGCTGGAAAGACAAGATAGAATGATGGTGGATAGGGTGATGATGGATGATGTGCCCTGAAATGACACACAAATTGGGAAGGATGCATCCCAATGATGATGATTGGATGGAGATCAAGGCTTGCAATTAAGACTAGGATGTGATTTGATCGGTTGATTTCTATGATATTGGATGTGGGATAGCTAGAGGTTATGGATAGGATTTTATGCATTGGAAAATTTATAGGAATATTAGGATATGGATGGGATGACATTGGATTGCATGGGGATAGCCTTTAGCTAGATACCAATGACAAGGGAAGTACTGGGTGATGGAAAGATGAAGGAAATTCTTAGGGATGTGGATGGGGGAAATGCTTAGGGATGAGGATAGAGGAAATTCTTAGGGATTTGGATAGAGGAAATGCTTAGGGAAGGATAGATAGATTCAAGGATTTGGACAAGAGGATTGGAGGAAGATAATGATTTGGATGGGAGGATTACAAGAAGTTATGGATTTTGGATGGGAGGATTGGAGGAAGATAAGGATTTGGATGGGAGGAAGATATTGATTGGGAGATGAAAGATAAGGATTTGGAGCATAAAGATGGGAAAATATGAAAGGATGGGGAGATGGAAGATAAGGATTTGGAGCATAAAGATGGGGAGATATAAAAGGATGGAGAGATGGAAGAAAGATGTGATAAGGTCTCCGAGGAATATGGGGTAAGTGCACAAAGATGGGGGACCAAAAAGGGGGTATAAGATGCCACTTTTTTCCTGAAATCAACAAACTCTGAACTTCAACAAGAAATTGAAGATAGTTAGACTCAAAATTTTAAGATGCAACAAAAACAAGAGTTGTAATACTCTCAATCTAGTTCCTAAACTACTAACTTATTGTGAAAATGGTGCAGATTAAGGCACTCAAAAAGGGGGAGCACAAAAAGTGGTCCTATTTTTTGTCCAAAAACATAACATAGCGTCTGGTGTGCTCCCCCTAAAATGTTAAATTTTTTTAAATTTTTTTTTAATTGCTCTAGCGAGAAGTTAGCTAACACCACGTAGTTTATCTCAGATTTTTTTGGTAATTTTTTGATGAATTTATGAAGTGCACACATCTTGAAAACATGAAATTTCTGTGCGCTCCCCTTAGAAATCATTTAAAACTAATCGAAAATCAAATTTTCTTTTTTTTAAAGTGTGTAGAATGGAGTCTAGTTTCTAAAAATGTAACTTGTTACAAAATTTGATGAACAAGCCAAAATCTATGCCCAAAATACTACATGTTGGTTTTAAATAAAAAATTGACATACACAAAAGAAATTAGAGTTGAAAAACTTAACATAATCAAAATTCAAAATAAATTATATGCTTAGATAGCTAATAGAGAGATCTGTGATATCACGTCATCTGATTTTTACATTCTTGAGCCATGAGAGAGAGAGAGAGAGAGAGGGTAATGAAAGATAGAGTAGATAAGGGGGAGAGAGAGGGTGATGTGAGAAGAGAGAGAGAGAGAGAGATGTTGGAAAGTTGTTTATACTAAGGTATATGAATAGATATAGTGTTCTCATTATGGCAACAAAGTCATATAGCAGTTTGAAGTCAGCACACTTGACGTAAAGATCATAATTCAGGTAAGTGTTGAAGACTGGTCAGTGTATAGAGTTCCTGCAGCTCAGAGCATCAACGCACATGTGTACGGATGAATTATGGTATGCACACGGGAAGTTAAGTTTGTTAGACTATACTCATGCTTAGTCTATGAGCATATAAGCATATGTGCAAGGATGAGAAAGTTACAATTAGTTGAAGTTGCACAGCCAGTGTGTGCCAGTAGAGACTAGAGCATGGAGTCGATAGTTAGTATTTTGGTTTGTGTTTATAGTGTAATATTGTAAAGGCTATGCACCCATTGTATTTAGGTTGCTGACATGTTTATATGTATAATTGTAAGCATGCTTAAGCCAATTCATTTGGAAGCGTTGTTTGTAATTAGTTATAGGGCTGACCTAATTGTGTATTTTGTATGAGCATATAAATATAAGATGCACCCATTGTATTCAGTATGGAAGTTGAAATAGAGTTGTGATAAGTAGAGCATAAGTATGCGAAGAGTCAAGAAGATGTATTAGAGCTTTGCAAGAGGTCAAAGCATCAACGCATCAAAGGAACTAATCTGACAAGCAGTGTCACAGTGACAGTTCATCTTGCAGATATAGTGTGTATCTGAGATCAAAAGGTTGTAGCCTTCACCACATGAGCAATGAGCTCTTGGACAGTGCGTCCTCTCCCCTAATAGGGAGTATTGTAAAATAATCCTAATAGGGTTTGACCCTTAACAAGGTCTACTGTACTTAAAGCATTGTAAAGAAACTCCTAATAGGGTTAAGGATCTTCTAACAAGGATCACAAAACACTAGTGCAAAATATTAGTGGGTGTCAATTCCCACCGGGGTTTTTACCTATTTGGGTTTCCCTAAAATCATATTGGTGTCATGTGTTGATTTCATGTTTCATGTTTATGTGAATGTTTATTTCAGTACTCAAGCATTTAAGTTCAGTATAAATATTAAAGTGAAAAGTTAAAATACAGTGAACATTGATTCGCCCCCCCCCTCCCCCTCTCAGTGTTCCCATTCCTAACAATTGGTATCAGAGCTTTGGTCCTCAACATAGAAGTTTAAGCACTTAAGGAGATCATGGACAAAGCAGAAATGAAACATCTGAAAAGAAATCTTGAAGCTGCTCTTGAAGACATGGACAAGTCAAAGAGAGAATCTGAAGAACTAAAGGATAAACTCAGTGATGCTCAACTAGTCATCAAAAAACTAAGGAAAGATTTGAAAGAATGCTCTACCAGTGATCTAGGGACAATGGTCAAGAAGCAAAATGAAGAAAACAAATCCTTAAAAGAACAACTTGAAGAGTTTGATGATAAGATGACTAACAATCAGGAAGTCTACAATGAACAAATCAAAGAGAATCTTCAACTCAATGAAGAACTAAGGCAAGCAAACATGGAAATCTTGGAGCTAAGGAATAGAAAATAAAGCTTGGAGTCTGAATTGAAAGTAGCAAAGAATCATATTGACAAGTTACACACTAGTTCTGATTTGATAGAATCTCAGTTGTATGCAAGGAGAGCCAAAGGAGGCACTAGCTATATTGGATACAATGAAGCACAAAATTAGATTGACAACATGCGAGCAAGAAAGGATTCACAAGAGGACTCTACTAATGCTGAAAAGACTGAAGATCAAACCAAAGATAATGGTGGACCACCTAAGAATGAGTGCAAGCAAGTAGAACGCACTTGTTTTGCATGTAACAAGCATGGACACATTGCAAGGAACTATACAGAGGTAAGAACTTTTAATGGCTACTGTTATTCATGCAACAAGTTTGGTCATAGAGCTATGAATTGCAAGACTAGTAAAAAGAATAGGATTCAGCAAGATCAGAGAAATCAGAATTAGACAAATGTAAGAAGTTCTCATAATGTTACATGCTAGATATGTAACTATAATGGTCACAAAACAAAACAATGCAGAACGGTGACTCATGTCAATGCACTAAGGAATATAATACCTCTAGTCATTTGTCACTCTTGTAACAAGGCTAGACATATCTCAAGGTTCTATAGATCAAGGACAGAAGGTTAGGGAAACCCTAAAAAGGCCAAAGAACCAGTTTTGGATCTCGTAGGAGAAGTTAATTTTGTCAAAGCCTCAGATGATGTGAGCATGATTTGGTCAGAGAAAAAGGACAAGACTGATGAGAATGTATTGGATGCATCCAAAATGGACACACCCTCTACATCTGGATGAATGGCCCTTAGGGTCATAGGGGGAGCTAAATTAGCTCTAGACCCCTGCGTGGCTGGTATAATCATCCTCAGAGTATGCACCTTTCAAATTAAGCTTTTGGAGTATAAAGGTACCTATGTGCAAGAGCACACATGTTGATTGTGAATAGAACTCGAGTTGGAAATTTTGAAGTGACAGCCTAGTTTACGCGACTTGCATTAATGGCAAAATTTTCACTTTAAAGTACATAGAAAGTTATTTGATTGCTCATTGCATTCAAATTAAGAGTGATAGGAGCACAAAAAGAGCCTTGGAAGTTGTTGTGAAGACTTGGAGATTGATCTATCAGTGATTTGCAGTAATTATCAGTGCATTTGGTCAATTGTAGAAACCCTAGATTGACGCGTTGATTCAGAAGTCTTTAGATCATCTTGGAGATCAGTTGGAAAGTGATTAAACAAGTAAGTCATGGCCACTCCCATAGTTTTTGATGTTGTTGAGAAGAAGAGATATGTATTCAAGAAACATCCTTTCAAGTCAAGCCTAGATGATTTAGAGGGAGCTTTCTCCCGCATGCCTATGGGCATCATGCATGTCGGGGATATTAGGGCATATATCTACTGCACGAAAGAACTAGTAGGGTTGGATAGGTTAAGGGTGCACATGGACACCATGTTGAAATCAGACAAAACATTCATGGATGAATATGTTAAATGGAATGATCACCCTATTGTTAAGTATGCTATGGCATATGAATTCTATGAGATATAATGGATAAAGATTTTATTGAGTAGAATTCATGATGATTTGTTTTGGATTGGTGATGTACCAGTAAGAATCACTAGTGACTTGATACATGATATGACAGGCCTTTCTAGGACAAGTGCATCCTTCCTATGGGCAAGAATGTTAGGAAAATGGTTGAGCAAACTTGTAAATCTAGGAGTGATAGGCATGGGATGACAATTGAGCCTATTGAACAAACAGACATTAAATTGATGTCAATGATACTGGGATGCAGGTTTCATCACATCAGTAGGGTGAATAGTGTGTCTGTGGGCACAATTCAAGCAGCCATCAGACTTGTGAAGGAAGATGGGGAATTCAACTTGTGTGAGATCTTGCGTGCATAGTTGATTGATAACATTAAGGCCATCAAGCATGACAAGAAAAATATATTCAGGTTTGGTTCATTGATCATTTGCATTTACCTTCATATAGTTGGGAGAGTATCAGATTTGTATTTGGACAAGACTATTCCAACCATGCCACAAATATCTAACAAAGCATCCATAGAGAACACATCGAGAGATTATGTTACATTGGAATTGAAGACCTTCAGGGTCAAGATGCAAATGAGGTATAGAATTCCAGAGAGTATTGTGGAAAAGTATAAGGATTCAATTTGTTTTATGGTAGAGACAGACACAACTTTTATGGAAGCTATTGAACAAAGAACTAAGTGGATTCATCCACTTGGCTATGAGGTAGAGGAACAAGTCCTTGAAGCATATGCATAGGTATTACTATCAGCCCCCAAAGATCCTAATGAACCTAGATGGGGAACATATGAGGAGAAGATAAGAGAAGTAGATGAAAAGCTAAACAGAACAGCAACAAAAAGGAAGGTTGCTAAAGTCAAATCAGAAATCTTGAGAATACATGGTGTGTCTCAAGTTGACCTTGATAAAGAAAAGGATGAAAAGATTGATTTGAAACTGAAGAGTGCAGATGCAGCTAAGGCAGAATCACATGACCCTAAGATGAAGAAGATAAAAATTAAAAAAGATGATAGTCAGAAGTGTAAAGAAGATGATACTTCTTTTGTGCCCAAGGAAACCATTGACCTTACTACTCCTCCCGAGTATAAGGCAATGCCAAAGAGGAAGAAAGAGGTTGGCACCAGTCATCCATCCTGGAGAGTCACAAGAAATAGAAGAAACACCCAAGCACCTCCTGAAGTAAGCTTCAAACCGAGTCTCAGTGTGCTAAGTGCCAGAATAGTTGATGAGGGAAGAATTGACCATGTAGGGAAATTCTATGACAAGTACAATGAAATAGACAAATCTGAGATTCATGGTATGTTGGTCAAGAACATGCTAAAGTTCAAGAAAATAGTCTTGGAACTTAAAACCATGATTCCTGACAAAGTATGGAATATCCTTGAATTCCAAAAGAGACAGGCCATTGAGGAAGATCAGTGGATAAGGGAAAAGATTCTTGATGATACCCTTCCTATATGTGAGCTAGAAGAGAAGAAATTGCTGTTAGATCTTGTGAAGCCTCACCTTAGAACAAAGATAAGAACTCTGAACATATTGGATAAGAATTATGAGTGAATTGCAAAAGAGACAGAAAAAGCCTTTGAGAAGGTATTTATGGATAGAAGCATGTATCCACCTATTGCGCCCACAGCTAATGTACCCACAATGGTCACAAAAGTGTCAGAGACATCAAAGTACATTCTATAGGTCCTCAGGATTCAACACCTAGAGTGGTAGTACAATCAAAGGTAGACAAGTTTGCATCCATGTTAGAATCACTCAAGGATAGCACCATTATCATTGATAATGCAGAGATAGCCATGCTGGCCACTGACATAGAATTAGACAAGTTTGACGAAGCTTTTGTGAGCACACAAGAAGCTAAAAATATTTGCAGCAACTCACCTCCCACTCATCAAGAAGAAGTATACATTGAAGATATATCTGATAAGAAATAAGAAGAAGAGGCAGAAAAGAAAGAAGATGATAAGATGGAAGAAAAAGAACAAGAGAAAGATGAAACTTCTATTGATCTAGCCAAGGTAAAACTAGAAGTGACGGATAACACTCCCATCACTCCCTCCTCAGCATTTTTGTCAAGTTTGACACCTAACACATACAGTTTGGACTCATGGAGAGAATAATACTTGATTAAGTTCAACGTCTTAGCTATGGACAAGGTGTTAGTAGCTGTAATAATTTTCACGGCTATACCAATTTTCCTCTGGTCTCTGCAACTATTTTCCTATCTCTAGCCTTAAACCCTAGGTTTAATTTAAAATTTTCCAACCGTTGGTAGGAAAAACCCTAATTTATCCTGGCCAAATTCTATTTATTCATTACCTTTTTCGGGCCACTTAATTCTCTTTTCTGCACGTGATCTTTTTCCCTCTCAGTCTTTGCTAAATCACACAATATAATGTTTCATGCCCTTTATGTCATTCAACGAACTGGCGAATGCATGTTTTTTGCTAGTTCTCCAAGTCCTTTGGTGGTTATCTTTCCTATTTGGTGATTGTGCAACTACGTTGTCTCCTGTTTGCTTAATATCTGGCAGTCTTGTGATAACATTCTGCAACCCAATGAGTAGCGGTCTTCTTTTCTTCAGTCACTGAATCACCAGATTGAGACACATCGCAGGGGATGATCCAGGTGGACCGGATGTTAGAGAGGGTGTTGATGTGTCAAACGCTTATTGGTTGTAGGATAGTGATATGGCACCTGACAAATTGTTTGAAGTCGAGGATGAAAAGTCAAAGGGGCCCGCTTGTCAGTTCTTAGCAACGTGGCACGCTCTGATTTGATAGAATGACGGGTGACGTAGCATGAGTGGGGTCAAAATTTTCAAGGGTTAAACAGCAACAAGATTTGATGGTCATCGTTATACCGTTAAGATGAGATGCACATTTTTTAGCATTGCGGTATAGTGACAATCGTCCGATGTAGAGGTGGACGAGATAGTATGAAGTGGGACCTGTTGCCAGATTTTATCACATGCGTTGTTTTGATTGGTTGAGGTGGATTGTGATGTGGATCCTATTAGTGGGGCCTGTAGTGAAGGTCTTTAGATCTATAGCTGGTGCATAATCTCATGGAATATTCCTAACCCATGAGATCATGCAACATTTGTTGATTTCAGATCTGGCCCAGGATGGTGTCAATGGGTCCAGTGCCAGGTGTTGCAGAGATGGAGGCTTTTCATTGGTCGACAGGTTTGTGACATGGCAGTTGTCAGTGGGACCATCTCTCTATAGAGGTCAATGGTTTGACAGTTGTCAGAAGGATTGACGATGGGCGCTTGATCACAAGGAATATTCTTTCCCCTCGCGATCATGCACCTACTGTCCGATAAGAAGGTAAAGAAAAGTCAAGGTGGGTCAGTGATGCTACGTGGTGCTGACATGCTCATTTCTAATTGGCTGATAGTTGGTGACGTGGTGACAAACTTTTCAAAATGGCCTTTTGACTGTTATGGAGATTAATGACGACTGCCCGATCTGCCAGGAAGGGATGAGATCTACAGCCGCATTTTAAACTTGCTGATTAGCCGTTGTTACCAAAATTTGAATATTTTAAAGGTTTTCAACATCAGGAGGACTAGAATTGAATGCTTGGGCGGCTAGATTTGGTGAAATTGGTTTTGTCAACTGTTGCAGTATGGTCCAGAAAGTTCCAGGATTGACTGCAGATGATTTGTACCGTGAAGAAGTTGCTTGAGGTGTGTTGCAGGTGGGTAATCAGGTGGGTGAATGTAGAAAATTCATGGTTTTTGGTACAAATCAGAAGATTTATCATAAGTGAAGATCATCCTAGGATCTGATCTCTCATGTTGCTTGGTTTTCCTCCAAATGTAATAAATTCTTGATTGAATCTATTTGGTTTGGTGGGTAAAACCCTAACCCTTGCCCTAGTCATCCATAGCTTGTTGCATCCTGATTTTTGGGATTCCAAGATGACTAGTGGTATATATTGCAGCTATTTTACTATTTAGTGGTTGGATGGTGAAGTGTTCTTCCTTGTAAATATTTCCTTCTTCTCTACATATAGGGTGTTCCCTCTTTCCTTCTGGTTTGGAGAATATAAAGAAGTTGTAACAGTTTGTCTTATGTAGGAGATTTCAATATATT
Source organism: Chamaecyparis obtusa (assembly GCA_027943335.1). Taxonomy (NCBI): domain Eukaryota; kingdom Viridiplantae; phylum Streptophyta; class Pinopsida; order Cupressales; family Cupressaceae; genus Chamaecyparis; species Chamaecyparis obtusa. The sequence goes on along the minus strand of BSBK01002127.1, from coordinate 116,337 downwards.
TGTAATGTTATTAGACTATCTCCATTTGAATCTTGAACTTGTTGATTATAGCATCAAGGATGTTTGGTCTTTCCATTTGCACTTCCCATGTGTTTGCAATGGAGTTGTCTTTGTAGAGATAACTGAGTTCAAGATTAGTTTTTAGATGTATATGAACTGGGGTATCAAAGATGTCTCATGTTTGTCTTTCAGTAGATGTTGATTAATGTATTACTTGTTTATAGGTCTCTTCCAAGGGGAGGATTAAAATCCTTTGAATAGGTGATATCATATCTAGGTACACAGATGGATTATTGAAGTGAGGTCTGATTAATGGTGTATGATTGATGTGAGGCATCAACATATTCGAATGCATTGTCTTCTTGTTTCATAGTTCTCTGTTGCAATGAGGTATTTGACTCTGTTGCCCATTGGATAAGGCACTGGTCTATGAGAGACTCAGCGTATTTCAGGGGTCCATTCAACTCAAAACCCAAAATCATTTACATAAAGCATCACCTTTCCCTTTCATGTTGTTAGGGTAGGTTTCTAGTCTTCAGATTCATTCTATGCAAATAGGGATGTTGCATAAGATTTGGTTTCATTGGGGTATAGGATACCTATAAGATTCTGAAGGCTATTCCACAAAAACATATATGCAGGCCTTTTGTTTATCAAGAAGATTCATGAGTGTGCAGACAAGGCAATACCTGCCTAAGTGATGTGGAGCTCAAAAAAGAAGGAGGATTCCTTTCAATCGTCATCAATTAGACTCTTCCTTGTCAAAATTGAGTGCACAATCTGAGAATCAAGCCCATATATTTATTCAAGTTTGGTCCTGCAAGGAAAAGCACTAAAAAAAGGCAAAGGAGAAACAAGTCATGAGAAATCCTCTCCTTGTGGAATCTGTGAACATACTGAACAGTCTATTGCTAGAAGACAAGAAAGTGTATAAGGTACACTTAGTTGATGATGTGAGTACAATTATCTCACAGTTCAAAAGTAATTTTTCAAGCCTTGAATAATCTGCATCCAAAGTTGCAGAAGAGAAGTACCTGAAGAAGAGATTGAATGAGTTGATGAGCAACTTTGTACTAGATCTGAATTCACTCAAGACTGGTCAAGCATCTTTAAAAGAATTTGCTGATCAAGGAAGGAAATTCATTACAAACTGCATGGATCAAGATAAGCTTACTGATGCCCATCTTGAGAAAATACAAGAGGTAGAAGCTATGATTGAGTAGATCAAGAGCTCAGTGAAAGACACATCCACTGATGTGAACATGTGAAACAATGTCTACCAAGGTCAGTTGGACAAAATTGAGAAGGCAGAGAAAGAGATGGCAAAGATAAGGTTTAGACAGACTCAGTTGAGGAATGCTCTTGCGCCCTCACTAGACATTCTCAATCAAAACATAAAGGAGATTGATGCCACCATGATAACCTATGATCAAGGTCCAAGCATAGATTTGAAGAAGATGGAGAAGCTTCAATATGCTTTATGTGCCCATCTCTAGATAGTTAACTCTTTGATAACTTTTTGGAAGAAGGAGATCCAAAACCTTAAGATAGCATATTCAGATGTTTTCCCTAAGTAAGTATGTACAGATACAGTTTTTTGGTACACCTTTGTCATTAATGTCAAAGGGGGAGTTGTGTATAGAATATGGAGTATAATATGTATAGGGAGATATAAGATTACGTATAAGAAATGTATATAAGACAAAAGTTTTTTGTGTTAAGAGACAGTTAGCAAATTGGCCATATTCCTTTGTTGCAATCAATGACAAAGGGGGAGATTGTTGGAAAGTTGTCTATACTAAGGTATATGACTACATATAGTGTTTTCATTATGGCAACAAAGTCATATAGCAGTTTGGAGTCAGCGCACTTGAGTTAAATATCAGAATTTGGTTAAGTGTTGAAAACTGGTCAGTGTACAGAGTTCCTGCAGCTCAGAGCATCAGCGTACGTGTGTACGAATGAATTATGGTATGCACCTTAGAAGTTAAGTTTGTTAGACTATACTCATGCATAGTCTATGAGCGCATAAGAAAATGTGCAAGGATGAGAAAGTTACAGTCAGTTGAAGTTGCACAACCAGTGTGTGCTAGCAAAGACTAGAGCATGGAGCTGACAGTTAGTATTTTGGTTTGTAGTTATAATGTAATATTGTAAAGGCTATGTGACCATTGTATTTAGGTTTCTGAAATGTTTATATGTATAATTATAAGCATGCTTAAGCCAATTCATTTGGAAGTGTTGTTTGTAATTAGTTATAGGGCCGACCTAATTGTGTATTTTGTATGAGTGTATAAATATAAGATGTGCCCATTGTATTCGGTATGGAAGTTGAAATAGAGTTGTGATAAGAAGAGAAGTATGTGAAGAGTCAATAAGATGTATTAGAGCTTTGCAAGAGGTCAAAGAATCAGCGGATCAAAGGAATTGATCTGACAAGCAGTGTCATAGTGATAGTTCATCCTACAGATATAGTGTGTATCTAAGATCAGAAGGTTGTAGCTTTCACCACTTGAGCAGTGAGCTCTTGGATAGTGAGTCCTCTCCCCTAATAGGGACTATTGTAAAAGACTCCTAATAGGGTCCAACCCTTAACAAGGTCTACTGTACTTAAATCATTGTAAAACAACTCCTAACAAGGTTAAGGATCTTCTAAAAAGGATCACAAAACACTAGTGCAGAATATTAGTGGGTGTCAATTCCCACCGGGGTTTTTACCTATTTGGGTTTCCCCATAATCATATTGGTGTCATGTGTTGATTTCATGTTTCATGTTTATGTGAATGTTTATTGCAATCAAGCATTTAAGTTCAGTATAAAGATTAAAGTGAAAATTTAAAATATAGTGAACACTAATTCACCCCCCCCCTCTCAGTGTTCCCATTCCTAACAATTGGTATCAGAGCTCTGGTCCTTAGCATAGAAGTTTAACCACTTGAGAAGATCATGGACAAAGTAGAAATAAAACATCTGAAAAGAAATCTTGAAGCTGCTCTTGAAGACCTAGACAAGTCAGATAGAGAATCTGAGGAACTAAGGGATAAACTCAGTGATGCTCAATTAGTCATAAAAAATCTAAGGAAAGATTTGAAAGAATGCTCTACCAGTGATCTAGGGACAATGGTCAAGAAGATAACTAAAGAAAATAAATCCTTAAAAGAACAACTTGAAGAGTTTGATGATAAGATGACTAACAATTAGGAATTCTACAATGAACAAATCAAAGAGAATCTTCAACTCAATGAAGAACTAAGGAAAGCAAACATGGAAATCTTGGAGCTAAGGAATAGCAAAGAAAGCTTGGAGTTTGAATTGAAAGCAGCAAAGAATCATATTGACAAGTTACACACTAGTTCTGATTTGATAGAATCTCAGTTGTATGCAAGGAGAGCCAAAGGAGACACTAGCTGTATTGGATACAATGAAGCACAAAATTAGATTGACAACATGCGAGCAAGAAAGGATTCACAAAAGGACTCTACTGATGCTAAAAAGATTGAAGATCAAACCAAAGATAATGGTGGACCACCTAAGAATGAGTGCAAGCAAGTAGAACGCACTTGTTTTGCATGTAACAAGCATGGACACATTGAAAGGAACTGTATAGAGGTAAGACCTTTTAATGGCTACTGTTATTCATGCAAAAAGTTTGGTCATAGAGCTATGAATTGTAAGACTAGTAAGAAGAATAGGATTCAGCAAGATCAAAGAAATCAGAATTAGACAAATGTAAGAAGTTGTCAGAATGTTACATGCCAGATATGTAACTATAATGGTCACACAACAAAACAATGCAAAATGGTGACTCATGTCAATACACCAAGGAATATAAGACCTCCAGTCATTTTTCACTCTTTTAACCAGGCTGGACATATCTCAAGGTTCTGTAGATCAAGGACACAAGGTCAGGGAAGCCCTAAAAAGGTTGAAGAACTAGTTTTGGATCCCGTAGGAGAAGTTAATTTTGTCAAAGCCTCAGATGATGCAAGTATGATTTGGTCAGAGAAAAAGAAGGAAAAGATTGATGAGAATGTATTGGATGCATCGACAGTGGACACACCCTCTACATCTAGTTGAAGGGCCCTCAGGGTCATAGGGGGAGCTAATTTAGCTCAAGACCCTTGCGTGGCTGGTATACTCATCCTTAGAATATGCACCTTTGGAATTAAGCTTTTGCAGTATAAAGGTACCTATGTGTAAGATTGCACATGCTGATTGTGAACATAACTCGATTTGGAAATTTTGAAGTGACAGCCTGGTTTACACAACTTGTATTAATGGTGAAATTTTCACTTTAAAGTACACATAAAGTTATTTGATTTCTCATTGCAATCAAATTCAGAGTGATAGGAGAGTAGAAAGAGCCTTGGAAGTTGTTGTGAAGACTTGGAGATTGATCTATCAGTGATTTGCAGTAATTATCAGTGCATTTGGTCAGTTGCAAAAACCCTAGATTGACGTGCTAATTTAGAAGTCTTCAGATCATCTTGGAGATCAATTGGAAAGTGATTAAACAAGTAAGTCATGGACACTCCCATAGTTTTTGATGTTGCTGAGAAGAAGAGATATGTATTAAAGAAACATCCTTTCAAGTCAACCCTAGATGATTTAGAGGGAGCTTTCTCTCGCACGCCTATGGGTGTCATGCATGCCGAGGATATTAGGGCATATATCTACTACAAGAAAGAACCAGTAGGGTTGGATAGGTTAAGGGCACACATGGACACCATGTTGAAACTAGAAAAAATATTCATGGATGAATATGTTAAATGGAATGATCACCCTATTGTTGAGTATGCTATGGCATATGAATTCTATGAGACAGAATGGATAAAGATTTTATTGAGCAGAATTCATGATGATTTGTTTTGGATTGGTGATGTACCAGTAAGAATCACCAGTGACTTGATACATGAGATGATAGGCACCATCCTTCCTGTGGGAAAGGATGTCAGGAAAATGGTTGAGCAAACTTGTAAGTCTAGGAGTGATAGGTGCGGGATGACAATTGAGCCTATTGAACATGTAGACATAAAATTGATGTCAATGATACTGGGATACAAGTTTCATCACACCAGCAGGGTTAATAGTGTGTCTGTGGGCACAATTATAGAAACCATCAGACTTTTGAAGGAAGATGGGGAATTCAACTTGTGTGAGATCTTGCGCATACAGTTGATTGATAACATCAAGGCCATCAAGCATGACAAGACAAAGATATTCAGGTTTGGTTCATTGATCATTTACATGTACCTTCATATAGTTGGGAAGAGTATCAGATTTGTATTTGGACAAGACTATTCCAACCATGCCACAAATATCTAAAAAAGCATCCAAAGAGAGCACAGTGAGAGATTATGTGACATTGGAATTGAAGACCTTCAGGGTCAAGATGAAAATGAGGTATAGAATTCCAGAGAGTATTGTGGAAAAGTATAAGGATTCAATTTGTTTTATGGTAGAGACAGACACAACTTGTATGGAAGTTGTTGAACCAAGAAATAAGTGGAAGGTTGCTAAAGTCACATCAAAAATCTTGAGAATTCATAGTGTGTCTCAAGCTAACCTTGATAAAGCAAGGGATGAAAAGATTGCTTTGGAATTGAAGAGCGCAGATGTAGCTAAGGCAGAATCACATGACCCCAAGATGAAGAAGATAAAAATTGAAAAAGATGATAGTCAGAAGCGTAAAGAAGATGATACTTCTTTTGCGCCCAAGGAAACCATTGACCTTACTGCTCCTCCTAAGTATAAGGCAATGCCAAAGAGGAAGAAAGAGGTTGGCACCAGTCATCCATCCTGGAGAGTCACAAGAAATAGAAGAAACACCCAAGCACCTCCTGAAGTAAGCTTCAAACCGAGTCTCAGTGTGCTAAGTGCCAGAATAGTTGATGAGGGAAGAATTGACCATGTAGGGAAATTCTATGACAAGTACAATGAAATAGACAAATCTGAGATTCATGGTATGTTGGTCAAGAACATGCTAAAGTTCAAGAAAATAGTCTTGGAACTTAAAACCATGATTCCTGAAAAAGTATGGAATATCCTTGAATTCCAAAAGAGACAGGCCATTGAGGAAGATCAGCGGATAAGGGAAAAGATTCTTGATGATACCCTTCCTATATGTGAGCTAGAAGAGAAGAAATTGCTGTTAGATCTGGTGAAGCCTCACCTCAGAAAAAGACAAGAACTTTGAACATATTGGATAAGAATTATGAGTTAATTGCAAAAGAGATAGAAAAAGCCTTTGAGAAGGTATTTATGGATGGAAACATGTATCCACCTACTATGCCCACAGCTAATGTACCCACAATGGTCAGAAAAGGGTTAGAGACCATAAATGTACATTCTACAGGTCCTCAAGATTTGGCACTTGCAGTGGTAGTACAATCAGAGGTAGACAAGGCTATGCCCATGTCAGATTCACTCAAGGATAGCACCATTATCATTGATAATGTGGAGATAGCCATGGCGGCCATTGACACAGAATTGGACAAGTTTGAGGAAGCTTTTGTGAGCACACAAGAAGCTGAAAATATTTGCAGCAACTCACCTCCCACTCATCAAGAAGTACACATTGAAGATATATCTGATAAGAAAGAAGATGAAGAGGCAAAAAGAAAGAAGACGATAAGATGGAAGAAAACAAACATGAGAAAGATGAAACTTCTATTGATCTAGCCAAGGTAAAACTAGAAGTGATGGATAGCACTCCCATGACTCCCTCCTCAGCATTGTTGTCAAGTTTGACACCTGACACATCCAATTTGGACTCATGGAGAGAAGAAGACCTGATTAAGTTCAACGTCTTAGCTATGGAGAAGGCAAAGGAGAAACAAGTCATGATAAATCCTCTCCTTGTGGAATTTGTGAACATACTGAATAGTTTATTGCCAGAAGACAAGAAAGATTATAAGGTACACTCGGTTGATGATGTGAGTACAGTTATCTCACAGTTCAAAAGTAATTTTTCAAGCCTTGAAGAATTTGCATCCAAAGTTGCAAAAGAGAAGTACCTGAAGAAGAGATTGAATGAGTTGATGAGCAACTTTCTACTAGATCTGAATTCTCTCAAGACTGGTCAAGCATCTTTAAAAGAATTTGTTGATCAAGGAAGGAAATTCATTGTAGAATGCATGGATCAGGATAAGCTTACTGATACCCATCTTAAGAAAATACAAGAGGAAGAAGCTATGATTGATTAGGTCAAGAGTTTAGTGAAAGACACATCCACTGATGTGAACATGTGCAGCAATGTCTACCAAGGTCAGTTGGACAAAATTGAGAAGGTAGAGAAAGAGATGACAAAGATAAGGTTTAGACAGACTTAGTTGAGGAATGCTCTTGCACTTGGAATGCTCTTGCGCCCCCACTAGACATTCTCAATCAGAACATAAAGGAGATTGATGCCACCATGATAACCTATGATCAAAGTTTGAGCACAGATTTGACGAAGATGGAGAAGCTTTAATATGCTTTATGCGCCCATCTCCAGATAGTTAACTCTTTGATAACTTTTTGGAAGAAAGAGATCCAGAACCTTACGATAGCATATCTGGATGTTTTCCCTAAGTAAGTATGTGCAAATACAATTTTTTGGTACACCTTTGTCATTAATGTCAAAGGGGGAGTTGTGTATAGAATATGGAGTATAATATGTATAGGGAGATATAAGATTATGTATAAGAAATGTATAGAAGACAAAAGCTTTTTGTGTTAAGGGACAATTAGCAACTTGGCCATATTCCTTTGTTGCCATCAATGAAAAAGGGGGAGATTGTTGGAAATTTTTCTATACTGAGGTATATGACTAGATATAGTGTTGTCATTATGGAAACAAATTCATATAGTAGTTTGGAGTCAACGCACTTGATGTAAAGATCAGAATTCGGTTAAGTGTTGAAGACTGGTCAGTGTACAGAGTTCCTACAACTCAGAGCATCAACACACATGTGTACGGATGAATTATGGTATGCACCCTAGAAGTTAAGTTTGTTAGACTATACTCATGCTTAGTCTATGAGTGCATAAGCAGATGTGCAAGGATGAGAAAGTTATAGTCAGTTGAAGTTGCACAACCAATGTGTGCCAGCAGAGACTAGAGCATGGAGCCCATAGTTAGTATTTTGGTTTGCAGTTAAAATGTAATATTGTAAAGGCTATGCACCCATTGTATTTAGGTTACCGACATGTTTATATGTATAATTGTAAGCACGCTTAAGCCAAATCATTTGGAGGCATTGTTTTTTATTAGTTATAGGGCCGACCTAATTGTGTATTTTGTATGAGCGTATAAATATAAGATGTGCCCATTGTATTCGGTATGGAAGATGAAATAGAGTTGTGATAAGTAGAGTAGAAGTATGTGAAGAGTCAAGAAGATGTATTAGAGCTTTGCAAGAGATCAAAGCATCAGCGCATCAAAGGAACTGATCTGACAAGCAGTGTCACAGTGACAATTCATCCTGCAGATATAGTGTGTATCTAAGATCAGAAGGTTGTAGCTTTCACCACTTGAGTAGTGAGCTCTTGGACAGTGCATCCTCTCCCCTAATAGGGACTATTGTAAAAGAATCCTAACAGGGTTCGATCCTTAACAAGGTCTATTGTACTTAAAGCATTGTAAAGCAACTCCTAATAGGGTCAAGAATCTTCTAACAAGGATCACAAAACACTAGTGCAGAATATGATTGGGTGTCAATTCCCACCGGGGTTTTTACCTATTTGGGTTTCCCCGTAATCATATTGGTGTCATGTGTTGATTTCATGTTTCATGTTTATGTGAATGTTTATTTCAGTACTCAAGCATTTAAGTTCAGTATAAATATTAAAGTGAA